>OZ007502.1:76608774-77211274 GCA_963931805.1 Microdon myrmicae | reverse complement strand
GTGAAAAGCACGATGTTCAAGCCCAAGCAAATCCGTAAAGCCACATGGATATCACCTGACGGCGTAACGCGTAACCAAATAGACCACTTCCTCATAGAAAAAAGACACCACTCTGGTATCCTTGACGTAAGATCATATAGAGGAGCAGATTGCGACTCCGATCACCTTCTAGTGCTGGGCAAAATTAGAAGTCGGCTCGCAGCAAACCCACATGGACAGTCACGGGAGACAAGCAAAAAGTTCGAGATTGATAAACTAAAAGACCTACGCACAAGGGCTGAATATCAAGACGAACTAACGAATAGATTTAGCATCCTAGAGAATGAGGAAGCCAACAGTGTGGACACTAAATGGGCATCGATTAGAGACACCATCAAACAAACAGCCCAAGAGGTATTAGGATTTAAGAAAACAACTAAGTCCAAACCTTGGTTTGGCGATGAGTGCATGGCAAAGATCGAAGAACGTAAACGCCTCAGAATGATCCACTTAGAAGCATATGATGAAGTCAACGCAGTAATATACGCGACAATTCGGAAAGAGACAACGAGACTTTTCAAACGCAAAAAAACAAAACGCAAATGGGAGAAGACTAGGATCGAAAAAATTCTAGAAAATTCTAGAGTAAAGTACATCAGAGGTATGTATGCCGGCATAAATTCAATTAGAAATGGCTACCGAGGGAGAGCCATAATAATTTGAGACACAAACGGCTATCTGGTCACAGAAACAAACAATATCGTGACAAGATGTAAGCAGCACTTTGAAAACCTGCTCAATGTGCGCACTCATCAACCACAAATAAACGCAACCAGACTACATACAGCCGAGCCCCAGATCCAGAGCCCTCTTTCGACGAAGTTGGAGACGCGATAAATCGACTGAAAAACAACAAGGCTCCCGGAGTCGATTGCATACCGGCAGAGCTTGTGATGCATGGAGGAGAGGCAACCGCTCGAAAGATCCACCAACTGGTTAAGACAATATGGGACAAGGAAGTCATTCCGGAAGAATGGAAAACCTCCCATTTCAAAAAAGGCGACAGATCTGACTGCAAAAATTACGGAGGAATATCATTGCTCCCAGCCACATACAAAATATTACCGGTCAACGAGCGACCAAATGTTCACAATGAGGCAACTACTGGAAAAGAAGTGGGAATACGGAGAGACGGTTCACCAACTGTTCGTTGACTTCAAAAAAGCATACGAGTCAGTCGCAAGACAAAGACTCTGCCATATTGTAGTTGAGCTGGGAGTCCTGAAAAAATATGCCGCCCCCATTCAAATCTGCATGAACGAAAACAAAGGGCGCCTTAGAATAGAAAACCAGCTCTCAGAACCAATTGAAATCTGGGACGGACTAAAACAGGGGGATGGCCTCTCACCATGTCTTTTTAACCTTGTGCTCGAGTATGTCATCAGAAAGGTACAAGACGACAACATGGCCGGATCATCTCTGAACGGGGTCACACAAGTGCTCGCATATGCGGATGACATCGCCATTCTGGGCGATAATCTCGAAACTGTAAATAAAAACCGTGAAATCATCATGCAAGCGGCAGAAGAGGTGGGCCTAGAAATAAATGAAGACAAAACAAAATACATGATTACGGCAAGAGCAGGTAGACCTCAGAGAACACATATAAACGCCAGGGGGAAGATATTTGAAAATGTCAAAGAATTTAAATACCTGGGAACGATACTGACGACCAGAAACGAAACGTCGAAGGAAATTAACAAAAGACTACACTCCGGCAACGCTAGTTGGCATGCAGCCAGTAAACTGATGAAATCCAAACTGCTATCACGTAATATAAAGTTCCGTGTCTATAGAACCATAATCATGCCGATTGCTTTATACGGATGCGAAACATGGGCTCTCACAAAACGGGAAGAGAACAAATTCCGCGTATTTGAGAACAAAGTTTTAAGGGGTATATTTGGCGGTAAATATGACGAGAAGTCAGGACAATGGAGGAAACTCCACAACCACGAATTGGAAGAGCTATACCGCAAACCTACAATAGTGAGAGTAATCAAGTCGCGAAGTTTAAGATGGGTCGGACACGTAGCGCGAATGGGCGATGATAGGACCGTGCATAGAATTCTTGACGGTAAACTAACGGGGAAGAGACCAACAGCACGGCCGCGACGGAGATGGGAGGACAATGTTAGATTGGACCTCGAGGATATCGGATCAGATGGTCGAAAGTGGAAGAAGAGTGCACAGGACAGGGAACAATGGCGGAGCCGTGTCGGTGAGGTCATGAACTTCCGGGTTTCTACAGGCCAATAAATAAATAATTATTACCATATTATTATTATTATTATTATTATAGTTATTACAATATTATTATTATTATTATTACAATAATATTAATTTTTGTTGTTTCTTTTTGAAGACTATTCCAATAGTTTTTTGTTTTATAAAATCGAATTATGGGCGTATATTCACATGTAAAAACTATAGACTAAACTAAACTATACAAACTTCAAATGTGTTTTTAAAGATACCGTGTCTTTAAACGCGTGCAATATTTTTCTGCACCACCCACCCTGTACTTATAAAATAATAAAATAAATTAATTAATTAGTTATTATAATGCTCGTCTAAGTGAAGATACCTTGTATTTTTGGAGATTTAAAAAAACTTAATTTCTAGAAAACCGCATTTAAAGTTTGTATTCTAAAATGTTTATATATGAAACATTCATAACTTTTTTGTTGGAATCGGCCATTCCTGGTGAATGTTGGAGGTTTTCAATGTGTATTAATTACTGAAAACGATCTGTCAACGCTTATTTTTCTCAATATCATTTTCTTTTTACTGCTCAGTGCTCCTCAGCTTTTTTTTTACTTCAAGATAAGACATTCGCCAATATTTTCTGCCCAAGCCGTTGTAGTTTCATCGATTTTGATTAACGCAAGACCACTATAGTGTTAAGCAAGGATAGTGAAGAAGGTGAATTGAACACACGATGAAACGGTTGAAAAGCGAAGCAGTGAAGCATCAGACTACGACCGTGTTTAGAATTTGATTTCCAAACTCGACTATATTCCACTGATGTGAATTATTTTTATTTATCGCTTGGTATACGGTTCTGATGTATTTTTCTTATTCGATTTTTCGTTCGGTGTTCTTCACTATTTTTGCCTGTGAATCGTGTGTATCTGTTAGAGTTGCCACACCACCAAAAAATTTCTTCCCGTGATATGAATACTAACCGCAGTAAATAATTGAGGGATATAGATAGAAGTGTGAAGAGCGGTAATGATAGCCACCAGGCATGCCGGTCTAATTTGTACTTTTTCTACTTACGCTTCTTTATTTTCATATACTCGGTCAGTTGTCAGAAGCATATGCGTTACTGTATTGTAATCCCCAAGTAGTGGATACAAAGTGTATGGCAAATATCTCAATGATAAGCTTACTTCAATTGTACCATAGAGAATAGATTTTTCTGGCGTCCGGAGAAAATTCTTTATAGAATATATACATATTTATATATACATGGGTGGGCTGAAAAGTTTCCGAACTCAACGTGAAAATTGCAGCACTCGTTTATAAAAGTTCACCATCTCCCAAGCTCTTACGGCCACGTTTAAATTCAGCAGCTCAAAATTTCACTGTGGTAAATGATGGTGCAGATTCCCCATACACAGAATCCAACTCACCTTTGATTTGCGTAGGCGTATTGCCTTTAAAAAATCAAAATTTAATGACAGCTCGATGCTCAATTTTTGTCCATTTTCACAAACACACTCACATCGACTCACTCAAACGACTGTCAAATAAAAACTACGCGTCCAAAATTGGTGAGTAACTGTCAAAAGATGCACAACTACATTCACTAGCTTTTATTGACGAGTGCCGCTATCTTCACGTTGAGATCGGAAACTTTACAGCCCACCCTCGTATATATACTAGAGGGCTGCGCATCCTATGAGTTATTGCTTGCCCACCCTGAGGCTGTGATCTTATTCCTATTTTATTTTAAATAATACTTTTGAAACTTCTAAACTAAATTCCAGTAAATTAATAAGAGTTTTAACGGAGCTACGTTCACTCCATTAATTTGTTACTACGTTATAATCATAATCATCATCATCGGCACTACAACCAGGATCCGGTCTTGGCCTTATTTAGCAAGTCTCCACCGGTCCCGATTCCGAGCCGATGTCATCCAGTTTGGCACTCCCAGGCTCTGGGGGCCCTGGTCTACGCCATCCCTTTATTGCAGGCAAGGTCTGCCGCGCGTTTCCTTCCATACATCCTGCCACAAAAGACTTTCCGGGCAGGCTCCTGTTCGCTCATTTGAGCAAGGTGTCCTGCCCAACGGAGTCTACCGAGCTTGATTTTTCTTACAACGTTAGCTTCAAAATAGATCGCGTACAACTCATGGTTGTAGCGTCTCCGGAATCGACCTCCCTAACATACGGGGCCAACAATTTTCCCTAAGATCTACCTCTTGAACGGGGCTAAGACTTCACAGTGCCTTTTATTGTAAGACCAAGTCTTATTACTACGAGCGTGAATCATATATGAACGCTAATTTTACTTTTTTGGTTACCAACAACTTGCGAGCTAGAAAATCTGGTGGGTGGCTGTTGTTCGGTTTATGAAGAGTATGGGAAAGAACAGTATTCGAATTTTGCAATGCGTTCACGATGCGTTGTTGCTATGCTCCCGGACAAGTCTTCAATTCTCCTTGCAATGGTGAATCTTGATAAACTAATGTTTGAAATAATATTTATTTTATCAGGAAATGCAATTTCTGCAACAGCAGTCAGACATTCTTTTATCATGTCACCATCCGCATAGGGTTTCATTTTTTTTGCTAGTATTTGACTGACAACAAAACTAGCCTTTACTGCCATATTTGATAAAATAGCTTGATTTTTAAAAATAGCCCGTTGTTTTCCCACGGTTTTCCCCATTTGATTAAACTTATCTATCCTTAGTTGTTCTGTTAAGTTTTTATATTGTTGTTCATGTTTTGTATCATAATGCCTTTTTATGTTATATTCTTTTAATGTCGACACAATCTCTGAGCATATTAAGCATACAGCTTTATCTCTAATGAAAGTGAAAAAATAATCAAATTTCCGCTTTTCTTGGAAATGCCTGTGCTCAGCCGCAACCTTTCGTTTTTTTGTTTGCTTTTCCGACATGCTAGTATGGGTTAAAAATTTGAAAGTTAAAAAAAATGTAGTAACACTTAATTTTTAATGAAAAAACTCTAATATTACCTTTTTGACAATAATATTGCGCTCACGCCTTTCAAGAATCACAAGAATTACTAAAATGGCTAGTTAACAGCTTACCAGTCTGACTGATTGTGTGACAGAAGCAAACACAAATAAGCACAAACGCGGCGCGTTCGTATTGCATGTTTGAACAAGTCGCTGACAAGTAAGTAACTCGTCACAAAAAATTGATTCTGTTTAGCATGTACTACCGTTTTATTATAATTAATTTTATAACAATATATTGATGGGAGAAAGTCGCGGCCGCGTTTTGCTCATCCCTGCTTTATACTCATATTAACAAGGCTACAAATTTTCATTACAATTGAATAAAAATTTCTATATGAAAAAAAATTCTAAAAGTGTGTTTTTATTAAACTGTCTAATTGTATCATCATCATCATCATCGGCACTACAACCGGGTACCGGTCTTGGCCTTATTTAGCAAGTCCTGAGGCTTGTTAAATTTTCCATAATGATTTGTTTTTTCCGGGCAAGGTCATTATTCTTGCGCCAGAGGCTCTCCGACGTGGAAACGAACCCCCGTTCTCCCGCGTGACAGGAGGGTATACTAACCACTATACTATCAAGGAGCTAGTCTAATTGTATATCCCCCTTTAGTAACCAGATATATCTTTAAAATATACGTATATGTAAAATAGGACAATCGTAATTTTAATATTTGCATAAGATCTTCTCTGCAGTGATAATTGATCAGTGGGAAAAAACATTTCGTGTCAGCAAACCGATATTTTAAGATTACTTATATGTTAAACACTTCATGAATGTTCGAAACACCTCCAACTATTTATTATGTAACGATCGTACCATATATTTAAATTATCTACTTCCTTTTTATACTTTGTGGAGGAGAAAATGCGGACAGGCAGACGAAATTCCTTCGCCGAAACCATGAATTGCTCTGAGTTTAGGTGTCGCAGAACGCAACTTCAGACAGCACATATTTAAGTAATGTAAACACAAATGCAAAGCGTATTGCCACCATCGAGGTCTGATAAAGTTTTATCAGACCGAACACCGGGTTAAATTAAAGCGGTCATGTACTCAGCATCCGATAAACTCAGTTACCTTGCTTTCGAGAGAAATTAGCATAAGCTATAATCAGTGACGAGATATTTCGGCATTTAAGTGCGCAACTATACACAAAGTTAAGTCTCAACGAGGCTGACAGTAACGGAAAGGAGGAATAAAAGTGAAGTAATATGAACTTTAGTTCCACGGGTTTAGCAATATTGAGATGACTGGGATGATGGCAAAGATTGACGCGTTGTTAGCTCTAAACTTACGTAAACAGTACTCAAGGTTTACAACTTACATAACTGCGATACAAAAGGTTCGGGTTTTAAATTAAG
Source organism: Microdon myrmicae (assembly GCA_963931805.1). Lineage (NCBI taxonomy): Eukaryota > Metazoa > Arthropoda > Insecta > Diptera > Syrphidae > Microdon > Microdon myrmicae. The sequence continues at coordinate 77,204,652 of OZ007502.1, read as the reverse complement.
ACTCATAATTACAACTGTAAACTTCACAAGCATTTAATTGCCTTGGTTGGGGTATGGAAAACTAGTATTGAAAGCATATTCGTTTGCTTTTCACAATTAATGTTTAAAATTAAGTAATGTGGTTTATTTGTTAATTTGCTTTGGACAGTAGGAGCCCCTTTTGCTGTATGTGGTAACAAGGTCGTTTCCGGCTGCAAAACTTGAGGTTCAAATCATCACTGCACAATATTCTGTTCCACAGATGATATAACCGGTCAATTGAAAAGTCCCCGGCCTGACACATAGATGGCGGCACTAGAATTAAATCCATATGATTTTTAGTTAGCCCTAACCTTCAAAAGACGCGTGTATTAATTTGACAGATATCGGATCATTAGTTTGTGAATTATAGTATTTTGAGTGAAGCAACTTCTGTTATTGTGAAAAAAATGGATGAAAAGGAATTTCGCGTGTTGATGAAATATTGCTTTTTGAAGGGAAAAAATACAGTTGAAGCAAAAACTTGGCTTGATGACGAGTTTCCAGACGCCGCCCCAGGAAAATCAACCATCAAGGATTGGTATGCTAAGTTTAGACGTGGTGAAATGAGCACCGAAGACGGTGAACACAGTGGACGCCCAAAAGAGGTTGTTACCGACGAAAACATTAGAAAAATCCACAAAATGATTTTGAATCACCGTAAATTGAAACTGAATGAATAGCAGGCACTCTAAAGATATCAACTGAACGAATGATATCATCATTCATGAATATTTGGGTATGAGAAAGCTCTGTGCAAAGTGGGTGTCGCGCGAGCTCACTTTTGACCAAAAAACAACGACGAGTTGATGATTCGGAGCAGTGTTTGGAGATGATCAAGCGTAATAAACTCGAGTTTTTACGTCGATATGTGACAATGGATGAAACATGGCTCCATCATTTCACTCCGAAGTCCAATCGACAGTCATCCGAGTGGACTGCACACTATGAACACCGCCCTAAAGCGTGGAAAAACGCAACAGTCGGCTGGCAAGGTTATGGCGTCTGTATTTTGGGATGCGCGCGGAATAATTTTCATTGACTATCTTGAAAAAGGAAGGACCATCAACAGCGACTATTGCACAGCGTTATTGGGCTGTTTTAAGGACGAAATCGCCGAAAAACGACAGCATTTGAAGAAATAGAAAGTGCTGCTTCACCAAGACAATGCACCGTGTCACAAGTCAGTGAAAACGATGGCAAAAATTCATGAATTGGGCTTCGAATCCCTTCCGCATCCACCGTATTCTCCAGATCTGGCCCCCAGCGACTATTTCCTGTTCTCGGATATCAAAAGAATGCTCGCTGGGAGGAAATTTTCGTCGAATGGAAGGTGATCGCCGAAACTGAGGCCTATTTTGAAGCAAAGGACAAATCGTACTACAAAAAAGGTATCGAAAAGTTGGAGGGTCGCTATAATCAGTGTATCACCCTCGAAGGGAATTATGTTGAATAAAAAAAACGAATTTTGCCAAAAAAATGTGTTTTACTATGGACGGCCGGGGACTTTTCAATTGACCTGTTATGTTAGATATATGGATTCCTGAGTGTTCTGACAGTGGGGACGCGGGCAAAAATCGAAGATTGTATTTCTTCATAAATAAGTCACATGGAAAGTGCAAACCTGAAGTGGAGTTCCTAAAATAAAGGAACGTTCGTATATACTAACAAAGATCAAGACAATCGCTAGAAAGAACGAAAACCGTACCTGTTTGTATGCGTATTTATTTTAATTCACACACTTTGTCGAGAAGGATTGGGCGTTCGATCCCAGATATAATATATACTTTTGCGAATTAATTTATATGATATTAAAATATCGAACTTCTTGCCGAATCTAGCTGGCTTAGAGGAATTTAAAAGCAATACTATTGTCAATCAGACATAGTCTTTGGCAATTTTATGATTGCAATGATAAGATATTCAACATCAAAATTATCTTCCCGTTAAATCGCATCTTGGGAATTGTTTCTGAGTAAAGGTTCTCACAAGGACAATAACTTTGCACTGACTTGTGTCGTATTCAAAAATATTGGATAGTATTCCCCTTTTCTCCAGAAATTGCATTCGTATTTACGACTCTCTTTTAGAATTAAAAAAAAAAAAAAAAAACACATTTAAAAATCGTAAAAAAAGAAGGTTATACCGAATTCCTACTGATGTAGAACACCTCAATATGAACACTGCTACCGAAGAGGTATTAGTTCTTAAAAAAAAATAAACAAATGAATGATATTCTCATCAACCAGCAGTGTATAAAAAATGTTTTTTCTGTATTTAAATCGCTTAGTAGCGATAAGGTACGTAAAAGTTTCAGTCGAAACACGGAAAATTGTAACGAGAGTAATTTGCTTTGAAAAAAAGCTCCAAAAACAAATTTTCTGACGAAGCAGAAGTCGAAATAGCATCTTAGATTGTGGCATGTGTTTTTATTGGGGGATACAAGACTTTCCTTATCATAAGAATATTTTTCACCACGTATGATATTTACTTTTGCAATAAGTGAACTAATAAAACACTCATTTCGTTTGTAGCAGCACCATCTGTGGATTGGGGTCGAATTTCTCGTCTTGTAGTAATTTTTAAACTTCGATGAACCATGTCAAGTTTGGTTTTTAGTAAACGTGCACATATCTCCCGTTTTGTAGTTGTTGCTATTATTGAAGCAAGTTGGGTGAATAAATATGATACTGTGGGGAGGAAGTAATGTGCTTAACATGGACACTAGGTTCACTTCCTCCTCCATCATAAATTGTTCGGTGAACACTGCTCACAACGCAAGGGGGAAGAAAACGATGGTTGACCTTCGCGACCGAGCGGACACAACACAGAAACAAAAACACTCAGGCGATGCTATTTATGCATACACATTTTTTATTGTAAACAACAACAAAAAAATCCTTACATATACTTATTATTAGTGTTGAATTATTTTAATACATTCTTAGCTATTACACACACGAACTACGGCACAAACGTTTTAACCCACCGTACCGGCGCCGGCACGGTGGATGACGGGCGACCCGACCGCTCTGAAGATTGAATTACGACTCAACGATATCTTGCTCGTTCATAGCTCACTCGCTCATCGTGATCATGGTGGTATGTGTGCCTAAAACAAAGAAAGACATAAAGTGCATCGCTAGGATACGATTTCGGTAAAGCAAATAAAACCGAAATCGTCGGATGCATGTGCGTAGCAGTTAAACAAAGAGACCACGATGCGATGCGGGAATGTGCTAATTAGTTTTAGCTAGGTTACTGGGAAATGGTGTTTATGGCATCGCTAGTAAGGGTACGTATTGAATGACCATTTGCATTGTTTATGCTTGGATTTCAATTGATGCCAAGGGACGCGGAATGCGTATTTGCTTTGGGTTGCACATTGTGTGAGTTAGGGAATTTTATTGCTGGGAGAAAAACGTCGCCAGCCAATGTATACATAAAGACATTTATCGTATACATGAATGAAGGTGGGAATAGGCGACGCCATGATAATTATCTCTGGCTGGAATGGTTACATGATATGTGAACCGGGGTTTTTCTTTTCAGGATAATTTATGATAAGGAAAGTAAGAACTCTTACAGGGGATTTGTAAGCGAAGGAATGCTTGAAAAGATAAGAATTCTTTTGCAGATACTTTTGGGTTATAATAATTGGATCTATTTGATGCGTGAAGCATTTAAGATGCTAATGCGAATTGCATTAGCGAAAGCTTATGCAGACTGGGTTGTGGTTATGGGGGTTTTTTCAGGAAGGCGAGCCGTGGGATCTGGCGGAACCGTCACAGAACCCCCCCCCCCCTCCAGTGACGTAGTCGCGAAAAAAAGGTAGGGGCGAAGGGATGTTCGATGGTGGGTGCTGTGCTGATAGGGAGGCCGGGCGCTTGGGAATCAATGTGGCCCAGCTTGCTTCGGGATGCGCTGTGGTAATGTTAAGGGACTGTCGTGGTGACCAGTTCCTGGTTATTGTTTGGGCCTTTATCGATAAGATGGACACAGTTGTTACCGCTTGATGCCATCAAGGGCAAGGGTGTGCCGCGTGGTCCATAGGCCTGTTATGGGTCTCCTGGACCAACAGGCTTATCGTCCGCATAGGTCGGAACCCATCGGAAATCCGCTCACATCCGCAGTGACGAAATGGCGTGTGCGAGTTGGAGGGGAACTTATCCCAGGGTAATTCCCATCCGCAGTGACGGGTTGCCGTGTGCGGGATGGAAAGGGACCACGATGCGATGCGGGAATGTGCTAATTAGTTTTAGCTAGGTTACTGGGAAATGGTGTTTATGACATCGCTAGTAAGGGTACGTATTGAATGACCATTTGCATCGTTTATGCTTGGATTTCAATTGATGCCAAGGGACGCGGAATGCGTATTTGCTTTGGGTTGCACATTGTGCGAGTTGGGGAATTTTATTGCTGGGAGAAAAACGTCGCAAGCCAATATATACATAAAGAAATTTATCGTATACATGAATGAAGGTGGGAATAGGCGACGCCATGATAATTATTTCTGGCTGGAATGGTTACATGATATGTGAACCGGGGTTTTTCTTTTCAGGATAATTTATGATAAGGAAAGTAAGAACTCTTACAGGGGATTTGTAAGCGAAGGAATGCTTGAAAAGGTAAGAATTCTTTTGCAGGTACTTCTGGGTTATAATAATTGGATCTATTTGATGCGTGAAGCATTTAAGATGCTAATGCGAATTGCATTAGCGAAAGCTTATGCAGACTGGGTTGTGGTTATGGGTTTTTTTTTCAGGAAGGCGAGCCGTGGGATCTGGCGGAACCGCCACAATCCTACAAAGTATCCATTTCTTGCGGACAGGGTCACCATGTACTTAGTTTTGCCTCCATTGTTATAAAGTCGAAAGTTATGCCCAAATATGTGCTTGTGAAAGCCATCAATCAGAATATACATACTCATCCATATTAGAGATCAAATTTAGATAAATAAGAAAACAGAGGGAGCCGTTCTCCAGTCGGACCTAACCAAGCCAATTAACATGTTCCACCGCAAATACAATCTACCAGTATCCAAGATGAATGTTCATCGCTAGCTCTTTTTCTGGTCGCACTGTGCATTGATACTTAACGCCATCAAGTGCCTGCGTATCATCATCATCCTCATCGGCACTACAACCGGGAACCGGTCTTGGCCTTATTTAGCAAGTCCTGAGGCTTGTTAAATTTTCCATAATGATTTGTTTTTTCCGGGCAAGGTCATTAGTCTTGCGCCAGAGGCTCCCCGACGGGGAATCGAACCCCGGTCTCCCGCGTGACAGGCGGGTATACTAACCACTATACTATCGAGGAGCCAGTGCCTGCGTATAGTAAACAAAAATTCCCCAGTGCTGCATGCTCTGTCTGGGCGAAAAATGCTTGAACAGCTTGGGATGTTCTGCTGATACTATCAATGTGGTCTGAATATGGCTCAATCCGGGCTGACTTGAAAACAGTAATTGTGGGATTCATTTGTGTAACCATGCTTTAATGCCTTAAAGAAAGTGTACTCAGTTTCACTTATGTAATACATGGTATCCTAAGTAAACAAAAGTATCTCCACACACATACGTCCGAAAGAACGAGTACCATACGAACAGGTTTCAAAACAGCTCGAAGTTTTTGAAGACCAGTATCGTTTTGCGAGATAGGGGGAATGTGAATTGAACCAAGGCTGCACAGGTTAAAACCAAAGTACTGACGCATCAAACCACGTCCACCTGAATGTGATAATATCTTAGCTCGTTACAAGAGCGTTAGTACTCTTATACGAGGGTAGGCTGAAAAGTTTCCGACCTCAACGTGAAGATAACAGCACTCGTCAATAAAAGTGAATGTACTTGTGCATCTTTTGACAGTTACTCGCCAAAATTTCAGCCATTTTGGGAGCGTAGTTTTTATTTGACAGTCGTTTGAGTGAGTCGATGTGAGTGTTTTTGTGAAAATGGACAAAATTGAATATCGAGCTGTCATTAAATTTTTGTTTTTGAAAGGCAATACGCCTGCGCGAATCAAAGATGAGTTGGACTCTGTTTTTGGGGACTTCGCACCATCATTTACCACACTGAAATTTTGGGCAGATGAATTTAAACGTGGCTGTGAGAGCTTGGGAGACGATGAACGTTCGGGACCTCTAAAAACTGCAACAACTGACGATAACATCGCTAAAGTTTACCAAATAGTGCTGGACGGCCACCGATTTAAAGTGAGAGAGACAGCAGATGCTATGAAAATGTCCAAAGAATATGTTTGTCACATATTAAATCAAGATTTGGCATGACAAAGCTGTCCGCGCGTTGGGTGCCGCGTTTGCTCACATTAGACCAAAAACGTGTTCGAATGAACATTTTTAACGCTCTGTTGGCGCAGTTTAGGCGCAATAAATCCGAGTTTTGGCGCCGATGAATTACTGTCGATGAAACTTGGATACGCCATTATACGTCCGAAACAAAAATACAATCAAAACAGTGGACTGCAAAGGGGAATTGGCTCCCAAACAAGCAAAAACTGTTTTTTTCGGCTGGGAAAGTTTTCGGCGATTGTTTCTTGGGATAGTCATGGAGTTATCTTAATCGATTATCTTCAAAAAGGAAAACCGTTACAGGAGCATACTACGCATCATTACTTGACCAACTGAAGGCAGAAATTACAGACAAACGGGCGCATTTCCAGAAAAAGAAAATCCTGTTTCACCAAGACAACGCACCGTCTCACACCTCAACGGTTGCCATGGCGAAGATCCACGAATAAGGGTTTGAACTGTTTTACCATCCGCTTTATTCACCAGATGTACAGATCTAGCCCCAAGCGACTTCTTTTTGTTTCCTAATCTAAAAATTGCACTCGGAACACAGAGATTTTCGTCAAATGAGGAGGCAATCACCTTCATGAACAGTTGTTTTGCAGAGAAAAACGCCGAGTATTATTTGGACGGGCTAGAGAGAAGGGAGCATCGCTGGGAGAAGTGTGTAAAGTTATAAGGAGACTATGTAGAAAAATAAAAATAAATTTTAAGAAAAAAAATGTCTTGTATTTTTGTTAGGTCGGAAACTTCTCAGTCCACCCTCGTAGTCCTAAAGAACTGTGCTCCGGAACTATAGCCGGTTGTTGGCAGACCCTTTCACTTATCTCATACGGAGGACATTTCCTACCTGTTGGCAGGTGGCTCAAGTTCAGCCAATACCAAAGAGGGGAAATAGGTGTCTCCAACAAAATTACCGGCCGATAGCAGTAATGTCTATGTTATCTAAGGTGATGGAAAAGGTCATCAATGCCGAGTTAATTAAGTATTTGGAGTGCAACGGATATATAAATGATCATCAATACTGATTCTGTGGCAGGCGATCCACGGGAGGTCTTTTGACCCTTATAACCGATATATGAACATCTGCGAGTGAGAGGCACGATGAGTCGAGGTCGGTCGCATTGGATATCTACAAGGTTTTTGACCGCGTCTGGCACGGGGCATTGCTGAGCAAAATTCGTTCATACGGATGTTCCCTGGCGCTTGGCGACTGGATGAAGAGCTTCCTCGAAAATCGATCGATCCTGGTTGTTGTGGACGGCGAGTATTGGGGTCTGTATCCTGTTAATTCTGGATTGCCTCAAGGTTCATTTTTGTCTCCAACCTTGTTCTTGCTTCACATGAGTGCTTTGTTGGAGTCAACGGATAACAAAGTATTCAATTTTGCGGATGATAGTAGGCTTGTTTCCTCTTTTTAAAGTGATCAGCCAATTAGTGCATCAACGTGGCACCAGGTGAAATGTAGCCAGATCGACTCTCTGAATCAGGATCTAGATAAGGTCCTGCAGTGGGGAAAGGCCAATATCGTTGACTTCAATGCAACGAAGACACAATATACAACATTCACAAAGAAAAGTGGATCATCGGTTCCTCAGCTGATGATTAATGGTCAGGCCCTAGAATCCGGGAAAAGCTTGAAATTCCTCGGCGTCACGACCTGTGGGAATGTATCGTGACATAAACATGTGGCGTTTCTAACAGATACACACACAATATACAAGCAAATAGTGAAGAACACCGAAAGGAAATTAGAATAAGCAAAGCATCAGAGGAGTATACCATAGCGATAATATAACAATTCTACATCAGTTGAGTGTACTTGAGTCTAGAACTCGAACTAGTACACACGACAGCGGCCTGATGTGTTGAGCATTGGTTCCATTTTTAGTGATTCTAACCGTCATAGCGTCAGTTCGAATCTTCACTATCGTCGCAAACGCTATAAACACGTGTCTAAAATCGCCAGATCCGCCTCAGCTAAACGGAGCCAAGAAATATTTTACTCCGTCCCAAGTTTTTCTTCTGTATAAATCCCAAATTAGATCCGAGCTTGATTATTGCTCTTATGTTTGGAGCTCTGTTCCTAATCGTACCCTCGACCTACTTGAGAGCATACAAAGACAATCGATCCGCCTGATCAGGGACACGGCTCTGACGTCGGGATTACAGTGGCTATCACATAGAAGGCGCGTAGCTCACCTTTGTCTGTTTTACAGATATTATCACGGGTACTGTTCTTCGAAGATTCGTGGTATTGTTCCACGTAATTCGGTTTATATGCGCTCCACAAGACAATCAGACGGATCGCACCAATTTGCCGTTCATCTCCCGACGCCGCGAACATCCAGAACTCGTTCCGTTACAGAGCGGGAAAGCTGTGGAATTCCCTCCCCGCGCAAGTGTTTTCGGAGAGTTACAACCTGCAACTTTTTTTTTTTTTTTTTTATTTTTTTTTTTTTTTTTTTTTTTTTTTTTTTTTTTTTTTTTTTTTTTTTTTTTTTTTTTTTATTAGACTTCTCTCGGGAGAGGCGAACCTATAGCGTCGAGTGGGCGCCCCGAGATGCCATCAAATAACTGTTGCAGTTCTTTTTGAACAGTTCTTGTTCAAAAACAAGTGAAAACGGTTATTGGGTGGCATCTCACGGCGCCGTGTCGGTGCTATAGGTTCGCCTCTCCCGAGAGAAGTGTAATAAAAAAAAGAAGTCGGTAAAAATCTGGCATGCCTTTGGATCGGCCCGGAGGTATCTTCTGAAGATTGCCACCTTCCTACCGAAAAAAAAATACACATTACAGACATTACACAACTTTCTTATTAACCCCGTCATTTGCTCTATAACCCACGCACTGCAAGTTCAAATCAGCTAAAATACCTCCTTTCCTTATCCACTTCCTCTCCTTCCGCTCGCACTGTGCTCGGACACTGACTGGAAGTGACTCTGGTACATTAAAAAAAGCTCATCTAGTACAGCAACAGATTAAACTCTCTGGATTAATTAAAAGAAAATATCTGAGTAGAATGACAATGTTATCGGATAACACATCTCAGCAAAATGAGGGAACACATTTAGACGGTGTACCCCGGTGTGAAGTGAGCGTCAAGATACAAATGTATCGATAGGGAACCTTTGTTGTGAACGAGCCCATATATTTTTTTTATTGTTTGCTATGCCATCTGTCAAACATATTTAGTATGCATCAAGTCATTGTATAAACAACATCATTTTTTTTAATTCCGTTAATGCGGTCGGTTCGGAAAAAAGACAATGCTCTATGATTGGTGGGACCTGAAGGAGGTGGTGTATCATGAACTTCTAAAACCTGGCGAAACTGTTGATGCGCAACGCTACCGACAACAAATGATCAATTTGAACCATGTATTGATCGAAAAACGACCAGAATGGACCACAAGCGCGGAAAGGTAATTTTGTTGCATGGTAATGCTCCGAGTCATACAGCAAAACCCGTCAAAGAAACAATAAAAGTTCTCGGCTGGGAAGTGCTACCCCACCCGCCGTATTCACCAGACTTGGCTCCTTCCGACTACCATTTGTTTTCATCGATGGGACACGCATTGGCTGAGCAGCATTTAAATTCCTACGAAGAACTCGAAAATTGGTTCTCCCAATGGTTTGCCTCAAAAGACGACCGGTTTTATTGACGTGGTATCCACAAATTGCCAGAAAGGTGGTCGAAATGTGTAGAAAGCAATGGCCAATACTTCGAATAAAATGGTTTTCACTTTCCTATTTAAAATTAGTGTTTTATTTAAAAAACGCTCTCTTCATGCCGATACACCTGGTATATACTTTTTATTTATAACAAAACTATTTAAGCCTAGTAGAACATAAATCTAACTAAGACTAAATTAACTCTAACTATGCATAGCTTAAATCTACCTAATACTAATTAAGACTATGGACCTATGGATCAGGTCCTGCCACACGTCCTTCGCCCCGCCGATCCCCAGTCCTTTGACTGCCAGTCGGGCAGACGGATTCCATACAGCTGGACCCGCTCCCGAAGGTTTATCAGCCAGTCTCAGCTCAGTCGACCCACCAGTATTTTTTTCTATTGAGTCTTTCGATATTAGTTTTGTCTTTTTTAGGTATGCTCACCCCGTATCTTGGGATGGTATTGGCATCTCCTATGCTCGTTGGCACATACTTATTTGTTTTATCAGTTACTCGTCTTGCCACATGATATATAATTGGTACGTTTGTGGGATCTGATAGCTAGCTATGAGAATCCAAGAATAAAAGCACTCAGGGTTAGGATAGAACAATCCTGAGATTAGTTCATTGTCTTTCACATTTACCGAGAGGGCGAAGTGATTTCTCACGGGGTCAGAACTGTATTATCAATTCTGGACACTCCGGATGCATCATATAGTCTCTTATTGGAAATGTAGTGACGAAAGTTGGAATGTTCGCTTCTGTACATCTGCAGGCAGGCTCTAAGGCATTTTCTTTCAAATATTCTTAACTTTTCCATAGTCGATGGATTAATGTTCCACGATACTGCACTCGCATAGATCAAAATTGGACGTACAAACGCTTGGTAGCAAATGATCTTCACAACGGATCTAAGATGGTTCGAATAGAAAAGGTTCTTGAGGAACATAAATGCCGCTCTTGTCCTCTTGAACTGGTCATTTATGTGCTCACCGTAGTACAAAAACTTGTCCAAATGGAGACCCAGATATTTAATCACATTCTTTGACTCGATCCGAATGTCATCCGCATTCATTATTTTGAAATTCTTCCAATTACGTCTCAAGTCCGAATTTCTGCTCACTTCATACCGGTACACCTGGTAATTGTTTTAAATTAAATGTTAAGGGATCGTTGTTACTGAAAAACTGTCTTCGTGGACTGTATTGTGCTAACTGGTAGGAAGGTGCCATATGTGCTAAACATAGTAGAGTGCGAGGAGTCCTTAATAGAGACTGTCACTGTAGTCAAATACGTATCATCAGTGCCATCTTGTGATATGCACCTGAAAGAGAGAAGAAATTTCCGTAATTGAAACAACCTTCTGCAGAAGAGTGTGTGGGGTACGAGGTCATTGTGTCGGCGCACGACACGGGCTTCTACCTCGTCTCCACCAGTTCTAAAGTGTCTGCCGTAGACCGAAAGAAAAACACAAACGAAACTCCACAATGCAACGTCCACAACAGGAAAAGGAAACACACTGATTTAGTTTATTCCGTTTTATTCTCTTTGTTCTCAGCCATTATTAAATATGTTAGTGTTTTTATACTTCACTTAAACTTATTATTAATATTAAATTGATTTTTATAAATTTTAAACAGGGTGAAACACTTCTTTCTCGACACGACCTACGCTTCTCCGCCGCGCGACGGAGAGCGGGAGCGGCACGACCGTGGTGGTCTGCGGATGTAATAAGACTCAGTGGTACAACCCTCCTTTGGGGTGAGTTTGTGGTGTGGTGGTAGATATCCTCTCCACTAAGGATATGTATTTACTAACAACGAGAGAAACGTAAAGTCTCTCTTGGTCGAATAGAAAACCAGATCTCGTAATGAAGATCATGGTGGTATGTGTGTGATCGTTCAGATCTGTGTTGCGCCAAGCAGGCGGCAAGGACAAAGGAATCGGGGCGATCATGGTTTATGATGTTCATCGCGGCTAAAATAGACGACGATGCATCGAAGAGATGTGCTAAAAGCAAATATGGGACGAGGGCATCATAAAAGTCTTAGATGAGTGATACCCTTGTGTAAATAGGCGAATCATCATCATCATCGGCACTATAACCGGCATCCGGTCTTGGCCTTATTTAACATATCTCTCCACTGGTCCCGATTTCGAACCGATGTCATCCAGTCCGGCACTTCCAGGCTCTGGGCTTCCCGGTCTACGCCATACCTCCATCGCAGACAAGGTCTGCCGCGCTGTCTCCTTCCATGCATCCTGCCACAAAGGACTTTCCGGGCAGGCTCGTCTTCGCTCATTCGAGCTAGGTGTCCCACCCACCGGAGTCTACCGAGCTTAATTTTTCTTACAACATTAGCTTCAAGGTAGATTGCGTACAACTCATGGTTGTAGCGTCTCCGGAATCATCCTGCCTCACATACGGGGCCAACAATTCTCCTTAAGATCTTCCTCTCGAACGCGGGTAAGAGTTCAGAGTGCCTTTTATTGAGCACCCATATCTCGGATCCATACATGAGTACTGGTAAGACTATGGTCTTGTACAGTAGTAGCTTGGATGTTCTGGATAAATTTCGGGATTTAAAGAGCCTTGATAGACCATAGTAGGCTTTGTTGGATTTAATCAGCCGTTCGCGTATTTCTTCTTCCATATTGTTATCGGCTGATACTATTGATCCAAGGTAGTTAAAGGATTGCACTACTTCAAATTCGTGCTCCACTACTCTGATAGTTTGACCAACGTTAGGTCTTCTCTTCGCAGAAGTTGCCACCATGTACTTAGTTTTTCCCTCATTAATGTGCAGTCCCAGTTTTTGTGCCGCCTGCTCGATCTGGGTGAAGGATTCCTATACCGCTGACTCGGATCTACCGATGATGTCGATGTCGTCTGTGTAGGTAAGTATCTTGGTGAACTTGGTGACAATAGTCCTTCTAGTTGTGAAGCCAAAGTCACGGATTGCTTTCTCCAACGCCAGGTTGAAGAGGAGGGCAGACCCTCTCCTTGCCGGAGTCTATTAAAGATGTTTATTGGTTTGGACAGCAATCCCACTATTTTAATTGACTAGTTACGTTGGTCATGGTCAACCTACAAAGTCGTATCAATTTGTTTGGAATGCCGAACTCTCTCATGCCATTATATAGTTCTACCCTAGCTATGCTGTCGTAGGCGCCCTTAAAGTCTAGAAATAGATGATATAATGGAATCTTAAATTCCAGACATTTTTCCATCGCCTGCCTAAGGGTGAATATCTATCAATAGCTGATTTGCCTGGGATGGAGCCACGCTGATATTGACCAATGATGGCTTTAGCGTATGGGGCTATCCGATCTTGTAGGAAAGTGGAGACTATCTTATAGGCGATATACTCAGCAATGTTATACCCCTATAGTTGCCGCACACTGTGATATCTCCTTTCTTATGTATGGGACAAATTAACCCCGCGACGCCAATTTTCCTACATCTCCTCTTGCACCCATACGTGCACCACGATCTCATGAATTACGTGATATAACGCTGTCCCTCCTTGTTTGATTAACACCAGCTCCAGGGGCTTTATTTGATTTGAGGTGTCTAATGTCTTTTAACGGTTCCTCAACGCAGCTCAAGCTCTGTATAGTGAGCGTACGTTCCATGTAAAAATTCTTAAATCATTTAGCCATTTTCGCTTCCGTGGTCGTCGTCGTATATCCTGTCCATATCCGAGGCTTGTTAGATTTGGCATAATAATTCATTTTTATGGGCCTGGTTATTAGCCTTGCGCCAACCTTTCTCAGGATGTCGCTGCATGCATTGGTTCACTACTTGGCGGGTGTCAAAGTAGCTATCCAGGGGTGTCACGTGGAGACTGCATGTCAACTTGGATTGAACAGGGACAAGGATCGCCCTGGCCTTCGCCGGGTTGAAGGCAATTTGAGACTTTACCCTATATGTTCGCATCCATCCCCCCGAAATAGGCGAATAGCCATTGGGAAAAGGTGCTAATGGGTTGGTGGACGAAACGGATCCCTTGCTTGCATTTGTATATGCAGGGAAATTCGTTTGAAAATTCTATATTTGCATTGTTTATACTTTGAATTCAATCCGGTGGCTATGCGCGAAGTCGATGATTGTTTGGAGATTCAAACAAAGGAGCATTTCTGGGTAAAGTGCTTGCAGCTGTATCGACAGTTGCAAGTCATTGCAAAGCAGATGACGGTTTGTATATACCATCTGTATCAATTGTACATGGCTTCTATGGCGACGCCAGGATCGAACTCTAGTGTGAATATCTACACTAATTGGAAATTCCGTTCTGGGTCGCTATTGCAGAGGTGCATTGATAGATGTATGATTGCCCTTGTAGGAAAAATTCTGTGCAGGCATTTCCAGGTAATGCATTGAAAGCATTAATTATCCTTGGGAAGGAACATGTTTTTGCTGCGGGGAGATTGCGGTGCAAATGTGGGAAGGTTGGAACTTGCCTGGCAACCGAAGGTACCGAATAAGTTTTGTTTTATGCTCCCGTATAATGAAAAGAATTCTTGTAGGGAATTTGTATGCGAAGAAATGCATGAAAGGTAAGAATTCTTTTACAGGGACTTTTAGGTTATATAGATTTGATCTATTTGATGCGTGAAGCATTTAAGGTGCTAATGCGATTGCATTAGCGAAACTTATAAGGTTGGGTCGAAGTTATGGGGGTTCTGCAGGTAAGTAACAGTGGGGTTTGGCGGAAACGCCAAGCGTTTTTAGGCTTCGCCGATTTTTCTATGTAAACAAAACGTTATATGTATTAACTGAATGAATGAATGAATAAATGAATGAAGTGGATCTTCATCGAATGCACTTTTCTCCCATTTAGGACCAACTTATATGTTGAGGTGACTCCTGTTACTTCCGCCAATGTGAGAGTTCGCTTATTGCAATTATTATTTTAATAATAATTTTATTTTTCATTTTGGCGACGTGTCACCAATATATCGCTTATTTTTTATTTCGACACGCCGCTATAAATCATACTTTAATAAAATGTAGACTTTGGTTAAGACGTAACACTTTTTTTTTTAAGATTTAAAGAAAAAAAAGCATGGTGACACACCCTGATACGACTTTGTAGGTTGACCATGACCAACGTAACTAGTCAAGTAAAAGTAGCGGGATTGCTGTCCAAACCAATAAACATCTATAATGGACCCCGACAAGGGGACGGTCTGGCCTGCCTCCTCTTCAACCTGGCGTTGGAGAAAGCAATCCGTGACTCTGGCGTTACAACTAGAGGGACTATTGTCAGCAAGTCCAGCCAGATACTTGCCTACGCAGATGACATCGACATCATCGGTAGAATCGAATCGGCGGTACAGGAATCCTTCACCCAGTTCGTGCAGGCGGCACAAAAACTGGGACTGCGCATTAATGAGGGAAAAACCAAGTACATGGTGGCAACTTCTGCGAAGAGAAGACCTAACGTTGGTCAAACTATCAGGGTAGTGGAGCACGAATTTGAAGTAGTGCAATCCTTTAACTACCTTGGGTCAATAGTATCAGCCGATAACAATATGGAAGAAGAAATACGCGAACGGCTGATTAAATCCAACAAAGCCTACTATGGTCTATCAAGGCTCTTTAAATCCCGAAATTTATCCAGAACATCCAAGCTACTACTGTACAAGACCATGGTCTTGCCAGTACTCATGTATGGATCCGAGATATGGGTGCTCAATAAAAGGCACTCTGAACTCTTAGCCGCGTTCGAGAGGAAGATCTTAAGGAGAATTGTTGGCCCCGTATGTGAGGCAGGACGATTCCGGAGACGCTACAACCATGAGTTGTACGCAATCTACCTTGAAGCTCATATTGTAAGAAAAATCAAGCTCGGTAGACTCCGGTGGGCGGGACACCTAGCTCGAATGAGCGAAGAGGACCCTGCCCGGAAAGCCCTTTGGGGCAGGATGTATGGAAGGAGACAGCGCGGCAGACCTTGTCTGCGATGGAGGGATGGCGTAGACCAGGACGCCCAGAGCCTGGGAGTGCTAAACTGGATGACATCGGCTCGAAATCGGGACCGGTGGAGAGATTTGTTAAATAAGGCCAAGACCGGATCCCGGTTGTAGTGCCGATGATGATGGCGATGATGATGACACACCCTGTACAACGATTAGAAATCATGTTATTAAATTTTTGTTTTTAAAACAAACGCGCACACAAAGGGGGATTTTGGAGTACCCTTAAATGTCAGAGCAAGCGGAAATAACTATGTTGTAGTGTTGTTGATTGGACGTTGTGTCTCTGAAACTTGCTTTATATCAGAATTCTACAAGGTTCCTATTTAGAGGCTATCTTTTGTTCTGACGCTGGATGTATCAGTAATCTTGCCCGCTAAGACATATGGAATCAGAAAGAGGAACTGTTTTGAAAAGCCATTCTGGTTGACAAACTCAGATATACATATGATATGAGGCATAGCTCTGAATCGCTGATAGACTTTAAAACATGGTCGAATTTACCGACAGCAAAAGCCACTTATTTTATTATATATAATACATATAATTAAATCAGTAATCAATTTTATATAATTCTTTTTTTTTCTGTTAGATTGGGAGCGTGAGATTGTTTCAAAAGCCGAAATACTGCGCCTTATATACCAAGGCAGATTTTTACATTGTAATGTAACGTTAGGCGCTCTAGGTCTTCCTCTAGGCAAGACGACTGTAATGCATTTAGTTCCGCGTGATAATCTACCAGAGCCCAATTCGCAAGGTAAGTAATTTTATTAAACACATTTTACCAGTTGTGCTTTCATTATTATTTCTTTTGCAGACCAGCGGCAAAAAAGTAAAGGTGGTTCCAATAGATGCTGTTCAACGGCATGTTGTATTTTGTAACTAAATGTAATTAATTAATTATTTGTTCATAAATATAGATTTTCCTTTTAATACAATAAGAGTACATTTTTAATTTAGTTCTAATTTAAAACGAATACAATCTATTTAAAATAAAATCGTTATGTTTCTTGTTTTTGAATATCCTTAGTTTGTTTTCTGTTTTCTAATTGAGGAGTGTATAATTTAAATCAATTGTTTATGTATACAAAATATACAATTACTTTTATCTGCTTTACTTTTACTTATGACAAACCGCATGAAGTATATTATATATAATATATGTGTCTTTAATTTAAATTAAAGGAAAATAATAATAATAATAATAATAATAGTAATAATGATAAATCAATATAAATCTAACAAAAAAATTGTATATTTACTAAAAAATCTTTAAAAACTAAGTGGAGGAATAGATTTACACTATTCACTAAAATTGATATGAGGAGAAAGGAATAATAGAAGGCTGTTTAGGTGAATTTCTTATACCAGAGCAGGATGAATAATATTACTATTAATATATATAATATGGTTGCAATAACAACAAAATCAATTTATAGTATACAATTTAATCACATATACACAAATTATTATTACACAGAATCGAATCAGAATACGTCGTCAGAAATGAAAACCAAAAGAACAATACAATGTATGATAAACCAGCTATACAAATTCAAATACACAATAATACAATAAAATACAAAAACAGAACTTCCTATTTAAATAAAATATTATAAGAATTAAAAGCTGATGTATATGCCTACAAAAATCTTAAAATTAAATATGATTACTAATTATACGAGACACCAAAACATACACGTGAAATTCTAAATAATTAATTTACTTATAACAATTCAATGTAACAGTCAACAATTAATATTTAATGCGAATTACAATGTATCATATTAGAAAATGTTTAAACCGATGTAACCAAGTCTTACAAATATAACCAAACCTCGAACACACTTCTGATAAAGCAGCCCTTGTCAGAAGTTGAGATCAAGCCTCACAATCTACCATACAAGCAATTTGCTGAAGAACATAGTTCTGGTTATTATTATTATTATTATTTATTACAATGTAAGTAAATTACATGGTAACTTAAGTCTAATAGCACTAGCGACTAAGGCTTTCGGCTAGTTCTGGTTATTTACTTACATATTGTGCGCACTGTCTTGCAAATGTGTTACAAATACCTTCAGTTGTTATTTCCATTGCATGTGCGATGGGAATTGAGTCTAAAAGCAAAGAAATACTTTGCCGTATATTTTTACTTTTATTTATTATTATACTTTCCCTTATCACTGTCAGAGTAAATATTGCTGTAAAGAACAGATTTTGTGCAAAATACACCTTTCTCGTCGGTAGTTGGATGAAAATAGTCACACACACACAAACATTTGGGTTTCCATACGGGGTGGGTTCAGAAAGTTGTTATAATTTGTTATTTTATCAAAGTATCCTTTTTCCATCTCAATTGTTTATCCCGAAACGTGTATAAGAATCAACATCATTTGTGAAATCCCTCTTCAGCTGTTGTTTTTAGCGGGTTTGCCTTGCCAACCAAAGTTGTGAAACATTGTGCTGTTTCTAGTGAGAGTACATGCCATGTAAGCTAATGCAGTCCCAAATTATTTAATTCGACATTGAATTGTAATGCAACCTTTCAACAAATAGAAAGGTATCCAGGAATAGTGTGGACAGTGTTAGTCCAGGTGTTCTCTAACTACTTGTATAGAGGGGTGGTGGGAAAGAAATCATACAAGACCGGTAGGTCTTGGGTGCGGTAGTAAACGCAAATCACGTCTTTGGCGTCCGGAAGGGAATGTTGTTGGGAAAGGTGCTTTCTTCAGTTTTGTACTGAAAAAGAAATTGTGGTGGTCTGATCCGAAGAGATCGAGAGAGACAGAAGGGTCAAGAACGCAAGAGTCCCGTACAAGTAGGTTCTCGCTGTTCTGAATGCTTTCGTGGTACTTGTATGCTAATTGAAGCAAGTACTCGTCGATAGGGGTAATGGGCGCAGGTGAGAGTTAGGGTAATGACGACCGTCAGGCCTTCTAGAGTGAGTGGTGCATCTTCTGAGGAGTTTCCTTTCGAAAACTCGAAGTCTTTCCATTTGAGCCGAAGATATGCAGGGCCATATGGGAAAGGCGTACGGTATTCCAGATCGGATTAGCTGCTTATAGCAGAGAAGCTTAACTTTGGTGTCAACTTTGTTGCTCCACTTCAAGATGTTGTGCAGTTGCTTAGACCGACCGAGACCCCTTTGGAGAATGTGGGTCACATGTTTGATGAAATTCATTTTTGGGGTATAAATGACCCCAAGATATTTCATCCTGTCCTGTGGTCTAATCGTAGTACCTCCTATTTGTATTCGAATATTTTGTGAATAGCGAGAAGTGGGTTGGAAGTGTTTACTACTCAGAATTATAGGTACTGCTTTGGATGGGTTAAGTCGAATTTTCCATCGACTGTAATACTGATACAGTTCGTCCAAGTGACGGTTGAGTCGATTTGTTGCGAGTTTAGAGCCTTTGGATGACGTGTACACTAGGGCGTCATCCGCATAGCATATCTGGTTTACTCTCCCGTCCACAGGGCGAGGAATATCGGAGGTGTAAATATTGAATAAGATGGGGCCTAAAATGGAGCCCTGTGGTACGCCTGCAGCGGCGTGAAAAGTTCGGGGAAGCTTTCCATTCACTCGAACTTGGAAGGTTCTGTTTCGAATGAACTGGTAGATGATACTACATAGCGTTCTACTGAGGCCGGTATTCAATAATTTAAAAACTAGACCTTCGATCCAAGTCGTGTCAAAAGCTTTTTCAATGTCCAGGCTCACCGCAATGGTGGGTTCCTTGTTAAAGATCCGCACGCAGACGTGGTTTTGAAATATGTTGAGAGCCATAGTGATGCTGTGCGCTCTTCGAAATCCAAATTGGAAATCGGGTATTAGGTTCCTGGCACTGATAAAGTTATTTACTTTCTCGTATATGAATTTTTCATATATTTTGCTGATGCAAGTGAGAAGCGAGATAGGGCGAAAGCTTGAGGGGTGATACGTTGGTTTCCCAACTTTTGCTATTGGCCAAATAATAGCGTGCCTTCAATCTTGGGGAAAGTACTGTGGGTTTTGTGGTAAGGAAGAATGTCTCTCGTCACGTACCGACACGGGTACCGTTTCATGAATCTGACTCCGTGTGATCGATTCACAATCAACGCCGAGCACAACTGTACCACCCGCGGTTAACCCGTAACCAGTTCAAAGTAAAACGCACGATTCGAAAAAATTAAACAAAAACTCTTTATTGTTCTTAATAAAACTTTGAGATAAATATATAGAATGATTCAAACTTAAGTATTTGTTCGTCAACTTAAATGCAAGGAACTACGCGTGTGACACTTCTTTTAGTCCGTAAAACCTTGAGATAAATATATACAATGATTCAAACTTAAGCATTTGTTCGTCAACTTAAATGCAAAGAACTACGCGTATGACACTTCTTTTAGTCCGTAAAACGTTGAGATAAATATATACAATGATTCAAACTTAAGTATTTGTTCGTGAACTTAAATGCAAGGAACTACGCGTGTGACACTTCTTTTAGTCTGTAAAACTTTGAGATAAATCTATACAATGATTCGCACTTGTTCTACCGCACGACTGTACACCAGGACGACTGAACGTTGACTCCTGTGATCTTCGATCTTCATCCGCGATCCTCGATGCAATCCAACAAGGAACCGTATCTGTAAAAATACATAATAAGAAAGGGAACATACATGTCCGCGCGCGCATCCAGTCACCCATACCGACATCTCTCAACAGGCGAACCGGGAAACAACGATACTTCGTGTTTCCTTCGAAAGATACCCCTGCAGCTTGGGCAAACCGTAGAACACATAGGTGTCCATGTCCTCAACCACCATTCTCATTTGGGGCTCTAAGACCGGACAACCTGCGGGCCTTTGAAGTAAACACACAGCGAATGGTCGCTAGGGGTTGTTGCTGTGCCAGTCGCATAAAGGGACATCGAATGTTTATATGATGGCAACAGCGTAGAGCGTATATGTATTTCTGTATTTCCGCTGGTGCTGGTGTTGTTTTTGGTTCTCCCGTGGCAGTTAGGCATGGTATATACATTGCCTGTGGTTTGGTTTAGCGACCGAGATGCTCGCCGTAAGACAAACCCGAGAACGCAGTCTGCACGTGAGCGATCATATTAGGCAGGAGAAATGCGCGTTAAACGCATTTCATATTGCATTGGTTGTGTTATGATGCGACCGTTTCCTCTTGGTGAGTGGATGGTGCATGTTAATGGGAACCAATGGTTGGGAAGATCGTGGGCTGTTGACGCCGATTGAATTTCCTTGGTGTGCGCTGCATGTTGGGCAATCTCTATCGAGAATCAATGTTATGCAACGCACAGTCAAGCAATTCGTCGTTACATGAAAATGTTGATGTTGTTCCCAGAGATACTATATATATATGCCGCGCAAAAACCAGGCTTTTGATTGTTTCTTGGTGCATTGTGGTATGCTCGATGAATTTGGGCAATGCCCGTTACCTTGGTTATGCTTTTATATTGGGGGTTACCATGCTATAGGTGAAACGGAGCAGTGTCGTTACATGAAACCGCCACAGTACCCCATGTTGTAAGCATGGTTGAACAGAATGGAGAGCTTTATAAAGAATAAGGCAGAAAGCCTTCGCAACGAGTGGTATGACATGTCGATACCGAATGACTTCTTAGGGTTTCGAGATTTAACCAGGTTCTGTAGGGTATTTGGTGCGATGAAACCGTGACCATTATCACGTGTGTTGGATTAAAAACAACAATTGGCTCGTTGAAGTCGTCCAACTTACTGTGGACCTCTGAACCAATGATCGCATTAGTATCCGGGTCGCCATCATGGAGAGTAAGTTTATGATTAGTTTCAAAGGTCTCTCCGATGATATTTGCTTTATTGGTGTCGTTATTAACAACAACACCATTGTGTATGATTGGCCCAGTGATACGAGAAGTGCCACATATCTTTTTAAGATTTTTATAAACGTTCTGGTCCATCTGAATACCCTTCAGTTTGTCTTTCAATTGTCGAGTACGATTGTTTTAGATTCTCTGTTTTATCAGTGTACCAATATTGTGAATAATGGATCGCAATAATGGCTCCCTTTGCGTAAAGCAGTGACGATATCTCATTCTGCAGAGCTTTTTACGCTCCCGGATGAGACGAAGAGTGAAGTCGTCATGGGGAATCTGGTGTCTTTTCAAGTTTGTACTTCGGGACATGGGTCTCCGAGGTTTCAACTAGAATCTCGTGAAGTCGTTTTGCAGCGTTGTTTATCTCAACCGTCGTTAGGATCCTCTCAGTGGGAAGAGAGAATTGGTGGAGTTTATCGTTCAATGTAATATTGAAGTTGTTGGGATGCTCGATAGCCGCGAATGAATGTGGTCACAGCGTTGTCGTCAGATACACCCGCTGAAACTTGAGGAGGAGTGATTTGGGGAAGTAAGTCTTTGGGCACAAAAAATATGTCCAGAATTGAGTCACCTCGAGTACCAACCGTAGGTGCGACTATTTCGAAGTTGAGGGCATAAGTGTTTTCGGTGTACCATTGCTACAGTTTTGTGCCATTTGGGCAAGAGACAGAGTTGTTCCAGTGAGGATGTCTGGAGTTAAAATCGCCGCCTATGATGAAGGGTGTATGCCCCGAGGAGCTTATTAGCCTGCCGATATCTTCGGGATTAATGGCGCCATTATTGGTTTTATGCGAGTGGTATACGGAGTATATATTCACTCTACCATTATTAGCCAGATGCAGTTCAACCCCAGACACCTCTATGGCTCAAAGTGTGGGAGGTCAATAGCTTCATGGCGAAGTTCGCTATTAACCAGTATACAAGTGTCACCTCCGTTGATGGTGGGACCGCCAATGAGGGTTCGATCTCTTCGAATCATGGAGAAGTTTGGGAATACGGGACGGTGATATGGATGCAACCTAGTTTCGGTTACAAGTACCACGTCCGCCCGGTTATCCTTTATGAAGTCAGAGACTATCATACGCTTGGAAAGCGAAACAAGGGAGTTGACATTTATAAGGATAACTTTAATTTTGGAATCCATTGTGGAGGGTATGTCTTGAACAAAAGAGCGACTGGTATAAATTGCAGATCCGGTCCACCAGTCGACAGTCGTGTGCTGCTCTGTCCTCGGCTTCGTATGTTACGTCGCCAACACATACAATGTAGACGATTCTGCGTGCATACCAAAATACCGTTGTTACCACCTACCCGGCCGAAGACATCGTCTTCGCTTTCTTCGGAGCTCGTTCGCCCTCTAAAATCCACTGTTTTGATTGTTCGTTTATCCTGAGATGCAGTGCCCATGTTTCTTTCACAGATATGTATTGATGCAGAAACTCGTCAGGAGTCCGACAGAAAAGTGCCCAAATCAGCCCCAGAATCGACTATACGATTGCGTTCATTCTCAACTAAGAGTAAACGCAGCACTCATCTTCCCAAGACTTTTTTACACTCAATTTTTCGTGCAAACTTTTAGTGAGTAATTAAACTTACTAAAACCAAGTCATTTTCGCCGTTACGAGCGCTCTCTCTTGAATGTTCTAAGGACTCACTGAATGGCCGCTGTGACTAATGTTGTAGACTGTCCTTTCGCCCTCAATTTAACCTTAATGTGGCATCATCATCACCATTGGCACTACAACCGGGATCCGGTCTTGGCCTTATTTACCAAGTCTCGAGGCTTGTTAAATTTTCCATAAACATTTATTTTTACGGGCAAGGTTATTAGCCGTGCGCCATGAATGTGACATGCAACCAAAAATTATTATAAACTTGTGGACAGTGAACAATCTTGGACGACTATTTGTCGACTTTTTAAATTTTAAATATCATTTATATAAATAAATATAATCTTAATCACTAGACTATTTAAGTCGTTATTAGTTTTTGTTATTATTTATTGTACAAACATTAATTTTAACTAAGTTCTCGCCTTTCGCCTAGGGTTTTGTATTGTTACGTGTTGGACGTTGTATGTGGTACCAAAAGCCAGACGCTCCCTTTGTAACTTCTCTATTTTATATTTTTGCTGCCTTAAGAAACAAGAGGTGAGAGTAAGCCGTTTAGGTTCGAGACAAGATCTTTAGCCATACGGGAGTGTGGACCGATTTTGCCGCCTTCTTCCTACCAGCTTCTCAGTAGACACCCAGTAGGTATAGTATAGCGTATTGCGCCGATAGTGAAGAACGTGTGATTCGAACTGACACTATGACGGTTAGAATCATCAAAAATGTAACCAATGCTCAACACATCAGGCCACTGCCGCCGCGTGTACGAATTCGATATCTAAACTCAAGTACATTCGACTGATGTGGAATTGCTATGTTATTGCTTGGTATACGGCTGATGCATTTTCTTGTTCGATTTTCGTTCGGTGTTTTTCACTATTTGCTTGTGTATTGTGTGTGTATCTGTTAGAAACGCCACACTACTCCCTCCTCAGTAACTTTGTTACGATCGAATTCGTGTGCAAACGACGAAGCGAGGAGCGAACTAGCGAGAGGACGTCGGAGCAGGCGAGTGTGTCGGTGCTCTATGCGGAAGTCGTGATTGTAGTAGTAAAGTTCTGTTTACATATGGGAGGTAAGTGTTGTGTATACAGATCACGTCGGGGCTGTTGCGTTAAGCAAGGATAGTGAAGAAGGTGAATTTAACGCACGATGAAACGGATGAGAAGTGAAGCATTGAAGCATCAGGCTACTGCCGCGTGTACGAATTCGATTTCTAAACTCGAGTACATTCGACTGATGTGGAATTGCTATGTTATTGCTTGGTATACGGCTGATGCATTTTCTTATTCGATTTTCGTTCGGTGTTCTTGACTATTTACTTGTGTATTGTGTGTGTATCTGTTAGAAACGCCACAATACCTCTCGGAAGCAAGGGGATGATATGAAGGTCACCACATTAGCGCTCCTCTGCAAAGGGCCTGCCTGTCATTTACAATTCAGTTTTAGACGGCTTTCGTGTATTACAAGGCTCATTTTCCCTATTTTGATGACTGAGTTTGCCGGCCCTTTGATATCCACTGTAGTATAAGGATTTCTCTATAAGGGAGCTAACTTCCTTTTTTTTGGTTTCATTCCGTACCAGAACTTTGCCGCCCACATGCAGTGTGAAAGGGCGTAGTGTGCGTCAGTGGTACCTTTTAGATCTCTGCCTAGAGGTCAATGTGTTACGCCTTGGTGTTTCCTACATTTGCTGAAGCTTGTACTTTAATGGGTTATGAGAGCTCTCATAGTTGGACATCGGTTCCGGAGGTTGTTTTATATTAGAAAGTACTTCCGGAGTGAAACCGAAAAAGCAAAATATTGGCGTAAGTTTGGTACCTTCGTGTAAGATGGTGTTGTACACGAATGTGGCCGTTCTCAGGTATTGATCCTATAATTGGGAGTTCTTATCCTCAATGCTGCGTAGATACTCTACGAGTGGGCGCTAGAGTTGGTCCAGAGATTCCTTCGATTGTGGACTGTACGCTGAGCTTTGCAATGCCTGGATATGGAGCAGGTGCAACACGCTTTTAAACAAGCCGCTGATCGGTGACTAGTTGGTTCGGCACTGCATCATCATCATCATTGGCACCACAACCGGGATCCGGTCTGGCCTATTTAGCAAGTCTTGAGGCTTGTTACATTTTCCATCATTTTTTTTTACGGCCAAGGTTATTAGCCTTACATCGGCACAGCATATCTAGTAACTATTTGGTCAAAAAAGACCGAGGCCACCGTTTCTCTCTCCGCATTGGGTAAGGCATGTCAATCTATATGTTTATACAAATTGTCCTGAAATGTTAGTACGTATATATTGATGGCTTGTTGGAGTTCGGTCAAGAGGACCTACGATATGTAAATAAACTTTATCAAAAGGTCTCTTTGCAATGTCGGGTACTACCATGGGCATACGCAGATTTTGTGAAGACGATGACTTGGCGCAGCTTACATATTTTAATGTATTGCTTTACATCGCACATAACATTCTTCCATCAATAGTTCCTGCGTATTTTATGGTCGGTTTTGTTCACTCTCTGATGTCCACCTAAAGGGTTATCATGGTACAACAATCCGATTCGCTTAATTTTATGAACTCTTAATTAATAATACTTTTTAGCAAAAATAACCAAAAACGCGCCTTTCTTGTCTTTTTACTTGTTAACAACAACGGAACAAACAAAAACCGTCACATTACTCTACTTTTTCTTTTGTCTTACAACTGTTTTCACGAACCGACACTCATCATCTCCTACCCCCCCCCCCCCCCCCCACCCCCCCACCCACCCACCCCCCTTACCGTCTAGTATTATATTATATTTAAAACAAAACAAACGATGGGGATGGCGGAAGCCGCACATAACACCAGGCCACTGCCGCATGTACGAATTCGATTTCTAATCTCAAGTACACTCAACTGATGTGGAATTGTTATGTTATCGCTATGATATGCGGCTCTGATGCTTTGCTTATTCGAATTTCTTGCGGTGTGTTCTTCACTATCGGCTTGTGTACTGTGTGTGAATCTGTTAGAAACGCCACAACCACATTCTGCCACGATTCTCTTGGGAGACCTCATGCAATGCAGCGTTTTCTTTAGCTGCAATGTCAAGTGGTGTCCTCCCGGCATTTATGGCATCTTCGGATACCGTTCGGAATGCACAACATACTCTTAGTGATGTCAGTCTATGTGCTGAGTTCACTCCCCTCATGTACGACTTATACTGTGCGGCTCGCGCCCATATGTTAGTGAGGTGTTGACACTGGTTATGAGTTTTCTTATGTGGGGCCATGGTCGACCAACACTGGGTATCAGTCTCGCCAAAACTCTGCATACTCTTGCCGTTTTTTCACTCGTTTTCCTCAGGTGTTGTGTTGTGTAATGGGTTTGATTGCGCATTCGTGGGTTCGACCGACGACTAGCTATTGCTGCAGTTCGGCACAATCGAGTGATATGTTGGTTCTCAATTCACAGCCAACCTAGCATTATAGAATCGCATTTTCTGTGAGAAGTAAAATAAGAATAAATAAATAAGGCTCGTCAGCTGTGTGTCACTTTGTGCTGAGAAACCCGTGTAATGTTCTCAGCTTTATCCTGTCGTAGTTTTTTTTTTTTTTTTTTTGGTTTGGGAGTGATAGAAAGACAGCAAGATAGAGACCGTTTTTTTTCAACAAACGCGCACACTAAAGGTATTTTATGATACCCTTACATGTCAAAGCACAGTACGAGCAAAAATGGTGTTCAGCTAGCGTTCTTGTGGTTATTATTATTATTTTTTGTGATGGGTTTTTCGTGTTAACACAGCAGATATCTGTTTACTTGCGCAACGATAAACTGATATACAACAAAAAAAACATTATAAAACTTTTTTTTTTCACCGTTATTGTCTTCACTATTGCTTTCCTATACGTACATCTTTATTTGAGCAATTTAAGATTTACAGAACGTTTCACACGATTTGGTAATTCATTCTCAACATTAAAAAGCATTGCTGCAAAGCACAATACTCTCCTAAATCCTTTTTGACCATTTAATTCACAATACGAACCATTTCAAAATTGTTGTTTCATTTCATTAGGGTAATCTGTTTACTAAAGAAAAATGAATAAAAATGAAAACCGAATCGGAAAACAAAACATTTTCTAGTTAAAACAGGAGAAACTTAAGAATATATATAACATACTTAATAAAAGAAAGAAGAAGAAAAGTATAAAAAACCCAATAACATTTATATACATTATAAACAATAAAAAATAAAAAAATAAAAAAAACCAAAATTTATATATACGAAATTAAGTGGTGTCATATATGTATGTAAAAATATTGTTCAATAAATCGCTGGCATTCAATAGCTGAGTGATGTAATAAGAGTAAGAATTTAGAATAGCTAATATAAATAATTATATTAATATATACATGATGTATTTGTATTACATAGATGTTTATAAGAAGATGTACATAATGCAGAGGTACTATTAAATTCTTGATTGATTCTGAATAAAATTAGAAAAGTTAAGTGCATATATATATAAAGTTGGAGTTTATATATATATATAGACGTATATTTATTAGCGATTAATTATTTAATAAAAAGAAAAACAGAAATACAAAAAAAAAAGCAGATTAGATAAATGTTTATAGTATTTTAAATAAAATTTTAAAAAAATGTTTCATTTGTATTATTTAAATAGTATTAATTGAAAGAAATTTTCCCATTATGTATACATAAGTTAAATTGTTCACTGTTTTTTACAAATAGACTCTTGTCCAAATGCTAAAGTAATATTATAAATGAACAAATGAAAAGCAAAATATAATATATCGATATATTAAAAGTAAATGTTGTAAGCGCAAACAAAAAATAAAACTAAATAAATATTTTCATCACATACCGCTTAAATAAATCCAAACTGCAACACGTTTTACGTCCTTGTCTTGTTCTGATAAGAACACACATAAACTTTCTATAATTTATTTATTTAGTTAAGATAACTATTTTTACTATTGATTTTGCTTTGTTCTTTATAAAAGATGGTATTTAGGTGAACGACGATAGAATGAATAAAATGAAGAATTAAAAAAAAGATAACTATAAAGCAACATATCATTATAATAGATTTGATTTTAATTTATTAATTATCTAATTAAAATCAACTAAAATGTTGATACGCACTAGATTTCTCCTTAAACAAATAATTAAAAAACAAAAAAAAAAACTGATTTATATATTTAAAATGAAAGAATTTCGAATGCAAATATTTCAGTTTTGCCTGTGATAATTATATAAAAGAAAAACTTAAAATCAATTCGTATTACTTTTATTTCATTTTTTCTGTTTATGTTTTTGTTTTATATTTCTTTTTTATAAAGTTAAATTTTTTCTTTTAATGTTTCTTTCGTTTTCGAGATTGTTTTTACTATTTCTCTTCATCAGAACAAGAATTACATTTAAACAAAAGTATTAAAAAACAATTAATTAAAATAAAAATAATAATCAGTAGATGTAACAAGAGGGGATAATGAAGAAAAAAATTAAAAGAAGAAGAAGAAGTTGAAGTAAACAAAACACTAGAAGCATATTGTGAGATGGGCTGAAGTAATTTTTTTATAACCTCAACTGATATACGCGTGTGCGTAAAACTTTAAATAATTACTTATATTGCAATAAAAATGTAATAAGAAAAGACCGATAAACAAATAATAGACGTAATTACTAAAAAATAATTAATTAAGTAACATTAAAAATTTATTTCGAGCAGCAACAAAAAGATCAGCAAAACAATGGAAAATCTTATAACGAAAATAAACCGTAGATAATGTGTAACGGATATTTTTAATTTTATTGTAATTAAATGAAATGCAAATAGTAATAAATAATTTCGTTAAACGTGTTAATATAATGAGAAAAAATTCGCAAAATACTGTTTTTTATTTGTTTTCCAGGTGAGCTATCGTTTTCTCTTTAAAACCGGTCAGAACTTTGAATACGGTTACGTTGTCGTTTTTTCCTCATACTATGTTTTCATAGGGCTCCTCGATAGTATAGTGGTTAGTATACCCGCCTGTCACCCGGGAGACCGGGGTTCGATTCCTCGTCGGGAAGCCTCTGGCGCAAGACCAATGACCTTGCCCAGAAAAAATAAATCATTATGGAAAATTTAACAAGCCTCAGGACTTGCTAAATAAGGCCAAGACCGGTTCCCGGTTGTAGTGCCGATGATGATGATGATGATGTTTTCAAAAGGATTTCTTGATGTTGTATGATCCGTGAAAATATACATGTCGAATTGATAATAACGCAGAATAAAATCATGAGTATACAATATTGTTACAAATGACATTATTATTTTTTTTTCTCCTTTCAATTTTAATTAGGTAGATAATTACATTTATGGTATATTTTACAACTAGTATTTAAGAGTTTTAGGACAGCAGTTCCTTTACAACTATAATCTTAAATCTATATAATGACAATAGCACAATTTTATTGAATAATAAATAATAAATTAAGGGAAAACTACAAGAAAAAACCTTTATTTGAATCTTAAGACTAATATTGCACTGGCTTCCGGTTATTTTATGTAATAATGACCTCGATATAATTTTCATGGACAGGGGACATATGTAGTGATTTAGGATAACGCAAGACGGGAAACGAGAACATTGTCAGAAAAAGAACAATCGACGACGAAGTTTCGATTGATTTTGTCAATAAGGAAGTCTACTGGTTTAACGTTAGCGTTCTCATGTAGTTCATGTGTCGAATAATGCCATAGTAAATTCAGCCACATTTTCAATATTTTATTTTGACACCTTTGCAATTTTATTTTGTGTGTGCGAGCACAATTAGACCATACAGTGGCGCCGTACAGGAGTATAGCTTGAAAAATGGTTTTAAAAATTATAATTTTATTTTCGAGGCAAAGCTTTGACTTTCTACACACTAATGGATACACAACTCTTACGACTTTATTTATTTTGTCTATTGTGGTAGTGATGTGTTTTTGAAAGATAAGTTTTTTTATCTAGAATAATACCTAGATATCTACAGTCTTCGGACCAATCAATATCAACTGCACACATACTGACTTTATTGCCATTTGGTAGGTAGCAGAGTTTCCTACATCTCGAAAACCAGACAGCTTGTGTTTTATTACCATTTATTTTTATTTTCCATTTCCTGTAATATACTGCTAGTTTGTCAAGAGCTGCTTGCAAAGAGTTATAGACATTAGTGAATAAGGCACCCGAAAAGAAAATGGCCGTATCATCGGCAAACATAGCTACCTGAATGTTTTCACCTAGACGTGGTAAATCTGCGACAAACAATGTGAATAATATGGGATCAAGGACCGAGCCTTGCGGTACACCATAGTGGATTTGGTGAGTAGAGGATATGTCGGTTCCTATACTCACAACATATTTTCTCGACCGAAGAAAGCTCTGGATAATTTTGATAAGCGGTACTGGCAGCTCAAGTTTTAGTAGCTTATAAATCAATGCATCGTGCCATACCGTATCAAAGGCTTTTTTGAATTTCTAGAAGAACCAGTCCCGTTGACTCCTTGTCGATGAATTTACCAGCTATGTGGTTTTTAATGCGCAAGACTTGGTGGATTGTGCTGTGACCACTACGGAAACCGAACTGAAAGTTTGGTAGGTTATTATTTGCTTCCACGAAACGATCAATCTTTTCCTTAATGATTTTTCTAGGAGCTTACTCAGATAGCTAAGTAGACTAATAGGTCTGTAACTTTCGGGGCTGTTCTTCGGTTTGCCGGGTTTCGGGATAGGTATTACTTTTGCTGTTTTCCAACAGTCCGGAAAATAACAGTTCCTAACACAAGCGTTGAAAATGAACGTTAAATAGTTACTTGTAGCAGGTGGAAGTCCTTTAATTAATTTGTTGTTAATATTATCGAGACCCGCAGCCTTTTTTGATTTCGATTTTTTTATCAATTCTTTAACTTTGCTGATATTAGTTGCGTAAGTACTTTCAGCTGGTGTTTGAGAAAGTACATGGATAGTGTTAGCAACTTCAGCTTCAGTATACGCGTCGCTTAGATGCATAGATATGGAGTGTCTCTTACTAAACGTGTTAGCAAGTAGGTTCGATTTCTCCACTGAAGAAATAAACAACTTGTCGTGAACTTTAAACGGAGGAATACTTGACCCTCTCTTTTTCATAATTTTTGATATTTTCCAGAACGGTTTGCTTGCTTTGTCAAGAGAGGAAAGGTGTTTATTCCAACACTTGTTCCTATATGTTGAGATTTCGCTTTTAATGATATTATTTAAGACTTTAACATTAACTAGAAAACAATCGATTCTATAACGCAGCCATTTTCTTCTTTCAGAGTTTCGTAGCCTAATCAGATGTAAGATATTTTCAGGAAGCGGTGCCTTATCAACTGGAGCAGTGGAACATTTAGGTATCGCAAGATCGGCCGCTCTATAGATAACAGAAACAAAATTATTACATAGGGTATCAATGTGCTCTCTGCAGGTTATAGAATTTAGGCTGGTATCACCTAGAACCAAGTTCGTGTTTATATATGATTTATAACAATTCCAGTTAGAGGCGGTACGATTTACAGCTACTGTATGATTCACTGTGAGGCTGATCGGAAGGTGGTCTGAACTTAACGCATTTAGAGTTAATGGCACTGTGCAGTAATTTGGAATAATAGTGATATATAGATCGAGAGTTAAGGGGTTCTTGTTAGCACTCGCTGGGATATAGGTGCGGAGAAGTGGATAAAGTATGGAAAAACTTGGGCTAGATTCAGTAACATCTAGTAAAATGTTACCCCAGCAGTTTGCCCTAAGACAATTCCACGACTGATGTCTGCAGTTTAGATCACCACCAATAATTACCTTGTTTCGAGTGTTGACTCTATACAATTTTTGCAGATCCCGCTTAAAGAAAGTAGATTTCTCAATGTTTCCAATTCCTCCAGGGAAATAGACCGAAAAAATACTCACCTTGGAGTTATCACTTAATGTCACATCAATACTAATTTCTTCAATTAATATAAGGTGCAATGCAGGAGGGAAGGTATGTTCTATAGATTTTTTCACAATAATGGCGACACCTTCACCCCTAGCATGTACCCTGTCTAGGCGATAACATATGTAATTTTGATGAGAGAAAGAAATGTCTTGTTTGAGCCAGGTTTCTGAAACAAGTGCAATATCGATATTAAAATTTATCAAGAAACTAAAAAATGCATGCTGTTTGTTTTTGATGCTTCTCGCATTCCGAGTTATGATGTTAAGAGGGTTTCTTAACATGTTTTTTCCGAGTATATGTACTTAATAGCTAATGAAGTAATGACGTTAAATTAGTCAGCTTTAGTTTGACAAGCACTAAGCTTGGTTACAACTTCATTAAGAAGAGAGTTTATCTCGCTAAATGAGAACAAGTTATCATTAGTTATAGTTTCAGACGGATGTTTCTTGGTGTGTGTCGTATCACTGTTGGAAGGTTGCTGGGTTTGATGAAGGCCAGAAGCCCAGGTGGATGAAGGAAGTGAAGGTTGACGCACAGATCTCGGTAGTGGAGGAAAATTATCAATGGATAATCGGTCGGGCAGTGGCTGCTGTTTGTCACTCGGAGGATGTAGTAACGTTTTATTTCTTGTACCACGTCCACGTGGGGATAATTTGCGGCGAATGTATATGTACTGCTTTCGGCTAATGCATTCAGGATCGGTGGATTTATGTGGCCCACTGCAATTTGCCCCTTGATGACCTCATTCGTTTTGCAGTCGGACGTTTTGTGGTTTGCCGAACAGATTGCACAGAAGCTATTTATATGACAATGCGTCGAGCCATAGCCGTAAAGCTGGCAATTATGACATTGTCTGACCTTACCTGGATGATGTTTTTTGAAGTCGCAGCGAACGATAGTTTTGAACAATGTAGAGAAGTTACGCTTGAGTTCATTTAGTTTTATAGTACCGCGTTGGATGTAAGCAATGAACAGGTAGTGTTTGTACAAGGCTTTTGTTGTTGAATTTATGGTGATAGTTTTAACATCTAGCAGTTAATCCCGAGTGCAATTAGTTCATTTTTCACTATATCGTTGCTAATCAAGTCTAATCCGAATAGCACTTTTTTTTTTTATTTTATTTTTTTATTAGACTTCTTTCGGGAGAGGCGAACCTATAGCGCCGAGTGGGCGCCCCGAGATCCCATCAAATAACTGTTGCAGTTCTTTTTGAACAGTTGCAGGTTGAAATGCTCCGGGAACACTCGCGTGGGAAGGGAGTTCCACAGCTTCCCCGCTCGGTAACGGAACGAGTTCTGATGCAGGGATGTTCGCGCCGTCGGGAGATGAACCACAAACTGGTGCGATCCGTCCGATTGTCTTATGGAGCGCATATAAACCGAATTGCGTGGAACAATACCAAGAATCGCCGAAGAACAGCACCCGTGATAATATCTGTAAAACAGACAGAGGTCGGCTATGCGCCTTCGATGTGATAGCGACTGTAGTCCCGACGTCAGCGCCGAGTCCCCGATCAGGCGGATCGCTCGTCTTTTGTATGCTCTCAAGTAGGTCGAGGGTATGTTTAGGAGCCGAGCTCCAAACATGAGAGCAATATTCGAGCGCGGGTCTAATCTGGGATTTATATAGGAGAAGAAGTTGGGCCGGAGTAAAATATTTCTTGGCTCTAAAAAGATAACTCAGTTTTCCTGAGGCTGACCTGGCGATACTCGACACTTGTTTATGCCATGATACATTCCCACAGACCGTGAGGCCGAGCAATTTCAAACTTTCCCCAGCCTCGAGGGCCTGGCCATTCATCATCAGCTGTGGAATCGATGATCCACTTTTCTTTGTGAATGTTGTATACTTTGGCCTTTCCCCACTGCAGGACCCTATCCAGATCCTGATTCAGAGAGTCAATCTGTCTACATCTCAGCTGATGCGACGCATCAATCAGCCGAACACTCGAAAAGGAGGAAACAAACGTTCTATCATCGCAAAACTGAACTGTTTGTTATCCGTTGTCTCTAACAAATCATTTATGTGAAGCAAGAACAAGGTTGGAGCTAAAATAGAACCTTGGGGCGCCCCCGAATTAACAGGATACAGATCCGAACACTCGCCGTCCACAACAACCCGGATCGATCGATTCTCGGGG
Source organism: Microdon myrmicae (assembly GCA_963931805.1). Classification (NCBI taxonomy): domain Eukaryota; kingdom Metazoa; phylum Arthropoda; class Insecta; order Diptera; family Syrphidae; genus Microdon; species Microdon myrmicae. The sequence continues at coordinate 77,170,061 of OZ007502.1, read as the reverse complement.
AAGCTCCTCGTCCAGTCGCAAAGCTGTTGGGAAAGTCCATATAAACGAAGTTTGCTCAGCAATGCCCCGTGCCAGACGCGGTCAAAAGCCTTGGAGATATCCAATGCGACCGCCCTTGACTCATCATGCCGCTCAATCGCAGATGTCCATATATCGGTTATAAGTGTCAAAACGTCTCCCGTGTACCGCCTGCCACGAAATCCGTATTGACGATCATTCAGAAGTCCGTTGCACTCCAAATACTTAACTAACTCTGTATTGATGACTTTTTCCATTACCTTAGATAAAATAGACAGTAATGCTATCGGACGGTAATTTTGTGGGAGACGCTTTTTTTCCCGTCTTTGGGATTGGCTGAACTCGGGCGATTTTCCAGCAGGCAGGAAAGTTCCTCCGTGCATAAGATAAGCGGAAGAGTCTGCCAAGAACCGGCGATAGTTCTGGAGCACAGTTCTTAAGGACTATTGCTGGTATTCCGTCCGGGCCGGTTGCCTTCCTACAATCCAGTTCACGTAGAATGCGTTGAATAGTGCGCGGACGAAATCTCACATCCCGCATGGAAGACCGTACCGACGAGATCTCAGGTGGCTCCAAAAGGTCGGGATCGAGGTTTGAATTCCGCGGAAAATAAATTCGCGAACACATTAGCTTTATCCTTTGAATTCGTGACTAACGTCCCGCTGTCTGTGACCAACGGGGGGAAAGAGGAGGATGTGAAGTTACCGCTGACAACCTTTGCCATTGATCAGAAGGAGCGCGAACCAGTTGCGCACCCAAGGAGTTTATTGATCACCCTGTCGTTGTGAGCCTTCTTCGCGGTATCAATCGCCCGGTTGCATGCGTTTCTGATTCTAACAAAATTCGTTCTGTTAACATCGGTGGGATTGGAGGGCCATTGCTTAAAAGCTCTATTTTTTGCCGCTGTAATCAGCTCGCATTTTTTGTCAAACCAAGGTTTATCAGACGAACTTCGTTTGATGGAATGTGGAATATACATCTCCATCCCCAGAAGAATAATCTCTGATACCGACATTAACATCGGAGTTTCCGAAGCACACCTCGGACCATGGAAAGGATGCGAAGAAATTTCGCAAATCGTCCCAGTTAGCGGCCCCATAATTCCATACATGGAGAAGCTGCCTAGGCCGGTTATTCGCTTGATATGCAAGTGCTTGCGCGACAGATACCAAGCAGTGATCTGAGTTTCCCACTGGGGCAGAAACCTCTACGGTATAAATACTCAGTTCGGATGTCAAAAATAGATCCAGGGTGTTCGCATAATCGCCTCGGGCACCCGGCACTCGCGTTGGTTCCCCCACGAGTTGAGTCAAGTTGTGGCTTACAGCAAACATCTCCGCCAGCCTCCCAACCTCATCGGTTCTGTTAGAATGTAACAACCAGCCGGAATTGTGCACATTAAAATCGCCAAGGACAACAATTTCAGAAGCCGGGTGGTTGATCTGTATCCAGTCGACGGTATATGAAAGATGTTCGAAAAATGTCACCGGTCGATCGTCATTCGGGGAGCGGTAAATACAACAAAGAAATTTAACGGAATTCCTCAGCACGACCCTCAACCATATGATGACCATATTATTGGGTTCCAACGCCACCATCCTCTGGCAAGCCAGATTGGACCGCGCGAAGACGCAGACTCCGCCCTTAAAACGGAATCTCGAATGTAAGTCGTATCCTGAGCAACGAAGATATGTCGAATCAGTTGACGAATCGACCTGGGTTTCAGTTAGGGCAAGGATATCAGGTTTCGTTATTTGCAAATATTGGTGGACGGCGTTTACATTGGTATTGGTGAAACCGATGCCCCTGATGTTACACTACCTTTAATGGACGATTTTCCTTACGCGAGTGGGTAAAAATCTCACATTTTAACCGTTAGAGTTTAGTTCTAATTTTGTTATATATGTCCATTGTTGGGGCACATATTTTTTGTCCAAGCGATATGTTTTTAATTAAGTAGTTGTCTATTTTAATGTTACTCAAAATATTACGCATTTTAGCACTAGTTGATTTTAACACCACAATCGGCGGAACGGTTTCTTTAGTAACTTCTGCGCACTGATCGACGTTGGTCGAATCCATTTCAGGTGAGTCCTCCATCAGACTTTGAAGTGGTTGGAAAAAGTTAGTGTTTGAACACATTTTGGATTTCTCTAGCACTTTATTATTCACTTTTGTAAGTTTATCGGGAGGAGTTTGGCCTCCAATACCGGGGTCGTAGCGCAACCGTTTACGCTTAATTTAATTTAACACACGTGGCCCAGGGGCCATAACTTAACACTTGTTCAAATATTATGTATGCGGAAAACGAGGCAAAGAAAACAAGAAAACCAGATAATGGGTTGTGACAATTGTTGTTAATATAACAGTAGAAGCAATTACTGAGAATAGCACGAGCAAGACTGTAAGACAAGTTGTCGGCTTCAAAGTCAGCCAGGTACTGACTAGTGACAGAAGATCCTCTTGAAATGAGTCATGTTCCTTTCCTAGTGGCGCCACCTATTGAAAAACCTCGGGACTTTTCCACCCATCTAGTATGTTTAAAAAAGATTAACATGCAGTCATCAAGAACGTAGTTCTCTAGAGCTATGTAATAATAATAAGCAAAAACGACATACAGCGGTCATGAGTTAAATAATCTTTAATTTTAGGCATAATCGCACAGTCGAATGAAAACTGGTTCCTACTTCTCCCACAACGTCTGCAACAGCGTAAAATATGACATCGAGACTCGTAGGATCTGCAAAGAGACTCAGTGAGTTTTTGGTTGTTTATTTTCTCTTGATGTTATTTTACACTCGCAAAACTTTGCAAAGAAAGGTCCGCCATCTTCATACCAGTTATTTTAAGAGGCCTTTGGCTCCGCATTATCATGAGCTTCAATATCAGACGAAACTCTTTCCCCGCAGGTAAGCACTGTATGGAATATTTTCTACCATTTTTCTCTATAACTAAATCGCCGCCTTCCCATCTACACGCATACAAATGCCATGCAGTTTCCGTCGACTGGCGATACAAAAAGTTAGAGCCAATAATTTACATGAATATGTCTACTTACAATTTCTATTAACCTGTTACCATTAAAACATAATATAAAAAGTTGCGAGAGCAAGGATAATATGTAGAGAAGAAATTTCGCGTAGTCTCTGATGAACATTTCCCCCTAAAATAAGTGAAAGCCGATTGCAGATCATCATTCGATTGAAATTAACAGATTAGATTAGATTGTTAATTAACAGTCGAAGTCTACACTTACGGTTACCAACTGAAAACCCACCATACAGATTAGGATCGAGCTAATTAAGAAGTTTACAAGCAGATGAGGACTATTGAATATCTCTAAATTCTGGGCGAATCTAAGGCAAAATATTTAGCTATAAAAATGTGTTGTTCATTAAAAAGTATTGCAACCTACTTAAGGATCTTGTTCTGCCTCTGCAGGATCTTGTGCAACCGCTGGTTGTACTGGTTTTGAATAACTTCTTCAGGTATATCATACCGTCCGTATGTGTCGATAATCCACTGATATGTATCAGGAACGATCTTTCTAATGTCTTCTTGTAGCAACCTCAATTGGCCACAAGTGTAGATTACGAAGAATCCAAAAATTGAATCCTCACTAAAGAGCATGGACACACAACAAATTCCCGCGCACGTGGTGTAGAAATATGTCACCACATATCTCCATCCTTTTTGAGCATCATACAAGAAGATCATCTTGTACGGGAATGGCTTCTCTTCAATATCTGGATTCATATACAATATGAATAGTGGCGGCAGACAGTACATAATTATGAGAATCGACATCATGAAGGACACTCCAGCAAAAATATACATACTCGATCTGCAATCGGCTTCGATACGTGGGTGAGTACCCCTGAAAGCAAAAATCATTAACAGATATTTAACGATATTCAGGTATATCCTCTTTTGCTAGTTTGTAATCAATGTTTTTCTTACTCCGGGATCCATATGTCCTGAGCAAAATCAGAAATAAGCTTTTTGAAGAGGCCCTGCATTGCTTTTATGTGGATAAATCGAATAAAGTTTAAAACGCCCATAAACGTGGTGCAGCAGTTTTCGGAGGTTTGCAGGATATCTCCAAAAATGTTGATCAGAAAAAGCGTTTCCCAGACGATTGTCATAAAGAAAGACACTGCGATGATGTACGACCAGAACTTGTAAGCATAGATTATTTTTTTATTCGTAGTCTCAAGCGGCCAGCAAGTATTTATCTTCAACCATTCGCATTGGAGAGGAAATTGAAGTGCACTTCCATCTTTTAGAACGGGTTTGAACATAGTTGCGATTAATTATGATGACGGGCTCATCAGCGTGCCCGTATTTAAGGAATACAAACTTATTACAAATTCACTTTGTGTTCACATTTCATGGAGAGTAATTGCAGACGGCTGCGACTTAATTTCGGTCTGTACTTAATAACAGGTCGTGGCATTTAGTATACTCTAATTTAATTTGAAAACCATCAAAGGATTTGTTTTTGACTTAATGTTCAATGAAAGGTATTTTAACATGCAATAAATTAATTTTTCATGGGCTTGGGGGTGGCGTTTAAATATTTCAAAGATACATTCGCATCGAAGGTTCAATAGCGCTTTCAAGAGTTACCAGTTGCAAATGATTTAGGAGGCGTGTGACTCTTCACGCCTTTGCTACCCTGTTTACTGTTGGGGAATTTCAAATTTTCCTTTTACTTTAGTTACAATGTTCTTCCAGGTTGGAATAACCTTATATTAAATTGAGTCATAGGATAACCCCTGCAATCTTATTTTGGCAACGTCCAAGAAAACGACATGCGGAATTTCATCCGCGAAAAGAGAATGTTCACCTAAGATGTGGACCTACCTACGCCATCTAGAATTCCGGCAAACACAGGAATGAGATCTAACGTGGCGCTTAGTCTGTAACTTAAATTCATGATTTTCTATAGGTGAGGTTGTGGCGGTTCTTTAATGCATTCCCAAAGAACCGCCCATCCTCTTTAAATTAACCACCTTCCTCTTCCCATACAAAGCCATGGTACTTACCTGCATTCGAGCAGCTTAAGCTGTCTGTCAAATAACTTTCACCTGAAAGTTAAACCTCATTAAGGCATGCATCACATTGAATTTTTCCGTTTCATATTATATGAACCATACCATATCTCCATCGGCTCGGCTTGTCAGCAATTATAATAGATAAACACTAGCTGGCCAGCGTAATTGTTGACACAGCTGTAGCCGATGGGTTTGCTACGGTTCATAACCATTTATTGCCCCAATCCCCAATTTCCTTTATCGGTTATCTACCGATCATGGGATTTGGACACTAATATGATTGACGTTAGACAATCATCCGCTAGATCATGCCTAACGATGCTCCGGGCTGTTAAACAAACAAACACACAGTAGCATCACTGTGTTTATCCTATTAACCAACCGCTGGTCCATGGCCACCCTGGGCGAGACGTACGCTTGCACATCTGCAAGGCTAATTCCTCGCCATTATACTCATGTACCGGCACCGCCGTGTAAACAAGACCCAAATTTTCGGCTGACCTATCGTCACCAGAATGTATAGCCTGCAACGGCATTATCATGAACGCCTGACAAAACACGATGTGCATATCATCGTGACCCTTGAAATAACGTTTTTGTGTATCTTAAAGCAAAAAGCTATTTCGTTCTCAGGCGCAGGTCTTCAACGATTTATAGCCCTCGAAATATCGTTTCTGTTTATTTAGGACACAGAAACCTACTTCTTCCTTCGGAGATCTTCGCTATCGCGTATCTCTATAATGCCTGCAATTCATTACACCAGCTCATGTTTATTCAGGTGCATTTTCGTCGTTGCCGATATGCAGGCTGAAGGGCAACGTACTTGTCCTATACGGACACATATAGAATCCTCCCACACCGATGTAATCCACCACCATTGAAATTGGCGGATATGGATTGCATCGGCGATTCAGATTCCTATTACCGCAGCGGACAGCCGCACCCGCTTAGAGTTCTCCCTTTTACCAGCCCGCTACTAAGTAGCCAGTTTCGTTTTCCACCGTTAAAATACTCGAGTTGGAGTGCCGTTTTTCGTTTCCGTTGTTCTTTTTAAGTGAACTTTGCATAAAATCTTTCAACGACCCTGAAGGAGTGCAGGCGTCATCGCAAAGGATTAGGTGATTGTGAACTCCCAGTTAAGCGCATGTGGCGATGCCATATTAAAGATAAAAATAAAGAACACCAATCAACTAAGTAACTTGTGTGCATTTTTATTTTTCTGCTTGCTTGAAGTGCGTTTTATTTGGGGACAATTTACAGTGAAACCCATGGTAAGTGTTTGGGTGTTGAGTTGAACTAGCGCCGATGTACGGTACACCTACACCCCCGAAACCGATTTCTCAGTATAGACAGCAATAGAGGAATCTAACTCAGCCTGTACGGCAGGAATCCCCTGGAACAAATTCTCTAGGTACGCATAGCAACCATTCTTCACATTCCTAGTAAGTGGTAGTGAGTTTACTTAGCTATGACCCCACTGCCACGACACCATGAATGGATTCTTGCCCATTTTTAGACAGTCGCTAACCATTCGCCAAACGGCGCACAAGCAACGGAGCCATTTTCCATCATCCGACCGAGCCGTTCGGGTTTTCAACCCCGCTCCCGTAACGCTGTGGGACGCGAAATCCAACCACGAGTCGAGTTTGATAAGCTGTTGAGTGTACGCCACGAGTCTTATTACAACCACCGCTCGTGACGGTCGGTTCACTCCCGCTCTCCGCCGTCTGCGGAGATGCGTTTATAACGAGTCGTTTGTGAAGTGCTGGTTGACTTGATAGCTCGTCTCAAATTTAAAGCTATAGTGAAGACTAAAGTGTTCGGAATTAAATAAACTGCAAGCGAACTTTTTCTTCTAATAATTGAATAAATGGACTGTCAGGTATAAATTAATGAACTGCGTGCGTTTTACTTCCTTCTCCTGTGTGTGACGTTTCCCCCTGATAAACAACGGAGTGTTTGTGGGGACGAGGTAGAACTCTCACCCGTGTGGCGTCGCGATCTCGTACCCCCATAGAGTCTATCAAGCCCTATCCCATGATTAAAAAAAAACTCTAAATGCCTTTCGTGTAATAAAGAAGGTCCTGTAAATATCAGAAATTTTCACATTATCTGCACGTCCGAGTATGTATGCCCAAACTAATTTCGCCACACAACTCCCTTCCAGCACGAGTATTTGCAACTTAAAAAAAGGCGCTATCCCCACTGCTTCCTCTCCCGGGCGAAGTATTTAAAAAGAATATGGACTATGTACTCTACCACAGCCATCTGGTTTAATGTCTTTTTTAACCACATCTCATTCCTTTTTCTTTTTAATAATAATTACTTGAATTTTAAATCATTTAAACAAGACTTCAGTTATTTAATACCTACATATATTTTGTTGGTACATATTGTATCACTTTCAATAGCTTTTATGATTTCGTAATATGTTTCCATTTGTTGTGCTTTAAATTCAAAATTTCGCATCATCTACAGAAACGCGCTGAGATTAAAATAAGTATAAGCCCTAAGCGCATCGCTTATATACTTAATTACTTTACTTTCCTCCCGACTGTGTCACTCACAAGTTACATATTGAACACATATTACAACAAATTTAAACTATTACTTACACGATAAGTAATCTTAAAAAAATACCAGTAGATGAAAATATTCATCATCATCATCGCCACTACAACCGGGATCTGGTATTGGCCTTATTTAACAAATCTCTCCACCGGTCCTGATTTCGAGCCGATGTCATACAGTTTAGCACTTCCAGGCAAAGGGCGTCCTGGTCCAAGTCATCCCTCCATCGTAGACAAGGTCTGCCGTGCTGTCTCCTTCCATACATCCTGCCATAAAGGACTTTCCAGGCAGGCTCCTCTTCGCTCATTCGAGCTAGGTGTCCCGCCCACCGGAGTCTACTGAACTTGATTTTTCTTACAACATTAGCTTCAAGGTAGATTGCGTTCAACTCATGGTTGTAGCGTCTCCGAAATCGACCTCCCTCACTTACGGGGCCAACAATTCTCCTTAAGACCTTCCTCTCGAACGCGGCTAAGAGTGCAGAGTGCCTTTTATTAAGCACCCAGGTCTCGGATCCATACAGGAGTACTGGTAAGATCATGGCAGTACAGTGTAGCTTGGATGTTCTGGATAAATTTCGGGATTTAAAGAGCCTTGCTAGACCATAGTAGGCTTTGTTGGATTTAATCAGCCGTTCACATATCGGGTTTTCCAATTTAATTTGTGAACGCACCCTTTCACTAATCATCGAACTGTCACTGTCAATTTATTCAGTAAACTGAATCATGGATAAGTACACGAACGAACAACGTCCGCAAATTATAAAAATTTACTGCCGAAATTTGGAGTCGGTGGCCGCAACTTTAAGATCGTTAACTAATACGGAACGCACAGAAACAAGGAAAATTAGCTCATATATGGAGGGTTCCCTATAGTGTAGTGGAAATAAAAAAGTCCTGTGAATCCGTTATTCAGAATAGAGAAAAGGAACGTGGTGATGCATAACAATAGGTTGAAATCCTACTACGAATAAAAGGAGATAGACATAAGAGAAGCAAAGAAAACACTAGATTTTGCCACCCCTTAAGCAGTGCGAAGAACCCCAGAAAAGTTGTACACCATTCCATGAGCCTTGTTCCTCTTCAAAGAATGTTTTCATTATGGGGGAGGAAATGTTATAGGGTTTTCCAATAGGGGCTTGACAACTTTGAATTTAATTTGTGAACGCACCCTCTCGCTGAACTGTCACTGTCAATTTATTCAGTAAGCTCAACATTTTCATCATGGTTAAGTACACGAACGAACAACGTCTGCAAATTATAAAAATTTACTACCGAAATTTGGAGTCGGTGACCGCAACTTTAAGAGCGTTAACTCCCTAGTAGACAGGCAATAACAAATTTAGTGCAAACATTTGAGTCTACATATTCGTTGTGTGATGTTGCCGTGCCAGTGAGACAACGGGTTGGTCGAAGTGTCGAAAATATCGCTGCCGTTCAGGCGTCCGTAGCAAACGATCCAAATCAGTCAATTCCACGGCGTTCTCAAGGGTATCGCCCAGATCACTTTATGGCGAATTTTGCGTAAGGATCTTGGTTTACACCCATACAAGATCAAGCTAACTCAAGAATTGAAGCCGATGGACCATTTGAAGCGACGTACGTTCTCCGATTGGGCTCTGGAAAAGATGCGCCAAGATGTTGAATTTCATCGCAAAATCATCTTCAGTGACGAAGCTCATTTTTGGCTCAATGGGTTCGTCAATAAGCAAAACATGCGTTATTGGTCGGGTGAAAATCCACATGTGCTTCATGAATCACCACTTCACAAAAAATAACTGTTTGGTGCGGTTTGCATGCCGGCGGCGTCATTGGGCCATATTTTTTCGCCGGCGATAACGATCGTCACGTTACTGTGAATGGCCATCATTATCGCGCCATGATTACCGATTATTTTTGGCCCGAATTGGAAGATATGGACTTGGGCGACATGCGGTTTCAATAGGACGGTGCCCCAAGCCACATAGCACACGATACAATCGATTTATTGAAGAGTAAGTTTGATGAGCGTGTTATCTCAAGAAATGGGCGTCTTTTGGCCCCCTCGTTCGTGCGATTTAACGCATCTAGACTATTTTCTTTGGGGTTACGTCAAGTCATTGGTCTATGCCAACAAGCCGACGACGTTGGAAGAGCTCAGAGCCAACATTGAATGCGAAATAGCGGCCGTTTCGGCCGAGTCATCGAAAATTGGGTCCAAATAATCGACCGCTGCAAATGTGCCCGCGGTGGCCATATGAACGAAGTCGATTTCCATTCATAAATGTTCTGATTGTACTTCAAGCCGATAATAAAGTTTTTGAAATATCTCAAATGGTTTGCTTTTTACTTAAAAAAAAAGTTGTCAAGGCCCCATTGGAAAACCCGTTATTTCTTCTTCCATATTGTTACCGGCTGAAATTATTGACCCAAGGTAGTTAAAGGATTGCACTACTTCAAATTCGTGCTCCACTGCCCTGATAGTTTGACCAACGTTAGTTCTTCTCTTCGCAGAAGTTGCTACCATGTACTTAGTTTTTTCTTCATTAATGTGCAGTCCCAGTTTTTGTGCCACCTGCTCGATCTGGGTGAAGGAGTTGTGGGGGTTCTCTATATTACATGGAGAACCAACCCACAGTTTCAACCACAATGCTCGTTTTATTTCGACCGCTTTCAGCGTGTCATATTATCCCCTATTCCACCGTTCATGCTATTCACCTGAAATATCATGTTTTCCCCAAGGACGCATAGCTAAACTCAGTATCCTATGCAGTTATGCATTTGAGTTTAGCTACCATTTTTACCATACGGCAACTCCATTCCTCTAGCCATGAGATTTCCACCGGAAATTCCATTCATGTTGGTTAGCAACAACCAAGTCGAATCAAACGACGCGGTTGCATCATCATTCATTGGCTTGGGTAATTGCCGCATTCCTTAGTGTTTTTCCCACGGTATTATTTCCCTAGCCGATGTAGCGTCCTATCGATTTTCTGCAGATCATCCATTCACTTGAGATCAATGATCTCTTTTCGCAGGTGAATAGCACCGGCTACATTTCCTCTCCTCCATAATTCTGTTTCCATACGGTTCAATGCACGCTGAGATCACCACAGCCGTAACACTAGGGCAGTAGGTCATTCTCAGCATCTGCAGTTGATACCAACACACGCAACCAAAGCCACATCGAGATCACAGTACATCGTGTTTCTGTTCTCTCATTCTACCACGTTCGTCAATTAGCAATTAACCGATACACACCATACTTCGACAGGCGTGACAATGAGAGAACAGAGGCGTGATCTATTTTGATTGTCCTGTGTGCAAAATGGAATACAGAATTTCACCCCTAATTAGGGTCAGTTGAGATTCAGTGCAGAACATATTATCTTTCGCGTAAAGTTTTGTTTGCCACGAAAAGTCGGTTTAATTGCCCTCCCGAAAATAGTTAAATTTGATCACTTTATTTGTGCACGTGGAATCCTTGAATGATAAATAAAGAATAAATTCAAATGTGTAAATTGTAAATCAAACGAGAACAATAAAAAATGAAAGTACAGCGGAACAACCTCTGAGTGTTTTCTCTAATTGCATTTACCAGGATTTTTGTGGATATTCGTCGGAGTAACATCGTGGGGAAGAAAATGAACCGCGCGTCCGTGTCTGGCGCAAATACTTCTTCACCCCCACAGAGTCCTTTACAACCGATTCGGATCTACCGATGATGTCGATGTCATCTGTGTAGGCAAGTATTTAGCTGGACTTGGTGACAATAGTCCCTGTAGTTGTGACGCCAGAGTCACGGATTGCTTTCTCCAACGCCAGGTTGAAGTGGAGGCATGCCAGACCGTCCCCTTGTCGGAGTCCATTAAATATGTTTATTGGTTTGGACAGCAATCCCGCTATTTTTACTTGACTAGTTACGTTGGTCATGGTCAACTTACAAAGTCATATCAATTTGTTTGGAATGCCGAACTCTCTCACGGCATTATATAGTTCTACTCTGGCTATGCTGTCGTAGGCGGCCATAAAGTCTACAAATAGATGATATAATGGGATCTTAAATTCCCAGACATTTTTTCATGGCCTGCCTAAGGGTGAATATCTGATCAGCCGCTGATTTGCCTAGGATGAAGCCACACTGATATTGACCAATGATGGCTTTAGCGTATAGGACTATCCGATCTTGTAGGATAGTGGAGAGCATCTTATAGGCGGTATTCAGCAATGTTATACCCCTATAGTTGCTGCACTGTGTGATATCTCCTTTCTTATGTATGGATCAAATTATACCACGACGCCAATCTTCCGGCATCTCCTCTTGCTCCCAGACGTGCGCCACGATCTCATAAATTGCGTGATGTAACGATGTCCCTCCTTGTTTGATCAGCTTATCTGGTATGCCATCATCTCCGGGGGCTTTATTTGATTTGAGCTGTCTTATGGCTTTTAATGTTTCCTCAATGCTTGGTGGCGACAGCATTTGCTCTTGACCTTTCATTGGTGGAGCCTCCAATTCTTCTGTGAGCTGACCATTTAGCAATTCATTGAAGTGCACTTCCCATCGCGCCAGAATGCCTTCAGGATCGATGATCAGATTACCCTCTTTATCCTTGCGGTAAGTGCAGCGTGGTGTGTACCGCGTCATACTGCGGATTATTTGGTAGAACTTCCGCCCCTGGTGCGGACCTCGCTCTCTACTTTTCTCCATTTCACAGACAAGGTTTTTTCCCATGCACTTTTCTTTTGTCTGTGAAGTCTTTTTTCAGATCTTCTGAGCTCTTTGTATTTCTCCTCGCGCTCCCGCACACTATGAGACTGCTTCTTTGCCCGGTATACAGCATTCTCACGCTCAGTCGCTAGTTTGCACTCATCATCAAACCAGTCACTCCGATCTCTACGACTACTGCCTAAGATGGAGTTGGCAGTACTAATGACAGTATTCTTAAGGCGTGTCCATTTCTCTTGTACGCCCGCCATTCTGGCCCCAGGACTTACCCTCCTCCCGTCGAGCTCTTCGAGGACGAATCTTAGCGCATGACCAAAGGTGTTACTGGTATTCTCATTGCGTAAGGCAGCCGTGTTGATTCGAACCTGATCCGCGGATGCAATACGTCTCCGTAAGGCAATCCGCGCTCGGAAAACTGTACCAACAAGATAGTGATCCGAGTCGACGTTGGCACCTCGGTACGTTCGTACCATCATCAGGCTTGAGGAGTGGCGGCGATCTATCAACACGTGGTCAATTTGGTTGCGAGTGGCTCCATCAGATGATACCCAGGTGGCTTTGTGGATATCTTTACGCCGAAACCTGGTACTTGCAACGACCAAGTTTTTCGATGCTGCCAGTACGTTGACTCGTAGTCCATTGTCATTAGTGTTCTCATGCAAACTATGGGAACCTGTGTAGTGCCTGAAAACTGGCTCCAGGCCTATTTTGGCACTCAAATCACCAAGAACGATTTTCACATCAAATCTTGTGCAGACATTGAGGGCCCGTTCGACGTTCTCGTAGAATTCTTTTTTTTTTCGTCATCAGGGGACTCCTCTGTAGGTCCGTGAACCTTTATGAGGTTTATGTTTTTAAACTTGCCTTGCACGCGAAAAGTGCATAACCTTTTGTTTATTGCATTGAAGCCGATGATGGCAGGCTTCAGTTTTTGGCTGATTAGAAAGCCTACCTTGAGCACATGGTGTTTTGCATGACAGCTGTAATAAATGTTATACTTGTTTCTTTGAATAACACCACTCGCCGTCCATCTTATTTCTTGTAGTGCTGTTATGTCAGCCTTATATTTGGACAGGGCATCGGCTAGCTGCTGTGCAGCTCGAGCTCTGTATAGTGAGCGTACGTTCCAAGAGAAAATTCTTAAATCGTTTAGTCATTTTTGTTTCCGTGGTCTGTTACGGACCGACCTTGAGTCCTCTTGTATTTGTAGAATGTAGTTTGATATCGGTTGAGGCTCATGGTAAATGTTCGCTTGATCTTGCTCGTTCGGTGACCAGGCTAAAGTCACTGTGCGACTGCCTAGTTCTACAATGTGAAGGTTTATGGGGAAGCTAGGTGGCTCTTGTACTTGAAGATGCAGTGCAGCCCTCTCGTGGCCATATGTATTGCTGGCAACACATGTGTTCTCTCCGCGGTCGGACAGAATTGTCTGAAGGATACTCAACTCTGAGACCACTCCGCGACTTAGAGGAGCATCACGTATGTGGTAACGAACGTCGTAAGCAGGATCGATTGGATTCCCTTTGGCCCTCCAATAGATGTCAAGGGGTTGGTCTCCATCCGCTTCGCACCTCAACGTTACTCGATCGCCGCGTCGGGCTGTCACACTGTAACAGGTCGTCGTCGTGTATCCGATCCATATCCGAGGCTTGTTAAATTTGCCATAATAATTCGTTTTTACGGGCATGATTATTAGCCCTGCGCCAACCTTTCTCAGGATGTCGCTGTATTCGTTGACCACTTGGCAGGTGCCAAAGTAGCTATCCACGGGTGTCACACGGAGACTGCGTGTCAACTTGGATTGAACAGGGACAAGGATTGTCCTGGCCTTAGCCGGGTTGAAAGCAATCAGTGACTTTGCCCTGTATGTTCGATCTCATCCACCCCACATGCGCCGCCGATATGCCGCAATTATCATTTAAACTTAACTGGCCTTCGCATGGCGCAACGGCTTATACTAATTAAACGTTTGTTGCACAAAATCACAAGCGATTTCCCTTGCTCAGGTCATTCGCACCGCTTGAACACTTGACCAAGCCAATTGAAATATTTTAGATCCCATTCGGACCACATCTCCGTATGACTGGTCGACGTTTTGTCATGGTGTCGGCTGGCAATCGCTTTATCGATATGTTGGACCGCTAAGCGTTTTGTCGGTGTCAGTTGCACTTACTGAGCACCTCCGCTTCTGCGGTAATGCCGCCGGTGCCTTATGTCCACCATGGGTTCGTTGGTATATGAGTATTTCTGATACGATGAGTATTTTTGACAATATGAGTATTTTTGATACGATGAGGGTGTAGCTCTGGGTAATGAGGCAATTAATGGGACATTCGAATGAGTATCGCAACGTGTGCGATATGAGCACTAATTGCCTGTGGAAGAGGCGTCACTGGTTAATGAGTGGGACTGGTTGATTAATGATTGAGGGGGTCTATTGGACGAAATGTAACAGGGTTAATGGCGAACGTTTTAACTAGCCTCCCAGCGTCACCTGCTCTGGTAGAAAGAACTAACCAGTCTGATTTAAATTAAAGTCATCAACAACAATTTCAGATGATAGGTTTTTAATTTTTAACCAGACGACAATGTGAAAGGTGTTATGATGCTTCTTTTCTGTGTTCACCAAAACCAGAAATGGTCATTCTGCAGAGTTGACCTTTGAATCGAAATTGCAAACTTGGGTAACGAAGATATGTCGAATGGGTTAACGAATCAATTTGAGTTTTGGTTAGACCTGGAAGATGGGGCTTGGATGTATGTAAATAATCATGAAATGTGCTTACATTCGTACCACTGAAGCTAAGTCCTGTGCCAAATCTGATCCTACCGTATCGGGGAACATACAGGTCTACGGAGTGGTATCTCACCAGAGTGCCATACTCGGCACTGATCTACTATCTGTTCCAACCTTTTTGACCGGTTAACAATTACTTAACAACAGCCACTTTGTACAGCCTTCGTTCACCAAGCTATGACCTGAAAATAATGTGGTATAAAAGTATTCACTATATCGAACTTTTCATGCCTCACTCTCTTTTATTCTTTTGCTCACCCTATCAAGAATGCCTTGCTCTAATTGACTGTGAATTATAGGACTAAACAAAATTCAGCTTGTCTGCATTGCCACGATGTGACTGTGAACTATAAGTTTATCTCAAATTCACCTCCGTCATTTCCATTCCACAATAATAGTCCACATATATCTATGCACAACAAATATATTGCTATTGCATCCAATCCAAAACGTCCCGAAATTCCATGTTCCATTACTTTCCTCAAAATGATAGGAGTAATATGTCCATTGCCTATCGTCATATTATCACATGGTGGTCAGTTGAGACGCTGGGCATCGTCGTTTCTCATGTTCCGATGTACTTACCATATCAGACATTGGAATGTGTAAAAAATTAAATCTCACAACATATGAAAATCCAAGGGAATTCAAGGAAAGTACTCGTTTAATATATTTATCCAAAATATAAAGAGTATAAAAATTTGTTTGTTTGTGAAACAGTTTGCGTAAAATTTTAACACTTGTGGGAACAAAATAACCGTTTGGAATGCATGACTAAATCTTTTTAAATGCAATAGGGCAATTTTCAAAAGTACTTTATGTAAAATTGGGCTAAAAGATAAAGGACGTCAGTAATGATGGTCAAGGGATCTTGTAAAAGCAGGCTGTTGAATGGGGATCACAGTTCTCATATTCCTTTATGTTTTCATTTTCTAGTTCGGATTCAGCTAGACATACACATCGATATGTATTTTCACTGGCATCATACAGCTTTCGTGGCACTCCAACGTAAGAACGCTTTTTACCACCAGATTGATTTGTGCACCACACCCGAGTGCCTTTCTGTTCAGTCCACTCGATATTGCAAGGTGGATAAATTTCATTTAAAAGGTTTTTATTAATTCTATCAAGTCGAGCCTGAGCCGCTACTTGGTCGACAGCCAGATGATATTTTGTCTTTCTACCGTTCGCATCATAGAACCTTAAAAGGAGATGAAAAAAAGACAATTTATTTATCGTGATTTAAAAAAAAGGTTTTTGTTGTATTTTCATAAGTATGCTTTTGATTCACAGATATATCGGTTAATATATTCTTATTGCAAAAGTTTAAATGACGCAGTTATATTAAAACAAAAGGGGATGAAGAGTAAGTGATCTTATGGTTAATTCAATGAATTCACTGGCCAACTCTACCATTGTAGTTAATATACCTTGTGCCACTTACTTCTACTGTTATGGCTGCGTTGCTGCTTATGTTAGATGAAATCAACAATAATATGAGTTTTGGTAAGCAATAAATCAATCAAAGAGTGTCTCGGAAATGCAAAAAGAAAATATGAATGTACTTGGTTTGTAATCGTATTCTAGATACAGAGCGCGAACGAAAACTACCGTTTTCACTATTTCAGATTTCTTTAGTAGAATCCTAAACAAACGCACTAGGATTATCAGTTGCACTTTTCCTTTCGCGCGATAGAGTGCCAAGTGAAGAAAAGAATCCCTACAGTTTTGTAGTAGTTCACAGAGCGATTATCTGACCGTTAATATGGTGCTATAATTATTTTATTTATTATTTATTGGCCTATAGGAATCCGGAAATTCATGACATCACCGACTCGACTCCGCCATCGTTCCCTGATCGGTGCACTCTCCTTCCACGCCCGACCATCTGATCCGATCTCCCCAAGGTCAAACCTAACATTGTTCCTCCCATCTCTGTCGCGGCCGTCCTATCGGTCTCTTTCCCGTTGGTCTATCGTCAAGAATTCTACGCACGGTCCTATCGTTGCCCATTCGCGCCACGTGTCCGGCCCATCTTAATGTTCGCGATTTGATTGCTCTCACTATTGTAGGTTTGCGGTATAGCTCTTCCAATTCGTGGTTATGGAGTTTCCTCCATTGTCCTGCCTCCTCGTCATATTTACCTCCAAAGATACCCCTCAAAAGTTTATTCTCGAATACGCGGAATTTGTTTTCTTCCCGTTTTGCGAGAGCCCATGTTTCGTATCCGTATAGAACAATCGGCATGATCATAATTCTATAGGCACGGAGCTATATGGTGCTATAAAAGCACAGCAATTGTTGAAGCTCTATCTGCAATATTTTTTTTACCACACTTGCACAAAAGGGTGTTTTTGATGACCTTAAGCACTGTGCTGACATAAAAAGATGGAACGGGTTGAAAAAGAAAAAGGCTGGCTCTTCACAAGCACTTTAAATTGTACAATGTTTATATATATATATATATATATATATATATATATATATATATATATATATATATATATATATATATATATATATATATATACACGAGGGTTGTCTGAAAACTTTCCGACCTAATAAAGATACAACACATCTTTTCTTAAACTTTACTTTTATTTTTCTACATAGTCTCCGACGTTTCAAATGATAATGGGATTCGAATTATTACGTTCGCAGCGTCAAAAGATCTGATCTGAAAAGCACGATGTTCATGCACAAGCAAATCGATAAAGCCACATGGATATCACCCGACGGCGTAACGCGTAACCATATGGACCACTTCCTCATAGACAAAAGACACCATTCGAATATCCTTGACGTAAGATCATATAGAGCAGCAGATTGCGACTCCGATCATCTTCTAGTGATGGACAAAATCAGGAGTCGGCTCGCAGCAAACCCATATGGGCAGTCACGGGAGGCGAGCAAAAAGTTCGACATTGATTGCTCCTCGATGGTATAGTGGTTAGTATACCCGCCTGTCAGGCGGGAGACCGGGGTTCCATTCCCCGTCGGGGAGCCTCTGGCGCAAGACTAATGACCTTGCCCGGAAAAAACAAATCATTATGGAAAATTTAACAAGCCTCAGGACTTGCTAAATAAGGCCAGGACCGGTTTCCGGTTGTAGTGCCAATGATGATGATGATGATGAAGATTATATAGAGGAGCGGATTGCGACTCCGATCATCCATTAGTGATGGACAAAATCAGGAGTCGGTACGATGGAAACCCACATGGGCAGTCACGGGAGACGAGCAAAGACATTGATAACCTAAAAGACCTGCGCAAAAGGGGTGAACTAACGAATAGATTTAGAATCCTAGAGAATGGGAGCAGTGAGGACGAGGAAGCTAATAGTGTGGACACTAAATGGACATCGATCAGAAACATAATCAAACAAACAGCCCAAAAGGTATTAGGATTTAAGAAAACAATTAAGTCCAAACTATGGTTTGTTGATGAGTGCTGGGCGAAGATCGCAGAACGTAAACGCCTCAGGGTGATCCACTTACAAAGATGTGATGAAGTCAACGCAGAAAGATATGCGACAATTCGGAATGAGACAATGAGACTCTTCAAACGTAAAAAACGCGAATGGGAGGAGACTAGGATCGAAAAAAACCTAGAAAATGCCAGAGCAAAGAACATCAGAGGTATGTATGCCGGCATAAATTCAGTTAGAAATGGCTACCGAGGGAGAGCCAAAATAATTCGAGGCACAAACGGTTGTCTGGTCACATAAAAACAATATCGTAACAAGATGGAAGCAGTATTTTGAAAACCTGCTCAACGTGCGCACCCATCAACCACAAATAAACGCACCAGACGTACATACAGCCGAGCCTCAGATCGCAGCGCCCCCTTTCAACGAAGTTGTAGACGCATTAAATCGATTGAAAAACAACAAGGCACCCGGAATCGACTGCATACGCACAGAGCTTATGAAGAATGGGGGAGAGGCAACAGCTCGAAAGATCCACCAAGTGATTAAAACAATTTGGGATAAGGAAGTCACTCCGGACGTAACATAAATAGTCTCCTATACTCTAGAGAAAATGGAACTATCAAAACAGTAGATTTTGGAGGAGAAACGAGCTCCGAAGAAGGCGAAGACGATTACATTGGCTGGCGAAGTGATGACAGTGGTATTTGAGATGCATGATCGATTACTTGGGAAAAGAAAAAACAATAAATGGATTATACGTAGTTGTTATATTGATCGAGCGAAGAAATCAAAGTCAAATTTTCTCATTTGAAAATATTTTTCTAAGAACTTATTGAACGGCCTTCGCGACCATAAGTAGTACAAAGGAACGTTTCTCATGTGGTGGAAAGGATGCCCACTGAAAAAGGAATTCAATTAAAGCAAAAACGTCAGTCATCCACCCGCCTCAGTGCTACAATTGGTAATATGTTTGAGATTTGCATACATCCGTAGATTTGACTGATAATTACCTACTTCCGTGGGGGTTGGTAAGTTTAAACTTACACAAAAAAAAAAAACAACCACCCTGACCGCTCCTGGTAAGACATAGAATCTCAGTTCAATTCAGGAGACTCAAATTTCCAAGTGATTCGTCATATATATATATATATATATATATATATATATATATATATACACATATATATGTACACATATATATATATACATATATATATATATATATATATACGAGACGAGATTGGCCCTTCTTCACTGCAGGACTTTATCTAAAGGGTGGTTATATTTTAAGGGCCGATGTTAAATGTGAACCACACCTAAAAGTCAAGTTTTTTTCTGCATTTCATTTGACATTTCCCAATTTCAGACTAACTCAATTTGAACCATGGAAAGATACACAATCGAGCAACGCGTTAAAGTTATTCAGGCTTATTATGAAAATACGCGTTCAGATCAAAATGCATATCGTGCACTTCGTGATTTTTTCGGTCAATTTAATCGTCCAAATGTGCGTACAATCGGAAAAATCGTGCAAAAATGTGAGCAAACCGGGTCTGTAGGAGATGTGAAAACACCAGTGCATGCTCGTACAGCTCATACTGCAGAAAATATTGCTGCTGTTCGCGATTGTGTGGCTGAAGAGCCGTCCACATCAACTCGTCGTCGTGCCTAACAATTGCACCTCTCACGCTCGTCGTTGATGAACATTATGCATAAAAACTTGCATTTATACGCCTACAAGGTGCAATTGACTCAAGAACTAAAGCCTCTTGACCATTTCAAGCGTTGTCAATGGTCAGAATGGTGGCAAGAAATGGCAACAGCGGATGATCAATTTTCGAAGAAAATCATCTGTAGTGATGAGGCACATTTTCGCCTCAGTGGATTCGTCAATAAGCAGAATTGCCGCATTTGGGCGAATGATAATCCAAGAGTGATTGTCGAAAAACCAATGCACCCACAAAGAGTGACTGTTTGGTGCGGTTTATGGGCTGGCGGCATCATCGGGCCGTATTTTTTCCAAAATGAGGCCGGCCAGGCGGTTACTGTGAATGGTGTTCGCTATCGTGAGATGATAACGAACTTTTTATGGCCCGAATTGGAAGATATGGATGCGGACGATATGTGGTTTCAACAGGACGGTGCCACTTGCCACACAGCTAACGAAACAATGGCTCTTTTGCGCGACAAATTCAATAGCCGTGTTATCTCACGTGGTGGCGATGTCAATTGGCCGCCAATATCATGTGACTTGACACCGTTAGACTTCTTTCTTTGGGGTTATTTGGAAGAAAAGGTGTACGTCGATAAGCCAGCAACACTTCAAGAGCTAAAGGATGAGATAATTCGGCACATTAACGGCATAGAACCTCAATTATGCCTCAGCGTCATCGAAAATTTGGACCATCGGATGGAGGTGTGCCGCCGAGGTCGCGGCGACCATTTGGCCGATATTTTATTCCATACATAATTGAACCATACCAATATTATCATAATAAAAAGAAATGACAATAATTTGTGTTTTATTCTAAATCAACATCGGCCCTTAAAATTTAACCACCCTTTATATCCTGATCTGTTTACATCTCAGCAGATGCGATGTAGATGCAACAATCGACCGAACACTTGAAAAGGTACTATCATCCGCAAAACTGAACCCTTTGTTATCCGTTGTCTCCGACAAATCATTTATGTAAACCAAAAACAAGGTTGGAGCCCAAAATAGAACCTTGAGGCACCCCTGAATTAACAGGATATAGATCCGAACACTCGCCGTCCACAACAACCCGGATCGATCGATTTTCAAGAAAGCTCTTCGTCCAGTCACAAAGCTGTTGGGAAAGTCCAGATGAACGAAGTTTGCTCAGCAATACCCCGTGCCAGACCCGGTCAAAAGTCCTGGAGATTCGTGGTATTTTTCCACACAATTCGGCTTATATGCGATCCACAAGACAAGCCGACGGATCGCACCAGTTTGTGGTTGATCTCCCGACGGCGCGAACTTCCTGCATCAGAACTCGTTTCGTTACAGAGCGGGAAAGCTGTGGAACTCCCTTACAACGTGCAACTCTTCAAAAAGAACTGCAACAGTTATTTGGTGGCATCTCGGGGCGCCCACTCGGCGCTATAGGTTCGCCTCTCCCGAGAGAAGTCTAATAAAAAAAAAAGAAGCTTTTTGGTGTTCCAGCGCCACTATTTTTTTTTCTACCTGCGTCTCGCATATTATCATGGTCTTGCCACCTGTAGTTTTGCTTCCAACTCAATAATTTCCTCTTCTTCATCCTCAGACACAGACCAGGCAAGACAAGCGAAAACATTGTAGTTGAAGGGGGAGGGGAGCTCATTGTCCTCTTCCATTTGCTGTTCCTGCTCCAACATATATTTTGGGACTTATTACACATCATGATTGTGCTGTTTATCTCTTCGTTCGTTTTTTTTTGTGCTGACCTTAATTTCGTCGTTGCACTTTCGACCGTTTTATGGTCGTTAGTTTTCCCTTTACTATTTTTTCTTTGTTCCGTTTATTTGGTTTTTTCTCTTCATTGGTGATTTTAAGTGCTGTCGGCCCATCACCCCTATGTCAAGCAAAAACAATTGCCTGTCCTTTACACTTTTTGTCATTAATACGCAATGTTAATTTTTGCTGTACACACTCGTCTGAACGTTTACACGACACCCTTGCGTATTTTTAACTTTTGGTTTTTGACTTTCTCTGTTCTGAAGCACTTATTAACCATCAGATTAAAAAGACGAGGTAGTGTGGCCCGGTCAGCTTTATAACACGCGCAGTATTTTTCTTGAATGTCGCACTTGTTACATAAATGTTTTGTTTATTTATATATCACTCACTAATTCCGCGAATCGAACTAAACACACGTTTGTACTCCATTGTGGTCATGTAAGACTGCATCTCCAAAAACAAGCAAAATTGGCCCTTATGAATTGAAGCCGCGTATCGTGGAACGACGATTTTTCACATTTCTTCAAAGCCAGGAAAGAAGAGTTTCTTGACCGAATGAAGACGGGCGATGAGGTATGGATCCATTACGGCAATGGAAAGCTTAGTGGTACGGTAAGCCTAAACATGTATCTATCACAAAATTGAATGTCCATGGGCCGAAGCTCATGACGAATCACTTGGAAATTTGAGTCTCCTGAATTGAACTGAGATTGTATGTCTTACCAGGATCGGTCAGGGTGGTTGTTTTTTTTTTTTTTTGTGTAAGTTTAAACTTACCAACCCCCACGGAAGTAGGTAATTATCAGTCAAATCTACGAATGTATGCAAATCTCAAACATATTACCAATTGTAGCACTGAGGCGGGCGGATGACTGACGTATTTGCTTTAATTGAATTCCTTTTTCAGTGGGCACCCTTTCCACCACACGAGAAACGTTCCTTTGTACTACTTATGGTCGCGAAGGCCGTTCAATAAGTTCTTAGAAAAATATTTTCAAATGAGAAAATTTGACTTTGATTTCTTCGCTCGATCAATATAACAACTACGTATAATCCATTTATTGTTTTTTCTTTTCCCAAGTAATCGATCATGCATCTCAAATACCACTGACATCACTTCGCCTTCTTCGGAGCTCGTTTCTCCTCCAAAATCTACTGTTTTGATAGTTCCATTTTCTCTAGAGTATAGGAGACTATTTATGTTACGTCCAGAGTGACTTCCTTATCCCAAATTGTTTTAATCACTTGGTGGATCTTTCGAGCTGTTGCCTCTCCCCCATTCATCATAAGCTCTGTACGTATGCAGTCGATTCCGGGTGCCTTGTTGTTTTTCAATCGATTTATTACGTCTATAACTGTTTTGATAGTTCCATTTTCTCTAGAGTATAGGAGACTATTTATGTTACGTCCAGAGTTATGTATTGACATAGAAGCTCGTCAGGATTCCAAAGAAAAAGCGCCAAAATAATGTCAGATTCTACCACGCTATTGCGTTAATTATCCACTGAAAGGGAATGCGGCATCCATCTTCCTGAAATTTCGCACCTACCCAATATTTTGTGCCGTTGTATAGTAAATAATCTCACTTATTAAAAACGAACTAGTTTGGATGCTATTATAGCGTCATTTCTTGGATAATGCAAGGACTTATTGAACGACCCTGCCAACACCCGGGCAAATTAGATGGCCCAGCACATAAGAGGTATAAGTATTATCTTATAATTAAACAAGTAGGGATCCGACATATTGGCATCAGTGATTTCTGGAGTTTCCCTGCATGAAAGAAAGGCGTCTAGAAACGGGATGTTGGGCACCGTGAGTAATAAAGTGACACGGGACGTTTGACAGTGCTGTACATTGATGTCGGAAGATTGCGACCATGTTTTGTTTTTAATTTAGCAGTGTTTACAAAGCGCTCTGGAAATAATATATTTAAACATTACTGTGATAATAACAGATTGTAGTATCTTCTCTGAAGATCTCA
Organism: Microdon myrmicae; assembly: GCA_963931805.1. NCBI lineage: Eukaryota > Metazoa > Arthropoda > Insecta > Diptera > Syrphidae > Microdon > Microdon myrmicae. The sequence continues at coordinate 77,146,037 of OZ007502.1, read as the reverse complement.
CAACTTTCATCATCATCATCATCATCATCGGCACTACAACTGGGAGCCGGTCTTGGCCTTATTTAACAAGTCCCGAGGCATGTTAAATTTTCCATGTTTTTTTTTTCGGGCAGGGTCATTAGTCTTGCGCCAGAGGCTCCCCGACGGGGAATCGAACCCCAGTCTTCCGCCTGAAAGGCGGGTATACTAACCACTATACCATCGAGGCGCCCACAACTTTCACAGCTTGAAAAGAGCTTAACGAGGCAACATATGATTTCAAAAGAGTCGAATATACCATCATCACCAATATAGGGTGAAGCCGAAAATTGTGATAGACTTCGAATTCTTAGATAAAAGGGTTGCCTTTCTGGGCGAAGACTGAAAGCCCTTTCATATCAATATTTCAGGCATACTGAATGTAGTTCGGAATAGTATGAACAATTGCCAAATTAGAATATTAAATTGCAAGAGGCAGATTTGACGTCAAAAGCGGGCGTAGAAGAAGCACACAACAACCCACTCTTACCTTCCTACTAGTAGACCCTTAAAAATGTATTCCTTCTCGTAGAATTCCTTCCATTCATAGAGACTAAGTATTTCTTCAGGTGACAAGGATAAAACATCATCGGAATGTTTATTAAATTGTTCAAATTCTCCGGTTATAAAAGACTTCGATGCATCTCTACCTGGAAACATAAGATGTCATCAATCTATGCCTAAAATCACATAAAAGTTTGTTTATACCTGCGAAGTAACCGTATGAACATCCAGGACCATAGTGCTTTCTTCCTTTCGTTACATCATATACAGATCCCAAGATACTTAAATAAATAGGTTCGTCCTCGGTTTTCCCGGAAAATTTACCTAAAGTTTGTTTTGTGAATATGAAATTTGGCTTTCTTTCATAAAATTTAACTACACTGCGATTATCGAAACTACTTCTCAGTTTTACTATAATTTGCGTGTAATAAATGCCGATTGTAACAGCGATTACTATTACGATATATTGGAACCTAAATAGATGTTTAAAAACTGTGAGCATTTTTTTTTATCGAATGTCACTAGCCGACACGAATATTAATCATTAAATAAATAACTAAATGTAAATTCAACACAAACACAACAAGTTTTGGTTGAACTTCAATTTTCACACACGAATGACAATTAGATTTGACAGTACACAGTATGAACTACATGCGGGTGAACACTTTACAATATTGGAAAGATGACATTAATGCCTAGAAATTCAATAAATAATAAGTTTTTAAGGGCAAGTTGGAGTTAAATGGTGATAAAATAATAACCCGAGTAATTCTACGCCCAAATGAGCAATTTTTGCCATGCAAAGTTGCAATACAGTACTTTAAAAAATTGTCAACTCAAAGGTAAATGTTCAGTTTTCTTGGAATGAATAATAAACTTTTATAACTAGTTTTAGGATAAAGTATTGTTAACCGACACCAACTCTAGAAAAACCTTTTAATGGTTGAATTGCTTTTTTACCAAGAATGGTAATTAATTTTCTGAAGAAAAACAAACATTTCGCCTGTGAAAAAGTATAAGCTCAATACATTTATATTTTCATTTTTTGTATAATAATTTATTTGATATGGAATACTTTCTCCGTTATTTCTTATAATAGTTCACAATCTTCGTGGTAGACTGGAAATAAGATTGTTTAAAGTGTTCTCCGGTATATTATGCCATGCTTCAACAATTCTTTTTTTGAGTTGTTCGGCGTTTTGGGTTTCTGGCTTTTCCTGATCGTAAACCACCCTTGCCAGTATCCCACACAGATTATCAATGGGGTTTATTTCTGGACTACTACTGAAGCTACCTACCGTAAAAGTTTCATTCCATGCCCTTGAAACCACACAGTTGTTGTTCATGTTGTATGGATAGGAGCGTTGTTCTGTTGAAATATGACCGTATGTGGCATTCAGGGCGATGGGAGCGAACACACAGGGCAAAGTCTCTGATTGCTTTCAACCCGGCGAAGGCCAGGACAATCCTTGTCCCTGTTCAATCCAAGTTGACATGCAATCTCCACGTGATACCCCTGAATAGCTACTTTGGCACCCGACAAGTAGTGAACCAATGCATGCAGCGACATGCTGAGAAAGGTTGGCGCAAGGTTAATAACCTTGCCCGGAAAACAAATTATTATGGAAAATTTAACAAGCCTCGGATATGGACCGGATACACGACGACGACCACGGAAACGAAAATGGGTAAACGATATGACAATTTTCTCATGGAACGTTGGCTCACTATACACAGCTCGGGCTGCACAGCAGCTAGCCGATGCCCTGTCCAAATATAAGGCTGACATAACAGCACTACAAGAAATAAAATGGACGGGGAGTGGTGTTATTCAAAGAAACGAGTATGATATTTATTACAGCTGTCATGCAAAACACCATGTGCTCGGGGTAAGCTTTCTAGTCAGCCAAAAATTGAAGCCTGCCGTTATCGGCTTTAATGCAATAAACAAAAGGCTATGTACTCTTCGCGTGCGAGGCAAGTTTAAGAACATACGCCGCATAAAAGTTCACGGACCTGCAGAGGAGTCCCCAGACGACGAAAAAGAAGAATATTATGAGAACGTCGAACGGGCCTCAATGCCTGCCCAAGGCCACCTGGGTATCATCTGATGGAGCCACTCGCAACCAAATTGACTACGTGTTGATAGATCGCCACCACTCCTCGAGCCTGATGACGGTACGAACGTATCGAGCTACCAACCTCGACTCGGATCACTATCTTGTTGGTACAGTTTTCCGAGCGAGGATTGCCTTACGAAGACATATTACATCCGCGGATCAGGTTCGAATCTACACGGCTGCCTTACGCAATGAGAATACCAGTAACATCTTTGGTCATGCGCTAGGACTCGCCCTCGGAGAGCTCGATGGAGGGAGAGTAAGTCCTGGGGCCAGAATGCCGAGCGTAGAAGAGAAATGCACACGCCTTAAGAATACTGTCATTAGTACTGCCAACTCCATCTTAGGCAGTAATCGTAAAGATCGGAGCGACTGGTTTAATGATGAGTGCAAACTAGCGACTGAACGTAAGAATGTTGCATACCGGGCAATGCGGCAGTCTCATAAGACGCAGGTACGCAAGGACAAATACAAAGAGTTCAGAAGATCTGAAAAAGACTTCACAGACAAGAGAAATGTACATGGGAAAAAACCTTGTCTGTGAAATAGAGAAAAGTAGAGAGCGAGGTTCGCACCAGGGGCGGAAGTGCTACCAAATAATCCGCGGTATGACGCGGTACACACCACCCAGCACTTACTGCAAGGATAAAGAGGGTAAACTGATCACCGATCCTGAAGGCATTCTTCTTTTTTTGCTTAATGGTTAGCTCACAGAAGAATTGGAGGCTCCACCAATGCAAAATCAAGACCAAATGCTGCCGTCAACAAGCATTGAGGAAACATTAACAGCCATAAGACAACTCAAATCAAATAAAGTCCCCGAAGCTGATGGTATACCATCTGAGCTGATCAAACAGGGAGGGACAGCGTTACATCACGCAAATCATGAGATCGTGGTGCACGCGAGGCGATATGCCGAAAAATTGGCGTCGTGGTATAATTTGTCCCATACATAAGAAGGGAGATATCACACTGTGCAGCAGCTATAGGGGTATAACATTGCCGAGTACCGCCTATAGGTTACTCTCCACTATCCTACAAGACCGGATAGCCCCACACGCTAAAGCCATAATTGGCCAATATCAGTGTGGCTTCATCCCAGGCAAATCGGCGATTGATCAGATATTCACCCTTAGGCAGGCGATGGAAAAATGTCGAATTTCCGATTTCATTATATCATCTATTTATAGACTTTAAGGCCGCCTACGACAGCACAGCCAGGGTAGAACTATATAATGCCATGAGAGAGTACGACATTCCAAAAATTGATACGGCTTTGTAGGTTGATCATGACCAACGTAACAAGTCAAGTAAAAATAGCGGGTTTGCTGTCCAAACCAGTAAACATCTTTAATGGACTTCGTCAGGTGGGGGGGGGGGGGGGGGGGGGGGGGGGGGTTGACCTGCTCAGGGTCAAACTCTCAAGGTAGTGGACCGCGGATTTGAAGTAGTTATTATTATTATTTATTATTTATTGGCCTGTAGTAATCCAGAAGTCCATGACCTCACCGACTCGACTCCGCCATCGTTCCGGGTCCTGTGCACTCTCCTTCCACGCCCGACCATCTGATCCGATCTCCTCAAGGTTAAACCTAACATTGTCCTCCCATCTCTGTCGCGACCATCCTACCGGTCTCTTTCCCGTTGGTCTATCGTCAAGAATTCTACGCACGGTCCTATCGTTGCCCATTCGCGCCACATGTCCGGCCCATCTTAATCTCCGCGACTTGATTACTCTCACTATTGTAGGTTTGCAGTATAGCTCTTCCAGTTCGTGGTTATGGAGTTTCCTCCATTGTCCTGCCTCCTCGTCATGTTTACCTCCAAGGATACCCCTCAAAACTTTATTCTCGAATACGCGGAATTAGTTTTCTTCCCGTTTTGGATTTGAAGTAGTGCAATCCTTTAACTACCTTGAGTCAATAGTATTAACCGATAACAATATGGAAGAAGAAATACGCGAACGACTGATCAAATCCAACAAAGCCTACTATGGTCTATCAAGACTTTTTAAATCCCGAAATCCCGTACATACGCGATTTCTGCCCGGAAAGACCTTTGTGGCATGATGTGTGGAAGGAGACAGCCCGGCAGACCTTGTCTGCGATGGCGGGATGGCGTAGACCAGGACGCCCAGAGCCTGGGAGTGCCAAACTGGATGACAGCGGCTCGAAATCGGGACCGGTGGAGAGATTTGTTAAATTTGTTAAAGGTCAAGACCGGATCCTGTTTGTAGTGCCGATGATGATGATGTTTTTTTTTTTTTTTTATTAGACTTCTCTCGGGAGAGGCGAACCTATAGCGTCGAGTGGGCGCCCCGAGATGCCATCAAATAACTGTTGCAGTTCTTTTTGAACAGTTGCAGGTTGCAACGCTTTTAGGCCTTTAGGGGGAGGAGGAAGATTTATGGTGTGGCCAGCTTTCATTGGAAATCTGAGAATAGAAATTGTTTTTATTCCTGGAAGAATGGACGCCGAAAAGTACCAAGAAGTGTTGGAAGAGCATCTTGTTTCTTTAATAACCATAACAGAGGACGAAGATGTCATATTTCAACAGGACAACGCTCCTATCCATACAGCACGAACAACAACAGCGTGGTTCCTACAACGATACACAGTGACAGAGTGCGGACGTGTTTTCAATTCGGCGATCGAGTTAAATGAAAAAAGTTGCTTTTATGAGTCGCGAGTGGTTGATATATAAAGACTATTTATAAATAAATAAATTCTTGTGACAAAAACAGTCAAAACATTAATATGTATATAACTATAATCAAATAAAAGAGAAGGAAGCCACGTGTTGTAACAGTCAAAATAAAGAACACAGTTTAATACAAAAAGTGTGTGAGTAACACGTTATGTGTGAACGGTGTTTACGTGTGTAATCCCTAGTTATTAAGTTAGTTCGTAAGTTTTTTACTTTTAATTTCTTTTTTTAACGCCTGTACCAAGTGAAATAAACGAGGGTTCATCCATGAGATTAGTCTTAAGAAACAAGAGCTGGATGAACAAATGGAGGAAGGTGTTAAACTCAAAAACAATTTGAGCCAGAATGAGCGGAAAACGAAAATGGTACAGCAACAACAGCAAGAACAAAGACAACCGCAACCCACGAAGACAAAGAAAACACGACAAGCCCAGGAAACTGAACAGAAGGAATCACATCAACAGCAAGAACCAAATCAGAGGCAGGAACCTTCTCAGCAGGAAACATCGCAGCAGGTGGCAGTCAAAAAAAGGGAGAAAGTACCTTCTATCTATATCAGCTACATGGAGACAAAGGATCTCATAAAATTGGGTGAGTTGACATGCAACACTTTTAAAACAAAACGGATAAATAATTTTAAGAAAAATTTAACATGCGATGATTTAGAAGGGTATAACAAAATTAAATCGGCATTGGGGAAATCGAAAAGCGAGTACTACACGTGTACTCCTTAATCGGAGAAAACTGTCTCCATGCTCCTCAAAGGAGTTGATTCTTCCTTAACTCGCGAAGAGGTGGTCGAAGAACTAAAAAGCTTCGAAAACGATCCCTTGAAATTTACAGGTGTGAAACAATTTCTACAGCAAATTCTAGAAATCGCAATCGTAAGTTGCCTTTCTTCATTGTGTCGCTAAGCCCCAATAGTAAAATTAATGGACTTAGATATTGTGACGCGTATGACAATCAGTACTAGAATATTCTAGAAAGTCCACTAAACAATAAGTTGGGAGAGAATAAAGACTTCCGACCGCGTATTACTATGTATGCGCCGTCAACGCTTCGCCCATGTGGCAGCGAATTGCAATATGCATTTCAGATGCGTCAAATGCCTAAATATGCATATTATTGGAGATTGTCCATTGGGTAAAGAAAAGCTCCCGGGTAGAAATAAACTATCCAGTGTCCTCTGTAACAACTCCAGTCATCCTGCTAACTTTAGAGGCTGCCCTAAGTACCAACAACTAAAATAAAAGTTGGGAGCCAGAAAGAAGCAAGTTGAAGAAGAGAAACGAATGTCTTAGTTAGTCAGCAATTAGCTGACATTTTAAATGAAATTCTGTTGGTGGTCAAACCACAACCATTTTTCTTCCCATTCGTCTGCGTTAATCTGTTAAAACGACACGGTTCGTATTGTCAATCAAAGAAAATAAAGCCCATCAAAAGATTAAAGAAGGTGTTTATTATTACAAACCAACCCAAATTGCTGTTTCTTCTGTGTGGGAAAGTTATTGTTGGAAGGTGTCTGCTACAATTCAGGAGAATTACATTTTGACCGATACCATCCCACGAGGTATTCTTTTGCTATTTTCACTTGCTAATCTTCTCAGTATTTCAGAACCATCCCTGCACGCCAGGAGACACCATCGTGTTCTTGATGCAAGCACCCAGCCCACAACACAACAAGAACCCGGTGTTAGTGGAAGGTGTGTTCAACGCTTGTTTGAACATACAATTGTTCTAAAGCATTTACCTCTTGAAGTAGTGAAGGTTTACACATTTTGTTCAATAACGCTCTAAACAATGCATATTATCCAATCCAATGAAAATCTGCAGTAGTCCATCCCATCCCCAAAAAGGGCAAGCACAGGGGCAATCCAGCCAATCTTCACTCGATTAGTTTGCTTCCGAGCATCAGCAGGGTATTCGAGAAAATTATAAATAAAGCATTGATTGACTGGTGTGAGGATAAAGATATTATTCCGAACAACCAGTTTGGTTTTCGATCGCAAAATAGCACAGTTCATGCTGCGACGAAACTTGTCTCCGACATACAGTGGAACAAAGCGAAGCGACAATGCACAGGGGCCTGTTTGGTTGACTTTGAAAAGGCTTTCGACACCGTATGGCTAGAAGGGCTTGTATATAAGTTATCAAATCGAGGTATGCCCGAATATTTATTATACATTATCCACGATATGATAATGGGTAACCAATTTGTAGTGAAATGTGAATATATAATCTCTAACAAGACCTTTCACATCAAAAACGGCTTACAACAGGGAGCAGTGAATTCTCCCATTTTATTTAACATTTACACTAGTGATCTAGTGGGTTCTCTCAACCATGCAATTCCGTATGCCGACGACATTGTGGTGTGTAGATCTGGAGAAAAAATGTCATCAACAGACTTCTGCAAAATGATTTCAACAAAATCAAACGTTTTTGCGACGACTGGAAATTAAAAATAAATTTCCAGAAAACAGAGAGTATCCTTTTCAGAATGCCAGTGTCCAGTGCATCAAGGGATACAAAATGGAATTGGAAAACATTTTCCATTGCAGGAAGTAATAATCTTCCACTACAAGTAAAAACTGTCGTCAAGATATCTTGGAATCTGGCTTGATCAGTATCTTTACTTTGATAAGCATACAGCAGCTGCTCTTACAGCACCTAAAAACGCATATGCAATGACACGAAGACTCTTCCGTAGTAGTTTTCTGGACCCCAAGGTGAAAATAATTTCATACTCAGCATTTATCCGACTAATATTGGTGTATGGCTGCCCGGTATGGTACAACATATCCCCATTTTACATAGAGACGTTTCGGGTGTTCGAGAGGCAGTGTTTGCGTTCCTGCCTCGGAATGTATGGAACCCCAGAGTCACAGTATAAGAAATACTATCCCAATAAAGTCCTGTATAATAAATCAGGACTAAACAGAATAGATAACTTCATTATCAAGATTATTCGTAGTCACGCAACAAGGGCAATGCGCAATGAAAATGATCTAAATTCGGGAGCATTCTATCCCAATGATATGTATATGGAGAGTACTCTCCAGACTAGGTTCATTCCCTCAGAAGCGTTCTCTATCTTGGATAAAAGAAGACTTATCCAAGACAGACGTGGAGTCCCTATTATTTACTACGCTTTCCGTGGTGCCAGGGATAAACGAATTCTCCACGATAACGATATCTCTAATTTTCTATATCGCCTGCGTTTTAGTATGGTGATCAGTGAAAGAGATAAATCAATAAAAGTTCGATCCCATCTCAACTGGTGGTGGATCAATGATGAAGAAAGAACTACACGTCCCCAAACATAGTATGCCTCTCAGGCGCACCGCTTTCCTTCCCCCTATCCCCAATTCCCAATTATTTTTATTTTTGTTTTTAATTTAATTTCAATTTTTTATTTTTTTATTTTTATTTGTATTCCTTGTTTATGTTTGTCCGTTTTGTTTCATTTTTTTAATTTTTTATTTTGCTATTAAAAAAAGAAAAATTAGAATGTAGATGTAGAAAAAATAGAATACATTTTAAAAAGAAAACATATCAATTATTGTGACATGTTATAAAAACAGTTATTGTACGCCGAAAGGCATAGGAAAAAAAAAGGATTGATAATGTATAATTTAGAGTGCTTGCGAAGAGCCAGTAAGTTAATGTAAGAATGATATTTGTAAAACAGAAGTTAACATTTAGTCTTAAGTAAAATGTGTAATTGAATTGTTAAATATAACGTAAAAAAAAAGAAATGGTGACATTGTATCTTTGGTTTCACCCGGAGGAGTCAACACACGTACGAAACAGCTAGGCGTAATCGATTGATTTCAAAAAGAAAGTCTAAAGAGTACTACGGACCTTTCACGTTCCATGTGGGCGACAACGCTCTAATACGGAACGCACAGAAACAAGGAAAGTTAGCTCCCATATGGAGGGTTCCCTATAGTGTAGTGGAAATAAAAAGGTCCTATGAATTCGTTATTCAGAATAGAGAAAAGGAACATGGTGATGCATAACAATAGGTTGAAATCCTACTACGAATAAAAGGAGATATACATAAGAGAAGCAAAGGAAACACTCGATTTTGCCACCCCTTAAGCAGTGCGAAGAACCCCACAAAATTTGTACACCATTCCATGAGCCTCATTCCTCTTCAAAGAATGTTTTCATTATGGGGGAGGAATTGTTATATACCAAAAACAAATCTCCCTCCTGGAAATAAACCATAACAACTTAATAAACTAATAATAAACAAAACTACAAGTAGGCGAATAAAAATAAAGAAAAACTAATGTCCATAAAATAAAAAAAAAGTTGTTGTCAAAAAAAAAAAAAAAAACCAAATAGAAAAAATTAAAATTAATAAAAGTTATTTGCGAAAAATGTCCGTGAATAAACGACTGTTGAAGGAGTTTTTGCAAATAAATAATTATTCATGTCGTGCATTATATGCTCCGCGATTAAGTAAAGACTAAAGACTGAGATTATTATTCACAACAAAATAAAAAGTTCATCCGCGTGTGTTAAAGCTACGTCGCGTCATAAATATTATTCAAAACACCGAGATTATTATTTAAAACAAAACGAAACAATCATCCAAGTGTGTTAAAGCTACGTCGCGTGAAAAACATTATCGCGTGTGGTTAAACTACGGAGTTCTGTGAGTGCAGTTCAACCAATAGAAACAACTGGGGGTTTAAGAACCCACACTCCCAGTAACCTGAAAGCTTTTCCCCAACAACAATCACAGCTGCATGAACACAAAATCATGAGTACGTTTCATTATAACACATAACCCCCTATATTTATTTGGTGTGCAAATATTGCAACAATGTTCGCCAATGTCCTAACTTCGATCTCCCCGAATCCGCTCACCATTCAGTGTAAAACTGAAGTAACTAAAAACTTCTTCCTTTAAAATGAAGGACTCTTAGACACACCTTTTAGGGTTTATCTTTGACTTACCACATACACACACGTACGTGCGTTTTGTACAAAATAACAACACTAGCATATATTACCAAAGATACGGATTATCAAACGCCAAAAACGGAATACGCGTTTATTACCATAATAAGGATCAACCAGTCCCGTGTGATTTCCTATATAGGTTCCATCTTTATAATTGATATCGCACCCAGTAGAAACGTTCACTGCAGAGAACGCTTGGTTTGTCTCGCAAGTGGGCCACAACCTTGTTTTTTTAATCAGATTCACACTTCACGAATCTGTGATTTACAAAATGTCAACATGATTTCCAGTCAAAGTGGAAACAGTATTTTATCGCCCGGAGAAAATTTTGATCTAAAGAGATGTCTGTCACCCGGATAAAATGTTTTAATATAATAGAATGTCAATTTGGAGGTTTTAATCATCCATTTTTTTGAGGTTATACAAAGGGGTTTTTATTGCATTCCTTTGACGGAATTCCCTGAACGGTGTTGTAACTCGTTTTAAAATACATTTCAGCTTAAAGATATAAAGCTTTCCTATATATCGTATCTTTGAATTGTAATTTGTGGGATGATTTTGTAATTGTAGCATATGGAAAAAAATCTAGTCTGAAATATTACAGACGATGTTGTGTTTCTTAAAAACTGGACGCTTTCGGTTTAACTAAAATTAAATAAAATATGTAGCTAGAAGGGTCCATTATGGTATACATTGGTATATTAATCACAACAGCTAATATAGCAAGTAAGTTGTAACATGTGCGTTATTGTATGTTGCAAATGACGACTTTGTGGTTTGCATCGGTTAATCAATAATTTATTAATCCCTCTTTTAGAGAAGTAACTAAATACGAGGGTTGCCTCTTATGTTTCAGGATTTGGCAACCCTGATGTTGCAATCCGGCAATTGACAGCTCTGTCGTAAAGTTGGACATTTTTAAGGTTATACGCATTCAGAACGTTTTGACATACGAGCGCTATTTGTGTTGTTTACAGTAACTTAAAAGATTCATCTCGGCCCAAATTTGGAATTAAATCGTCAACATTTTCGTGCGATTATTTTTTACAACTTTCGGCGTGGATTAACTCAGCAACAGTGCATGGATGAACTTAATTCAATTTTTGGAGATGAAGCTCCATCAAGGACCAGTGTTTATCGATGGTATAGTGAATTCAATCGTGGTCGTAGTTCACTCCAAGATGAATTTCTTGAAGGTCGTCCAAAATCAGTTGTTGTTCCGAAAACCATTGATGCTGTGCGCGAACTGATATTGGAAGATCGTCATGTGACCTATCGTGAGATTGAGACAACCTTAGGCGTTAGTGGGACCAGCATACATTCAATATTGCATAAACATTTGACTGTCAAAAAAATTTGTTCGCGTTGGGTCCCACACAATTTGTCAATCGCCCAAAAAAAGGCTCGTGCCAATTGGTCGAAAGAAATGCTCAAAAAATACGGTCGCGGTGCTTCGAAACACGTCTATGACATCGTGACAGGTGGTGAATCGTGGATTTACGCGTATGAGCCCGAAAGTAAACAGCAGTCGACTGTCTGGGTGTTTCAAGATGAGCCAAATCCAACGATGTTCGCGCACGAAGCACTTCCAAGCAAATGGTCGCCTGTACCACTAGAACAACGCAACCGTACCACTAGAACAACGCAACCGTACCACTAGAACAACGCAGAACAGTCAATTCTGAGTGGTACACAACCATTTGTTTGCCAGTTGTCTTCCAAGAAATCAGGAAAACCAACCGCCGAAGACCGATCACTCTTCACTACGACAATGCGAGCTCTCACACATCGGCTGCGACAACTGTATTTTTGAGCACCCAAAACATCGATTTGATGGGTCATCCACCGTATAGTCCTGACTTGGTACCGAATGACTTCTTTTTATTCCCGTACGTAAAAAACAAACTGAGAGGTCAACGTTTTTCGACACCTGAAGAAGCGGTTGCTGCATTCAGAATGCATGTGTTGGAGATACCTCAATCAGAGTGGCAAAAGTGCTTCGACAATTGGTTCAAACGCATGCAAAAGTGTATAGATCTTCATGGGGAATATTTTGAAAAACAATAAAGTGATTTTCGATGATCAATATTTGTTTTTGTTCTCTAATCCCGAAATATAAAAGGCAATCCTCGTAGTTCTCTATTATTCGAATGTAAGGTAAACAAAAAATGTATTTCAATGAATAGATAAATAAACCTTGTTGCCGATTCTCAGTTGTATATTTGTTTCAAGGAAAAGCTTTTCCAATCGCAGAACTGATGAAAAATTCTCACAACACATTTATTCTCAGTTTTCAGCACCGCTGAATTTCGGGCAAGTTTTCAAATACTTCCGCTTTCCGATTAATATTAGGTGAAACATATAAAAATATCTTTCATGTAAAATGAGAGTTCTGGCATTCGGTCAATCTAGATTCTTGTCTATTTCAAGTGTCTTCTTTGATTTCTCAAGTGGGTAACGTTGAACGTTGATATAAATCAAAGGAAGACATTTACCCAATGCTACCCTCTGATAGAAAGATCAATTGGCTATTCTGTTGGTCGCGTGCGAAGTGCGTGAGCGTTCCCCCACATTAGAGACATGCTTTAAGCCACCTCACGGTTAGGCAATCCCACTGAACTTTGGCAGCCTTCGTGTTTACTTGTGTATATAAAAATACTCCCACGCGTACCGAGCACACGGTATCCAACTCGCTGTTATTTAGACAGCTCATTCAGTTTTTCGAATCCGTTTCATCAACTAGGACTCGTTGGTTTCTGTGAAGTGTCTTCAAATTCGTTGTTTACTGTACATAGGTCTTGGATTGTGTAATGTGAAGTTCACGATCATTAGCGATTTGTGCGTAGACTTCGTGTGCTAACCAACAAACAACAATCAAGATTGCACCTGCCGGTTTATCAGCAATAATCGCTCATTAGAGTGAAACAAAAGAGCAAGTGTTCTAAAAATATCGAATATGATTAGTGGACGACTTTTGAAAAGATATTTTTAGTTATATTTTACAATTAGAACTTTAGAGAAAGCTTAAGATTGTCTATAGGCAAATAATTCTCTGGCTGGGGTCCAACGAAGCGTGGCTACAAAATCAAATCGACAGAAAAAGACCAGAAATAAATAGGTGTGTGACTAGCATCCCTGAAACTCGATTATGGGCTGTGTTAATGAGTAATGTATCTTGAGCATTCCGCCACTGATTGTACAAGATCATCTGAGGACAATTGTTGCAGTGAGTGATGTCTAGTTCTTGGATCAACAACGGCAATGGCGTCGGAATTTGTTGTGATGCAGATGCGGATAACAACTTGTTAACTGTGAAACTAAAAAAGCCAAGTGCATGGCAATGGGAGCTCACGACTTCACGGTCGGCACCGAATATTGCGCTACCGAAAATATTGCTGTTTAATCACAAAGGAGAACTTCTAGCAGATGCATCCGATCCCGTTGATGGAGCAATATATAGAAGTGACAATGGAGTGCATAAACCATCAATATTGAAAGCGAGGAGAGTATTCCAAGACGACGAAGATACTGGATTAGGATCCTTAGACTCAGCCGAAAGACATGCTGCCCAAAGGAGAGCAAAAGGAAGATTGTCAACCTGTCAACAGTCATTCCAACAACGGGATTCATCTTGCGAATCTAATAGCCAAGTAAGAGAAAATAATTCATGGAGAAACTCAGTTCCTGATGAGCTTGACTTTAGCGTGCTTCAAATCTATGAAGATGCCTCTACTACATGTTCCAGTTCCTTGTCCAGAATACACGAGGAAGTCCCTTTAAACACATCATTAAGATCATCAGAATTTTGTCGCTCCCCAGTGAGAGCTCGACAGAGAGAAAGATCATCGGCCAATAGTGAAACGGGTACTTCCAAAGAAAGACGTGGGAGAAGGTCTAATGCAAGTGATCGTTCAGGTATAATTAATTGCAATTCCATATTGGAACGTCAAAGTTTATTGAAAGGCCACTCGACATCGCCAGAATCTGATCATGTACGAAATCACCAAGATAATGCCGAATTGAAGTATATTCTTCGGTCTTGCCGAGCTGGCACATTGGTTATAGCGAAAGAAAGCACTAACCATAATCGAGTTCGACGCCGACGACGGAAGTTGTCATCATCAGAAATGAATGGAAGACAGTCAAATACGGCATCAGAGAAGAACGAATCGTTTCATTAAGTCTTATCTTGAATAAGTGCGGAGTTATACAGTTGCTAGAAAATACTTGCAGGGACAAAAGAAGTTAAACCGTATTCTATATTTCAAATTCAACTTCAAAAATAAGTAACACCTTTATAGTAATCAATCAAAAATTGATGGCGTTCAACCATAGCAACAAGGCAAGGGAGAGGTAAGCATATGAGATATAAATTGAACATATATGTCTTTCTCTTTGTTGTTTTGGCAAGCTTTTATTTGAAAATCATTCGTTAATTGAATTATTAGCATCCTTATCAGGCAGATTTAGTCTAAGAAGATACAATATAAAGATTGGTAGAAGTGTCAATACCATATGGACTACAAAGGGTTGAATAGTGAATTATTAGATATGTCCTACACAATTATTGGAAAATGGTAACCACGATGAAAAGTTCATGAACCCACAATCAACATTACCGCGCATTACCCGATGTCATCATCATCGGCACTACAACCGGGCACCGGTCTTCGCCTTATTTAGCCAGTCCTAAAGCTTGTTAAAATTTCCATAATGATTTGTTTTTTCCGGGCAAGGTCATAAGTTTTGCGCCAGAGGCTCCCCGACGGGGAATCGAACCTCGCTCTCCCGCGGAACAGGCGGGTATACTAACCACTATACTATCGAGGAGCTGCATTACCCGATGTCGTCTTTCATAAATCCCGTCGCAAGGTTATTCCTTCTTCGCTGCATAATGTCCCGTCTAATCAGGCGTTCATCCGTGCTACCCAATTGGACAATTCCCAAATAGACGGAAATCATAGAATATCCAACTCACCCCTAGAAATTGCGCCCAATCGACTTCCGATCTAAGCATGATATACCAATGGAGATTATTTAATCGAGTGTATTTCAATGCCTTTAAAAGCCAATACTATCTTTTGTGAACAAACACAATCGCTTTTTCTTGCACTAAGCGTGCACAAAAGGGAATTTTGAAGTATCCTTAAATGACAGAGCACAGTGCGAGCGAACAGCGGGGAAGTGGATAAGGGAAGGAGGTATCGATGTATATTGGTATTGAATGTCTGCCGAAAACAACCCATAGGTTTTACTGCTCGTTTTTGCACTCCATCGAGCACATGTAGCGTAGTTTTGGATGCGTCTGCCCAAATATGGGAGGTGAACTCAATTTTTGGACGAATACACGCCTTGTATATAGCGGCCAGGTTGGATAGAGTGAAGTATCTTTTGCATCTCTTAAGGACCTTTCGCAGATTCAAATATATGATCGCTCCAATTAAGAGTCGAAGTAATTCGAGTGCCGATGATTGATAGTTCCTTGGCTTCATCGATGCAAGTGCTGTTCGTCGACAGTATATTTACTTTGGGATTCGCCGTTGACGACAAGAGGCAGCACTGAGCTTTTAAGGCATTAAATTCTACTCGGCTAGATAATCCTCATTGATCGATCTTGTTGAGTTTGGAATTCAATGTATGAAGCATAACCTGCCGATTGGTAATGACATTCGAAGAGTTTGGTCGGGAATATGCGTATCAGTATGAGAAACTCAACGTGCTATCATCGAATGAATTGGGTTGTGAGTAATTGACAAGAGATCATGTATAAAGATGAGGAAGAGAGTGGGTGAGAGCACCGAACCTTAGGGAATACTTGCATTAATTTGATGGGCGATCGATTTGACACCATCAAGAACCACTTGAATTGAGCTTCTCTGTAAGGTACGCCATAAAATCTCCTGTGGACCCTTGGGGATTTTTACGGGAGGGGTATCTAAGTCTTCAGTAATACGCCACAAAGGCATAGGTTCACTAAACTTCCCGAAGAGTCGTTTGAGGGAAACGCCAACCCCGCCCAACTGCCGGAACCACACGCACACTTCATACACTCCGAAAACAACTTAAGGTCACTTGGTCACAAAGGTTCTATATTAATAAACTTAAAAATAAGATTCAATTGTTGACAACGGTTTTATTTTACACAACTTAACAGTCAATTTTAACAAACTTAAAATTATATTCACTTAGTGACAAGGGTTTTATTTCACACAACTCACAACTTAATGGTTCTTTACAGAAATAGTCAAGTTAATTCATCGACACAATTTCAACATAACACTTTAATCGCCTCACTGGTATACTCGACAAAGACACGGCATTAGAATTCGAACCGGGGTGTGTACTTCGGTTTATTATATTCCACCAGTTGTGCTCCCTCACCAAAGGTTGATTCTCGACTGACTGGTAAGGGAGAAAATTTAATTTCTTCCCTCGTTCAGCGACCAATGGGAGAAGATCTCCGACACATTGGTCCCAGCGAGGTGCGAACACACGCGCCATGATCCTCTCGGCCGCTCATGCTGCGTGTCCATGAGTACGCGAACCGCAGATATACAACTCCAACAAAGGGAAATACTAAGAGAAGTGGTTGCAGCTGGGCAAACTATCATGCAGACAGGAATTTGGGTGTTCATACGATGGCAACTGCGTACAGCATCTATGCCGATCGTGCACATATCGATGGCGGCTCAAAGCAGTCGAACTCTCGTGTGTATATTTACATTATAGAGAATTCGGTTTCTTTTTCTTCTTTCTTTATATATATAATTAAAAAAAACATAATTAAAAAAAAAACAAGGAGAAGAGGACTTCGGGGTAGGGGAGGTAGGAGGCTGGGGAAGAGCGAGTGTAAGTGGGGGTGGCAAATGTGACATATGTGAGACAGCGAACAGTGAACGGCATATGTGTTGAAATGTGTACGGGTTGTGAGGTGATAGACGATGGGCGAGGCAAGGTCAGGTGGGGAAAGAAAGGAGATGGAGTTTGAGTGCAGTAGATGTAAGATAGAAATCGAAGGAGGTAGGGTAAGAGTTTGCCCACCTCAGTATTCGCGAAATGGGTTCATTAGAACCGTACGAAGTGTGGTGGGCGGGCAGATAGAAGAGACGAGGGTTTCGCAGGTTACGGGGGTTAGTGTGAAGTGCAATGATGCAGAGCAAGTTGATTGTGCCTGAAAGGAGACGGTGGATGAAAAGGATATCGGCATGAGTTCTGCGGTCCTCAAGTGTTGGCGGGAGACAATGGGAGTTGAGTTGCGGATATGGGGGGTTTGTCAGGTAAGTGGGCCGTGGGGTTTGGCGGTACCGCCACAGACCCGCGTTTTAATATTTCTCTCAAGTTTGGAGCTTTGCTCCTAAGCATACCCTCAACCTACTTGAGAGCATACAGAGACGAGCGAACCGCCTAATTGGGGACACGGCGCTGACGTCAGGACTACAGTAGCTATCACATCGAAGACGTGTAGCCGCCCACTCTCTGTTCTGTATCACGGGTACTGTTCTTCGGAGATTCGTGGTATTGTTCCACGCAATTCGGTTTATATGCGCTCCACAAGACAATCCGACAAATCGCACCAATTTGTGGTTCATACCCCGACGGCGCGAACATCCCTGCACCAGAGCTCGTCCCGTTACAAAGTGGGGAAACTGTGGAACTCCCTCCCCACGCGAGTGTCCCCGGAGCGTTATAGCCTGCAACTGTTCAAAAAGAACTGCAACAATTATTTGGTGGCATCTCGGGACGCCCACTCGACGCTATAGGTTCGCCTCTCCAGAGAGAAGTGTAATAAAAAAATAGAAGTTTAGAGGTCCATACATATTATTTTAGTCTCGTAAACTATATAGCCATGTCGAAGTAAAGATATTGATAAGTAAATTCGCTTACTACCTACGGGGGTTTGGATTGATGTGAGAGATAGATGGTAACTATATTGTATCTAGGTACAAAGAAGTCCATAATACAAGAATTGCTAATCTTACCCGGGGATGTTGCACTGACCGATGCGAAACTCTCACGCAATTGCTAATATCAGCTAAGATTCACTGGCTGAATAGTCACTATACTCGTATTTGCCTGCGTTCTACCGAATCTCTAGGTAGTTTGAACCCACAACCTGTCTCTAAAAGGATATCGCATTTCTATATTATAAAAGAGAATTATGGCAAGAATATGTAGAAATTAGTGAAACTTGAGAGCGGAAACCGTTGTGTAAAAATAAGGGCAAAGATAGAATGGTTTTTGCACACTATACATAATAATCTTATGCGAATCACACCCGATGTCGAACGTGCACCCGGTAGGCTGTTAATTAGGATACCTACATAAAATATTGTGCAATTCATAACGATAAGTATGAATGTATACAGTTTTCCTATTTAGCTTGTTTAAGAAAACTGTGACCGATTTACTGAGGACATCGGGAAGTTGAAGCAGGTTAGTCGCTTCATATTAACATAACGGAATTAATCGAATGCCATCACAATAAAATAATTTAGGAATAAATAATTTTGAATTCACTATACTTTTTATAAACTCAGTTATTATTGAATATTTTTAATTTCAGCCACCAGCGGTTCGGACATATTAGCTCAAAGCAACATTCCATTACAAATATGTAAATACCATCTTAGCAAGAGTTGAACGCCGTCTCTAAGGCATCGGACTGGAACCAATAAGCACTTCGGTTGTATTTGAACGCAAGACTTATGAGTTATTTGAAAAATTGTATATTGACAATTTAAAATTAATTTTTTTATTACCCCGATTTTAGCAAATTGGCCAAAAAAAAACCATTTAAGTACAAAACTCACTAGTCGCCATGTTACAGTTTTCGACAAGCAAAACGATAATAAATCAGGTCATACCACAGCTGTGGCTCTGCGTGTGGTGTTCTAATTAGAAATCAGCACAGAAGAATTCATTTCAAATCAGTAGAAAACATTTTATTGAGGCTTAGAATAAATCTCTTCCGGATGAAAATGTTTCAGAAGTGACGGTTGAAAAACTGGATCTGGTTCAACCGATTAAGTATTGGTAACTAGTACATCAGCAACAGCACAGCAATCGATCCGGGTAAAGGGTTTGTGATCAAAATAGTACATTGCATTGTACTCGCATTATATAAATCTACATATCATACACGGTGTGCTATAAGTAGCGTGCCACCTTTTGGGGGTTATGCCATACCTTATAACCTATCAGAAAAACAAAGCATGACCTTAATAAAAGTCCCACGGTTATTGAGTAATTCGCTTTTTTTTTTAAATTTCGGAATATTCTCACCTTGTAGAAAATTTGATGTGTTGTGTTCATTACGTTATCTGTGTTCCTACTTTCTTGTTTTTGCTAAAAATTCTTAAATAACTGTTTCATTGACTGGAAAATTAATTATTTTGATTTTACTTAAAATTTTTGCGAAGAAAAACAAACATTCTCAACTTTGACCGTGGCAAATTTTCATCGGTCAACGTTGAGCTATTGCGGTGAACAAACAATTACTGGACTGCAATGGCAAATTAATTTAAGGACATTAAGAATTCATTATCATTTCGAAAAGGTGCTTCATTATCTAGATCATCTCAGCAAATATATATATATATATATATAACAGAAAAGTCGCCGGCCTGACACATAGATGGCGGCACTAGAATTAAATCCATATGATTTTTAGTTAGCCCTAGCTTCAAAAGACGCGTGTATAAATTTGACAGATGTCGGATCATTAGTTTGTGAATTATAGTATTTTGAGTGAAGCAACTTCTGTTATTGTGAAAAAAATGGATAAAAAGGAATTTCGCGTGTTGATAAAATATTGCTTTTTGAAGGGAAAAAATACTGTTGAAGCAAAAACTTGGCTGGATGACGAGTTTCCAGACGCCGCCCCAGGAAAATCAACCATCAAGGATTGGTATGCTAAGTTTAGACGTGGTGAAATAAGCACCGAAGACGGTGAACGCAGTGGACGCCCAAAAGAGGTTGTTACCGACGAAAACATTAGAAAAATCCACAAAATGATTTTGAATGACCGTAAATTGAAATTGAATGAAATAGCAGGCACTCTAAAGATATCAACTGAACGTGTACATCATATCATTCATGAATATTTGGGTATGAGAAAGCTCTGTGCAAAGTGGGTGCCGCGCGAGCTCACTTTTGACCAAAAACAACGACGAGTTGATGATTCGGAGCAGTGTTTGGAGATGATCAAGCGTAATAAACCCGAGTTTTTGCGTCGATATGTGACAATGGATGAAACATGGCTCCATCATTTCACTCCGAAGTCCAATCGACAGTCATCCGAGTGGACTGCACACGATGAACCCGCCCCAAAGCGTGGAAAAACGCAACAGTCGGCTGGCAAGGTTATGGCGTCTGTATTTTGGGATGCGCGCGAAATAATTTTCATTGACTATCTTGAAAAAGGAAGGACCATCAACAGCGACTATTACACAGCGTTATTGGGCCGTTTGAAGGACGAAATCGCTGAACAACGACCGCATTTGAAGAAAAAGAAAGTGCTGCTTCACCAAGACAATGCACTGTGTCACAAGTCAGTGAAAACGATGGCAAAAATCCATGAATTGGGCTTCGAATCGCTTCCGCATCCACCGTATTCTCCAGATCTGGCCCGCAGCGACTATTTCCTGTTCTCAGTTCTCAAAAGAATGCTCGCTGGGAGGAAATTTTCGTCGAATGAAGAGGTGATCGCCGAAACTGAGGCCTATTTTGAAGCAAAGGACAAATCGTACTACAAAAAAGGTATCGAAAAATTGGAGGGTCGCTATAATCAGTGTATCACCCTCGAAGGGAATTATGTTGAATAAAAAAAACGAATTTTGCCAAAAAAATGTGTTTTACTATGGAAGGCCGGGGACTTTTCAATTGACCTGTTATATATGTATATATTGCTATTTATGTTTAAGAGGGGCGAAATTGTTACATATATAGTGTTCATTGCATATTCATAAAACATTAACGTACTTATACAAACAACAATTTTTATTTTAAACTATTTCATCATCATCATCATCGGCACTACAACCGGGAACCGGTCTTGGCCTTATTTAGCAAGTCCTGAGGCTTGTTAAATTTTCCATAATGATTTATTTTTTCTGGGCAAGGTCATTAGTCTTGCGCCAGGGGCTCCCCGACGGGGAATTGAACCCCGGTCTCCCGGCTGACAGGCGGGTATACTAACCTAAACTATTTCATATCCTATTTTATATTTGAACAGAATTTTATAATAAATGTTCAATGCTCCGCTTGTTCTAATAACATATATGCTCGACATATATGCAAAAGACCTTTTAAGGCTTTTCTGACAAACTTAATGATATTCCCGAGCTGGTTGATTGATTCGTTACCGTAGTTTCTCCTTATTGTGGATCGGCTTAGTGTAGACTTAGTCTTTAAAACAACCTCAATAAAAAAATCGAATGGGGTAAAGTCAGGTGACCAAGGGGACCATAAAATTGGTCCTAATTGCCCAACCCAACTATTGTGATAAGCCACCAAAATTCAGCTTGTCTCCATTGTCACGATGTGATTGTGAATATAATTTTCTCCCAAATTCACTTGCGTCATTGCCATTCCACAGTCAGCCGTCCTGACTAGACATTCGACCCGAATGTTCATCGCCGTCGTCCTCCTCGTCACTCCTAAATAGATTCTCACTGCCGTCGCTTGCCCAGGGTTTTGTATAGTCGGCATCTGTTTGGGCCCCTGAGTCTTTATTATCCGACGCACAACGTAGCAATCGTTGCATAGGGTTTTGATAACCTCATACGGTCCAAGGAACTTGTGTGCGAGCTTTAAGCTAGGTCCTTGCTGTACTTTGCGAATAGCGACGATGTCATCTTCTTGATATCGGAACGTTTTCGCACTGTGTGCGTTGAATATTCTCCTTTGCCTGTTTGTGGAGTTCTGCTCGTTAGTCGTCGAACGAGGCAATCTGCGGATCGACGGAACATTAATCGGAATGGTGACATCCCTATACTTCAATGCGGTGTGTCGTTGTAGCAGTTTTGTACCGTCTCCAGGTACCGATACCACTCACTTAGTTTAGGAGCTGATAGTTTTATCAGAAGTGGTATTAGGATGTGGTTCACCCTTTCAACTTGACCGTTGGCCCTTGGTAGTCTCGTGGTTGCCAGAACACGTTCAATGCCCTCTTGGCAGCAATAGCTCTCGAAATCCTTTGAAGTAAGCGCACTACCCCTGTCGGAAATGATCTTCCGAGGATTTGTAAAGATAGATTACTGCCTTCGCAAATGGCAGATGACTTCTGCGGATGCCGTCGACAGCCAAATACCAGGTCTACCGATGTGAAGTGAGCGTCAAGATACAAATGTATCGATAGGGAACGTTTGCTGTGAACGAGCCCTTATATATTTTTTATTTCGTTGCTATGACATCTGTCAAACATATTTAGTATGCATCGTCATTGAACAAAAATCATTTTTTTTAATCCTGTTAAAAATGTCGAATTTTGTACCAGAAAATGATGATTTGCGGAAAGCATTAACTTTTTGTTTTCATTTGAAGAAAAGTGCAGCAGAGTCGCATCGAAGGCTTGTCGAGGCTTATGGCGATCATGCTCTATTGGAAGCAACACGCAACAGATGGTTTAAGCGGTTCAGAGATAATGATTTTGATGTGCGAACTGAAGAACGTGGAAGACCACCAAAAAAGTTTGAAGACGCCGAATCGCAAGCAATATTGGATCAAGATGACACTTTAAGTCAAAAACAAATGGCACAAATGTTAAATGTTGCACAACAAACAATTTCTGGCCGTTTAAAAGCTATGGGAAATATCCAAAAGTGTGGGTGCCACATGAATTGAATGACAGGCAGATGGAAAAGCGAAAACCACATGTGAAACGTTGCTTCTACGACACGAAAGGAAGTCAGTATTGCATCGAATTGTGACTGGTGATGAAAAATGGATTTATTTAAAAAATCCTAAACGCAAAAAATCATGGGTACATCCAGGAGAACCGTCAACATCGACTGCAAAGCCCGATCGGTTCGGAAAAAAGACAATGCTCTGTGTTTGGTGGGACCCATCATGATCTTCTGGCGAAACTGCTGATGCGCAACGCTACCTACAACAGATGATCAATTTGAACCATATATTGATCTTAAAACGACCAGAATGGGCCACAAGACAAGGAAAGGTAATTGTGTTGTTGTTGTTGTAATTTTAAAATGCTCCGAGTCATACAACAAAACCCGCCAAAGAAACAATAAAAGCTCTCGGCTGGGAAGTGTTATCCCACCCGCCGTATTCACCAGACTTGGCTCCTTCCGACTACCATTTGTTTTCATCGATGGGGCACGCAGTGGCTGAGTAGCATTTCAATTCCTACGAAGAAGTCGAAAATTGAGTCTCCGAATGATTTTCCTCAAAAGACGACCGGTTTTATTGGCGTGGTATCCACAAATTGCCAGAAAGGTGGTCGAAATGTGTAGAAAGCAATGGCCAATACTTCGAATAAAATGTTTTTTACCTTCCTATTTAGAAACCTCACTTCATACCGGTACACCTGGTATACCTGGAAAAAGCGTCCACAATGACCAGGATGCGCGCGTAAGACTTCTTGGTTGATGCCAGCGGACCCAGGTGATGTATGTGTAATATGTCGAGGGGCACACTACCCTTCTACACAGGGTTCAGGAATCCGTGTCCTTTACCTCGGTTTAGTTCGGCCAGTATATACAAAATACAGTTCCGAATTACCATCTTTCATCTTAACCCTTGGATTAGGTGTTCAGCAATCATTCTGGACCAGCGCCTCTATCATGTTGAGCCCAAAGTGGTTTCGTTCATGGGCTTTTTGTATCACCTGTAGCTGCATTGACTTGACAATCACAACGCGCACCTCGCCACCAACATCTTTATATTCTTAGGCTCAGAAAAAGGTCTAACCGCTTCAGTTTTCCGCTCCGTTAGCTGAACGGCCCTGTCTTCGATAATGTGGCCCAAGAATTCAACACGTCCTGTCAGGAAGCAAAATATCTTCCACTTTATGCTCAGCCCAGCTCTTCTTGCCGTCTCGAATACTTTCAAATTTTTCAGCCCGTCCTCGCGATTGTTGGCAGGAACAATCAGATCATCCATGTACGTTAGGTCATGCCCCTGCCCAATGACGTCTTGAAATATAGCATTTACATATCGCTGGAAAACTGATGGTGAATTACACGGGCCAAAGGGGACATGCAGGAACTCAAATTGTCCGTTTGGAACTATAAATGCGGTATATCTCTCAGCATTGACTGGCACATGGAAGAAACCATTCTTCAAGTCGAGTGTACTGAAGATCTTCACGTCTTGCAGTTTATCCGGTTGGTCCTCGATTATCGGCAGAGCTTATATGTCTCGGATAATGTTTTTATTCAGAAGTCGATAGCTAACGCACAATCGGTCTGCCGTCTTTCTTCTTGACTAACACAATTGGGCTGGTATAGTCAGATGATGAGGGTCGAATGATGCCCTAATTCCGCCATTCCGCTATTTGATTGTTCACGATGTGCCTTTTGTTGGGCGCGAGCCGCCTTGCGTTTTGATATATTGGTTCGTTGTGTTTTAATATGAGTCTCATACTCACTGTTGTCTCCAACGTCTTGTTGGGGCAGTAATTTTCTACGCACGCCATTATTGTTTCCATCGTATTCTCGTTTTCGATGTGAGGAAGATCAGTCTTAGCACGATTCTCTTCTTCGAGTACGCTGATCTGCAAAACCTCCGATCATTCTTTAGCATCCAACAGGATTGGTGTAAATTGCACCGTTCTTTGCGTGGAAGTTTCTGGTTATAAAAAGTCGGTTCCGATCAATAATTTTTGCTGAAAAATAGAATCTGAAACAACACGTATAAGAGTCGGAAAACAGTGCCCATCTATTGCGACTTCCGTTTGGAATTCTCCTAACGCGTTATGAGCAGGTGAACCCATTCTTGTGAACTGTACTTCGGCCAGCTGAGGCGGTGGGGATCCAACTCCTCGTACTCGTCTCTGCGTATGAAAGACAGATCGCTCGCGGTGTCGATACTCTTCCCATGAATCGTTACCATCTTCATATACTTTTTCCGTGGACTGCGTGTTACAATGTAAGCCTCTTTCTTCTGTCGACATGAGATGTGACCATCGCAGTGGAAACATTTTAGGTCTAGCTCTTTCGAGGGACATGTTGCGTTTACATGACCTGCTGCCCCACAATTGAAGCAGCTTTTACGATGTGTCGTGTCTTCGTTGCCAATGGTTGTATTCTTCTTGCCTCTTGCATAGGGTTTTTTATGTAACGTTTCATCCCTTTTAATATTCGCATTTGCTAACAACTGTTCCTACAAGGTTATGTTATCCAATGCGTCGATTAAGGATTCCTTCGTAGGAAAATACTGCATGCGAGCTTGATTGCATAGCAATTTGTCAGGGATATCCCCGATAAGATAATCTATTATATCTTCATTATTGATCGCCATACGGGTACCCATCATAATCTTATCTTGTGCGTATTCTCGGAAGGTCTCGTCTTTCTTCAATATTCGTGCCTTAAAATTTTTGTGGGAATCAATCCTGGTTTGCTTCGGGCGATACATCTGACCCAACTTGTTCATGAGTATCTAAGGGTAGTGTGGACAGGGTTAGTTCAAATGTTCTCTAATTACTTGGATGGTGAGTAAGAAATCATAACAATTTGCCAGGGATACCCTCGATAAGATTGCTCCTCGATAGTATAGTGGTTGGTATACCCGCCTGTCACGCGGGAGACTGGGGTTCGATTCCCCGTCGGGGAGCCTCTGGCGCAAGACTAATGACCTTGCCCGGAAAAAACAAATCATTATGGAAAATTGAACAAGCCTCAGGACTTGCTAAATAAGTTCAAGACCGGCTCCCGGTTGTAGTGCCGATGATGATGATGATGATGACCCTCGATAAGATAATCTATCATATCTTCATTATTGATCGGCACATCACAATCTGTATATTACTTGGATTGTGGGAAAGAAATCATACAAGACCGGTAGGTCTTGAGTGCGGTAGTAAACGCAGATTACGTCATCTGCGCTTTGGTCGATGTGTTTGTGCCGTCTTGTACTGTGCATGTGTGTGTGTGGTATGTTAGTAGTAGACCCTAAGGGACGGGTCCAGGAATCCTATTTTGTACTGAAGAAGAAATTGTGGTGGCCGGATCCGAAGATATCGAAAGAGAGAAGGGTCAAGAACGGAAGACTCCCGTTCAAGAAGGTTCTCGCTGTTCTGAATGTTTTCGAGGTACTTGTATGCTAATTGTAGCAAGTACTTGTCGATAGGGATAATGGAGGTGCCTCCGTATAGTTGAGAGTTTGGTTAATGGCGACCGCCAGGCATTCTAGAGTGGTTGGTGCAACTTCTGAGGACTTTCTTTCGAAAACTCGAAGTCTTTCCATTTGGCCCGAAGATATACAGGACCATATGGGAAAGACGTAAGATATTCTAGATCGGATTGGCTGTTTATAACATAAAAGCTTAATTTCGCTGTCAACTTTGTTTCTCCATTTCAAAATGTTGTGCAGGCCTCTTTGAAGAATGCGGGTCACCTGTTTGATGAAATTCATTTTTGGGGTATAAATGATCCCAAGATATTTCAGCGTGCCCAGTGGTCAAATCGTAGTATCTCCTATTAGTATTCGAATATTCTGTGAATATCGAGAAGTAGGTTGGGAGTGTTTTGTTACACCTCACTTTACACCCCCTCATCATATCAAAACAATTCCATCATCAATACCTATGATCTCATCATATCAAAACAGTTCCATCATATATTCTTATGATTCCATCTATTCTGCATATAATGCAATACTCGCCTCTCCAGCAATCGAAATTCGTATTTGGCATACAATGCAAAATATACAAATTCGCATTCATTCGGAAGTAAAGCCTTCCCCAATTAAATCATATCGCATACGATAAATCCATGCCAAAGCCATACACTTGACCCATTTCCGAAGGCCACTACAGTCGGCTTCGTATTACGAAGATCCTACACGGTATCAGTTTACGAATACACATGTTAACAGGTATAATACATGTTATTCGAGCGCCAGCGGCATGATCAAGGAAGACCGACTGCGACACAGTTGAACGTCGGAGAAATGCTGAGCGCAGTGAAAATGGCGGACGCAGCGATAAGTCGCAAATTAAACGTATGATACGAATTGCACGTAGATCAATGCACTGAAATTGGTTCGGTCATTGCTGCTGAAAATCGAATCAATATATAAATTGATTCTGCTGCAATTTTTGCAGAACAATTAAGCGACTATTGAAAAATGCGAATTACGAATGACAGGCTACTAACCTCGGAATAGGTTACACGCGCTGGGTAAGAAAAATGTATCATCTGCACATTTAGCAGATTTAAATGATATATAAAGTGGTTGCGAGTGAGTTGCAAGTTGCTCAGTAATTAAAAGCAAGAAGACTGCGGCCATCCGTAAGTAGAGCGGGTCTTCTTGCCAGTAAATTACTATAGGGTAAAGTGCTCAGAATAATTGAAAGCAAGAAGACTGCGGCCATCCGCAAGTAGAGCGGGTCTTCTTGCAAGTAAATTATTATAGGGTGTAGTGAACAGTGGAGTGTGTTAGCAGTGTGGTTTAACTTTAAAGTAAAGCAAACTTGTGTAAAAATTAGAAGTGTTAGTTTAAACCTAAAAATTTAAATAAAAGTACGAGTAAGGAAAACGTGATGTTTTAATCCAAACCAGAGGGAAGCAAGGAAGAAACCATAACCAAGGAAGGCAAGTCCCCATTTGAGTCACAGGCCCGAGACCCAGTAAGCATCCTTTAATTCATACGTAAATACTAAAACTGTATACGAATAAGTAAATCTAAAGAACTGATAAAGCTAAATAAAAACCTACATAACCTTTTGGCACCCAACGTGGGGTAATAACAAAAGTAAATACTAATAAGCAACCACTCTCCTATAACTAAATAATAAATGTTAGCATCTGGGGTTACGCTCAGGTGTTGCATTTTGGCACCCATCCTGGGGCCTAATAACCTTTAATTATAAAAGAACATACAAATATAAATCTGATAACTAAAAATATTAAATGTTAGCATTAGAGGTCAAACTCTGGTGTTACATTTTGGCGCCCGAACAGGGACACATAATAAACAAACATAACCCAATTAACCTTCTGATAACTAATTATTTAAATGTTTATATCGGAGGTCAAACTTCGATATAACAGTTTACTACTCAGAATTATAGCTGCTGCTTTGGATGGGTTAAGTCGAATTTTCTATCGACTATAATACTGATACAGTTCGTCCAGGTGACGGTTGAGTCGATTTGTTGCGAGTTTAGGGCTTTTGGATGACGTGTACACTGGGACGTCATCTGCGTAGCATATCTGGTTTAATCTCTCGTCCACAAGGCGAGGAATATCTGAGGTGTAGATATTAATTAAGATGGGGCATGTAATGGAGCCCTGTGGTACACCTTCAGCGGCGTCGAAGGTTCGGGAGAGCTCGAACTTGGAAGGTTCTGTTTCGAACGAACTGGTAGATGATACTACACAGCGTTCTACTGAGGCAAGTATTCAATAACTAAAAAACGAGACCTTCGATCCTCGTCGTGTCAAAAGCCTTTTTAATGACCAGGCTCACCACAATGGTGGGTTCCTTATTACAGAGGCACACGCAGACGTTTTTTTGAAATGTGTTGAGCGCCACAGTGGTGAGAATTTCCCATCTAACGAACTGTTTTGTTATCCGTTTAATGGTGGGTGGTGGCCCCAAGTGTATATATTTGGGGCTGATAGGTTTTGCGTGTACTAGTGTTACCACCCACTATGTAGAACAATTAACGTTGATGGACTACATTGTGTCAAAATAATGAAAATGAATAAGTTTATAGCAATAATTTTCAATTCGAATTCCTTTATTTAAAAAAATTCGCTTCCTCTTAAAAAAAAATCCCAACATAATTTTTTTTTGGTTTAAAATCTTCATAAACATCTGGTGTTTTTACATTAATTTGCCATGCAGTCCAAACATTGTTATGTTCTTCACAATAGCTCAAAGTTGACCGAAGTTGAGAAATAATTTTTTCTTCACAAAAATGTTAAGTATAGTTAGAATATCTATTTTCCATTCGATGATATATATATATATATATATATATATATATGTATATATATATATATATATATATATATATATATATATATATATATATATACATATATATATGTATATATATATATATATATACTAGTTGACCCGGCAAACTTCGTTTTGCCATATACATTATTTCTAGGGATTGTTTAGGTAGAAAAAAATGACTAACTTATTGAAAGTGTATGAGGATTCGGTATATGAGTGGAAAAGGCATGGAGCACTGTCGATGATAACGGAATATAAAAAAAACAACCCACTAAACATTTATTTTTTAAATTTATTAAATGTATGTACATACGAGGATTGCCTTTTATATTTCGGGATTATAGAACAAAAACAAATATTGATCATCGAAAATCACTTTATTGTTTTTCAAAATATTCCCCATGAAGATCTATACACTTTTGCATGCGTTTGAACCAATTGTCGAAGCAATTTTGCCACTCTGATTGAGGTATCTCCAACACAGGCATTCTGAATGCAGCAAGCGCTTCTTCAGGTGTCGAAAAACGTTGACCTCTCAGTTTGTTTTTTACGTACGGGAATAAAAAGAAGTCATTCGGTGCCAAGTCAGGACTATACGGCGGATGACCCATCAAATCGATGTTTTGGGTGCTCAAAAATGCAGTTGTCGCAGCCGATGTGTGAGAGCTCGCATTGCCGTGGTGAAGAGTGATCCGTCTTCGGCGGTTGGTTTTCCTGATTTCTTGGAAGACAACTGGCAAACAAATGGTTGTGTACCACTCAGAATTGACTGTTCTGCGTTGTTCTAGTGGTACGGTTGCGACATGTCCAGTTTTTCCGAAAAAACAGGCGACCATTTGCTTGGAAGTGCTTCGTGCGCGAACAACTTTTGTTGGATTTGGCTCAACTTGAAACACCCAGACAGTCGACTGCTGTTTACTTTCGGGCTCATACGCGTAAATCCACGATTCATCACCTGTCACGATGTCATAGACGTGTTTCGAAGCACCGCGACCGTATTTTTTGAGCATTTCTTTCGACCAATTGACACGAGCCTTTTTTTGGGCGATTGACAAATTGTGTGGGATCCAACGCGAACAAATTTTTTTGACAGTCTGTTTACAAATGTTTATGCAATATTGAATGTATGCTGGTCCCACTAACGCCTAAGGTTGTCTCAATCTCACGATAGGTCACATGACACCGCTCAAAGTCCTTGTATATCATTTGCTTCTACATTCCACCTTCGCAAGCTACCGAGGCATACGAACTCGCTATTGCTGCAATCGACTGCTTAACGGAACTGAGTTCTTCCCAAGACGACATTGTAGTCCTGGGCGATTTCAATCTCCCCCATCTCCAATGGTCGTTGTCTGACGATGAGTCCCACTATATCTCTAGCCCCTCCACCACCAAGGAGTGTCTCTTAATAGACAACCTCACTGACTCTAGCCTTTACCAAGTCAGCAATATCCTAAATCATCTGGGCAGACAACTCGACCTAGTGTTCACGACAGACCCCTGCAACTCTTCAGTTACCCCTAGTCCCCACATCCTCTCAACCATTGACAACCACCACCCCCCACTTCTCTTATCCGTATTCCGCGACCACCTAGCCCACAGCACACCCACTCCCCTCCCCTACCAATATTCTTTCAATTTCCGAAAAGCCAATTTCCGGCGCATAAATGAGTACCTCAGCAATACTTTACCCCGCTTAAATGATGATGGTGTTGAGGTCGCTACAGCCTCACTCTACACAGCAATCTTCAACGCCATATCCCTATTTGTCCCTTATTCCCGAAACAGGTTATTATTCTCATCGCCCCCTTGGTATAACCACAGACTCCGCACAATCCGTAATAAGAGAAATAAGTTGTGGAACATTTTCTTAAATACGCGTTCTCCTCTGGACTATTCCAACTATCTCGGTTACTTTTACCAATTCACCGAGCTTTATAGCTCCCTTTACCACAATTACCTTGCCAAAGCCCAACTGAATCTGATCAATGACCCCAAATCCTTCTACCACTTTATCAACTATAAACGGAAATCAGATGCCTATCCCAACTCTCTTTTCTACGACTCAACTACTTCATCTGACTCCCAAACCATAGCCAATCTTTTCGCGTCCTTCTTCAAACTATCCTTCACGGACGACTCGTTCGAGCCTAACCCCTCCTACTTTACTGGCATGTTTCAATTCTCCCTTGGCCCACTCATCCCTCTGCACATACAACAACACCAAGTTAAAGAAAAACTTGAACAACTTAAAGACGATTTCAGTCCCGGCCCAGACGGACTCCCTGCTATCTTCTTAAAAAAATGCTCCTCTTCTCTCTCTCTCCCGCTCGCGTCAATCTTCAATCTATCCCTTGCACAAGGCAATTTCCCGACTTTTGGAAATCCTCCTACATAACCCCCATACATAAAAAGGGGCCTAAAATCGATATATCCAATTATCGTCCCATTGCTAAGCTTTCGC
The DNA here is from genome assembly GCA_963931805.1 of Microdon myrmicae. Lineage (NCBI taxonomy): Eukaryota > Metazoa > Arthropoda > Insecta > Diptera > Syrphidae > Microdon > Microdon myrmicae. Next base: position 77,114,093 of record OZ007502.1, on the reverse strand, counting down.
ACATTCCTAAACTGTTCGAAGGCCTTCTATACGAAGCGTTACGTTTTCGCTGCACCCCCATCATCTCTCCTAACTAGCACGGCTTCCTCTCCGGCAGGTCCACTACTACCAACCTTGTAGAATTCACATCTCACACACTCCTTGTCCTAGAGAACGGCGATGAGGTTGATGTAGCCACTACCGACTTTAGCAAGGCCTTCGACAAGATTTCCCATAACCTCATTCTCTTTAAATTATCCTCCCTTGGTTTTGAACCACTGTTGATTAAGTGGATCTCATCCTACCTTAACTCTCGAACCTGTCGGGTGCGATTTAGATCCACCCTCTCCGATCCTTTCTCTCCAACCTCAGGTGTCCCCCAGGGCAGTCATCTCGGCCCCCTTCTATTTATCCTTACCATAAACGACATAGGTTCGAGCATCAATCACTCCCTCATCTCGCTTTACGCGGATGATACCAAAATCTTCAAGACAATCCGCTCTCCCCTTGACTCCTCACTTCTCCAATCGGATCTTGACAGCTTTTCGACATCGTGCCAAAATAACTGCCTAGATTTGAATATCGCCAAATGTCACACAATTACCTTCTCTCGGAAACGCTCCCCCTCCCAGCCGCGTTCCTATCTCTTGCTAGGCCAACCGATAACATCGGTTGAATCAATCTGCGACCTGGGCGTCCTATGTGACAAGGAACTTAGATTTACCGCACATATCGATAACACAATCCTAAAAGCCAACGCCGCCCTTGGCTTTGTAAAACGCTGGTCGAAGGAATTCCTAAACCCCTACGTCACCCGATCCCTCTACACAACTTTTGTCCGGCCACTACTCGAATATGCCGGTCAGGTCTGGTCCCCGTATCAACAGTCTCACATTCGTAGGATCGAGGACGTTCAACGTCGTTTTTTGCGCTTCGCCCTCCGTGGACTGAACTGGGAAAACCCACTCATTCTCCCACCATACACAGACCGGCTCCTTCTAATCAATCTCAACACGCTTGAAGAGCGCAGAATCCATGCTGACATCATCTTTATCCATCGCCTTCTGTCAGGTTCAATCAATTGCCCATGCTTGCTCTCCTCTTTATCATTTTATACAAACCCCCGTAATGTGCGGAACCCTCGTCTGTTTTACGTGCCCACTCAGCACACGTCTTACGGCGTTAACGAGCCCATCTCGCGTATGCTACGACATGCCAACTCTTTCCCCACCTCCTTTGATTTCAACCTCTCCACTCCTGCCCTCAAACGACGTCTCAGAATAAACCCGTCGTAACCCCACCCACCTCAATTTCAAATCTCTCCCCCAGCTCTCCAGCACCGCCCCTTACCACTGTGTAGACGTACCCCTCACTGTCACACCTCAAGCCCTCTTCTCCTTCCGTGTTTTTTTTTTCTTTTTCTTCTTTTGTTGTTTTTTAATTATATATATATACATTTTTTTATTTATTTACTTTTTTTTTAACTACTCGTACTACTTTAGTTTTTAAGTTAGTCTGTAAGTTGTTATATTATATTAGCTTAAGTTGCTTGGATTAAGACTAAATAAATAAATAAATGACGATCTTCCAACATCAGTTCGCGCACAGCATCAATGGTTTTCGGAATAACAACTGATTTTGGACGACCTTCACGAAATTCATCTTGTAGTGAACTACGACCACGATTGAATTCACCATACCATCGATAAACACTGCTCCTTGATGGAGCTTCATCGCCAAAAATTGAATTAAGTTCATCCATGCACTGTTGCTGAGTTAATCCACGCCGAAAGTTGTAAAAAATAATCGCACGAAAATGTTGACGATTTCATTCCATTTTTGGGCCGAGATGAATCTTTTAAGTTACTGTAAACAACACAAATAGCGCTCGTATGTCAAAACGTTCTGAGTGCGTATAACCTCAAAAATGTCCAACTTTACGACAGAGCTGTCAATTGCCGGATTGCAACGGTAGGGTTGCCAAATCCCAAAACATAAGAGGCAACCCTCGTATCACTAATTATGACAATATTACTAAAAAACAATATCAGTCTCTTAATGCAACAGAGTGTACAATATTTTTTGTTTTCCCATCTTTAGCTAACACAAACAAACTAGATGGTTTGCCCACTCGAGAGCACGCCACGTATAATTGTCCGTGTGAAAAACATGATGTGCTCAAATCTAAACCACAGACAGACACGTTTGGCCTTGAAACTTATTGATAGTCATTGCAAATGCCAATCTAATTGGAAATTGAAGGCGTTTAAATAATAGGGATTCGCGGTAGTAATGTATTTTCATCTCGGAATTTGCCATTTAAAATGATGGCTTCAATAACATTTTTCATTAATTTTTTAATAACTAATCGCGTGCCGTTGCACAACTGTGGTGGGTTCAAATTACGAAGCAAAATAACCGGAGATACAACCTTCAGTTGTACATTATATGGTGGCATGCCTGGTAAATCCAATGAGTTTAAAAACTCTGTTGGATAATTCACACAGTACTATGGCCATGGAAGATTGTTTTTTTATGTTGCACACTGCGTCTGGGTTATTTTGAATATTTAGTGGCAGCTTAAATACTGAATGAGCTGTTCTACCTCCATCCAATAAAGTTGCCGCAATGCCAGATGATGCAACAGCCAATGCGATGCCATTATTTGATCGTATTTCGACGAGAATTAACGAAATAAGGAATGTTTTGCCAGTTCCACCTGGTGCATCCAAGAAAAAGAAACCACCTTGTCCTGCCGCAACTGCGAGCATGATACGGTCGTAAATGGCTCTTTGTTCGTCATTCATTAGTGGGACATTGCGAGCAACAATCGCTACCATTTCCGTAGTATTGTATTGTAGTTCACGATTCAATTCAGTGTTAATTAAATCAGATGCATTTCGATTTGGGGAATGCATACCGAAATGACAGAGAGGTAAATTGGCAATAATAATGCAAAGATCCTCAATAGCAATCAATGCTTCATTGTACATAGTGTCGCTGAATGCTATCGTTCGATCATTGCATCGTGTACGATGTTGATGCAATATATCATCAGTCATTGAATCTTTGTGATTATCCCAAAATGTCTCTGCTCTGGGCGAAAAACGTGTAGTCAACACTATAGCGAACAGTAGACGAATTTGTCTTGCTGTACAGTTCCTGCTTCAGCAAGCACACATTCCCACTGGTTGTCATCTTCCAGTAAACCGAGTGCAAGGCATGCATCTTTATATGTTGGATACTGTTGCTCATTCTTTAAGTATATCTTGAAATGACAATGGGCCGGTGACATTAACCAACAACAGCCGGAGATAAAAGCACTCAGTCTGCCTTGGATTAACTGTAAATACTCGTCCCAAGGTGTTTGATTTGAATAAACCGGGACATGCATCAATTGGTGTGCCTTGCTTACGGGGCATCCATTTTTTGTTGGTGCCCATGTGAAACAACGTGGTACTTCTGAATTGAGTAATGTTCGTGCAAAAGCACCAAAAGCATCCGCATGATTACACAATTCAAAAAATTCGGTGAGTGTAGTTTTTTGTGGATTTATCGCACGATCAATTGCTATCTCGCTCGTGAAATATACGCGCTGGCCGTTTTCAGGATGGACGGCTAAATGAATGACTGCTGGATCTCGTTCATGAATTGGGAAACCAAAGATACGCCAAACAGCTTCATTGGAACTGACGTACCGGCCAATTTGGTAAAGCGTTATTTCATCGTTGTTATTCACCAGAGGAACATTCACATTGGCATTTTCAACGCGAAATACAGCCATATCACTGCCTTTATTTACATACTTGCAAATGTATTTGATGCTCTTCACTGAACTGCAGAACTCGACATTAATATGAGCATTGAATGTTTTGCTCAGCAAAGGCGAATATGGGACCACCCAACGGTTATCAATGTCAATGTCTATGTTATTGATCTTTTTAACAAAAGATTGTCCTTCATTATCGGGATTTCTTCGACGATATATTGGATATCCATCAACATTTGTGATCGTATCGCCAGTGAATTTTTTTGGAAAACTTTTAGTACATTTCCCGCCCGCCATGCAAGGCGATGAACGATTCATATTGCCACATGGGCCATGAATCATATTTGCAGTAACAATATCAAACAGCATTTGATCAGTAGACGGATCTGGAATTTCCGCAGAAATTATACTGTCGATTTCTTCAGGACGTATTTTATCGATTAACCATACCAAAATGTGTGCATGAGGTAATCCGCGCTTTTGCCACTCAACGGAATACATCCAGCAACGTGTGGGACCAAATACATGTAACTTTGTAATGAAATCAATTAGAGACTTCAATTTTTGTCTGAAAACACGTGCTGTAATGTCATGACGGTGTATTGCGCTTTGGCCAGGCAATAGTAAGGATGTGATCTCCGGCCATTTTGGATTACATGTGAAGGTGATGAATAAACACGGCCGTCCATATTCTCGCACGTAAGTCAAGGCGTCTTGTATGTATTCTTGCATATGACGTGGACTGCCTATGTACGATGATGGTAGAATTACAGAATTACCAATTTGGGCGGCATCGGCGTTGTTGACAATAGCGTCTCGCAGGTGAATGTACCCTTCCGCACTTAGCTTTTGTTGATTAAATCGTAAGTATCGTAGTCGTTCGCTCTCTATCTTCACATACATGTCGACCATGAATTGTTGACAAAGCTCACGGCATCGTAGAATAACGTTGTCCTGATCACGTCTGATCATCAACCGATACGCATAATAATCCTTCGAACTAACATTCTTGATTGTTTCAGTTCCTGTTGCGGGATCTCGTTGTTTAATATTTACGCAATACCCGTCTTGGCCTTTCCAGAACATTAGCGGATATCGGAGAGCGTCATATGAGCGGTGTGTATCAGCAATGAACTGTAGATTATTATTTCTTCTACGAATCACGATTTCCCGCGTAGTTGTACGATCGCCGACCATGATTCCAGCAACATCATCGAGAACAGGTGCATTAAATCTACGAATGTGCTCTCCAACAGGTGTTTTATCAGGATTGATTACAATAGCGTGATTATCACTTTGTAATTTGTGCATGTGTGATTTGAATATCTTTAACAATTTATTGTGCTCATTCAATAGAGCATCCAGGTCACCGATGATACGCCTGGCAAAAAGTGAATTAAGGTGATTATAGCCACAACGTGCATCCACGCGTGCATCCTCACCACCCATGAAGTAAATTTGTAAAAATTTAGGTGATTCGTTTGGCATTGGCAGCAATGAACCCACTTTGTGATAAATTTGGCCTTTGATTTTGAATGTTGAATTGAATTGTTGACCATTGATAGCATTATTGTTAACCATTTCTGTTGCTCCGAACGATGTCATTTGGAAACATGAATTAAATGTTCGAATTGACTTTTGGGAACAGATTAGAATCTGGATCCGTACCGATAAGTAAACCATTTAATGGTTCAGGTGGTGTCTCAATTGCTGGTAATTGCACCTTTTCTGACGAACAACACATCCCGGCTGGCTCGTTTTTAAACTTAAGAGCATGACAATGAGGACATTTCTTATCCATAGCACCAATTACCACTTTCGAAAGAGCATAATATTCAATATCGGGCTCATACTCGAATGCTAGAATGAATGGAATGAGTTAGGAATGAATTAGATGTAAATAATCGATGGACCTGTTGGCGTTGTTGATCATTTGCTTTGCGTCTGGTGATTGTAAAACGGCGCGCTTGTCTCTGTTCTAATCTTCTTTCTTCATTTCGTTCAGTTCGCGCATCTGCTGATTCATATCGATGCAATCGCGCCATGTTCACACGCACATTAGTATTATCTTGCTGGATTTGGTCTTCTGTTCTTTGGGCTCTAGCGGTTCGCTTGCGTGCAGCTCCACGTGTTTGACGGCCTAAAGCAGTTCCTCTGCGTCTAGCTGGCATTGTACAAATACGTTTAACACAATAGTTGTTGTTGACGGGAGCTCGTGATATGTGTTAAGTATTTTTTAGGTTATACTAAAAGAATAAACGTGAGAACTACGCTCAGAAATAATAATTTCACTTACTTTTCAATAAGACAGGAAAAAATTCACTTGAAGATTACACTGAAATGGTAAAATTACATAATGTTATAATATCAGCTGGTGGGGATAAGTAATCAATTATCACTTACACAGTTATCGACCGAGGTTGAAAATTAATAAATTATTAATATTTATTAAACAATTGCACTTATGAGCATAAAAAATAGATAAAAACCTTAAGACAGGAAAAAATTCTCTTGAAGATTACACTGAAATGGTAAAATTACATAATGTTATAATATCAGCTGGTGGGGATAACTAATCTATTATCATTTACACAGTTATCGACCGAGGTTGATACTCGAATGTTGCACACTGCGTCTGGGTTATTTTGAATATTTAGTGGCAGCTTAAATACTGAATGAGCTGTCCTACCTCCATCCAATAACACCCCCACCCAAAACGGTTATAACAATAGCCTATGCACCAACACCCAGCCGACACACCCACCCCGAACTTATAATAATGACCTAGACACCACCCCCCAAACTGTTATAACAATAGCCGGAACACCGCCCCAAACTGTTATAATAATAGCCGATACACTTACACAGTTATCGACCGAGGTTGAAAATTAATAAATTATTAATATTTATTAAACTTATGAGCATAAAAAATAGATAAAAACCTATTCTCAGACCTACCGAATATATATACAAAACTTCATTAAAATCGGTTGAGGCGTTTTGGAGGAGTTCGAAGACAAAAACTGTGACAAGAGAATTTTATATATATAGAAGAAAGAAGATATATATATACATATATATATATATATATATATATATATATATATATATATATATATATATATATATATATATATATATATATATGACCATAGATGTGATAATGTGGACCAGCCATTAAATTTTCTACGGCAATGTGAGGATATTCCGAAATTTTGAATAACCCAAAAACCGTGGAACTTTTACTAAGGTTATGTTTTTTTTGTCTGATAGGTTCTGATGTAAGGAATCATACTTCAAAGAGTGGCACGTTGTTTACGGGACGCCTTGTATTTGAATGTCATGGAGATTCCAATACACAACAACTTGGTCATCTAACATGCGTAGAGAAATCATCAATCACTGGACAAATTTTAAATCTGCGAATTTATTATTTGTGTTTTTGAAGGATAATATCCTATCGACAAAGCACGCCTTTAAATGTACTCCATACAGATAAAAGGCGCGATAAGGCAAACATTCAGCTATTACATAATACTTAATTTATCTAAACTGTGTATTATGGCGACAATATATGGTACTGGATAATATTGTACATGTATCCCTATACTGGAACTTGAACAAACATATGTTAGATCTTAGATTTAAAAAAAAACTTTTATGCGCTACACGTTCGGCAAGAAATTAGCGACAATCCAGGAACCAGTTTAGTAAAAACAATATTTAAATGCTCCCAGAATAAAAGACCATACCAAGGATAAAATTCAACGACTGTTTGAACATCAGTTTAGCAGAATTGTTACAATAACTACTTGAAATACTGTATAATACAAATTTCCAGATCATATAGGATTTTCGTAAATATACCTCTTCCGGAAAACATGTCACAGTAACCAGTAATCTTCGGAAGACAGGAACTCAGCGCCTGTATAAGAATAAATCGTAAATTCCGTTAATAGGTATTTGACAATACAGTGCACTAGAAACTTCGTTTACTATTCGTCGACATAACTAGCCACTATTGTATAGCAAGCACAACTTTATCTTTATTTTTGTCTGGGAGGAGGTGCTGTTGAAAGGCACAATTTAGTAAAATGGTATTTACGGCCATCTGGAACAATATCTAGAACACCACTGACTTTCTGTAGATACCCTAGTCTTAGAATATGCCTCAGAAGAAGAAGAATGACAAGATCAAGTGTCTGCAACAATCATTAGACCTTTCTAAGTTTTTAAATACAATCACATGTAGCACTGTATAAAACAATGATCAAGATCAAACTAGAATTTTGTTGAAGTCTCCATTGTAGAAAACCTGTTTGTATTTATTGCAGAAAAAAGGATACATAAACTTTTAATTAAGTCGAATTTTAATTTAATGCATAATCTAATTTTACAATATTATTTCTAGATTCAATTTGTTTATAAAAATTATAATTTTCATTATGTAGCAAAATATAATTTTTATTAATAATATACAAATAATTATAATAATGCAATATATGGCTGTTTGAAAACAATTTTTGAAATTATGATAAACAAGTAGAAACAAACAAACTTGACTTTATACATATGTAAGATTTAAGTTATATAATTTACATGTATGGTGTATTTAATTTAATTTTTTTTATTATTTAGATTTTTATATTTTTTGTTTTTTGTAAACAATAAAATTAAATGAAAATAAAAACTAAAAGAGCCTGAGCATAAATACAAATGAAATAAGAATGAGGAGGCGTAACCATTCAGTTTAAGGAAGATTGTTGAAGATGGGTATGATAACATCCGTACCATTCGAGAGCTTATTCCCATAGACCAAGACACCGAGCAATTTCAAGCTTTTCCCAGATTCAAAGCGTTGACCATTCATCATCAGCTGTGGAGCTCAAATAGAACCTTGAGGGACTCGGGAATTAACAGTATACAGATACGAAGGACTCGCCGCCCACAACAACCCGGATCGATCGATTTTCGAGGAAGCTCTTCGTCCAGCCGCAAAGGTGCTAAGAAAGTGTATATGAACGAAGTTTGCTCGGCAATGCCTTTATTACCGCTGATGATTGAAGGTGTAAAGCACAGATACTTTCCTATCCACATCACAAACTACCCTGTACATCTACGAAGCCATTCTGCTACCTCGATTGCTCGCCGGACTGCATTTAACTTCATGCGATGGATCACTGCGAGATCATCAACAGCTTTATTACCACTATTGGAGAACATCGGGTCACCCTACTGCCGCAGTGTATGTGAAATTAAATCAATGAAATTGTCTAAACTTTGGATCCGCACAAAACGGCAAACTCCTCCTTCATCAATTCCCTCACTGAGAATAAAATCAATTGACGTTTGTTCACAATACCAATAAGTTTCTCAAATACTTGTATATGCCCCAGTGAGTATAATCAAACACTTCTCGCGCACTGCACGGCCTCAACGCTTCGTTGTGGAAGATATACGAGGATGGCTTGAAAAGTTTCAGACCTCAACGTGAAGATAGCAGCAGTAGTTGTGAATCTCTTGACAGTTACTCACTCAAATTTCAGCCATTTTGGACACGTAGTTCTTATTTGACAGTCATTTGAGTGAGTCGATTTTGTGAAAATGGACAAAATTGAGTATCGAGCTGTCATTAAAATTTTTTTTTTTGAAAGCCAATACGCCTACGCAAACCAAAGATGAGTTGGATTCTGTGTATGGGGACTCTGCACCATCATTTACCACACTGACATTTTGGGCAGCTGAATTTAAATGTGGGCGTGAGAGCTTGGGCGACGATGAACATTCGGGACGTCCAAAAACTGCAACAAATGAAGATAACATCGCTAAAGTCCACCAAATGGTGCTAGACGACCGCCGAATTAAAGTGAGAGAGATAGCAGAGGCTATAAAAATGTTTAAAGAACGCGTTTGTCACATATTAAAGCAAGATTTGGCATGAGAAAGCTGTCCGCGCGTTGGGTGCCGCGTTTGTTTACCTTAGACCAAAAACGTGTTCAAATGAACATTTCTAACGCTCTGTTGGCGCAGTTTAGGCGTATTCACCATTATACGCCCGAAACAAAAATACAATCAAGACAGTGTGAGTAGGGCGTTAGAATATACTCACAGCTAGGCCAGCTTGTCGTAAGAGGCGACTAAAGGCCGAGTGGTAGCCGGGGTCCCAACGCCCTGTGCGCCCGGTGAAATACCACCCCATCAAGCTTTAGGCTCCGTGAAATGGTCGGGAGAAATCCCTGGCCATCTTTCGGAGCTTTGCTGATGGACCGGTTCGAGAAAAGGTTGGTTAGGTGGTAGTCGGTCCCAAGGTGAGATACCACCCCGTTACGCTGTACATTCCGCGATATCGCCGAGAGAAATCTTCGCCGGTGTTTCGGATGTGTGGCTGATGACCCGGACTGACACGGGGATAAGTCATGATGGTGTCTTCTGATATAAAGAATTCCGAAGGTAAACTAGTCTCCCATTCGGATCTCCGGGGGGGACTATGTCAGGGGGAACATCATGCAGATATCATGATAAATAATGGAACTTTGAGAGGTTCGTCATCGCATAACCGGGCTAGCTCTCGAGGCTCGGCCCACGCTCGACTGGTGACGGCATTTTGTAACATCAGGGGCATCGGTTTCACAAATACTAATGTAAACGCCATCCACCAATATTTGCAAACAACGAAACCTGATATCCTTGCCCTAACTGAGACCCAGGTCGATTCGTCAATTGATTCGACATATCTTCGTTGCTCAGGATACGACTTACATTCGAGATTCCGTTTTAAGGGCGGAGTCTGCGTCTTCGCACGGTCCGATCTGGCTTGCCAGAGGATGGAGGCGTTGAAGCCCAATATCATGGACATCATATGGTTGAGGGTCGTGCTGAGGAATTCCGTTAAATTTCTTTGTTGTCTTTACCGCTCCCCGAATGACGATCGACCGGCGACATTTTTCGAACATCTTTCATATACCGTCGACTGGATACAGATCAACCACCCAGCTTCTGAAATTATTGTCCTTGGCGATTTTAATGTGCACAATTCCGACTGGTTGTTACATTCTAACAGAGCCGACGAGGCTGGGAGGCTGGCGGAGATGTTTGCTGTAAGCCACAGCTTGACTCAACTCGTGGGGGAGCCAACGCGAGTGCCGGACGCCCGAGGCGATTATGCGAACACCCTGGATCTGTTTTTGACATCCGAACCGAGTATTTATACCGTAGAGGTTTCTGCGCCACTGGGAAACTCAGATCACTGCTTGGTATCTGTCGCGAAAGCACTTGCATATCAAGAGAATAACCGGTCTAGGCAGCTTCGCCGTGTATGGAAGTATGGGGCCGCTAATTGGGACGATATGCGAGATTTCTTCGCATCCTTTCCATGGTCGGAGGTGTGCTTCGGAACCTCCGATGTTAACGCTTGCGCGGAGTCGGTATCAGAGATTATTCTCCTGGGGATGGAGATGTATATTCCACATTCCATCAAACGAAGTTCGTCTGATAAACCTTGGTTTGATAAACAACGCGGGCTGACTACAGCGGCAATAAATAGAGCTTTTAAGCCCTGGTGCTCCAATCCCACCGATGTTAACAGAACGAAATTGTTAGAATCAGAAACACGTGCAACCAGACGATTGATACCGCGAAGAAGGCTCACAACGACAATGTGTTCAATAAGCTCCTTGGGCGCCCAACTGGTTCGCGCTCCTTCTGGTCAATGGGAAAAGCTGTCAGCGGTAACTTCGCATCCCCCTCTTTCCCCCCGATGGTGACAGAAAGCGGGACGTTAGTCACGAATCCAAAGGATAAAGCTAATGTGTTCGCGAATTTCTTTTCCGCGAATTTAAACCTCGATCCCGGCCTTTTGGACCCACCTGTGATCTCGCGGTACAGTCTTCCATGCGGGACGTGAGATTTCGTCCGCGCACTATTCGACGCATTTTATGTGAACTGGATTGTAGGAAGGCAACCGGCCCGGACGGAATACTAGCAATAGTCCTTAAGAACTGTGCTCCAGAACTATCGCCGGTTCTTGGCAGACTCTTCCGCTTATCTTATGCACGGAGGAACTTTCCTGTCTGCTGGAAAATCGCTCAAGTTCAGCCAATCCCAAAGACGGGAAAAAAGTGTCTCCCACAAAATTACCCTCCGATAGCATTACTGTCTATTTTATCTAAGGTAATGGAAAAAGTCATCAATACAGAGTTAGTTAAGTATTTGGAGTGCAACGGACTTCTGAATGATCGTCAATACGGATTTCGTGGCAGGCGGTCCACGGGAGACGTTTTGACACTTATAACCGATATATGGACATCTGCGATTGAGCGGCATGGTGAGTCAAGGGCGGTCGCCTTAGATATCTCCAAGGCCTTTGACCGCGTCTGGCACGGGGCATTGCTGAGCAAACTTCGTTCATATGGACTTTCCCAACAGCTTTGCGACTGGACGAGGAGCTTCCTCGAGAATCGATCGATCCGGGTTGTTGTGGACGGTGAGTGTTCGGATCTGTATCCTGTCAATTTGGGGGTGCCCCAGGGTTCTATTTTGGCTCCAACCTTGTTCTTGCTTCACATAAATGATCTGTTGGAGACAACGGATAACAAAGTGTTCAGTTTTGCAGATGATAGTACGCTTGTTTCCTCCTTTTCGAGTGATCGGCCGATTGGTGCATCAACGTCGCACCAGCTGAGATGTAGACAGATTGACTCTATGAACCAGGATCTAGATAAAGTCCTGCAGTGGGGAAAGGCCAATCTTGTCGACTTCAACGCAACGAAGACCCAGTATACAACATTCACAAAGAAACCTGAATCATCGGTTCCACAGCTGACGATGAGTGGTCGGGTCCTCGAGGCCGGGGAAAGTTTGAAATTGCTCGGCGTCACGGTCTGTGGGAATGTATCATGGCATAAACACGTATCGGGTATCGCCAGATCAGCCTCAGGAAAACTGAGTTGTCTTTTTAGAGCCAAGAAATACTTTACTCCGGCCCAACTTCTTCTCCTATATAAATCTCAAATTAGACCCGCGCTCGAATATTGCTCTCATGTTTGGAGCTCGTCTCCTAAACATACCCTCGACCTACTTGAGAGCGTACAAAGACGAGCGATCCGCCTGATCGGAGACTCGGCGCTGACGTCGGGACTACAGTCGCTATCACATCGAAGGCGCGTGGCCGACCTCTGTCTGTTTTACAGATATTATCATGGGTGCTGTTCTTCGGAGATTCTTGGCATTGTTCCACGCAATTCGGTCTATATGCGCTCCACAAGACAATCCGACGGATCGCACCCGTTTGTGGTTCATCTCCCGGCGGCGCGAACATCCCTGTATCAGAACTCGTTCCGTTACAGAGCGGGGAAGCTGTGGAACTCCCTTCCCACGCGAGTGTTCCCGGAGCGTTACAACCTGCAACTGTTCAAAAAGAACTGCAACAGTTATTTGATGGCATCTCGGGGCGCCCACTCGACGCTATAGGTTCGCCTCTCCCGAGAGAAGTCTAATATAAAAAAATAAAAAGTGGACTGCAAAGGGGATACCGGCTCCAAAAAAAGCAAAAACTGTTTTTTTTTTTGGCTGGGAAAGTGATGGCGACTGGTTTTTGGGATAGTCATGGAGATATCTTAATCGATTATCTTCAAAAAGGAAAAAGCATAACAGGAGCATACTACGCATCGTTACTTGACCAACTGAAGGCAGAAATTGTGGAAAAACGACCCATCTGCAGAAAAAAAAATCCTATTTCACCAAGACAACGCGCCGTCTCACACCTCAACGGTTGCCATGGCGAAAATCCACGAATTACGGTTTTCACTGCTTGACCATCCGCTTTACTCACCAGATCTAGCCCCAAGCGACTTCTTTTTCTTCCCTAATCTAAAAATTGCACTCGAAGGACAGAGATTTTCGTCAATTGAGGAGGCAATCACCTTCATGAACAGTTATTTTTCAGAGAGAAACACCGAGTACTATTTGGACGGGCTAGAGAGATGGGAGTATCGCCGGGAGAAAACCAAAAGACCAAACTTTCAATATCTCCAAGGACAAGAACCACGGTGAAATGTTTATTAATATTGAAACTTCCGATCAGCCAGGGTCAACTACGTATGCCGAAAAGAGATCTCTTCCCCGAGCATCGAAATCGCAGCCACAAACTACGTCTCAAAGCATACAGCAACTGAATCATTACCGCAACCAAAACAAAAGCAACAAACCAGCCGCTTACCTCACAGAAGCCTTTTCCAATCCGATTCAATGGAAATTTGGAGAAAAAAGTCACCCACTTTGGTCATCTATGCTCATCTCATGACTCCACAAGTGCCAGCATCAAGGTGAGAAATCATCGTTCTCGATCTCCAAACCAACCATCGAATGTAAACCATTGACCAGCTCAATTGCCAGCCGTAATACTACGCGATACTGACAACCGAACGCGACCCCCATCACCTATAAACATTTGTATTATAGCAGAGTGAACTCCCGGTTATGAATGGGAACTCAATCCGATCACAGCAAATCCAACAACTATAAAGGATTCTCGTCGTTACTTATGACGGAGCTTTTTAGTTTGCAGGTAGCACTGCTGGTCAGGAATGTCCTGTATTTGTATTTTGTATGTTACACTAAAGTTTATTTTTAATATAATACATTTTCTTAATCATGGAAGTTTTAATAAGGGCTTATTTTGTTATCTTAAATTCAAAAAAAAAAGTTGAACTCTCCTTGAGAAAGTGTCATCTCGATCTCAAAGTGTTGCTCTGCCGGATACCCTAAGTGATTTTGCGAACACCCTGCATCTGGTTTTGACATCCGAGATACCACCCCGTCATACTGCACATTTCGCGATATCGCCGGGAGAAATGTTCGACTATGTTTCGGATGTACGGCCGATGGCCTGGACTGCCACGGAGATATGTCATGATGGTACCTTCTGATATAAAGAATTCCCGAGGTAAACTAGTCTCCCATTAAGAAATTCGTCATCGCATAATCGGGCTCGCTCTCGGGGGGGCCCTGTCAACGTTCGACCGGTAACGTCATTGTGTAACATCAGGGGCATCGGTTTCACCAATACGAATGTAAACGCCGTCCACCAAAGTTTGCAAAGAGCGAAACCTGATATCCTTCCTGTAACTGAGACTCGGGTCGATTCGTCAACTGATTCGACATATCTTCGTTGCTAAGGATACGACTTACATTTGAGATGTATCCGCGAATTTATTTTCCGCGAATTCAAACCTCGATGCTGGTCTTTTGGAGCCACCTGCGATCGCGACAGCACCGTTTTCGATGTAGGATGAGAGGTTTCACCCGCGTACTATTCAACGCATTCTACGTGGACTGGACTCTAGGAAGGAAACCGGCCCGCACGGAATACCAGCAATAGTCCTTAAAAACAGTGTTCCAGAACTATCGCAGGTTCTTGGCGGACTCTTTTGCTTATCTTATGCACGGAGGGCATTTCCTACCTGCTGGAAAATCGCTCGAGTTCAGCCAATCCCAAAGAGGGGGATAAAGAGTCTCCCACAAAATTACCGATCGAAAGCATTACTATCTATGTTATCTAAGGTGATGGAAAAGGTCATTAATGCCGGGTTAATTAAGTATTTGGAGTACAACGGACTTCTGATTGATCGCCTATACGGATTCCGTGGCAGGCGGTCCACGGGAGACCTTTTCACCCTTATAACCGATATATGGACATCTGCGATTGAGCGGCATGGTGAGTCAAGGGCGGTCACATTGGATATGTCCAAGGTTTTCGACCGCGTGTGGCACGGGGAATTGCTGAGCAAACTTCGTTCAACCGGCTTATCCCAGCAGCTTTACGACTGGACGAAGAGCTTCCTCGAAAATCGATCAATCCGGGTTGTTGTGGATGGTGAGTGTTCGGGTCTGTATCCAGTTATTTTGGCTCCAACCTTGTTTTTGCTTGACATAAATAATTTGTTGGAATTAACGGATAACGAGGTGTTCAGTTTTGGGGAGATAGTATGCTTGTTTCCTCTTTTTCGAGTGATAACCCGATTAGTGCGTCAACGTTGCACCTACTGAGATGTAGACAGATTGACTCTCTGAATCGGGATCTGGATAAGGTCCTGCAGTGGGGAAAGGTCAATCTCGTCGACTTTAATGCAACGAATACACAATATATAACATTCGCAAAGAAAAATGGATCATCGGTTCCACAGCTAATGATGAATGGCCCTCGAATCTGAGGAAAGCTTGAAGTTACTCGGCATCACTGTCAGTGGGAATGTATAGTGGCATCAACACGTGTCGAACATCGCAGGGCCCGGCTCAGAAAAACGGAGTTATCTTTTTAGAGCCAAAAAATATTTTACTCCGGCCCAACTTTTTCTCATGTATAAATCTGAAATTAGACGCGAGCTCGAATATTGCTCCCATGTTTGCGATCCGGCTCCTAAGCATGCCTTCGACCTACTTGAGAGCATACAGGGACGAGCGATTCGCCTGATCGCGGACACGGCGCTGATATCGGGACTACAGTCGCTATCACATCGAAGGCGCGTAGGCGACCTCTGCATGTTCTATTATCACGGGAACTGTTCTTCGGAAATTCGCGGTGTTGTTCCATGCAGTTCGACTTATATGCACTCCACAAGCCAATCCGACGGATCGCAGTATTTTGCGGTTCATCTCCTGACGGCGCGAACATCCCTGCATCAGAACTCGTTTCGGTACAGAGTGGGGAAGCTGTGGAACGCGCGAGTTTTCCCGGAGCGTTACAACCTGCAGCTGTTCAAGAGGAACTGCAACCGTTTTTTGGTGGCATCTTGGGGCGTCTTGTCGTCGCTATAGATACGCGTCTCCCGAGAGAAGTGAAAAAACAAGACCCTATCTACGATAGTGTTTTGCGGAAAGGTTACAGTGCGTAACGTGAACCCAGCACACGGATATTATTGGTCAATCTGCAGATTCTGCATGCAATGTTCCAGGGAAAAGTATCCGAAGTTCATCAACGACGAATTATCTTATCAGAGGTTACCGTGGTGTAGTGCTCCGGAAAGCGTTACAATTTCCTTCCCATAGAAACAATCTTCTCCCCCCACATACAAATCCCTACACCCAAATCAACATTGAATTCAATGTCAACCAAATCGAACTAAACGTTCAAACTCTCAAACATTGAATTCAATTCAGTTCAAATTCCTACAAGATCCAAAGCCGAAAATGTACATGTGTCTAAACAAAGGCATATCTATTTTCTGCCGACACACAATTCAAGCAATCATACACATCCTAATGCATATCTTCACATGCCAGATGTTTTATGACTTGTAAATGCTCCAATACAAAAACCAATACCTAATTCCCACCGATCTTGTGTTACCCATCCGAAGGACACGCAAACTCTTGTCTGCATAAGCCAGACGGATAACAAAAAGCAAAAAACCCAAATTCCAATGCATATCCTAATATGCACAATCGTTTCATGAGAACTCATAAAACCGAACCATTATCCTAATGAGCACATTGAACACCACACCCGAAATCGAGATTTTCCACCTGAAACGTTCGTTTCAAGATACAAAATCTCGATTTGTTTTCATTTAAAAGGAAGATGCATCGCAATCTCTGCGCGGCAGTTGATAGATGTACATCGTCCCCGGCGGAAGTACTGCAAGAGACGAACAGGCCAAAGTAACATCATAGAGCAAGGTTCTTGGAGGTGGTGTTGTGGGGGTGGGAAGGGATGTGCGCCAAGACACGGGCGCCTGGGTCACTTCCTTCCCACTTCTTATTTTTTGCGCCTCCGGAATAGTCTGCGTCACCGCGTTCTTCGGAACCGAATAAGATTAACTGTTTCTAGAATCGCAGAAAAGTGCGTCTTTACAAATAACGCTTTTCCTTGTCTCCCCACCTTCTGCTGACGATGTTAATACGAGTGAAAGGGAACAATGAGCGCAGATGCGCCGTCCACGAACAATGGACTACGACGAAGGGAAGAAAGAATAAGACATGCCGGGTAATCGGATATAGGTTTTCTTTTATTTTACTTACACATGTAGTCCTTAATGGTTTGTTCATTTGACTTAACGCAAATTCTCCGGTTTTAATGATTGCTTTAATCAGACTAACGCGCGTAGTCTTTTTAATTTTCGTAAGGCAACCGATGCACTCGGGCGACAACCACTGACCCCTTTTGCAGATTAAATTAGATTTTTTTATGCCCGACCCGGCGGCGGTTGAATCTCGACTGACTTCTACACACAGGGGCGGCGTGCCCCGCGTGGCCGCGGCGGTTACAGGGGAACCTCGACGTGATCGTGGCGGTAGTTGAATGATGACTGACTAATGAAAGCAAAAATTCATCGCGTTGTGGCAGTGTGGTTATAGCTAAAGTGAGCTCGCTGCTACTTACTAAGAATTTTTGGAAGAGTTGCTATGCCTGCATAGGAATTTAGTTCCAGCGAATCCTTGCCGTATAAGCTAAGTTGGATTCGTTGGTTGTGTGTACCGGGAAATTGAAATTGTTTGGGTGCAAGCAAGGAATATCGTTTAGATAGGATATTAACCGAAGTCATTTCGGGGAAATGTATGCGGCTTGGTATAGTTGTTAATGTTCCGTTGTGGATTTGAATATATGTTTTGTTATCGCATATGAATTTCGGGGAAATAAAGATTGCTTGGTTGCAATGAGAAAATATGAATTAAGTGGAGAATTGACCGAAGCAATTTTGGGAAAAATTATATGTGGGGTGATGTAATTGAGGGAAATGATTTAGAATATACGTTTTATTATGACATATCAATTTCGGGGAAATTGTGATTGCTTGGTCGCAAAGAGGGAATATGGATTCAGTAAGGAATTGACCGAAGCAATTTTGGGGAAAATTATATGTGGGGTGATGTAAGAGACTATTTGGAATATATTCTATTGAATTGTATTCTGTTGGTAGTTTGGAAACTGTCTTTTATTGCAGATTGGGAGATGGGTTCTTGGTAAGTATGGGATGCATGCAAATGCAGATTTTGCATGGGGAGCTGGATTAAAATGACGCGCTGTTAGCGGTCAGGGTTGGTTAGAATTGTGGGTTGGTTCTCCATGTGGTATAGAGAACCCCCACAGTGTCCCTACCAGAATTTCTTTTTTTTCAAATAAATAAAGTAAAAGTGAAGTTTCTAAATAAAAAGTATTTTATTATATGGAATTGTGCGTTATTTACAAAACGTTGGCTGGTCCAGCACAGGCGACGAATTCTAACCTGGAACCGAAAGCGGCGGGTTCCACGGCGCAGGTAAGCTATTCCTGGAACCACGTCCCATGAAGGATCGGTCGCTACTCTTCCCTCAGGTTTGAGGAAGCACGGCGGCGACCGCAACGGGTCCCCTCAGGACCAAGAGACACGCCACCTGGGAGCGAGGCCAATAACTAATACCAATAGTGGATTGAATCGAACCAAGTAGATGTGTCTTTGCATGAGACGAGCACAACGGAACTCATGTAATTCTTAACAGTGTGAGTTCGAATAATCTTAAAGAAAGAAGCCTCACGCAGTTAAATCGCATGACCTTGGGGGCCATTAAGCTACGTGAAAGAGTAGGAAGAGGTACTTCACCATCTTTGGAGACGGTCGAGAGAAAAACTAGTTTTTCAGGGTGTCGGCTCTATAGGTTTTCCTGAAAGAAGTAAGATAATTAAACAAAGATTTAGAGTCGTTATTTCGGTAGATAAAGTCTCTACGGAATTTCTTTACGTAACGCCAATCGTTTCATTGCGGTAGCAGGTACACCGTCCTGTTGAAACCACACGTCGTCCAAATCTATACCAATCAGTTTCAGACGGAAACAATTTTTTTTCGTGTTCCGGTATCGGTCTCCGTTCACGTTAATTACTTGTTTGGCATTGTTTTTAAAACAATATGAACCAATGACACCACCAGCCAAAAATTGGCATCATACATTGACTCTTTGTGGATAATTCAACAATTGTGCTCGTTGGCGAATCTACTGAGGTGGAAGTGAGCATCGTCACTGAAGATGATTTTGCGCAAAAAGTGAGCATCTCATTCTTCCTTTGATCATACCGATGATGCTGAAGATGGTCGGCATGCTTCACTTCTTGCGACAATTGGAATTAGAGGTTTTTTTACGCGTACAGGTTTAAATCCTTTGTTAAAATCTCATCAATGTTGTTAATCCCTGGGCACGATGAGGAATCGATGTGTCGGGATGCGCAGCCACATTATCACCCATAGACGCGATATTCTCGATGGTGTACGGTCCGGGTGAAGCCACGTTGACCCCGATACGGAATTTTTGAATTTCTACACGATGTTCCAAATTGTAGGCTTGATAGCATGATAATACTCACCGAAAAAACCGAAACGTGTTTTTTTTAACCCCAATTTTCATTTGAAGGTTGTACTATTTTCACGTGTACCTCGACTGCATATCGTTTCACGGTTCAATTTGTCAATGTTTGAACTTCATGAATCTCAAAGAAAGTAATCAACATTTGATATTCCGATGTCGTTCTCAATTCACATTGTATATTCTAGTGTGAAGACATTTTACAATATTGTAGTATTAGTGGCCTAAACGATGCCACCAGAAAGTATAGCAAATTTTTTCTTAATAATAAGCACGTGCTAAGTTATACCTTTCTATTATCAGAAGATACAGTACGACCAGGGGAGAGGGAATGGGAAGAAAAAAGACCGTGTCAACATAATTTACTTGGTTGTGAGTGCTTCTGAAAGAACAGATGATGGTGATGCTAAAAATACATTGCGTACATGTTTTCTTGGGAAACCCGTTGAAAAGCAATAACTCATATAAAACGGTAACACCAACATCTGGAAACTCAGTCGAAGCAGTAAATTTCATAAACTGTCGTAATTAGTACTGGTCTACCAACTAAAAAGCATCATCGACCAGCCATATGATTATTGTAGGCCAGCCTTGAAAATGGCAAACTGAAACTTCAATTTATTTTTTGTTTATTTTTTCTGGTATTTTTTGATCATGCTCAAATCAATGAGAGTAGCTAAAGTTACCATGATCAAGAGATCATTGATGAATGAAAGACCGGTCATCAGCATTAATCTCATAGCACTCCGATTTTACGTCATTAAGTGCTGACTAAATTAGACGCCCGGAAAGAGATGTTCTTGCTGTTATTTGAAAGAAAGGTTCGCGTAAAACATAATAATGAAATTTCGACAACAAGGAAGACTATCGGGTATTCTTGAATGGTGTGAAGATATTCAGAGCGACATCGAAGTAGTGCTTTATGCGCCCCACTTTTTAGTGAGGCGTCGATCTACTGTGGGAAAATGTATACATGTGTTTTAATAGTCGTGTCCTATCCCAACGCTCTCGAACTTCTTCATTGGGCTTACCTGCAAAAAAAAAAAGAAAGAAAGATAATCTAGTGCGACTGGCAATAGAAAGGATGTCTGAAAATAGTTGACAAGGAAAATCCGGCATGCTTTCCCCCTAAATTGCACTAGTACTTAATAACACAGTGCAAATTGTTGTGTTATTGGTTTTAAGATTTGTATTCAAAAGTAAAAATATTCTATTTTCAATTGGAGATTTAAATTAATTTATTCATAAAATGTTGCTCCAAAAATTATGATCGTGAATCCTGGGAACAGAGACGAGGCTTACCGCTTCTCTAGCAGACCTAATAATTTATTGTCTTTTATGGGACACGTTTGCACACTACAACGATGTATTTAGCGCTGTTGTCCTTTTTGGTTGTTTTATTGTGGTGGAGATTCCTCACTAACAGCTTCCCACATAGCTTACATTTTTCTTTAGTTTTGTTTGACCGTGTATAACCGAGATTTTATCTCCTTCGCTGTTACAGCTTCCTGCAATGTGTTTCCACGTTTATTGGTATCGAAAGAAGTTTTATGTGGTCGTGTGATATTAAAAAAAAGTATGAAATAAAATGAAATAAATAAATAAATATATAAATAAATAAAAAAAGTCCATAAGCTTCGGAAACCACTGTCTTTGTATTTCATTCAATATTTTCCCACAAATCAACACAATGTAATGACAAAATAAAGTTAAAAACCAATAAATAAAAACACTGACGATCACTTATATAAACGCTATAGACTACAAAATAGGACAAAAAGGACAAAAACGATCTGTGGCAGAGAACCAGAGTCTTGGGAAATGAATTCGGCTATAATCATAAAACAATAATAACTTTATTAATTAAAATATTTATATTAGGTGCATGTGATTGTGCCATTAATATTTTTGCTAATGTAAAAAATATTTGAAAAGTTCAAAATTCAAAAGTTAAAGACCACACATTTATTTCACTCATCAGTTACAAATTGGCTTAATCCTATTTTATAATATTTCTACTCTAAGTATCTTTCTGAATTTCTCCTTGCGAACCCTTTGTGTCTGCGTCGAGGTATTTTTCAGGTTTTTCATTGTCAATTTCGTTCAGCTCCACAGGTGCATCGAAAGCATCGTCCGGTTTTGGATCGGGGGTATTATTTCCACTAGTACCGTCCGAAATCCACTTCTCCATCAAAGAATTAAACTTCTTGATGACACCTTCACCGAACCTTTTTACATTTTCCTCCAATACTCTAGCTTCCTTCTCGATCTCTTCTATCCACGGTTTGGCACGTTCTAAAGTACACTGCACATTCCGAAATAATTTCGTTACCTCACTTGTTTGCTCTTTGGCAAGTTCATCGCAAACCGCTGCCGTACCATTGATACTAGCCGAAGTTATTCCTTCCACAACGAGGATTAAAACAACTAACACTGCACTCTTCATTTTGAATGAGACTGATGGAACAGCACACCGATCAAGAAGACGTTCTAGTGAATACTAAAACAAGTTCTTTAGCAAGAAACCAAAATCCCCGACAACAGTGACTTTGTATTTTAAGCCGCTGCTGGAGAAGAGGATAACTAAAAGACCCACATAACTCAATGGACACGGTTAACATTGGAGAGTAGCTTAACAAGCCACAAGACACTAGAAATTAGGTCAATGTACTCGTATTGTTGGGATGCGCTGATGAAACAAAGAATGTCACTAGCGGAGGCGAATGGATCTCCAGCAACGATTCAAAAAAGTACCCAATCCCACCGCTTATCATTCGGTAGAATAGAAAGTCTGCAGAGATACACTATAAAGTAGAATGCAGGAGGTAGGGAATTTATTACACAAACATACCATTAAATTAGGTTTTTCAATTCTGCGCTGGTAATTGGGACAAGTAAACCAAATGACATCGAAAATTGTCGCCAGAGGTGTTAAAGAAATGGGGAAGTAAATCGAGATTAATTCCTAGACCTAATTTGATTCTTTAAATCCAATTGTTTGTGGGTTTAAAAATCATTTTTTTACACTATAGTCATTCCAAGCTCATTTGTATTACTGTATATATAAAATGTGTTCCAAAATGTTCGTAAGAAGTAATATTCATAGAACGCGGAAGTATTTAGTTATAAATGTAAAATATTTGAGTAATTCATAAAGTATATAAGTAGTATAGGTTTCTGGAACACCTACAGCTTTGCCGATACACTGTTTTTTGTTGGTCATTTTGCACATCATATGATTGAATTTTATTGGTACAGGGCTTAAATTGCTCCTTCAAAGTGTGTGTAATCGTCGGTCTGTTGGCATAAGTCTTAGCCTATAAAAAAACCCATAAAAACAAACAATTCCAACAGCGGTGAACATATAATCTGCGTAGTCAATTCCGATTATTACGAACAGGAAAGGATTGGTGCAGTAACTGAGTTATTTTTTTTTGTTTTTTCTATTTAAACCACATTTATTTTCCTAATTCTTTTTACATGTATAATATTAGGGGTAAGTGTTAAACCCTTTTCTACAATCGGAGTCCTTAAATTAACTTACTGGCTCTATGCGAGCTCTCTAAATTACACATTACTACTTGTTTTTTATATACGCCTTTCGGCGTACATCTTTTTTTTCTTATTTTTCTTATATATATATATATATATATATATATATATATATATATATATATATACATATATATATATATGAAATGGGTCGTATATTAGAGGGACACCTCGTTTACATCTATATGTATACATTATTATTACAATTTTTATTTTTTATTTATTTATTTATTTATTTTTATTTTATTTATTTATTTATTTATTTATTTTTTGCATAACAAACAAAAACTTCAAAACGAAACGAAAAGGTAAAAAAAATAAAATAAAAAATAAAAAATAAAATAGAATAGCTACAAAAAAGTAATGGGAAAAGGTGGACGGGGGGAGGGAGGGACAGGAGGAAGGAGAGCGTGGCTCTTGAGAGGCATACTATATCTGAGGAAGTGAAGTCCTCTCCTCGTTGAGAAGCCACCATCATTCGGGAGATGTTCGATCTTTGGCTGATTTATCTCTTTCACTGATCGCCGTGCTAAAACTCATGCGGTCTGGGGCATTGGAGATATCACTACCATGGAGAATTCGTTCGTCCCTGGCACCACGGAGAGCGTGGTTAATAATCGGGACTCCATGCACGTCCTGGATAAGGCCTTTTTGATCCAAGAAAGGGAACGCTTCTGGAGGAATAAACCCATTCTGGACCGTATTCTACAAATACATATCGTTGGATAGAATGCTTCCGAGATAAGATTATTGTCACTGTACATTGACCTTGCTGTGTGACCACGAATAATTTCAATTATGAAATTGTCTATCCTATTTAACCCTGATTTGTTATACAGGATTTTGTTGGGATTCTGAATTGCGACTCTGGTGTTCTATAAAGTCCGAAATAAACACACGAAATTTCTCCATATAAAATGGAGATATATTATACCATACTGGGCAGCCATAAATCAAAACTGGTCGGATGAATGCCGAGTACGAAATTATTTTGACTCTCGGGTCAAGAAGACTACTCCGGAATAGACTTCTTGTCATAGAATATGCGCTTTTAGCTGCGGAGAGGGACGCCGCTATGTGCTTGTCAAAATATAAATACTGGTCTACCCAGATACCAAGACATCTAACTACAGTTTTCACTTGCAGTGGAAGGTTATTGTTACCTACAATAGAAAAGTGTCTCCAGTTGTTTTTTGTATTCCTCGAGGCCCTGGATAGGGGTGTTCTGAAAAGGATACTCTGGAAATTAATCTTCAATTTCCAGTCGTCGCAAAATTGTTTTATTTTGTTGAAGTCATCTTGAAGGTGCCTATTGATGACGTCGATTTTATCTCCTGTTCTGTACACCACTATGTCATCGGCGAACGCATTGGCGTTTTCGAAAGAACTCACTAGATCACTAGTTTTAATATTGAATAGAATGGGAGAATTCACAGCTCCCTGCTGCAAGCCATTTTTAATTTGGAAGGCCTTGTTGGAGAGTTATCATCATCACCATCGGCACTACAACCGGGAGCTGGTCTTGGCCTTATTTAGCAAGTCCTGAGGCTTGTTAAATTTTCCATAATGATTTGTTTTTTCCGGGCAAGGTCATTAGTCTTGCGCTAGAGGAGAGTATGTCCCCGCATTTCACCACAAAATGTTTGTCCATTATCATATCATAAATGATGTTTAGCAGATATTGCGCCATACCCAGGTTTGTTAACTTATATACAAGTCCTTCTAACCATACGGTATCGAAAGACTTTTCAAAGTCAACCAAGCATGCGCCTGTACATTGTCGCTTTGCCTTGTTCCACTGTATATCGGAAACAAGTTTCGTCGCTGCATGAACTGTATCATGTCGCGCTCGAAAGCCAAACTGGTTGTTGGGGATGATATCGTTTTCATCACACCAACCTATCAGTGCTTTATTTATAATTTTTTCGAATACCTTGCTGATGTTGGGAAGTGGAGATTGGTTAGATTGCTCTTATCCTTACCATTTTTGAGGATAGGATGAACTACTGCAGTCTTCCAATGGGTTGGATAGTTGTTTAGAGCGTTGTTAAACAAACTGATTCGTTAACTCTGTACACTGCTTCGAAACAAGCTTCAATTGAATTCGCTTTCTTTTGCGGATCTTCGACTACTATTACTTCATCATTGGAGTTGATGTGCTCTAAGGTGAGTCCTGCGTTCAGCATTATCTGACAATTCTCGGGAGTCCGTGGAATTCGGAGACAGGGAATGTCATTGTGATCTTTTCTTCGACATATTTTCTTGATTTGTGAGAACATGTTCGGTCCGTTTGCTTGAACAGCTCGAATTCTGTTGTTCCACTCCTCATTTATTACTGCTCGGTAATTATCCCGGATCAGTTTTTGAAGATTTTTAATTAAGGAGTTGATGGTTTTGATTTCATTGCTATTTGGGTCACTGAACTGCCTATAGCACAATTTCAGCTTTGAGGGCAGGGTGCTCTTTTGCCTATACAAAGCATCGATAGTTGTATTTCTGCATCGGAGCGTATAGCCATCCATATGAGCTACTTTGGGGATGAACAGATTCATTGTGTTAGTAACAATATCGTTCATAGTTAGGAGGTAATGATCGATTTCATCATTACGAAGGTTTCTATTAGTCGGTGGGTGTATGACAATGTTGCGTATTTCTCTTTTTACTATGCGATCGAAACGCAACCAATGTGCTTTACGGAAATCGACAGAGTGTATCTGGTCGTACTGCTCAAGTAGATGATACTCGTTTGGCACGTGTATTACGGCTAAGTCCGTAATGATCGCTATCTTACTCAATTGTGCGAAGACAATTTCGAGTAGTTACCTGGGTATCTGGTAACTGAATTCGATCATCTGTCATAAGTAAATCCAGGAAGGAGTTACCTCTTGGATAAGACGGTGTACTTGTAGCGTACAATTCTAGTTTATGCTCGATCGCATTTGTTTGCCACCAATCAAACAAGGCATTGCCTCTGGCGTACGAGGTCAGATTGCCCCAGGCACTGTGCTTGGCGTTAAAATCACCTGCCATTAAAAAGTAATTGTTTTCCGAATCTAACTTGAGACTTCGGAAAAGCGTATCGATTTCACTGATAAATTGGGTACCTTGAACAGATTCAGGAGCGTAAGCAGCGACTATATATAGATGCCTTTGACTTTTTAAAGGAATATCTATAATGCATGCCTTTAGCACCTGGCATTTGTGTACTTCCGTGCTGTAAACGACCTTATGGTGAAGACCTTTCTTAACTAAGATAGTGACCCCACCCCCTCGAGTAGAGTGTGGTCGATCTCGTCTAATTATGTTACAATTTTTGTAGCCCATTTTGTGCCTTTGGTTTAGCTTAGTCTCACTAGCCAAGAGCACATCTGGGCATTCGGCTTGGAGCAGATGGCCTAAATTATCCCTTCTTTCGATGTGGAATCGTGAATTCACATTCACAGCTATAATTTTTAGGTTTAGTTCAGACGGAGGGTTGAAGATTTTGATGTGGAGAGTTATTTGAGAACAGGGTTGAATAAAGAGTATCTATTCGTGCTCTTTGCTCAGTCAGTGATTTTTGAAATTCGGCAAATTGTCCTTGCATGGTTAATAACATTGTTATTATTTCTGATGCATGTTCCACGGAAGCCTGGTTGCTTCGGAGCACCGGCCATTTGTGCATATGACACACAAGGAGCCACGAAATTGTTGCAAGAACGCGTTTTCATTTTTTTTCTCTTCAACTTGTTCTTTTTTAGATTCCAATTTTAATTTCATTTGATGAAATTTAGGACATCCTCTAAAATTTGCAGTGTGACACAGGACAGTGTTTTCCTATTTGGAAGCTGTTCCTTGCCCAAGGGCCATTCACCAATGATATGGTCCGAGAGGCACTTTACGCACCTGAATTGCACGTGGCAGTTTGATGCCGCGTGCCCGAAGCGTTGACAACGCATGCACTGCAATACGCGATCGATTTTTCTTATTTTTTCCCAACTTATTGTTTGGTGATTGTGGTGTTTGATGTATCGGATACAATAAAGAAAGGCAATTTGCAATTGCGTTTTCTGGAGTTGGCGGTAGAGAATGGTTTCACACCTGTAAATTTTAAATTGTCGGTTTCGACATTTTTTAATTCCTCGAATACCTCCTCAAGGGAAAAACATGGGTCAACTCATTTCAGGAGCATGGAGATTATTTTCTCCGATTTCGGGGTGTACGTGTAGTATGAGGGTTGCCTTTTATATTTCGGGATTAGAGAACAAAAACAAATATTGATCATCGAAAATCACTTTATTGTTTTTCAAAATATTCCCCATGAAGATCTATACACTTTTGCATGCGTTTGAACCAATTGTCGAAGCACTTTTGCCACTCTGATTGAGGTATCTCCAACACATGCATTCTGAATGCAGCAACCGCTTCTTCAGGTGTCGAAAAACGTTGACCTCTCAGTTTGTTTTTTACGTACGGGAATAAAAAGAAGTCATTCGGTGCCAAGTCAGGACTATACGGCGGATGACCCATCAAATCGATGTTTTGGTTGCTCAAAAATACAGTTGTCGCAGCCGATGTGTGTGAGATCGCATTGTCGTGGTGAAGAGTGATCCGTCTTCGACGGTTGGTTTTCCTGATTTCTTGGAAGACAACTGGCAAACAAATGGTTGTGTACCACTCAGAATTGACTGTTCTGCGTTGTTCTAGCGGTACGGTTGCAACATGTCCAGTTTTTCCGAAAAAACAGGCGACCATTTGCTTGAAAGTGCTTCGTACGCGAACAATTTTTGTTGGATTTGGCTCATCTTGAAACACCCAGACAGTCGACTGCTGTTTACTTTCGGGCTCATACGCGTAAATCCACGATTCATCACCTGTCACGATGTCATAGACGTGTTTCGAAGCACCGCGACCGTATTTTTTGAGCATTTCTTTCGACCAATTGACACGAGCCTTTTTTTGGGCGATTGACAAATTGTGTGGGATCCAACGCGAACAAATTTGTTTGACAGTCAAATGTTTATGCAATATTGAATGTATGCTGGCCCCACTAACGCCTAAGGTTGTCTCAATCTCACGGTAGGTCACATGACGATCTTCCAATATCAGTTCGCGCACAGCATCAATGGTTTTCGGAACAACAACTGATTTTGGACGACCTTCACGAAATTCATCTTGGAGTGAACTACGATCACGATTGAATTCACCATATCATCGATAAACACTGGTCCTTGATGGAGCTTCATCGCCAAAAATTGAATTAAGTCCATCCATGCACTGTTGCTGAGTTAATGAACGCCGAAAGTTGTAAAAAATAATCGCACGAAAATGTTGACGATTTAATTCCATTTTTGGGCCGAGATGAATCTTTTAAGTTTGTGTAAACAACACAAATAGCGCTCGTATGTCAAAACGTTCTGAGTGCGTATAACCTCAAAAATGTCCAACTTTACGACAGAGCTGCCAATTGCCGGATTGCAACGCTAGGGTTGCCAAATCCCGAAACATAAGAGGCAACCCTCGTACTCGCTTTTTGTCGTACCCAAAGCAGTCATTACTTTGCGATAACCTTCAATATCATCGCACATTAATTTTATTTTAGAATTATTTATTTTTTTCGTTTTGAAATTTTTGCAAGTTAACTCCCCTAATTTTATAAGGTCCTTTGTTTTCATGGACGTAAATATTATAGGCGGCGCCTTTTCCTTTTTGTTGGTTACGATATGCTGGTTCTTTTGCTGCTGCTGCATCTCCTTTGTTTGCTTCCTGATGTTGTTCTTGATTTTTCCGTTGTGTTGTTGTATTTTGAGGATTGATTCTTTTTGTTTCTTCAGTTCCTCTTTTTTGTTGTCGATATCCGCAAGGAGTTTGTCCAGTTCCGCTGGATCTGTGCCGTACCTGTGATATTGTTGTCTTCATCAGCAGGTAATTCAATTTTCACCAATTCATTAAATTGATTGCCTGCTCCTGTGTATTCGCTTTTCTTTCCTTTTAAATTTTTTTCGCCGTCTGTATTTGGCTTGCGCCGCTGCGTCATACGACTCGGTTGTCGCTCGAGTCGGCGCCGTGTCTTTGCCAAATGTGCGTTTCTTCTCTTTGTTATGCCGATGATGATGTTCGAGTAGGTCCGCACTGCTCTATGTCACATTAAGTGTTTTTTTATTTTTTATTTTAAGACCGTCCTTGATAACGGCTACACTGTATAATAACACACAAACTCACACGCGCGTTCGTACACACACGGTGTGTATAATGCACACACGTGCATACACTGAACACGTACACACTACACCGTTCAATATTTCACAATATGCTATACAGTCGTTCTCAGTGACGGCCACACTGTTTGCACAATTCACACTTCCGCACGCACGTGCCTACAATAAAAGGACGCGGGACAGTACGATCGGACGACTCGAACGTTAGATGTTGAATGAGTAACTGAGTTATTTCTTGGGCTACGTGGCATGTATAGTAATTTAGGCATAAAAAACGACATGAACATATCGCGTGAGAGAAGCTCATTACCCTGCAAGCCACTTGCTTTTTTTTTAAAAGATTGATGCGTCCGGTCTAAATTTAGTAAACAAAATTGGTGTGGTCTCCCGGAAATCATATCATTTCACCACAGGTTTTGGCCCACCGTCTTTATCCTTAAAAAAAATTTCTATAAAAACAATTATACTTTGGACGAATTTCTGTTATTGGTAAACCATTCAAAACGAAGAATTTTATAATGGAACGATTTTCAAGTTTATTGATTATATTTATTATATTCGAGATAATAGAATACTTGACATGTTAAATTTTCATTTGCTACTTGTTTTTTCAAAAATGTGGCAACATAGCAAAATAGAAATTGATTTTGTATGAGTGCCATCTATGGACTGAGCCGTGAATTGTTCGTCCTCCCTTCATAAAAGCTTGTCTAATCAGACCTTCATTATTGTAGACATACCGAATTCGCTATTCCTTTTAAAATACGATTGTCCCAAGAATTGGAGTGGAATGCTAGTCAAATATATTGTTCAAATGTCCTCATCAACGATGGTTATGAATTTTAAAGCACCTTGACACCAGTATCCCGTGAAAGAGGACACTTGTGATCTTCAAGCGGGGCAGAGAGGCTTGCTGATATGAATTGGGCACTTTGAAATGAAGGTGGATTAGAGTATGCAGTGTGCACAAATTTTGTTCCGCGTAGTTTACTCACCATCTTTGAAGAAACGATGGTGGAGCGTGCATTCGTCGTACTTTTTTAATGGACCCTCATGTCGGAGTCAGTGACCAGCACAGTTCCCCGATTTAGCCCACTCCGACTTTTTGATGGACCCATTTTACTTGTTCGCAACGATTGTTCCAGGCCACTAGCTCAACATTTTTCCTTTTATGATCACGCCAATGTCACACAAGGCAAAGTCTCTGATTGCTTTTAACCCGGCGAAGGCCAGACGATCCTTGTCCCTGTTCAATCCAAGTTGACATGCAGTCTCCACCTGACACCCCTGGATAGCTACTTTGGCACCCACCAAGTAGTGAACCAATGCATGCAGCGATGTACTGAGAAAGTTTGGCGCAAGGCTAATAACCTTGCCCGGAAAAACAATTTATTATGGAAAATTTAACAAATTTTACTTGCTGAATAAGGTCAAGATGATGATGATGATGATGATGATCACCCCAAAGAATGTGAACTCCTCTAAAGCCACCGCGAGCCTGAGTCTTTGGCATACACGATTCACAAGGTTATACACTATGTCACATCACTGTGCGTACGTATTAAACACATCCTTGTATCTCCTACCACTCTCCCCACGGAACTAACTTTACGATTTCCTTTGTGGGGCTGGTCTCCCTATTGCTTTCTCCGACTTTTTGACTTGCTCTTTCGAGTTTGGACAGCCTATTCTGTACTAGGGCTACTAAAGTTCAGATTTCAAAACAACATTCCCGGTCCCGGAAGGCTATTTATCCAATGAGAGAAGCGGCTTTATTCTTACCATAACCATTCTGAAGGCAGTGTCCTATGGGTATATGTCCCCCTCTGCGCAGATGTTTCTGAGGCATTTCGCTTTGCTATGTTTTATAGCCGTCTTTAGGTTTTGCTTTGACTTTTTTAAGTTATCAAGGTGTTTCTTGGAACTCAGCTCTTCCTCTTGATCTCTGCATCCTACGGCGAGATCGTAAGTGCAGTGTTCTTAGTAATACAATTTCGTTCGTCTGCCATTAGCTTGGTTTTCTTCCATCCGTGTGTATCCGTCTAGGTATTGTTAGTCATTAGCTATTAACTTTAGCTCTTATGGAGCTTCTCTATTGGTCACTAATGTTTTAAAAGCCATGTCTTCAGCATACCCATATGGCTGCTTGTCTGGTCTCACCACTGAACCATATCATTCATTATCAAGAGTCTTATATCGTTCGTTATCAGCACCACGTCAGCTTTATCCTTCTTGGGCATTTGTATCAGGATGTTACAAGCAAATTCCCAAACTCTAATATTTACGTACATATAACATGTGTGCTATACGCATGCATCCCATACTGTAATATTCACAAACACAAAACATGTATACGTATGTATGCTGTACGCTAAATTCCAATACGTTAATAGTTACATACATATAACATGTTTGTTATATAATTAAGTTCAATTAAAATTTGTACAATTGAAAAAATTAAATTAAAAGAAAAAGAAAAATAATAAAACAGTAATTAAAATAAGAGTAACGAATCTTTAGTGTTAGTATTCGTGGCTAGTCTGTGTCGCAATTTCCCTGTGGTCGCTGTCATCGAATTTTAAGGAAAGTGTGACTATCGCCAATTAAAGGATTAATTAAGATAATAGGTGCTGCGAAAATGAAGTGATTAACTAAAATAATACGTGCTGCGAATAGTTAATAAGTAATGGCTGGGAAATAAGCGGATTAACCCCTAAAGATGAATATCAACAATCAAGCCAACTGAAGAAGATTCGGGGTAAGTTTAGTGAAGCAAAAAAAAAAAAAAATGATTGTTAAAAAACCTTTAACAATGTATGCTGTACGCATAATAGCATATTTTCCATACCTACAAACATATAGCATTCCATGCAAATTGTTGTATGCAAAATTCTCACAATGCAACCTGAAACACATCTGCAATATTGTTTCAACGCATCTAAAGTTGCATGCTAGTTGCCATAGGCAAATCAAATTTTCTCATCACCTTGAGATGCATGCATTTCCCATTCCCAAACTAAAATTGCAATTCTGCAATTGTCACGTCCCATCCATGACCATGCCCATGTTCTAACATGCAAATTGCAGCTACGCAACTCCTAAAATTCTCATAACCTTGATGATCACCTAATACCCCATCACCTTCAAGATAATTCCATCCATGCCCATACACACGTTCTAATATTGCATGCTATTTGTTATGGGAAAAAACCAAAAAATTCTCATCACCTTGAATCGAAATGTTGCCATGGCCTTGGGGTGAAGCTGCAACCAGAGTAGGCGTAAGGTTGCCACCTCAAGGTGAATGATGACAAAATTGCAACGTTGCAGTTCCCATCGTCGTTGGCATGACCTACGACCAGGGCTAGCATCGGGTCAC
The DNA here is from genome assembly GCA_963931805.1 of Microdon myrmicae. Taxonomy (NCBI): domain Eukaryota; kingdom Metazoa; phylum Arthropoda; class Insecta; order Diptera; family Syrphidae; genus Microdon; species Microdon myrmicae. The sequence goes on along the minus strand of OZ007502.1, from coordinate 77,080,888 downwards.
TGTCTCAAGGTGAGCACTGCGATCGTGGGAAGGAGTCCAGAATTTGGATTCGATTTTGGGGTATATAAGGGGATTCTGTTGGAGGCACAAAGCATTAAAGTTAGACCGCTGGCTTCATTTTCTCTTTTAATTTAAAATCAATTAACTGGTGGGATCAAGTGCAGTACGGATTATTAGTCCTTTAGCTTCAGGGGAAGGATTGTGTTAATACACCGCCAAACGAAAGAAAAATAAAATAAATTATCGCCAGCGACAAAAAATAGAGTTTGCCTATCATTTGAATGCACACCAAGATTCGAAAGTCCGGTTGAACACGTGGAGAAACCAACAGGATAATAAATAAAAGGATGGACTTGTAAAACGACCAGAGGCAATTCAACATGTGAGGGCACAATTCCCCTAACGGCGATAGCGCAAAACAAGCCGGAAGTAATCTACGGAGTCAACGATCAGCGGAAGCCAACCAACCGAAGGGCTAACAACCCGGAAACCAACCCGTACGGACTCTACGAGTCGGAAGCCACCTACTCATGGGCTTAACCAAGCCGGGAGCCGCAGAAGTAGGTAAGTGTTGTATAAACATATATGTCACACGGATATCCTGGGCCATTTTACAATTATTTAGATTAATTTGTATAATCTTCGTTATTATTTTTGATTTAAACTTCTTCTTAGCATCGGATAGCTCTTAGTGACAGCCGGATGGTTTACTCCTTCAGGGTTCGTTTCCTTACAGATCACGCATCTTGCCTTGTTGACGCAATATTTGACGATATGGCCAGGTGTTCCGCACTGCATGTACAGTTGGTAGCGGTCTTCATTTTTGCAGTGCTTGGCTATATGCGTGAACTGCAACCCAAAGAAAGTCATTAGTCTGGTTGCCGCCAACATACGATTTCGATAAACGCAGTGAATTGATAATAAGGCCGCTCGCCTGACATTATCTTTAAGGCCGTATAATTTAAAGAAATAAATTATAAAAATAAATAAACTTTAAACGCTGTACTTGACGGTGTTAAGGGGATATGTTTTCCTCTTTGTTTTCAATTTACTTTGGAAATCAAAAAGTTCCCAGCCTCCACACCCTGTGATTAGGATAGGCCCTGATATCCATTAATTTAGTGATTTAGCAACATCGGCGTACACCGATTATTACTATTCCATTTTCACACTATCTCCATCTCATCTCTTAGGCCAAACATCAAGAAAACAGTCATTTTTCCGAAAACAATGCCTTTCAAACAGCTTTCGTATTCGGATGGATATGGAGACAATTAAAAAAGATATATACTTGCATTCCTTATTATCGGGTCGATTTAAATAACGTGGAATTGTGGGCTCCTCTTGGTGTCTTATTTTGTGGTTGTTGGGGTGCCGGCACGGGCACATGCCCACAACCACTCGTACTTGGAAAATTGGCACGGAATCGACAATTGCTTACGGGTCTTACTACCCGGGGCCGAACTGGTGTTTCTTTACTTTTCTCAGTAGCTGTGTGTCTTTAGTTCGTACGAGGGAGAGAAAATAAAACTCGGTTCTTCAACTTACTATTTTAATTTACAAACGAAATTTGCAACACAAAATGTAACCGAAAGTGGTTTTCCTTGAAATTAATGTGAAACATAAGTATTAATATAAATAGTTCGAAACGGCATCCACTTTGATATTACTTCCAATATACGTATTTATATTGGGACGGCATCCACTTTGACATTAACTTGAATTATAAGTATTAAGATTAATTTGAATAAATTGAAGTTGGATCCACTTAGATATTAACTTGAACTGAAACATAAGTATTAATATTAATTTGAATATCAATTCGCGTACGGCGCGATGGTGGTAAAACTGACTGACTCCACTGAGATTTAATTCCCGACTCTCCTTTTTATGTTTTACGTGGAGGCACAATTTGCCTCCACGGAATCTGAGTTACTACTAATGAACGCCACCGCAACGACAGAATATCAAATTCCAACCCTCGTTTCGGTGACCAACAGTGGATGATCTTTCAATACCCTGGTCACGGTGAGGATGTGCACGTACACAGATGTGGTTACTTCGCACGCTCATGCTGGTGTCCATGAGCATGCGAACCGTGGATATCATAACTCCATAAAAGGAAATGTTACACGATAAGTTTGCAACTGGTGCAAGCCATCGTGACATAAGAACTCGAGAATGTTTACCCGATCGGCACTGCGTAAGGCATCTATGCTGATTGGGCGCACGTTGCTGGCATCTTCAGAGGGTCGAACTCTCGTGTGTGTATTTTCACTAACGAGAACTCGATTCCCTTTTGCGGCCAGGTGCGAGTTAAACCATTGCTTGTCGATTGGGTGACCGACCGATGTGGGCATAGGTAAAAAAGGAAAAGAAGAAATATCTCCTGCGCTTGTGTGGCAAGCTCATTAGGAGATATTTCATCGATATGGTTCGGGTAATGTTGGTTGCTTAATGGTGCAACAAAATTGCTTTTAAGGAACAAGGCGTGTTTGATATGATTATGCCATTGTGTAAAGTGTCTGTTTAGTGCAATGTCTTTTGCCTTAGCGGCGAACTATGGATTAGGTGGTTAGGAGACATTTTAGGTGGATGACAACAAGGTGAGTAAATGTTTAATTGCAAAGTAAGTAATGGCGTTCGAATGGAACCGCCAAGTACTTGTTTCGATAGTATTTAAGTGCTCTAGGGAAGCACTTTCTTACCCATTGCTGCGAAGGTAAGTAGTGGCGTTCGATGGAACCGCCACAGAATCATAAAGGGACATCAAATATCTGATAGTTCAATGAGATCGCGAATAATAATATACACGCATATATTCCTTCAAATGTCGATGATTTAGAATCACAAAAATTAAAGTATAATTGCAGTAACACCGTTTTTGCATTCACTTTTCCTTGTTGGGAAGATTAACGATAATATATTGTAAACGCTTTTATTTGCGAAAAAAAAATACAGAAAAGGGTTTTGGCAATATTAGATAAGGATATGTTTAGGGCCAGAGCTCCTCTTGAGAGCAATATTCGGCGGGTTTAATTTGGGATTTATACAGGAGAACAAGTTAGTCCGGAGTAAAATATTTCTTAACTCTGAAGAAATAGTTCAGTTTTCCTGAGGCGGATCTGGCGATTTTCGACACGTGTTTATGCCACGATACATTCCCACAGACCGTGATGGCGAGCAATTTAAAACTTTCTCCAGATTCGAGGCTTTTTTTTCCGAAGAGAGAGAGATAAGAGGAGGACCGGTGAATGATAAACAGGTCTTTGTAACCAGTGTAACACAGTAATGTTATTTTAAAAATGTTAAAGTGAGTTAAATTTTAAAGTGGATTGTAATCATCATCATCATCGGCACTACAACCGGGAACTGGTCTTGGCCTTATTTAGCAAGTCCTGAGGCTTGTTAAATTTTCCATGATAATTTGTTTTTCCGGGGAAGGTCATCAGTCTTGCGCCAGAGGCTCCCCAACGGGGAATCGAACCCCGGTCTCCCCCGTGACAGGCGGGGATACTAACCACTATACTATCGAGGAGCCCAGTGGATTGTAATAATGTTCATTTAAATGCTGAAGTCGGTTAAGTTATGCAATGGAATGTATCAGTGTTGAATTGAATGTTGGAGTCAGCTTTAAGTTAAAATAAAGTGTGGTAACTCAAAGATCTGAGGAACAAAAGGTGTTTTATTTTCCCCTGACCAGTGTTGTTCCCGTGGAACGAGTAAGATATTGCCGCAACGGACGGCGGTATTGGCAGATTCGGCATCAACGGTTCTGACAGCTGGGGGACGATTTCCTGCCTACTGATTTGGTGCGCGTTGGACCGCGGACCAACGTTAGACCCCTATACGGAAGCCCAACTAAGAAACTTTGAGTACATCTGTTGAATATAAATGTACGTGTAGATAAGCAAAGTTAGCAAGCAAGAGTTGAAGAAACCTAGAAATTGTAAGAAGTGGCTTCCCTTGCGGGAATATATATATAACAGATTGACGCAGCAACAGTTCCTAATATACAGGCACCGCAGAGAATTGTAACTTGTTTCGGCAAAGCAAAACGTAAAAGGAATATCTAACAATATATCCTAATATAAAAAGAAAATATAGCAAACAACAATTGTTGCGGATTCGCTGGATGCAATCAGTGAATTCGAAATTAAACGCAGCCATCGCAACCAAATAACAACTGTCAGCAACTAGCTGACATGTTAGTTGTTTGGTTGTCAAGGAAACGATAAAAACAAACTCATTCTTCGTAAATCCTTTTCCATCGACACGGTTCGCATCGATTATAATCCATTATAATCGAATTAATCACGCAAATAAATTCTATTGTTGAGATAAAAAACACACCCAGTTTTATTGAAGTAGTCTGTAGGACGTTTCTTTACTGGATTGCTGCTCATTTTAGAAAGTATTCTTTTCTTTACAACCATTTCACTTTTCTCAGTGTTTCAGAACACAACGCTTCCCCGAGGACATTCCTCGGTCGGCGGAAAGTATAGACATTTTCCCCGACGACATTCCTTGGACGGCGGAACCTCAAAGATCTTCTCCGACGACATTCCTCGGTCGGCAGAGATCATACAACAATGTATGATGAATCGACATCCCTAGCGAAATCTTTCATATATATAACCAGAGCTATTGGAGCGCCATTGTTTAAAAGCTCTGTTTTTTGCCCCTGAAAACTGCTCGCATTTTTTATCAAACCAAGGCTTATCAGATGAACTTCGTTTGTTGGAATGCGGATTGTCTCTGTGACCGACTCCGCCCATGCGTTAACATCGGGGTCTCCAAAGCACACCTCCGACCAGGGAAAGGATACGAAGAATCTCGCAAATCATCCCAGTTAGCAGACCCATGCCTCCATACATGGTGAAGGTGCTTAAGCCGGTCATTCGCTTGAAATGCAAGTGGTTGCGTGACCGATACCAAGCAGTGATCTGAGTTTCCCAGTGGCGCAGCAACCGCCACGATATAAATGCTCGGCTCGGATGTCAAAGTCAGATCCAGGGTGTGGCAAAATCACCTCGGGTATCCTGCACTCGCGTAGGTTTCTCCACAAGTTGAGTGAAATTTCAGCTTTTTTTTTTACACTAACGCGCGCACAAACGGGGATTTTGAAGTACCCTTAAATGTCACAGCACAGTGCAAGCGGATGGAGAGGAAGTGGATAAGGAAAGGAGGTGTCGATGTATATTGGTCTTGAATGTCTGGACATCACAACGCCAGGAAACACACGATCAACTAACACCGAACCTCTCTGCTAGATTTATAGCCCCGTCGTTTCTCTTTGAATGTACCTATCAGTAGAAGCCGGATGGTTGATCTGTGCCCAGTCGACGGTACATGAAAGATGTTCGAAAAATATCGCTTGTCAATTGTCATTCGGGGAGCGGTAAAGACAACAAATACAGTTAACAGAATTCCGCAGTACGACCTTCAACCACATGATGTCGAAGTTCTAAGGTCTGCATACTCTGACAAGTCAGATCGGACCGCGTGAAGACGCCGAGTCTACCCTTAGAACGGAATCTCGAATATAAGTCGTATCCTGACCAACTAAGATATGCCGAATCAGTTGACGAATCGACCTGAGCTATAGTTAGGGCAAGGATATCAGGTTTCGCTGTTTGCAAATATTGGTGGACGGTGTTTACATTCGTATTGGTAAAACCGATGCCTCTGATGTTACAAAATGCCATTATCAGTCGAACGTCGACAGAGACTCAAGAACGAAGCCGATTATGCGATGACAAATTTCTTAAAGTTCCGTTATTTATAAAAATATTTGCATAATGTTCCCCTTGACTGGGCGGGTGGTGAACTACTGCCGTTTTCCAGTGCGTTGAATAATATGCATTGCTGAGTGCGTTCTTGAACAGTGTCGTATAAATAGTTATGGCTTCCAATAGTAAATGCTTGAGTACTGTGTTTGGATATCTATCAATTCAAGAAGATTTCTTATTTTTAAGTGACTTAAAAATAGTTGAGAGTTCGTCTTCGCCTACAAATAAACTGTTGCTCCGATTTAAAATGCGCTAACTATTTATCGTGTTGCGAGGTGAAATGTGGGTTTGCAGTGCTCTGTGTTTATATTGTGTTGTCTTTGTCACTGTTAACTTGATTAAGTAATCTAAGAATTATTATATTTATATATTTATGTACGTAATGTTATACTTTTCTTTATATTTTATAGTTTAGTTACAATCACCTTCAACTAATTTTGTTTATTCTCTTGCGCTAATAATTACACATTTCCGCATGTATGCGAGTACAAGGTCTTTGTGTTTTATTTATTATTCAACAATTCACTATTTTGGTCCCGATTTTGTGAATTTATTAATGTATTATCCTTTAAGTGACAAGAGTTATGAGTTCAATAGACAAATTGTATGCTTTGAAAGTCAAACACCACTCAAACAAATGTTTTCCATACAAACTGGAAGAATATTATTCAAGTATTTCGCAGTAAAATATGTCCCGATATTGTATTACTTCTGGTTAAAACTGAATATCACTCACTTTCAAACACTGATCACTGACTTATTATCGCTACACCTAATCACAGAGTCGTTCAGTCTGATTATCGCCCAATGTGAATCAACCGAACTTTTTCGCGTTATCTCTTTACCGGAGCGCATTTGCTTTCCTGAGAAATCAGGTCACATCATTAAACCGTTTTAGGTTATCCTACCGTAATATGAGGCGATTTTATTAACGGTGAGCATTGATCGCACGTTTCGAGAATAAATGAGATCTGATCACCGGTGATGCACGTTGTGTTTGGGGTGCACACAAAAATACAAAATGATTAATAAAATTTTCTACTCACTGTTTTGCTGAATATGTGGCGATGGAGGTGCTCCTTCCTTCCCTCTTGGCCATGAATTTTAACCACTTCTCTCGTCTCGTCAACTGGCGCAAGACTAATAACATTGCCCGAAAAAATAAATTATTATGGAAAATTTAACAAGCCTCGAGACTTGCTAAATAGGGCCAAGACCGGATCTCGGTTGTAGTGGCGATGATGATGAATAGTGTAACACTTATTATATGAATATATTTCATTTTTCGGTTGTTATAAACAATTACAATTTAGTCTAAGTATACATTTTATGTATGTCTATTTCTGTACGTTTAGTTTAGTTCAATATGGCACTGAAAGTGTAACACTTATTATTTGAGTTCCTTTTATTATTTGTTTGTGATAAATAAATACACTTTAGTCTAAGAATAAACTTTAAGTGTGTATATTTCTGCGCGTTTAGTTCAATATTGCAGTTTAGTGTAGCCCAATTACAATCGCTCTCCCTTAATTTTACTTTGTGCAATTAAATAACAATTGTCTTCCGGTTGCCATTCACGACTCTCGTTTTCGACTCGTGATAATCGACTGACTCCTTATCGCGAATTAAATAATTAAAAATTTCTAGTATATTAAAAATTATTTTCATATAAGACTACAACTTAGTCTCGTATGATTCTTTATTTTAATTTTAAAACTAGTTGATAAGGTTAATTTCTACTTCACTGTGACACTGGAGGAGTTCTCACACACAATACCTCTCTGGAGGAGTTCTCATACACGACACGCCAGCGATGCAGATTGCATTCTATATTTTTCACTCGGTATGATGGTCATACATCCCATGTGTGTTGCATTGGTATCTTGGCGTCCTTTTCATTGGTATGGCGTCATAGTCATTGATGGATATGTTAAGGGATTCTAATGAGAAGGGATTCTTTATTTATGCGTATGCTAAGAGGTTCTTTTTTTTTTTTTTTTTTTACATTTCTGTATTTATTGACCATAAATGATTTGTTACAATAAGTAATACAGATAACTTATAATTATCTTAGCTTTAATCGTTTACATATACTTGTTAGTACATTTTTCAAACATTATTATATAGTTATATATTTCATGGGTGGACAAGATAGGAGTAGGTGGGGCTTCCTGGAAAAGGTCAGAAAACCAGGATATAATTATTTACTTAACCTATAACTAATTTGCTTAACTTAACTTAACTTAGCTTAGCCTAGCTTATCTAATTATTAAATCTATTATTATTACAATAAGTTAGAGTAGGGTGGGGCGGGAGGTATAGTGGTTGATGGGTGGAATTTGGGTTAGGGCGGGTACTATGAGTCGGGGATATGGGTTGGGGGAACACTTTCCGATTGGTCGTTGAAACGCAAGATATTAGAGAAGGGTTGTATATTACAATATTTAAACTGGTGAGGTGAGAGTTCAGTATTGTGGTATACGATCTCATTGGAGTTGTTGACCAACCTGCCAGAGGTGAAGAGAGTTCTGGTGTGGAGACAGTTCGGGTAGGCAGTTCGGTTGTCTGACGGAGTCGATGTGAGCGCATTTATTATCGGATTGGGATTATTAGGAAGATTTTCGATAAATTTGATGGACAGCTCGAGGAAGCGTCGATCTATACGTTCAATATTAGCGGCATAGTAGAGCGAACTACTGTTGTAATATTTGTGGGAGTTAGGATGTCGGTTGAGGCCAGTGATAAGTCTGAAGCATTTCCTTTCGAAAATGCGTAGCTTCTCCATTTGGGCGGGTGTGATATGGTACCATATCGGGCATGCATATGTGAGAGTGGGTCTGATTATTTGTTTGTAGATAAGTGATTTGACTTTGGAAGAGAGACCATTCGGTTTGTACATGACTTTTCTGCAGAGGTTCAGTTGGGTTGTGGCTTTACGAATCGTATTTTTAATGTGGGCGGAGAATGACAGATTGTTGGTAAAGGTTATACCTAGATACTTTAAGGTTTTGGAGGGTTTAATTATATTGTTATTTATTTTAATTCTGATTTTATTATGGCAGCGAAGAGTATTGTTTGTACAACTCGCGTTTCTGCCTTTAAAAACTATGAGCTGAGTTTTGGTTGGATTTAGTTGAATTCTCCACTTGGTAAAGTAGGCTGACAGGATTGGGAGATATCTGTTAATACAGTTTCTTGCCTCCTTGACAAGCTTGTTGCTTGAATAAATTAAGGTGTCGTCGGCATAGTTGAGCATTGTTGTATTGGGTAACAGTGGCTGCGGTGCGTCTGATGTATAAAGAAGGTATAGTAGTGGGCCGAGGATGGATCCTTGAGGAACTCCTGCGGTTATGCTATAAGGTGTCGAGAGAGTTGAGTTTATTTTCACCATGAACTTTCTATCAGAGAGGTAAGAAGCGAGAAGTTTTGTGGAGTGGATGTTTAATCCATACATTGAATGAAGTTTGTATAACAGTCCTGCGATCCAGACACAGTCGAATGCTTTAGCTATGTCTAGGGAGACACATACCGTTGGGGATTGGTTTTGGAGGTGGGTCGTCACATCATGTGTCAGTTTTAAGAGAGCATGACAAGTGGAGTGTTGTGAGCGGAAGCCAAATTGAGAGTTCTGAATGAGGGAGTTATCCCTGGCAAATGAGAGAAGATTTTTGTAGATTTTACATTCAAGAATCTTGCTAAGCGAGTTTAGCTGCGATATCGGACGGAAGTTATCCGGGCACTTGGAGGGCCCAGATTTGCTAATAGGGACGATCACCGCTGTTTTCCAACTTTTGGGGAAATGTGAAGCGTTTATTATGCGGTTGAGAAGAACGAGAATCGGGAGCAAGTTGCCTGGGTGGAGTCTTTTGAATAGGAGGTTAGGGATTCCATCTAGGCCAGTCGATTTTTTATTGTTACGTGAAGTAATGACTTCGGATAGTTCTTCAAGGCTTAGGAATGTGTCGATTCCTACGGGGTGTGATGCTTTATTGGTTTCGGTGAATTCAGTAATAAATGGTGTAAGGGATGGCTCCAGTGAGCGTGGAATGTAATCGTTCACGGTATCGTGGAAATTTGTTACTGGGAGGGTATCGTTTTGCTTATGGACTTTGCAGAAATGTTCAGCGAGAACGTTTACTATATCAGTGTCCGACTGGACGATGTTATTATTAGTTGGGTGAATAAGATAATCTGTTCGAGGCTTGAGTTTGCGACCCGTTAATCTGTTTATGTTTTTAAATAGATCGCGATTTGGTTTGATACTGTTTAAGGTGGATGTGTAGGTCTGATTAGTGAAAACTTTTAGTTGTCCATTTATCAGGGAGGTCAATAGCTGGATCTGTTGTTTAATAAAAGGTGAGTAGCTAGTGTGCAATTTTCGTCGGAGTTGTTTTTTTATACGTAATAATTTTGTGAGTAGGTTGGGTAGGGGTTTTCCTAAGTGATTATGAGGAACGATAGTGGGAGTATGGCTGAAGAGAGCATTTCCCAGTATTTGCTCTATTTGGGCCGCTGCTTGGTCAATTTGTGTAGGGGGCAGGTTAGAAGATTCCGGTAAAGAAAATTTTGAAAAGCTAGCAGCAATATCCTTATTGACTTTTTTCCAGTTTGTTTTGGTGAAATTTGGAATAGGATTCAGAGTGTAGAGTGGTTCAAGTGAGGGGATTTTAACCGAGGTGTGGACAGAGCCATGATCCGAAGGGAATGTGAATGACACTGTGGGAGGATTAGATGAATAGCTATCTGTAGACTTTAGGAAGAAATCGATTGTTGACTTGGTTGAGCTGCAAATTCGAGTAGGTTGCAACGGGCAGTCTGCGTAGACATATGGATGAAGTCGGAGGAGATCAAGGAGTTGGCAGCCGTATTTGTTGCATTTGATGTCATTAAATGCAGTATGTCGTGCGTTCCAGTCTCCTCCTATTATGAAAGGTGCTGGCAGAGACTGTTGGATTATTTGTGAGATGTCTGCACTAGGGAAGTTTGGTTCACGAGAAGGGTGAATGTATATGGAGGACAAGACCAGTACTTTATTATTTCGGCAGAAAAGTTTAACAGCCGTGTATTCGACACTAGTTATATTAGCAAATCTAATCTCAGCAAATTGGAATTTTTTATGTATTAGGATTCCCGTACCTCCATGAGGGCCAGAGGTTCGTGGGTTGGACACAAATGTGTAATTAGGTATGTAGACTCGAGAAGTGGATTTCAGCCAAGTTTCTGAAAGCAGAAGTATATCTGGGGAGAACTTTTCAACAAACAGTCGGAGGTGTTGTCTACGGGTGTGGGAATAAATGGACTCTGAGTTGAGGCAGATAAGGGTTAAGTTATACGTTAAGGGAAAGGATGTGGGAAGTTATTAAATTTAAGATCTGACCTTTTTTTTTCCAATTCGGAACTGTGTTTTAAGGTTGGTAGTAGTGTCTCCAGGCTCCTGATGTATCCCAAGATATCCAGGTTGAGAACGTTGGGGTTGGGTTGTTGAGATTTCGGGCAGCTACGGGAACTTTTCGTAATTTCTGCATATGATGTTCCTGACCCCCTGAGATGGGATGGTTGTGGTGATAAGGGTTTCGTTGCAGCTGGTTTGGCCGTATTAGTTACCGTATGTAACGAACGTCTCTCCAGAATCCGTAGCTTTTCGGGGCATTGTGAAAAACTAGCTGGATGTGGGCCTCCGCAGTTACAGCAAGTTATGGTAATTTTTTTCGTGGATGTTGATCCATCGGCGTTTGTTTGCTGAATTATTGATGGTTCTGTGCCAGGCGGGTTCACTTTGCACTCTCCTGGTATATGCTGTTCGGCACATTTTCCGCATCGTGCACTTAGGTGGCACGCAACTGCTAGGTGTCCTGATCCTTGACACCTTTTGCAATGGAGAATGCTCTGTTTATGTGGCTCCTCGATCGTGATTTTGTGTGTGAACAAATATTTTATTTGTTTAAGTTGGGTGACATCACCGTTCGGTGGGATCTGTATGATTCGCAAGGTCCTAATATTATTCTCCCTCATGTGTGGGGTTTGAAAGTAGTCCAATCTGTGGATTTTCATTGACGGGCATATCCTCAAGATTTCGAGTGTAAGTTCCTCGGTAGTCCATGCTGGATCAATGTGCCTTATGATGAATGTTTTTGGTTTTATCTGGGCATGTTGGAATGTGAAGAACTCGTGTTTGTTCTCTGAGAGTTTTCTTATTGCCATGTCGTGATCCGTTAGAGTCATCGTCTTGATAGAGATCGAAGATCCTTTTGAGTCCGTGGTAAAATTTCTGTGTCCAAGGGCATTCTCAAGCGTCTTGATGACTTCTTTGGTACTATTAGGATTTTTAATGTAAATTGGGGGTGGTCTCACCTTATTTGTATATTTCTGTCCAACTGTTTGCCAGCGGTCTTCTGGTTTGTGGGTATCTTGGGGCGGTGGCGAGATATTCGATGATGATGGGTTATTGTTGAATGTTAATGAGATGGGTTGGGGAGGAACTTCCTTCATGGGGACGTCGACATTGGTTTTGGTTTGCGCTTGAAGAGAGCGAATTTTTTCTTGTAGTTGTTCCATTTGGGCTGTTAGTATCCTTATTGTTTCCATCGCGTCATCGTATTTTTTGTGGTATTCCGTTGTTAGTTGAGTAGCCATTGTAGCTACTTTCTTCGGTGCGTTCAGAGGACTGTGAGCAGTTTTCTTCTTTCGTTTTTTAGGTAGCTCGGCAGTACTGGGGCCGCTGACCAGCATCTGCGAACGCAAACTCCGGATGCGGTAGCCGATTTTATGTTTTGGTTTACCAATTTTACTTAATTTTAAAATGTCGCGCAGATATTTATCAACATTTTCCACTCAATATTATACACGATACACTATTGTTCGGCCACAGACCGTTCCTAATGACGGTCACACATTTATATCTGCACGCGCACACGTGTTTTCTTTTAATTTTTCTTTTCTCTTTTGTTTTTCAAAAGCAGTAGTACGACGCGTCTACACACCTCGACGATCGCAGAGAGAATGAAGAGGTTCTTTATTTTTGGATATGCTACGAGGTTCTTTATTTGTGGGTGTCCTAAGGGATTCTAATGAATATGTTAAGGGATCCTTTATTTATGGGTACATTAAGAGGTTCTCTATTCATGGATATGCTAAGGGATTCTTTGTTTGGTCAATTCGATGATAGTGCATAGCGTTAACTCGTGCGAAACGAAACCACCGCCTTTTTCTTATCTTCGTCAACAGTTGCTCCGCTAAGAAACCAATCGGACGATAGAACCGTTTACATTCTCAGGCAATTCATATGGAATTGTGGTATGATTATGCCGAAACAAGTTCGTTGACATTGATAGAACCGTATAGATAGGATGATATGTATCAACTGTGGCGGCGAAACCAACATTCCCTTTATTGCCTTACTGCTGGATAGAGATAGATACAACCATAAGCTAGAGTTTAATCATTGTTGTCTAGTGTGTAAGTATAATAGAATAAGAGGAAGAAATAAAAAACGATATGAAAAATGAAAATGAAAACAAGTTCGAATCTGGGTAATAATGCATCGTTAAAGTGATTAGATATTTGATTTATGCTGTGTTAATCGTGCAACCACATCCTGAAACACACAACTCTCAACTCTCACATAATGCAGATACCATGATAAATAATGGAACTTTAAGAGGTTCGTCATCGCATAACCGGGTTCGCTCTCGAGGCTCTGCCCACGCTCGGTTGGTGACGGCATTTTGTAACATCAGGGGCGTCGGTTTCACCAATACGAATGTAAACGCCGTACACCAATATTTGCAAACAACGAAACCTGATATCCTTGCCCTAATTGAGACCCGCGTCGATTCGTCAACTGATTCGACATATCTTCGTTTCTCAGGATACGACTTACATTCGAGATTCTGTTTTAAGGGCGGAGTCTGCGTCTTTGCGCCATCCGATCGGGCTTGCCAGAGGATGGATGCGTTGGAACTCAATAATATGGACATCATATGGTTGAGGGTCGTGCTGAGGAATTCCGTTAAATTTCTTTGTTGTCCTTACCGCTTCCCGAATGACGATCGACCAGTGACATTGTCCGAACATCTTTCACATACCGTCGACTGGATACAGATCAACCACCCAGCTTCTGAAATGTTTGTCCTTGGCGATTTTAATGTGCACAATTCCTGCTGGCTGTTACATTCTAACAGAACCGACGAGGCTGGGAGGCTGGCGGAGATGTTTGCTGTAACACACAACTTGACTCCACTGGGGAACTCAGATCACTGCTTGGTATCTGTCGCGCAAGCACTTGCATATCAAGCGAATAACCGGCCTAGGCAGCTTCGCCATGTATGGAAATATGGGGCTGCTAACTGGGACGATTTGCAAGATTTCTTCGCATCCTTTCCATGGTCCGAAGTTTGCTTCGGAAACACCGATGTTAACGCTTGCGCGGAGTCGGTATCAGATATTATGTATATTGCACATTCCATTAAACGAAGTTCGTCTGATAAACCTTGGTTTGATAAACAATGCGGGCTGACTACAGCGGCAAAAAATAGAGCTTTTAAGCACTGGTGCTCCAATCCCACCGATGTTAACAGAACGAAATTGTTAGAATCAGAAACACGTGCAACCAGGCGATTGATACCGCGAAGAAGGCTCACAACGACAATGTGTTCAATAAGCTCCTTGGGTGCCCAACTGTTTCGCGCTCCTTCTGGTCAATGGCAAAAGCTGTCAGCGGTAACTTCACATCCTCCTCTTTCCCTTCGTTGGTGACAGACAGCAGGGCGTTAGTCACAAATTCAAAGAATATAGCTAAAGTGTTCGCGAATTTATTTTCCGCGAATTCAAACCTCGATCCCGGCCTTTTGGAGCCACCTGTGATCTCGCCGGTACGGTCTTCGATGCGGGAATGAGATTTCGTCGCGCACTATTCGAAGCATTCTACGTGAACTGGAATGTAGGAAGGCAACCGGCCCGGACGGAGTACCAGCAATAGTCCTTAAGAACTGTGGTCCAGAACTATAGCCGGTTCTTGGCAGACTCTTCCGCTTATCTTATGCACGGAGCACCTTTCCTGCCTGCTGGAAAATCGCTCGAGTTCAGCCTATCCCAAAGACGGGAAAAAGTGTCCCCCACAAAATTACCGTCCGATAGCATTACTGTGTATTTTATCTAAAGTAATAGAAAAAGTCATCAATACAGAGTTAGTTAAGTATTTGGAGTGCAACGGACTTCTGAATGATCGTCAATACAGATTCCGTGGCAGGCGATCCACGGGAGACCTTTTGACACTTATAACCGATATATGGACATCTGCGATTGAACGGCATGGTGAGTCAAGGGCGGTCGCATTGGATATCTCCAAGGCTTTTGACAGCGTCTGGCGCGGGGGCATTGTTGAGCAAACTTCGTTTATATGGACTTTCCCAACAGCTTTGGGACTGAATGAGGAGCTTCCTCGAGAATCGATCGATCCGGGTTGTTGTGGACGGCGAGTGTTCGGATCTGTATCCTGTTAATTCAGGGGCGCCCCAGGGTTCTAATTTGGCTCCAACCTTGTTCTTGCTTCACATAAATGATTTGTTGGAGACAACGGATAACAAAGTGTTCAGTTTTGCGGATGATAGTACGCTTGTTTCCTCCTTTTCGAGTGATCGGCCGATTGGTGCATCAACATCACACCGGCTGAGATGTAGACAGATTGACTCTCTGAATCAGGATCTAGATAGGGAGCTGCAATGGGGAAAGGCCAATCTCGTCGACTTCAACGCAGCCAAGACACAATATACAACATTCACAAAGAAAAGTGGATCATCGGTTCCACAGCTGATGATGAATAGCCGGGCCCTCGAGGCTGGGGAAAGTTTGAAATTGCTCGGCGTCACGGTCTGTGGGAATGTATCATGGCATAAACACGTGTCGAGTATCGCCAGGTCAGCCTCAGGAAAACTGTGCTATCTTTTTAGAGCCAAGAAATATTTTACTCCGGCCCAACTTCTTCTCCTATATAAATCTCAAATTAGACCCGCGCTCGAATATTGCTGTCATGTTTGGAGCTCGGCTCCTAAACATAACCTCGACCTACTTGAGAGCATACAGAGACGCGCAACCCGCCTGACGTTCGGACTACAGTCGCTACACATCGAAGGCGCGTAGCCGATCTCTGTCGGTTTTACAGATATTATCACGGGTACTGTGCTTCGGAGATTCGTGGTATTATTCCACGCAATTCGGCTTATATACGCTCCACAAGACAATCTGACGGATCGCACCCGTTTGTGGTTCATCTCCCGACGGCGCGAACATCCCTGCATCAGAACTCGTTCCTTTACAGAGCGGGGAAGCTGTGGAACTCACTCCCACGCGAGTGTTCGCGGAGTGTTATAACCTGCAACTGTTCAAAAAAAAAAAAAACTGCAACAGTTATTTGATGGCATCTCGGGGCGCCCACTCGCCGCTATAGGTTCGCCTCTCCCGAGAGAAGTCTAATAAAAAAAAAAAAAAAAAAAAAAAAAAAAAAAAAAAAAAAAAATATATATATATATATATATATATATATATATATATATATATATATATATATGTTGCAGTTCCGCAACATATATCACATGGTACCATTCCCAAAAAACATACCACACGGAACGCCACCTATTGCTCAATAGACAAAAGCAAAATTGTCTATTCGTGGGACGTTTCATTATTACTGTTTACAGTGCTTGTTTTACTACTGTACGGTGCTCCCACTGTTTTTGACCTTTTTGTATACGGTGCTTTCAGCACCTGTTGTTTTGATAACGTTTGGAGATGACGGTTGGTGTTAGACAGTTTTTAACTACAAGAGACTCTAATCATTTACTCAACGTGTTTTAAATCGTTTTTAATGTGACATTAAGACTCGTAATAAAGTTAAATTAATGTAAAGTGTTAAAAAATGTTGTTTTAAACTATTTTCTATAACTGGGCTATAACGCCACAAAATTTGCTGGGCAATAACGCCACAAGATTTGCTGGGGAACAACGCCATAAGGAGTTTGCTGTCACGTCGAGGAACCTATCTCGACGCTGAACAATATATATATATATATATATATATATATATATATATATATATATATATATATATATATATATTATATATATATATATATATATATTTATATATATATATATATATTTATATATATAAATATATATATATATATATTTATATATATATATTAATGAAACTTATATATATATATATATATATATATATATATATATAAGTTTCATTAATTTGCGACAAATGGGGTATTAAAATACCCAACACCAACTCGGAAGAAACCCATCTCAACAAAGCACCGGATGACAAAATCTGCCGAACGGATGTCAGATATTCAGTGCGGTGAGCTTTCTTTCGCCAGCTGGGCCAATCGATTTTTCGTGGATATGTAATTTATATTGACGGCAACTGAGCACGTCATTTGTTTCCGGGTGTTTCGAAAGTTAATGGCTGATCGTAATCCATAACTCTCGATAGAATAGAGTTTAGTGGTATGGGCGAATAGCAAGAGGGATATGATGTGTCGTCCTTTTTATGAATTGGTTGGATATTCGCTGACTTCCACCTATTTGGGAATTGAATATGACAGGTAGAAGAGCTTTGGCAACAGAAGTAGAATAGCTTTTTAAAAGTAATTTAAATTTGTTTATGTTCAACTCTTTGAGTGCTCGGCAACAGTACGAGTTCAAAAGCCGATCCGGCCCATGATGTGATTTTTGTGCTCAAGTTGAGGCGGAGCCGATTTGGTATGATGCAGCTTTGAGTTTCCTACGAAATTTGCAAGCAGATTGCGCTGAGAACTACTACAAGCGACATATGAGGAGACTTTAATGTTCTTCAGAAATATCCAGTAGTTTCTATCACTCGTGGGTTAGTTTATTGTTGTTTGCTTAACTTTCTGCCCGTGCAAGATCCCTGCACATTGATTGTACGTATTGCAGTCCCATATTGACCTCTCGGGTCTCTGTTGGTTTTCCTTTGTATTTTTGTTGTTTGTACAAACAGAAGCTTAACTTTCTATCCTACCAAATGAACTATAGTGTCCTTATAGTTATTGAAAAATAATAACGACCACTTTGATTTCCCAAAAAGTAATTTATATCGGCCTAGTTAGTTTTCTAATAGAGGCATTCTATTCTTTTGGGAGATTAATCTAAGGACTTTAGTCTTTGAACGCCGAGTTAGCCCAACTGTAGGTATATCTTAACACATAACACATGTCATAATTCATGTACGCCTCAATTCCAGTAGTGAATGATAATTGATCATCATGAAATTCGCACCCTATTGCATTTTAGTCTGTAAAAACCACAACTTTAAAGACAACTTAGATTTTATTTGTATTTAGGTATTCAGAACTGTTGTCATGGTAGTATTATAATAGTGTCAGGAAAAAAAATTTCTCTTTCGAATGCCGGTGGGACTGATAATTGGCTCACAACACACTTATGCCATTCACCTTCCCTATGCACACTTTAGAGCTAATTTAAACATGAATTGCTAGTTCATTTTTGAAACGAAACATCGCCATTAGTAAATAGCCAGTCGTTTGAGACAGCTTTATGGACGCTAAAGCATATAATAATCCAAACATTGACGCCGGTCAAGTCCATAAGATCCAGTACCAGTTTTTGTTCAGTTCTCATTTCCTGTAAGACTGCTCTAGCTGGTTTAAATGACGTCACGTGACGCTTCTCTCACCCTGATTGTAGCTCGTTTTTCTTTTAACTTATACGAATACATATTATTATTGTCCTCAAGTTTCTGAAAAGGAGTTTAGTGACTTTTTAAAGGTCTCACGTTTATACTTAACAGAGATCACTATCGTAAATACCTGGTAAGATGCAACGACCTTTTCATAATCAGATGCTTTGGCATCTGTACGCTTATTTATCTAAATGTATTTTCATACCGCTCCTGCAGGTCGGTTATTTATTGGACTATTGAACCTGGAAATGTAATAAGTTGAATCAATATCACCTTCATTGGAAAATTAATTTATTAAAACGCATTAAGCCAATCAAAATGCTTACACACAAACATAATCAGAATCATTCGAACTTGATAGTCACACTTTTAAATCAATTCGCAAACTCCTTAGGGTTGCATCCCCGTTCAGGTCATGACTACTTTGTTTCCCCGAATTCTCAGATTGTATTTAATCAGTAGACTATTTGTTATCTTATATTAGAAAAACTGAAAGTTTGCCGCCATTTTTAATTCACACACAATAGAACAGCAACAATTACAACACACTCGAGAACCAGTTTACGATCCATCAACCTTAAAACTACGTACAGCAGAATCAATGATGAGACATGCTACTTTCGACAACAGGCACTATCGTTTAGTTAGCCTTTGAATCTCAGTCAGTCAAGTTGTTAAACGCGCTTAAAAACAACTCGAGTACATCCCGCGGTTAATTCAAGACCTCTCAACAATAAGCAAACTTCGATTTGACACAATGCGATCAATTGTAGTGTTTTTATTATTCGTTACTCTGGCAGCGTATGTCTATGCAGGATGCGATAGGTCGAACGAAAAAAAGGATTCAGAGGAAAGCGATGTGACGAGCTTTTTCAAGAATATTGGCTGCGACATTAAAAAAGGAGCTGAGAAGATTTCTGATACCGCCAAGCCATGGGTAGATGAAATTGGAAAATCTGCGAGGAAACTAGGCGATTCGGTAGCTGATAAGTTTTCTGAACTGAAGAGCAAGGTCAGTGGTGATAACAAGGGTGAACTGACTTCTACTTCCTCAGAGCTTCCCACACCTAGCAGCGTTGATGATCGAATTTTATTAGATGTGGACCAAAAATGTCCTACCGGGCAACAGCCTGATGGAAGGGGTCACTGCCGCAGTGTTGCCTAATATCATCCATGACCCTTAAATGGGTTTGTTCTGTTGCTTTTATTACTGTTAAGTTTTGTATTTTTAATCTTTTCTAGAAACGATCCTAATAAAGTGCGAAGTGTATACAAGTCGAAGAGATTTTAAATTAATTTACGTAAAAGCCGGAGCAAGAGATGGCAATTTGTTGCTTTGTCATAGCAGAATGTGAACAAAAAACAAAATTAAGTGAAGTATTTTCGGCACAGAGCATTGCCCATTATCAAATTTAGTTGAGTTAGAGTTAATGAAAGCCTGTCGGCAAGACAAGTCCATAAATGAAACACAAATAGAAGTAAATTACCATTTTGAAGTCAACCGTTGATAATTGGCTTTCTGATGTTCAATTTCCAAGTGCGCTACTTCCGAATAATCTGTTAGTCACAACTAAATTTTATTGATAATTCGCAATTTAAGTTTCGCCTTAGTAACAATGACGATAGATGATTTCATCTTTCTGCAAATAGAAACTATTTGATGTCTTCGAAGGATTAATTAGTAAGAATGTGAATCTGTATTGCGGAGCTGGGGTATTTCTTAGGACTCCGCACTTCCAAATTAGATAAATGAATTTACCGGTAGATCTGACGAGATTTGGATCTAATACAGATCTGCTCAACCGTATCAGTGTTCCATGTAGCGGTCTTATGTTCTTAGAATCCGGTCAGAGAAATTTGTAAACAATGCCGGACTAGAGTGTCAGTTTAAATAGATTTTTGTGATTTAAGGTGTACTTATATAGGTTCATCTCGAAGACTGTCTGGTCTTTCCACAGACTTTAATTCCATTAACTTTTGTCATTTTCACGAGAGAAGGAAGGTGCAATAAAAGTGTTGTTCTGACAATGGGAGATGAGCTAAGCTATATTAATTCAGCTCTAGTAAAAACATACATTATAAGCCGAAAACTGAATCACATAACATCCTGCATAAGGGTTACCAGGATTAACAGTATGTCAGCAAGGTCTGAGTGGCCATTTGGTGGGACTGGAAAAGAATCACCTACTATGGGCAATCACTGAATTTTTTGAAACTACCAATTGATCAGAAGTGGTCAAAAAGACAGGGGAGCTTCTGTATTTCATCAGGAGAACGCCAGGCCACGCCAGTTTATAATGACTAGTCAGAAGCCCCAAAAAGTCGTTGGGACGCTTTGATGCATCCGCCTTATATTTTAAAAGGCATCCAATTCAAGAATAAAACGATTCATACCATATCCAAATCGAATAATACGAAACATGTTAAATAAAGTCTTGGAATAGTTGTGAATCGGGTGGTGAGGCACACGCCGTAGTCTCTAGATCTAGTGAAACACTTCTTATCTCCAAAGCGATTTTGAGGTTATTCTATTTTTATGCAACCGTTCCTGTCCCTTGGGGGAATTCGTCGAGGCATTCGAATCTTCATTTTGTTCTGTGGAGACATACATATCCGAACGAAGATTGAAAAAAACATTGTTGTAGTGCCCGCTGTGGACTTTTCATTTTATTTGTTTATGCTAACTTTAATATTCAATAAAAATATGAAAGAGTTCCGTCTTCTTCGTTGCTGGTATCACCTGCTTTTTGGCCTTATCTTTTTATTTTAATAATGTCGTGTATTTATTTTATTTTTATATTACCTTTCTTCCTTCTTTTGAGTTTCTCTTTTGCGTCTTTGTTTTTTTTTTTTTTAAAGTTTAGTGAGTTGTCTTCACATTCTACTCTGTACTTGTTCTTATGTTACTTTTATTACTTTCATTTTTCCGGCACGAACAGTTGGTGAACCGTCTCTCCGTATTTCCACTTCTTTTCCAGCAGTTGCCTTATTGTGAACATTTGGTCGCTTGTTGACCGGTTTCTACGGAATCCACATTGGTAGTCTCCTAGTATTTCTTCTGCGTACGATGTAATCCTCGCCAGTATGACATTTGTTAGTATTTTGTATGTGGTTGGGAGTAATGATATTCCTCTGTAGTTTTCGCAGTCAGATCAGTCGCCTTTTTGTAAGAAGGGGATGACTATTGAGGGCTCCTCGATAGTATAGTGGTTAGTATACCCGCCTGTCACCCGGGAGACCGGGGTTCGATTCCCCGTCGGGGAGCCTCTGGCGCAAGACTAATGACCTTGCCCTGAAAAAATAAATCATTATGGAAAATTTAACAAGCCCCAGGACTTGGTAAATAAGGCCAAGACCAGTTCCCGGTTGTAGTGCCGATGATGATGATGATGAGTATTGAGGTTTTCCATTCTTCCGGAGCGATTTCCTTATCCCATATTGTTTTGGTGAGTTGGTGGATCTTACGAGCAGTTGCCTCTCCTTGATGCTTCACGAGGTCTGCCGGTATGGAGTTGACTCCGGGAGTGTTGTTGTTTTTCACTTTCACGGTATGCAGTTGACTCCTGGAGTCTTTGTTGTTGTTTGCCTTTTTTTAAGAAGGGAATGACTATTGAGGTTTTCCATTCTTCCGGAGCGATTTCCTTATCCCATATTGTTTTGATGAGTTGGTGGATCTTACGAGCGGTTGCCTCTCCTCGATGCTTCACGAGCTCTGCCGGTATGGAATTGACTCCGGGAGTGTTGTTGTTTTTCACTTTCACGGTATGCAGTTGACTCCGGGAGTCTTTGTTGTTGTTTGCCTTTTTTTAAGAAGGGAATGACTATTGAGGTTTTCCATTCTTCCGGCGTGAGTTCTTTATCCCATATTGTTTTAATCAGTTGGTGGATCTTACGAGCGGTTGCCTCCCCTCCATGTTTCATACGCTCTGCCGATATGTAGTTGACTCTGGGAGTCTTGTTGTTTCAATCGATTTGATGCGTCTAAAACTTCCTTGTAAGAGGGCTCTGGGATCTGAGGCTCAGCTGTATGTACGTCTGGTACGTTTATTTGTGGTTAATGGATGCCCATATTAAGCAGGTTTTCAAGGTACTGCTTCCAACTTGTGACGATATTGTTTGTTTCGGTGACCAGACAGCCGTTTGCGTTTCGAATTATATTGGCTCTCCCTCGGGAGCCGTTTCCAATTGAATTCATATCGGCATACATACCTCTGATGCTCTTTGTTGTGGCATTTTCTAGGATTTTTTCGATCCTCATTGTCTCTTACCGAATTGTCTCGTACCTTTCTGCGTTGACTTCATCATATCTTTGTAAGTGGATCACTCTGGGACGTTTACGTTGTTCGATCTTCGCCCTGCACTCATCGTTAAACCAAGGTTTGGACTTAATTGTTTTCTTAAATCCTAATACCTTTTGGGCTGTTTGTGTGATTGTGTTTCTGATCGTTGCCAATTAGGGTACACACTATTGGCTTCTTTTTCCCCGCTGCGCCCATTCTCTTGGGTGCCAAATCTATTCGTTAGTTCGTCTTGATATTCAGTCCATTTATGCAGGTCTTTTAGTTTATCAATGTCGAACTTTTTGCTCGTCTCCCGTGACTGCCCATATGGGTTTGCTGCGAGCCGACTCCTGATTTTGTCCATCACTAGAAGATGATCGGAGTCGCAATCTGCTCCTCTATATGATCTTACGTCAAGGATATTCGAGTGCTGTCTTTTGTCTATGAGGAGGTAGTCTATTTGGTTACGCGTTACGCCGTCGGCTGATATCCATGTGGCTTTATGAATTTGCTTCTGCTTGAAAATCGTGCTTTTCCCTACTAGGCCTTTTGACGCTGCGAACGTTATAATTCGAATTCCATTATCATTTGAAACGTCGTGTTTTCTTTACCTATAGTGGGCTGAACGATATCTTCTTGTTCAGTTTTCACGTTGAGGTCCCCGAGGAGGATTTTAACATCGAATGATGAGATCTCAGCAAATACTTTCTCTAGGGTCTCGTAGAAGGTGTCCCTCGGTTCTTCGTCCGTAGATTCTATTGGGGCGTGTACGTTTATAAATACATAATTCTACCATGGGCACTGTATTTTTAGCACAGACATTCGGCCATTAATAAATTTCACGTCTTTTACATGGGGCGTAATCTTCTGGCTTATGATGAAGTCGGTTCCGAGGTTATGTGTATCGCTACCCCCACACACTACTGTGAAGCCGAAGGCTTAGATTGCTTGATGTGGGAGTCGCACTTCCAGAAGCGCGACGGTGTTCACTTTATTTTTTTTTTCGCGTTCTCTGCGACCGTCTGTATCGCGCCTGGTTTATATAACGTTCGAACTTTCCACGTGCCGATCCGTATATCTCGTTTTTTCCGTTTTACCCTACGTCTTCTTTTTGACGAGTCGGTGTTTTCTTGATGATTTGTTCCCTTATGGTAGTGTCGGCTCATCATACCTACGTCTACCGGTTTTTTCGTCGGATTATTTTGTGTATATTGAATCTTTTATGTTTATTTCCACTAATATGATGATTTCAAGATCATTTATTATGTTATTCAAATGCGATAGAAATAGATTTCAATTTTTTTCTACAAGATTTTAGATTGGGATATAAGCACTAATGTATTGAGTTTTGGGATAACTCATAATATTTTAATTCATTCATACAATAATACCAAGCACCCCGTGGTCCATACTAAATATTTGATTCAATACATCTTCATTGATTTCGTTCATCTGTGTAGACATTTTTTAATACAAAAATTAACGAAAGTGGATTATGGAATATTTGGGACGTCATTAACAGTATCAATGCAGATTCAGCTAATTGTCTCGTTTTTTTTTGCAAGAATTTTCGCATCTCGTGACCACATCCACCCATTTTCTTTTGCCTGATTTTTTGACAGCCTCATTATATGTCTGTTTGTGGCAGTATGTTGGTTGTTAACAAACATTAATGAACTTTGTTTATATTTCGTCTTATTTAAATCATTTAAATTTGCTGGTCCGTGTGAATGTAATCTTTGTGGAAAATTGTTTTTGCATAATTTGTTTGTGAAGGAGAATATTATTTTCGAATTTTTTGGATTGCTTTTAGTATTTGTGCGGCACATCTTATTTATATCTGTGTCTTTGATTGTGAAGTTGGCTATTTCGGCCACTGGTTTTATTAGTTCTATTGTGTTTTCAGTTGTTTCAAATGGGATACTTTTTATTTCAATGTTGTTTTTAATTACCTGTTGTTAAAAAAAAAATTTTTTTCGTCTCCATGTTCATGATGATCAAATCCTTTATCTCGATTTGACGTTTCAAATCAGTTATTTCCTCTGTTAACTGTTTTAGCAGTTTGTTGTTTGTTTCGAGGGTTGAATTATAGTTATCGTAGTTCTTGGATACAAATTCCACACTTGACGAATATTCTTTAAGATTCATTTTAATCTTCTTTATATCACTTTCCAAGCCCATCATTTCGGGTGCAGTTATTGAGGTAATAGGTCTCTTTGACTTACCAGAACTTCGTCCAACCTCATCTCCGTTAGCATCCGTTTGCCCTTGGTTGTCCCTGGGAACTTGATCGTTCCTTTGTCCTTGGCCATCCTTAGGCTTTCGACAAAATTGGCATGTGGGGGTAGACGTTGGTGTGGCAATACACGGGCACTTGGTTCACTTACGCCCCAACACTTTTTTGCCGCTATCCTATCTCCAA
Source organism: Microdon myrmicae (assembly GCA_963931805.1). Classification (NCBI taxonomy): domain Eukaryota; kingdom Metazoa; phylum Arthropoda; class Insecta; order Diptera; family Syrphidae; genus Microdon; species Microdon myrmicae. The sequence continues at coordinate 77,055,664 of OZ007502.1, read as the reverse complement.
CGGAAAATAAAACACTCTGTCTTCGGTGGTGATTTGTTCATATATTGTAATGTTGAATTGGGTTTAACAAACAGGTTCAGTATAATTTGATTTTGAGTGAATGAAACTCAGTATTGTTGGATTTTCACAAAAGGTTCAGTGTTGCTTGATTTTAATAAACGAAATTCAGTATTATTGGATTTTCACAAAAGGATCAGCATAGTTTGATTTTACTAAACAAAGCTCAGTATTATTTGATTTTCTTTAACAACAAGGATAGGCGGCACTATAATCCACTTTTGGTTATTAACACGACTCCTCAAGTGTACGAACTTCCGTAGAGTATTTGGACTCCGATAGGTTGAGAACTCCGATAGGTTGCTCGCTCAGCGGTGAATGAATTGCTAATCTCGCGTGAACGTCCGACGTAGCATGTGTACGCGATGGTGTATGAATATTGACTCGGTGCGGCGTGACCGTTACCGGTGGTGGATGTGAAGCGACTCAACTGCATGTGCGCACTTGGGCGGTTGATATGTGACTGATTGGAATTAGGGATGGTTGGGTAATTTTGACTTTGCACAACGAGCAACCAATCGAGATCATCCTTACATTGTGCTCTCTCATGTTCCCCGCCCATCGAGGTGGACTAACGCTTCGGTTAATTAGTCAGTCGACGGACGAGCGAGAATGAGGGAATCGGAACACAATGCGCAACGATCTCGGGGTGGATTGGGTTTTTGTGTGCATGTACCAATGCAACTCTGGGGATAGCCCACTGACATAATTCGGTGAATGTGGTGATCTCAGAGTGCATTGAACTGTAGGGAGATAAAAATGGGAAGGAGTGGATAATGACTGGTGTTATTCACCTGCAAAAAGAAAGCATTGATCCCAAGCGGATAGCGTTTCTGGGGGAAGTCGAAGTGACGCTACATTGGCTAGGGTAATATTATCGTGGGAACCAAACTCGAAGAATTTGGAATTACCCCAGCCGTTGTATGATTATGTAACCGTACATGGTTGTTGCCTACCGAAATGACAGAAATTTCCGGTGGAAATCGCTTGGGTTAATACAGAAGTGTTGCCGTATGGTGAGAAAACACTGAATGCAGTTGTGCATTAACTAAATGAATAAATGACTTCGGGCCATGCTTCTTTTACAGGTAAATAGGTTGGTGGGAGGAATTGGGGTTGCTTTGACACGCTGTCAGCGGTCGAAATAAGGCTGAAATAGTGGGTTGGTTCTCCATGTAGTATAGAGAACCCCCACAGGCATCTTCAAGCCTCTTTCTGGATCGCATTCATACCTTTACAGTTGTTTGCGAATATTGTGTTGCATTCAAAATGAAGCCTCCTGTTCCAAGTTTGAAATTTGACGTATTCCCCTTCCATAGGGAGGTCTTCTCCACAGAGACTACAGCGAACCATTTCGATTTTTTATTTGAGTAATTAAGTCAGTGTTGCAATTTATCAAACCAGTTTTTGAGAAGGCGATCTGCAGCAAGGCGTGGATAGAGTGGGAACGCAACACTTTTAGTTTTGTATAAAAATAAAAATAAAAAAAAAATTGTGGCGAGAAGGCCGAATTTAGCGAGACAAGGACATATGTGTCCTTCACCTTGTCTCTGACTTCTGTGACATCCGTGAGGATGTTGGGCTCGGTCTCGCGATCTCTCAAAAGAAAAGAGAAGGGGGGGGGGGGGGGATCCAAGGATAGTGTGGACAGTGTTAGTCCGGGTCTTCTCTAACTACTTTTATAGAGGGATGGTGGGAAAGAAATCGTACAAGACCGGTAGGTCTTGGGTGCGGTAGTGAAGGCAGATCACGTCTTTAGCGTCTGATAATCTGCGCTTTGGTCGGTGTGTATGTTTGCGTTTGTGCCGTCTTGTACTGTGCGTTGGTGTGTGTGGTTTGTTAATAGTAGACCCTATGGGATGGGTCCAGGAATCCTCTATTATAGAGGGGAATGTTGTTGGGAAGGGTGCTTTCTTCAGTTTTGTACTGAAGAAGAAATTGTGGAGGTTTGATCCGAAGAGATCGAGAGAGAGCAGGGTCAAGGACGCAAGAGGCCCGTACAAGTAGGTTCTCGCTGTTCTGAATGTTTTCGAGGTACTTATATGCTAATTGAAGCAAGTACTCGTCGATATGGGTAATGGAGGCGCCTTCGTATAGGTGAGAGTTGGGGTAATGACGACCGTCAGGCCTTCTAGAATGATTGGTGCATCTTCTGAGGAGTTTCCTTTCGAAAACCCAAAGTCTTTCCATTTGGGCCGAAGATATGCAGGACCATATGGGAAGGGCGTACGATATTCCAGATCGGATTAGCTGCTTATAGCAGAGAAGCTTAACTTTGGTGTCAACTTTGTTCCTCCATTTCAAGATGTTGTGCAGTTGCTTAGACCGACCGAGGCCCCTTTGGAGAATGTGGGTCACATGTTTGATGAAATTCATTTTCGGGGTATAAGTGACCCCAAGATATTTCATCTTGTGCTGTGGTCTAATCGTAGGATCTCCCATTTTTATTCGAATATTCTGTGAATATCGAGAAGCAGGTTGGGAGTGTTTACTACTCAGAATTATGGCTACTGCTTTGGATGGATTAAGTCGGATTTTCCATCGACTGTAATACTGATACAGTTCGTCCAAGTGACGGTTGAGTCGATTTGTTGCGAGGTTAGGGCCTTGACGTGGACACCAGGACGTCATCCGCGTAGCATATCTGATTTACTCTCCCGTCCACAGGGCGGGGGATATCGAAGGTGTAAATATTGAATAAGATGGGGCCTAGAATGGAGCCCTGTGGTACGCCTGCAGCGGTGTGAAAAGTTCGGGAAAGCTTTCCATTCACTCTAACTTGGAAGGTTCTGTTTCGAACGAACTGGTAGATGATATTTTAGTTTTGTATACAAATTTTGTTAAGTTCTTATAATTGAACCATTATCACAAATGTTGCGATTCACTTCTCTCTGGAAAACACTTCTTCGTTTGTTTTTTGTTATTGTTTTTTTTCCTCTTTTAATTATCATTATAAAATCATCTTCAATGTACTTTGAACTTTGTTGGCTTGTTTTCACGTTATATTGCACATGTCCATCGGGGTTTTTTCCTTTTATTTTGCTTCGCCTCCCTATGTTTTGTTTTTGCTTTTGATCTCATTGCACTGTGGGTACAATCACCTTGCGGCTGCAGATAGTCTCGTTTGTTGTGATTGTCAGGTCTTCCTTTTTTTTATTTTATTTTATTGTAGTGTTTTTCCTCCTCGAGGCTTCGTTCTCTTTTATTTGATTATTTTCATATATTTTAGTTTTGGTTTTGATTATTTTTATCACTGGACTTTAATTATAAATGTTTTCGTTCTGTTGGTTAATTACTTAATATTATGCCCGACACTTCCCAAATGCGGAAGCAACAATTGTTTTATTGATATGAAAGATTCGTGGTATGATAGAACGAAAAAAAAAAGAAAAAAACCGAGGAGGTATTCATAAGCACGTCCGACTACTTTCAAGATTTCACCCACGAAAAAAAACGATTTTAATTTTTCCTTTTTCTTGTTTTACTTCAAATAATGTTTATATAATTTTTTTTTGTTAATTGGTTTTCATTGTATTTTAGTTCTTTATTTTTCTGTCGTTGTTTATTAAGTCACTATACTCAATTTGAGTTATGTTTTCCGACCATTGTTCTACGATTTTATTTTTTATTTTATTCTCATCTTTGTTTTTTTATTTATTTCGATTATTTCCTTTATGTAACTTAAAGTTTCCTTTTTTTTCTTGTCTTCGGCTACTTTTTGCATTACTATTTTACATTACTTGTATAAACTGTTGAAATTGAAACATTTTCCCTACTATTCTGTTTAAAAGTTTTTTGAATGACCTCTGAATTGCAATTGATTTCTTGTTGTCTTGAATTACAAATTCTTTTTAATTTACTTCTAGAATCTTAATCTTTTTTTTCAATTATCACTTTTCTCATACATATCGCCTCCTACTTTTTTTCAACACTCAGTATTTTTTGTTTTAAAGCGACTGTTTTATTGAAATTTTAATTTTTAAGTTTTTTTAATTTAATTACATTTCCTATTTTATTTAACTGATGTCATTCATTTTACTTTTCACGGTTTTATGTTTAATATTGTGACGAATTTACACTCGAATAATCGTGAATAGCATGCCGGGCGTTTCTCAGTTAGTTCGAACTTGGACGTCGAACGATATACGTCGACTAAGTAAGCAAACTGACAGTGGATTTTAAGTGCCAAAAATAATAAGTGAAAATAGAATAACTCTGTTCAGAAAAAGAGAACAAACTTTGAGTTTCGTTGAATTATTCACAATCCAGAGATCGAACCGAGGAAGTCGATAAACGTAAAATCAAAATTACGTAACAATATTTTATGTTTTCAATTATTACTTTTTTTTATATCTTTCGCTGCCTAGTTATTTTCGACACTCTGTATTGTTTGTTGCTCGATTCATTATGAAAAAGTATTTAAAGTGCTAAGGTTTCAAATTTGTTTGTGGGGCAATATTCCTCATCCTTTTACGAAAAGTACCATATTCTTAGGAGAGGAATGATAATGCGGGTGAATGATTTCGTTTTTTAAAATTTTTTTTAAGAGCGGTCGAAAAGGAATGATATATATGAAATAAAAACAAAACGAAATAAGAAATCAATGTTTTTTTTTTATTGTGTGGGCTTATGACATTTTTCTTTAAAAAAGGTTTTATTTAATGACCGGCTTTGGATTTTCAAAAGTTCATTTGTAAAACACCAATTTTCGGCCAATTTTCCACATAAGGTTGCACTTATAGTACCAATAATGTTGGTTTTATGGTTATTACGTGTTTGTGGGGTATTGACGTAATTTAATGATTTCACATAACTCCAGAGAAAAATGTCCAACTGAGTTATTTCACATGGGTTTATTGATCAGTTCACATCCGCATTGAACTGCTTCATTATATTTGTAATGAACTTTGAATTGTGTATCTGTGTATCTTTTCATGGTGATTTTTCAAACAATATTGAACACAAATTTGGTGGCATTCAAATTTTACAAAATATATGTACTACTTCTTAATATTTTTTAACAATTTGCCTTTATTATCTATTTAATTCTCTATTTGTTTATATACATTTTTTAACTAGTCATTCATTACATATCTCTTTTAAGACTACATATATTAATGTAAATACCTTTTTAAAACAACATATTATTTATGATTAAAATATATCCCGAAATTGACCTAATATTAGAATTTATTATTAAAACTTAAAACTTCCAATTAGTCGGGGATTTCGTCAATCATTTTTTCTTCTTTTTCTGTAAATTGGAGAAAAATGTGGCATATATTTTTCGCTTTCGTTTATTTGCTATAATTTAAAAGTCTAATCCATAACTAGTAATTAAAGTTAATAAATTGGGCAAAGTTTACGAAAATAAATATTGTGACGACCTGGCAAGACTCCAAAACAAAGTACTGGAATATTCTGGAAAGTACTGGGAAACTGGAGACTATGAGCAGAACGAAGTGAGAGGAAAAACGATGTCTCCAGTGACAGAAGTGTCACTTTTGGCGGAGGAGCGAAAAGTGAAAGAACGGTTGTCAAGAGCATGAAAAATAAAGGTTTAATAGCAAATTGATTTCACGGCCTATTTTGTGTGAATAATTAATCCAGCGAACCCAAAGCTCGTTACAATATGTATCAACTTTAATAAGGTTTCACATCTGTGGAGACTTTTTTGTCACTTTTTCACTCGGAGGCGTATTGTACTTAGTTTCGCAATTCTTTGTCTATTGTTATCAATTACCAAGACATTATTTTGTTTAATCTCAGGTTAAAACTTTGTTCAGAGTTTATGTTCCTTAATCCAACTTTCTGCTGGGATATTTGGACCCTCAGTCTTACATTCTGCTGGGATATCTAATTCGTCAGGTTTACTTTTTGCTGAGTTTTCTTGTTGTATATTTTCCTCCTGATGGTCTATTGTTATTAGAAATAGCTTGGACGCGCGACCTCACAGGTCAGAGTCAGTAAAATTTAGAGGATACAAGGTATAATCAGTTAAAGAAGGCCGGTGTTTTCATTTTTATGGGACTTAATGTAGTATAAGTTTCAGTTTTCCATCCCTCTTTTAATCGATCGATACCATAGCCCGTCGTAGATACCAGCGATGTCTGCCTTATAGCGTTATATGGCCATCTGCTAATGTCCAATCACGTACGGTATGTTTACAAGTTAACCACTCAACTTGTAGGCCTAAAAGTCATAGCCATATGTGAACGCTTTGCATGGCCATCAAAAGTCGATCTGCTCTTATCGAAAGTCATATTTACTCCAGAACCAATGTTTTTCAATGTGCTAAACCAATGATGAATAACCTTGGCTATCTTAATTAGTCATAAAAATAAGGTTGGAACCTTTTGAAATCTTCTTCATATATAGGATGGGACTGCGCCACAGCGGGTATTCAGCTTTAATTGAGGTATAAATTGATAGCTGTGCCTTTAAGGAGGGTTGGACAATGGTGTCAAATTCAGGAGACTATGTGTCTGTGACGACTGGATGACGTATGCTGTATTGTATCAGCACTAGTATTATTTTTTCGTAATATTTTTTTTTTTATTAATCTATTTTTCTATTATGGTCCTGTGGGGCTTTTCAGGGCCCGAAGAGCCACGTATCGCTCGGACCCCACCATTATCAGCAAATACAGCTTACCTGAAAGTTGAGTTTTCGGCAAGATTACTCAATCTTGCCATGGCATTAACTGCTAACCAAATTGCTGAAGTCAATTCGGTTATCCTCACGGATAACCGACATGAATACCCCATATGTAGCTTACCTTTTTATGGGCTGTTCCAAGCCCTCTTCGAGCGGTCATACCTGGAAACATAATTTATGACAAGATTATCATCTTGCCATGACATCAATCCAGCATCAACCGGGCATCCTCGACCGAACAATGGATGGCTCATGTCCACCAACACACGCTAACCTTTTCGTGCGTTATCTTTGTACCCACCCATTGAACATCTGCAAGCCAGATTTTCAGCGGCATGTCCTATGATCTATCTTTCCAAAAGAAGAGAACATCAAATTAAACATTGGCCTTCAGGCGCGCATATTTGTTTGCTTATCAGCATGACCGATTTTACGATCCGTTGCCGTATCTAGGAACGATCACCAGCACCGGTCATGACCAGGAATATGTACCTAAGCAACGAGTAGCCACGATTCTCACGCTGGCTATCGAAGCTGTTTTCGTTTACACAAAGTAAACACCCAAGCAAATATTTTCGCCTGACGGCACCACCAACGGTATTAACATACCCTAAAACAATATGCACCCATGCATTGAATTGAACATGACCGAAATATGTTTACTTTAAGCAAACTAGCAACGGTCATATCCCATGTTTAGTTCACTAACCCAAAAGGATGCACATATTAGCGTTTGCCTGTGGGATTGTTTACACATTGTCCCAAAACAGTTTCCTGCCTTCGGCAAGAGTATTATTGACTCACGTCAATCAAGGAATCTATCTCTTGCGGATGGCGGCAGTATATCTTGCCCATACATGGAGCAGCAGATTTGACCTGCGACATGCGTTTTTCCTGTTTTTCTTTCTTCCCTTCCTTCTTACCTGCACCATTGGCTACCCTTGGGCGGGGAATCCAAGAGGATCGCGTTTGATGGATGTCGATGAACAGACGGGTGCGCACCTTCGTTACGAATCCCCGCGAAGAGTTGCCGAGAGTTTGTCTGAGAGTTTTCCTTTTACCACGTCATTTCTTTTCGTGTGTGTGTTTTTCCTATACCGTGTTTCACCAAGTGTCTTTGAATTGTTGTTTAATTTATTAGCACGGTATAAAATACAATTGTCATCAGAATCTAAGCTACGGTTGTTAATAATCGGACCTACTTAACGGTGTGTAATTGGAGACAGCGACATTTCTGTGTTCTCAGACTATTCTAAGTGTAGAGTTTCCTAAATTCCAAAATACATTTACTGTTTTAATAACTTGCGGACTTAATTATTTATTACCTGTGCTCTACTGACATCATCTTCAAACTCAGGTGAATGCCAGGACACCGTGGAAGACCCGATTGTGGAAAGTGATGAATAACCAAGGAAAATAAAGAACTAATGATTCAAACAACAACTCCTGCCGTTTTATTTATTTTTTTCTTGGAGCGTGTGTTTTTGTAGACAATTTTCGTGAAGCACTCATCGTTGGTGTCCGGTGATTTGCTTTTTCGTCGGTGTGTTTTTATGGAACTCGCATCCTTGCTGATGCTAACATAAAAACCACCTACAGTCCTGTAAAAGTTTTATTTGTTGCTATCATCGCTTTTGAAATCTACCAAAAAAAGATACAATAATTAAAGGAGATGTTTTAAATGTTAGAAAGGTAGCAGCAAAGGATGACCAACAAACATTTGTACGTACATTTATGATGTTATCAATAAATGTTGATGTTTTGTTTCGGTATATTGAAACTATAACTTCTTAAAAGAATGACCCAAAGTGACTAAGAGTGGTAGAAATGACTAAGTTCAACTAAGTTCCAGTAGTTTGTCGCTACTGAATCATACTGTGAAGAGATTACAAAGGTAATGTAGGTAAATTGTATTGTGTCTTTGAATCTGGCCTAGCTTGAACTTGCTGCAGTTACTACATGAGTATTGAAGGTGTATGAAGTGAAGTAGTGTTTGTGAAATGTGCTATGGACCATGGACCGTGACAACATGGAAAGAATGGAGTGTCTTGAGAGATCAAGCCGTCGATTGATAGCGCGAATTATCAGCCATGAGTTAAATTTGTTGGAGTTTGTTCTGAGTTTCGGCCGTTGATTTGCAGTGAAAATTATCAGTAGTGAATTAAATTCGAATTACTGATCAATCTCACTTCAATCAATGATCTGACCTCACAAGGTAGTTCACTCTGTCTACATTGTCATGGTTCATGGTTGTAACGCATTTTTTAAACACTACTTTACTTCAGACGCTCTCAATGCTGACGCAGTAACTGATACAATTTGAAACTAGTACTGAGTAAAGAATTCCAATTCATCCACGTACATATCATATATCTATGTGTATTTAGAGTCATTGTTCGGAAAGGGAAATCAAATATTCTACTTTGTTTTACTTAGGATTTCCCGGACCTACTATTTATATACGGAAGAGGTGATCAATGAAACTACGTTCACTTTCTTTCAACAGTCGTACGCTGAGTACACGACACACCATTTATGTGATTCGTTAATTAGAGTGGAAAATCATACGGAGCATGATACAATTGACTGCAAGTGCTCGGAACGCTTTAATTCAGAGCGCAAACAAAAGTCCAAGGTTAACTTAAATGCGCAACGTGTGACGTGACGTTGGTCAACGGGACTGATGAATCATTAAGCCATATGACTGGACATATAATTTTTATGTCAAATTTTGAATACCACATGGTTCAAGTTAACTATTTCAATCAAACTTCATGTGAACTCTATCCCATCACGTTATATGCACGCGAGAAATTATACAGCAGAACGATAATTTGATATAAACAAGATTTAAAAATTAATTTCTTGTGTGTCTATTTTATTGCACGATAATAAGAAAAAGACTTAGAACAATGCCGTGCATAACGACAATGTACATCACACGATTAGAGGAATAAACAAGCGATGAGTTATTATTGTAATAAGAGAAAAAACCATAAAATATAAAATTTGTTCTACATGGTAGCATCAGGAATGTAAATTATATTCGATCAAATTTGAGGTTTTATAATTGGCAGGTCATTCAAAAATAGGTATCGTTTAAATTTGAATATACAAAAATATGTTTGTACATCTTAAACAGATAGTCAGTTATCAAATTAGTTGCGGATGCGTAAATCGCAAAAAAAAAGTCTGCCGATTTGGTCACAATGTGATCGTATATACGAGGCTTGCCCGTAAAATAACATCTCCATTTTTTACATGATTCAATATGCCTGAATCGACAACTAGTTTTCAAAGTAAATTTGAGTAATTGATGATAATTTGGCACATTATACTGATAATAAATGTTAAACAGTAATTGCTGCAAGATAGCCTGTTGCCAAGTCTTCGTCTCTCTTAACCTATTGACCCTTATATCTTATTTTCATTCTATGGATCATTATAGAATCACAACTATCACTCAATCTGATTAGTGATTGCCAATATGATTTCCGTGGCAACAAGTGTACGGGATAACTAATGCCACACCTTACTGAAAATGTTATTCCATACACTACTTCGGAGAAAGAAAGGCTGTGGCTCTGGATACGTTGAAAATATTCCATCGAGTTTGCCATCCTATTCTTTTGTCAAAATTGCACTCTTATGGGAGATCGAAAATCGATCTACATGTTCGTTCAATGCAGGTTGTACTTGACGATATTAACTCTGATCGTTCTGTGATGCATTTATCTTCTTATTTTCATTAACGATATCTAGTACATCACCCAACACCCAAGGTTTACGGTTCTAATACTATCAATGAATTTTAATTTAATTAATTTTTAGTATCTTCGTATGAATTTCACACCTAAAAATCTGGTGAATTTTTGAGACGACCGACGAACCGAACCAATATTTTATTTCTTCATAAGAACAAAGGGTGTTGTTAGACAGACTTGTGGGGAAGAAGTATTGTGCCAAACACGGACAGTCCGTTCATCTTCCTCCTCCATCATAAAGGTTCCTCCAAGAAATTGTTCGCCGAGTAAAAGAACGAAATGGCGCCATGTTTGTCCGCTTTTTTTTTTACATTTCTGTATTTATTGACCATCAATAATTTTTACAATAAGCAATGCAGATAACTTATGATACTGTAGCGAGCTTAGGGTTCGCTGGATTAATTATGTTAAAAATAAATAAGAGCCGTTAAATCGATTCTGAATTAATCTGACATTTTATTAGTTCGTAATACAACGGTTACTTATACCACACACTTAACGTTTTCTTTATTATCGCTTCCGTAATTATCGCGTATTTTACTGCTTACTTCTCGCTCGAGACTTATCGCTTGTTTTACGTTCTACTTCTTACTCATCACCATGCTCTGTGTGCGGCGTATTTATACTGTTTCAGCGTTTCGTTTCCGTCCGTTCCATTGCCTTGAATGTTCTACTGTTCCTAGTCTCCAGTTTTCCATTACTTTATAGAATATTCTAGTACTCTGTTTCGGACTCTCTAGAATATTCTAGTACTGATTGTCATATGCGTCACAATACTTTAGCTATAATTGTTTACATATACTTACTAGTACATTTTTCAAACAATATGATAGGAGTTATATATTGATTATGGATTAAGATTGTAGTGGGTAGAGCTTCCTGGAAAAGGTCAGAAAACCAGGATATAGTTATTTACTTAACCTATGCTAATTTACTTAACTTAACTTAACTTATCTTAACTTAGTCTAGTTATCTAATTATTATTGAAATAAGTTAGTGTGGTGTGGAAGGGGGAAGCATAGTGATCAATAGGTAGGTTATGGGTTAGTGAGGATATTGTCAGTCAGGGATGTCGGTTGGGGAACTACTTTCCGTTTGTTCGTTGCAACGCAAAATATTGGAGAAGGGTTGAATATTACTATATTTAAATTGGTGAGGTGAAAGCTCTGTATTGTGGTATACAATCTCATTAGAGTTATTAACCAACCTGCCAGAGGTGAAGAACGTTCTGATGTGGAGACAGTTCGGGTAGGCAGTTCGGTTATCTGACGGAGTCGATGTGAGCGCATTTATTATCGGGTTGGGATTATTGGGAAGATTTTTGATAAATTTGATGGACAGCTCGAGGAAGCGTCGATCTACACGTTCAATATTAGCGGCATAGTAGAGCGAACTACTGTTGTAATGTTTGTGGGGGTTGGGATGTCAGTTGAGGCCAGTGATAGGTCTGAAGCATTTCCTTTCGAAAATGCGTAGCTTCTCCATTTGGGCGGGTGTGATATGGTACCATATCGGGCATGCATATATGAGAGTGGGTCTGATTATCTGTTTGTAGATAAGGGATTTAACTTTGGGAGAGAGACCATTCGGCTTGTACATCACTTTTCTGGAGAGATTAAGTTGAATTGCGGCTTTGCGAATCGAGTTTTTGGTGTGGGCGGAGAAGGACAGATTGTTGGTGAAGGTTATTCCCAGGTACTTTAAGGTTTTGGAGGGTTTAATTATATTGTTATTTAACTTGATTCTGATTTTGTTATGGCAGCGTATGGTGTTGTTAGTACAATTCGCATTTCTGCCTTTAAACTGTTTTTGGTGTGGGCGGAGAAGGACAGATTGTTGGTGAAGGTTATTCCCAGGTACTTTAAGGTTTTGGAGGGTTTAATTATATTGTTATTTAACTTGATTCTGATTTTGTTATGGCAGCGTATGGTGTTGTTAGTACAATTCGCATTTCTGCCTTTAAACTGTTTTTGGTGTGGGCGGAGAAGGACAGATTCTTGGAGAAGGACAGATTGTTGGTGAAGGTTATTCCCAGGTACTTTAAGGTTTTAGAGGGTTTAATTATATTGTTATTTAACTTGATTCTGATTTTGTTATGGCAGCGTATGGTGTTGTTAGTACAATTCGCATTTCTGCCTTTAAACACTATGAGTTGAGTTTTGGCTGGGTTGAGTCGGATTTTCCACTTGGTAAAATATGCTGAGAGATTCGGGAGATAGCTGTTAATACAGTTTCTTGCCTCCTTGACAAACTTGTTGCTTGAATAAATTAAAGTGTCATCGGCATAGTTCAGCATTACTGTATTAGGTGACAGTGGCTGCGGGGTGTCTGAAGTATAAAGGAGGTATAATAATGGTCCGAGAATGGAACCTTGAGGAACACCCGCGGTTATACTGTATGGTGTCGAAAGAGTTGAATTTATTTTCACCATGAACTTTCTATCAGAAAGGTAGGAAGCGAGAAGTTTTATGGTGTGGGTATTTAATCCGAACATTGATTGTAGCTTGTATAGCAGTCCTGCAATCCAAACGCAATCAAATACTTTTGCTATGTCGAGAGAGACGCATATTGTCGGGGATTGGTTTTGGAGATTCGTTGTCACATCATGTGTCAGTTTTAGCAGAGTGTTGTTGTTAGTTGAGTGTTGTGGACGAAAGCCAAATTGAGAATTCGGGATAAGGGAATTGTCTCTAGCAAATGAGAGAAGATTTTTGTATAACTTACATTCCAAAACCTTACTAAGCGAATTTAGCTGTGATATGGGACGGAAGTTAGCCGGGTTGTTGAAAGAACCAGATTTACTAATAGGGACTATCACCGCTGTTTTCCAACATTTTGGGAAATGTGAAGCGTTTATTATGTGGTTGAGAAGAACGAGAGTGGGGAGTAAGTTCTCCGGGTGAAGTTTTTTAAATAGAAGGATAGTGATTCTATCCAAGCCTGTAGATTTTTTATTGTTACGCGAAGTAATCAATTCAGATAATTCTGTAAAGCTTAGGAATGTGTCGGTTCCCATGGGATGTGACGCTTTATTGGTTTCGTTGAATTTAGTAATGAATGGTGGGAAGGATGGCTCCAGTGTGCGTGAGATGAATTCATTCACGGTGTCGTGGAAATTAGTGACTGGGAGGGAATCGTTTTGTTTATGAGTTTTACAGAAGTGTTCAGCGAGACAGTTTGCTATATCAGTGTCCGATTGGGCGATGTTACTATTAGTTGGTTGGATGAGATAGTCTATTCGAGGCTTGAATTTACGACCACTTAGTCGATTTATACTTTTAAATAGGTCACGGTTTGGTTTGATACTGTTTAGAGTAGACGTGTAGGTCTGAACCGTGAAATTTTTAAGTTGTCCATTTATCAAGGTGGTCAAAAGCTGTATCTGTTGTTTAATAAAGGGTGAGTAGCTAATATGCAATTTACGTCGGAGTTGTTTTTTTTGTGCGCAATAATTTTGTGAGGAGGTTGGGTAATGGTTTTCCTAAGTGGTTATGAGGGACGGTCGTAGGGGTATGGCTGAAGAGAACATTTCCCAGTATTTGCTCTATTTTAATAGCTGCCTGGTCAATTTCAGTAGGGAATAGGTTTGAAGATTCCGGTAAAGAATAATTTGAAAAACTGGCAGCAATATCGTTATTGACTTTTTTCCAGTTTGTTTTGGAAAAATTTGGGATAGGATTCACTGCGTAGAGTGGTTCGAGCGAAGGGATTTGAACCGTGGAGTGGACGGACCCATGATCGGATGGGAATGTAAAGGACACTGTAGGGGGATTAGATGAATAGATATCTGTGGATTTTAGGAAGAAATCGATTGTTGATTTGGTTGTACTACAAATTCGAGTAGGTTGCAATGGACAGTCTGCGTAAACATATGGATGAAGTGGGAGGAGATCTAGGAGTTAGTAGCCGTATTTGTTGCACTTGATGTCATTAAATGATGTATGTCGAGCATTCCAGTCTCCCCCTATGATGGAAGGTGCCCGCAGAGACTGCTGGATTATTTGAGAAATGTCTGCACTAGGGAAGTTAGGTTCACGAGAAGGGTGAATGTATATAGACGACAAAACCAGTACTTTATTACTTCTGCAGAAGAGTTTAACTGCCGTGTATTCGACATTAGTTATGTTAGTGAACCTAATTTCAGTAAATTGGAATTTCTTGTGTATTAAAATTCCAGTACCACCATGAGGGCCAGTAGTTCGCGGGTTGGACACAAATGTGTAATTAGGAATGTAAGAGTTTGATTTAAGCCAGGTTTCTGAGAGAAGAAGAACATCTGGGGAGAACTTTTCAACAAACAAACAGAGGTGTTGTCTACGAGTGTGGGAATATATGGTTTCTGTGTTGAGGGAGACTAGGGTTAAACTATTCATAAAGGGAAAGAATGTGGGAAGTTATTAAATCTAATATCTGACCTTTTTTTTCTATTTCCGTGCTGTGTTTCAGGGTGGGTAGCAGCGTATGCAGGCTTCTAATATAACCCATGATGTCCAGGTTGAGAACGTTGGAATTGGGTTGATGAGGTTTAGTCCAGTTTCGGGAATCTTTCGTAACTTCTGCATAGGATATTCCTGATCCCGCGAGATGAGATGGTTGAGGTGATGAGGGTTTAGTTGCTGTTGCTTTGGTTGGTGCTGGTTTATTTGTTGTCGTGTGTGCCGATAGTCTCTCGAGGATTCGTAGCTTTTCGGGACATTGGGAAAAGTTCGCTGGATGTGGGCCTCCGCAGTTACAGCACGTTACTGTGATTTTATTTGTGGTTGTTGATCCATCAGCGTTTGTGTTTTGAGTTGTTGTTGGTTCTGTACCAGGCGGGTTTACCTTGCATTCTCCAGGTGTATGCTGTTCGGCACATTTCCCGCATCGTGCACTTAAATGGCACGCAGCTGCTAAGTGACCTGAACCTTGACATCTTTTGCAATGGAGAACGTCCTGTTTGTGTGGTTCCTCAATCGCAATTTTATGCGTAAACAAATATTTTATTTGTTTAAGCCGGCTAACATCTTCGTTCGGTGGAATCTGTACGATTCGTAAACTCCGAATATTGTTTTCTCTCATATGAGGAGTTTGGAAGTAGTCCAATCTGTGTATACTCAGTTCTGGGCAGATCCTCGATATTTCGAGTAGAAGTTACTTACTCGTCCATGCTGGGTCAATGTGCCTTATGATGAATGTCTTTGGTTTCATCTCGGCATGTTGATAAGTGAAGAACTCATGTTTTTTTTTCTGTGAGTTTTTTTACTGCCGTGTCGTGGTCCGTCAAAGTTGTTGTCATGATCGAGATCGAGGAGCCTTTAGAATTTGTGGTAAAGTTTCGATGTCCTAGGGCATTCTCGAGCATCGTGATTACTTCCTTGATGCTAGTTGCATTTTTAATGTAAATTGGTGATAGCCTCACCTTATTTGTAATTTTTTGTCCAACTGTTTGCCACTGGTCCTCTATTTTGTTGGTATATTGGGACGTTGACGGCTTATGTGATGACGATGGTTTGATGTTGGTTGATAAGGAGATGCCTGATCTTTGGGGATGTACTTCCTTCATGCAGACATCGTCGTAGGTTTTGGTCGGTGATTGAAGAGAGCGTATTTTGTCGTGCAGTTGGTTCATTGGGGCTGTAAGCAGCCTTATTTGTTCCATGGCGTCATTGTATTTCTTATGGTAGTCGATGGTTGGTTGAGTAGTCATTGTAGCGATTTTCTTCGGGGCGTTTAAGATACTGTGGATGGTATTTTTTTTTCGTTTTATAGTTAATCGTTGGGCAGCACTGGGACCGTTGCTCGGCATCTGCGAACGCAAAGTCCTGATACGGTCGTTTATTTTTTGTTTTGGTTTACCAATTTTGGGATAGTTTTCATAAGTTATAACCGAGGTTTAAGAAATTTTCACTATCACTTTACACAATAGAACAATGTTCTGTCACAGACCGTTCTTAATAACGGTACCACATTTATAGTTCACACGCGCACACCTGTTTTTTTTTCTTTTCTTTCTGTCAAGCAGTAGGAGTGGCAAAACGCGTCTACTCACTAAGACGATCAGAGTGGGAATGAACGTCAGGGCCTCGAGGGATACAAAATACAACTGCCGTTTGTCCACAACATTGAGTAAAACACCAGGGGAACAACGATTAAGGAAACACATCTAGGAACTGCCAGGCACTGCAACACGGAAAATTAAACACTGGTGATGTTGTTGAAGTAAATGTTCTTTTATTGGTTTAGATGTATCCAAGTATTTTGATGTGTTTATTTTGTTATATTCGTCATTATCTTTAAAATTGTGAAGGATAATTCGTAATTTTACAGATTGAAGTCGTAAATTAATCTAATTAGACGATGAAATCACGCGTACACGTCCGCTGTATGAACCGACGACTTCGTATATCAAAACTGTTACTCACGCGACTCGCGGCTGACTTTCGCGTCCCCGTGTGCACCGGGGAGTGGGAGCGGCACGACCGTGGTGGTCGGCGGATGTAATTCGACTCAGAGTAATTCCTCTCCACTAAGGATATGTTTTTACTTACCACCAGAGAAACGTAAAGTCTCTCTTGGTGGAATAGAAAACCAGATCTCGTAATGAAGACCATGGTGGTATGTGTGTGATCGTTTAGATCTGTGTTGTTTACTCATGCGCGAAGGCAATGGCAAAACAAAGCAGGCAGGTGGAAAGGACAAGGGATCGAGAAGATCGTTGTCTATGAAGTGCATGGCGTCTAAATAAATAGACGACGATGCATCGAAGAAATGTGGTAAGAAAAAAGATGAGGCGAGGGTATCACAAAAGTCTTATATGCGTGATGCCCTTGTGTAAATATACGAATAAACATTGGGAAAGGTGCTAATGGTTGCGATACTTTATACAATTAAAATTATATGTCGTATGTTGGGTCGGTGGCTGAAACGAATTTGCTGCATTTGTATATGCTGGATAATTCGTTTGATGGCTAAGCACGAAGTTGTGATTGTTTGTTCGTTGGAAAACAAATCATGGGTGAATCTATTGTAGCTGGGTTAATAGCCGTGTTGCTATTAGGCTGGTGATGCTAAAGCAATTTAGGTATGCGATGGGTGGTCGTGTACCGTATCTTGCTGAACGAAATGCGATCGAATTTTTATGCATGTTTACATGCGAAGGAATTCGATTTATGACACTAGACGTTAGTGTTTGCTTTTGTCCCTTGGACAAAAGGCTGCCGAGACCGTGGAATTGCCAGGGATATGCGGTGTGCACGAGGACAGCGGAATTGCTTGGCATACCAGAGTGCCGGATGATTTAGGTATTCATGATTATTTAGGGAAGAATTCTTATAGGGAATTTGTATGCGAAGAGATGCATGAAAGGTAAGGATTCTTTACAGGGACTTTATATTATAAATTGCTCTATTTAATGCGTGAAGCATTTAAGGTGCTAATGTGATTGCATTAGCGAACTTAAGGAAGTTGGGTAGCGGTTATGGGGGTTTTTCAGGTAAGTGGGCCGTGGGGTTTGGCGGAACCACCACAGATTATGATTCATCGCTCGAAAGAGGTGATAGTTATAGGGAGTAACTTTTGATGTATGCGGCTGCTGGGGTAAAACTTTTAAACAATTAAGGTAGGTTTTGGCTTGGGCCCCAAAATGTGGATTATCCTTCTCATGCATGAGAAAACATTTTTTCCATGACCGTTTGGCTGATTGTGGATGTTGACATGGCCCTTTGGCCCCTTTTATGACATTTTTTACATTATCTTAGTGGATCCACTCTTTATCGCGTGAATTAACGTTCGTTTATGTCTCAACGAAAACATCATTTTGCGTATGAAAAATCGGCGTTCAATTTCTCTCGACATCACTCATATGGGACACAATATTCTTTCCTTTGATTTTAACGATACAAAATTGATGGCTGGTTCTTTACCTCTGTTGTCGAATTCACCGCTCTTAAGCCTTTGAAACCATTCACGACAACTTTTCTCATTTAAAGTAGCCTCATCATATGCTTCTACAAGCAATCAATGCGCGTCAGTTACAGATTTCTTAAAATCAAAAAGGTTCATCAAAAGTTCCAGCAAATAAGGTTTATTCCGCTCGAAACTCGACATTTTCACTGGAAAAAAATTATGTGATGCTAATGCAAAATCGGAAATATTTCAAGGCTATGGTATTGCCAGATGTCCAACCTTACGAGATGGCGTTTTACATCTGACAATTTCAACCAGAACTTACTGGTCTTTTGTAAAACGGCGGACATTTATTTGAACTTTTAATATTTTTTCTCCGTGTATCATATTATCCGCCCTACACAAAGAGTACCTCGGGGTGATGTGATCTGAGTCCATCAATTTGTGTGAAGCTATGATTTCATAGATCCGCACAGGTTTCACGCAACAAAGTTGAAAGCGCGTGATCAGCATACAGCCGAACACCCAATGCGGCCAATCCAAGGGGTCGCTCGTCTGTCTAAGATTGTGGCGACTAAAACAGATTACACACACGCAAGCTCTTCTAAACAGCACACAAGCGAATTAAAAAAAAAACCATTAACACCATACACTAGAGCATTTACGTAGCGATCACACCAAATGACGTGTTGAGATTCTTTGGTCCATGCGGCCGTGGCCTGATGCGTTATGCGTTGATTCTAACTTTTTCATAGCGTTGAAGGACTATTCCCCAAAATGTTTATTGGTGAGTTCGGCGTGATCCAGGTGCACAATTTGCGTATCTTTCTCCCTCAGTTGGACCAGTTCAGTCCGCCTGCTTGGTCGCTGGAGTTCGGGCTTTCGATCATTTTCCGATGTAATCAATGTTGCGATCGATGGAAATTTGCAGGTGTTGTGGCATTTATCAGATACCTTTTTCACAAAACGATCCCGCCTGGAGGCAAGGTTTATTCAATTTTTCACGGCTTCGACGAATTTAAATGCCGCCACTGACGAGACTTTTCGTTAGTTCCGGCTGTTGTCTAATGTACAACTCCTCTCCCCGTTCTGCGTAGCGGTCAAGAAATTCCCGGACATTGGACTGTTCTGAGATTGTCGTTTTTGACGACTTTAATGTTCACAACTCTGGATGGTTGGTAGACTCTAAAAGAATCGACTAGGCTGTGAGGCTGGCTGAGACGTTCGCCGTTAGCCGCAATTTGACTCAACTCGTGGAGGAACCTATCCGGGAGCCGGATGGTCGAGGTAATTTTGTGAACATAATAGATCTGTTTCTGACATCCGAGCCAAGTTTTATGGATGTGCAGTCCCCAAACGAAATATTTATTTAGTGTTGTGTTGTATAGTGTTGCGTTGGAAATAAATATTGGCCTATGAAAGTATATCGCGATTGGGGAAAATATCCGACTGAGCTGGAATCTATTATTCATGTATTTTATTAATATTAAATTCGTTCGACTGGGTTAATAATTTGACATGATTTCGAAATACCCAATGTAAGCTACCCGGGCTCATGCAGTAGTACTAGTACGACACATGCCAGCGTCATATAAAGTTTCCGAAAGCTAGTAAATGTAGTTGTGCATCTTTTGACAGTTACTCACCAAAATTTCAACCACTGCGACAGTCATTTGAGCGAGTCGATGTGAGTGTTTTTGTGAAAATGGACAAAATTGAGTATCGAACTGTCATCAAATTTTTTTTTTGAAGGGCAACACGCCGACGCAAATCAAAGATGAGTTCGACTCTGTGTATGGGGACTCTGCACCATCATTTACCACTGTGAAATTTTGGGTAGATAAATTTAAACGTGGCCGTGAGAGCTTTGGAAACTATGAACGTTCGGGATGTCCAAAAACTGCAACAATTGACGATAACATCGCTAAAGTTCACCAAATGGTGCTAAACGACCGCCGAATTAAAGTAAGAGAGATAGCAGAGGCTATGAAAATGTCCAAAGAACGTGTTTGTCACATATTAAATCAAGATTTAGGCATGAGGAAGCTGTCAGCGCGTTGGGTGCCGCGTTTCCTCACGTTAGACCAAAAACGTGTTCGAAAGAACTTTTCTAACGCTCTGTTGGCAATAATCCGAGTTTTGGCGCCGATTAATTACTGTCGATGAAACTTGGATGCACCATTATACGCCCGAAACAAAAATACAGACAAAACAGTGGACTGTAAAGGGGGAATCGGCTCCAAAAAAAAGTAAACACTGTTTTTTCGGCTGGGAAAGTGATAGCGACTGTTTTTTTTTGAGATAGTCATGGAGTTATCCTAATCGATTGTCTTCAAAAAGGAAAACCCATTACGGAAACATACTACGCAGCATTACTTGACCAACTGAAGACAGAAATTGCGGAGAAACGGTCACATTTGCAGAAAAGTAAAATCCTGTTTCATCACACCTCAGCGGATGCCATGGCGAAAATCCACGAATTACGGTTTGAACTGCTTGACCATCCGCTTTACTCTCCAGATCTAGCTCCAAGCGACTTCTTTTTCTTCCCTAATCTAAAAATTGCGCTCGGAGGACAGAGATTTTCGTCAAATCTCCTTCGTGAACAGTTATTTTGCAGAGAAAAACAGTAAGTACTATTTGGACGGCTTATAGAGACCGGAGCATCGCTGGCAGAACTGAGTAGAGTTACAAGGAGACTATGTAGAAAAATAAAAATAAATTTTAAGAAAAATGTTTTGTATCTTTGTTAGGTCGGAGACTTTTCAGCCCACTCATGTATTTATTTAGTGCATGATTGGTGATTTCTTTACATCGTGTGGAATTTGGGCGTAAGACACACTACGTGCCACGAAGTTGTTGTAAGAATGGGCGTTTGTTTCAACTTGTTCGTTTGTCTTGTTCAACCTGTTTCTTTCTGGCTTCCTACTTTGATTTTAGTTGTTGGCATGTCGGGTAACCTCTAAAGTGAGCAGGGTGACCAGTATATTCACAGAGGACGCAGGATTGTCCGGTAGCTGTTCGTAACCCAACGGGCATTCCCCAATAGCTTGATTGTTGACACACTTCAATTCAATGCCGAAGCGTTGACCCCACATGTATCCGGCCTTCTTACTTCTCTATTTTCTCCCAATTTATTGTTTGATAATTGAGTGCTTTAGAATGCCTGAGCGCATCAATTTTACTGTTCGGACTTAGAGGGACAACGAAGAACGGCAACTTGTTACGACTTCGGGAGAGGGCAGTGGAAAATGGTTTAACATCTGTAAATATTAAATTGTTAATTTCGATAGTTTTTGATTCCTCGAGAAATTTCTTTGGGGAAAAGGGCAGATCAACTCCTTTGAGGACCATGAGGACAATTTTTTTCTGGTGTTGGGGTGCACGTGTGGTACTCGCTACATGCTTTCCTTAAGGCATCTTTAATGGTGTGATCGTTTTTCAACCTATCGCATAAAAACCTTATCTTGTTGTTTTTTAAACATTTTGTTTCAAAAGTGTTGCAAGGTAACTTACCAAGTTTAATAATATCTTTAGCTTCCATGAGGTATGGGCTAGGAAGCTTTTGGTTTATTATGGTAGGGTCGCCATATAAGGTAGGATACTGGGACTGACGCCTTGTTAGGATTCGTGCATCACCATGCAGGAAAATGCAAAAATCTGACGTACAAGGTGAAGCGTATTTTTCAAATTTGTAGAGGTCAGCGCAATGTTGTGTCGGGTCCAATTCGTGCGCACAGTGCTATCAGAGGTAGAAGTTTCTAAAAGAGAGATATCTGCTTGACTATATGACAGGGCACGAATGCCATAGGTTTCTGCCAGAAAGGCGCAGCATATTCGTAGGACAGGGCACGAATGTCATAAATATCTGCCAAAAGAAACAAAATAATGAGACGGAAGTTTGAGTGAAGTCAGCTTGTATCTGCTTTATTCTTTCAGAAATCGGTTCTTAAATACCATTTCTCCCATCAATATTTCCGATGCATATCGATACCAAGTAGGCCACATGCCATCATATTTCGGCCGTCTAATAACGACCTGAAAACGATGTTCCTAATATCAAACATTCACTGCACATTGCATGGCAAATCCACAATTAATCACTTCTCAAATGACACGTTAATAGGTGAGTACCACGCACCATGATATCGAGTGCCATGCATGACACATATCTATCGGAACACTTGGGCAATTGAGTATTGTCATGTTATACTTTTTGTCCGATTTCTCCTGCTGTCCGCGTTTGGCGTGTGCCGTCCGGGATTTTGTTTCATGGTCGTGGATTTTGATTTGTGATCCGATGTATATTACGGGAAATGCGTTTCTGTTTAAATACACTAAAGAGGCTAACTATAATGGGAGACACCTTCCCTTTCCTGTTGTTTGCTGGTTGTATCTCATGTTGCACTCCCAGTTACTGCTGCTATTGATCCTCTTGCTGAAGTTATTTCTGTTGCTGTCGTTGTTTCTGCCGTTGGTCCATCGCTAGTAGTGCTTCCTTTTCTGCAATTCATTATTTTCCTCCAGAGTTCGGCAATCCATTTATCCCACTCTGTGGTCCTTCTCTCAGGGAGTGTGTCTCGTCCTGAAAAGGACGAGGGATCTCTTTAATATAGCTCCTGAGGGAACCCGTTGCGGTGCCGCCGTGCTTCCTCAAACCTTGAGGGAAGAGCAGCTACCGGTTGTTAAAAATCAATCACCTGTATTTCCAATATTTAAACTCTATTTATTTATTTAATTACATTTATTTAGTTTATTGGCGTCCTACCACATCGGACGCCAATCGACTCTGATCCTCGAATACAAAATCCATCGCCATTATACGAGGGTTGCCTTTTATATTTCGGGATTAGAGATCAAAAACAAATATTGATCATCGAAAATCACTTTATTGTTTTTCAAGATATTCCCCATGAAGATCTATACACTTTTGCATGCGTTTGAACCAATTGTCGAAGCATTTTTGCCACTCTGATTGAGGTATCTCCAACACATGCATTCTGAATGCAGCAACCGCATCTTCAGGTGTCGAAAAACGTTGGCCTCTCAGTTTGTTTTTTACGTACGGGAATAAAAAGAAGTCATTCGGTGCCAAGTCAGGACTATACGACAAATCGATGTTTTGGGTGCTCAAAAATGCAGTTGTCGCAGCCGATGTGTGAGAGCTCGCATTGTCGTGGTGAAGAGTGATCCGTCTTCGGCGGTTGGTTTTCCTGATTTCTTGGAAGACAACTGGCAAACAAATGGTTGTGTACCACTCGGAATTGACTCCTCTGCGTTGTTCTAGTGGTACGGTTGCGACATGTCCAGTTTTTCCGAAAAAACCGGCGACCATTTGCTTGGAAGTGCTGCGTGCGCGAACAACTTTTGTTGGATTTGGCTCATCTTGAAACACCCAGACAGTCGACTGCTGTTTACTTTCGGGCTCATACGCGTAAATCCACGATTCATCACCTGTCACGATGTCATAGACGTGTTTCGAAGCACCGCGACCGTATTTTTTGAGCATTTCTTTCGACCAATTGACACGAGCCTTTTTTTTGGGCGATTGACAAATTGCCTGCTATTCATTCCATGTGTATTCAGGTCTTTCTCGTCGTTGCCGATATCCAGGCTGAAGGGCAACGTACTTGTGCTATACGCACACATACACAATCCTCCCCTATTGATGAAATTCGCGGGCATCGAACTGATAAATGTAAATTACATTGGAGTCAGATATCAACGTCACGAGAGTGCAAACGCACTATACGCGCCTATTCAGGTTTTCCACAATATACAAAGTCGAGTTTGTAATCGAGTACACCTTAATGTAAAAGCATATCGGTTGTTATGATTAATGGAACTAATAAAGAAAATTTCAAACATTTAATAAGGAAACTCGTGCGTTTTATTTCCCCGGTAATCGTTGTGAAGGATTAATCCAGTGTGTTTGGTTTTGCTCCTTTTCCTCGCGGAACAATTTAGTGCACCGTCTATCGCTGTGGGGTATTTCGCTTAACCTGCGTCCGTGCTGACGCTCCTGGTAAATACCACCCACAAATCTTTTAAGTTACTGTAAACAACACAAAAAGCGCTCGTATGTCAAAACGTTCTGAGTGCGTATAACCTCAAAAATGTCCAACTTTACGACAGAGCTGTCAATTGCCGGATTGCAACACTAGGGTTGCCAAATCCCGAAACATAAGAGGCAACCCTCGCAAAGAGAAACAAATCGAAATTTGTATCTCGAAAATACACAATTTCCTACAAACATCCCGATTTTGGAATCCTGAGTGAGATGCTCAGTGTTTATTTAAGATAAGAATTCAATTTCTTGAATTCTTACGAAACTATTTTGCAGATGTCGATATGTATCTGGTTTTGGTTTTCTATTTGCTTAACTCAATGGAATTTTTCAGATAGAGATAACGATCTCTGAATTTTGAATTTTCATGATGCCGTGGAGCAAACGTAGAACAATAAACGAATATTAGATTCGTTTATTGCGAATTTTAATTTTAATTCGGATTTTGGATTAAATTTTGCCGTGGGCGCAAATGTTATGCGATAAACGAATGTTTGATTCGTTTATTGCGAATTTTGGATTATGTTTGGGTTTTTGTGGGTTTGATTTTGAGTTTTGGAGTAAAATCGCTGGGACTTAGATGTGGAAATGGGGAGAAAAAGGTGGTAGGGCTTTTCAGAGCACTACATCCTCCCCTCCTAGAAAAAAAAATTAATTAAGAGAATAATTTTCTAGGAGTGACGCGATAAAAGATGAAGGGTGATGTCATCATGATTCGTTACATAATTTGCATTTAAAAACTTAAAATTTTTAGTTCAGTTACAATTGCTCGTTTCTTTTTTCAATTTTAAGTATTATTCAAAGTTGATTTTCTTAGTTTACGGTAGAGTGTTCTTCAGTGTTTTGTTACGTTTTTATAAATTCTATGTTTATGTGTTAAACTAAAGGCTTAAATTTACCATTTTTCTTATCGTGTATATAAGTACATTTTTAAGTTACATATATTCATATATTATATATTACATATATATATATATATATATGAATATATTATATATTACATATATTCATATATTATATATTACATATATATACATTCTTTTGTTTTTTCAATATATTTACTAATAATTGTGAATTATTTTTATAAAGTAAGGTTATTTTAAATAAATTATTAAATTCAATTCATGAAAATATATACGGATAAATATTAGGTAAGTCGTAATAATGTATTGTATTACAGCTTTTGTATTATATAAAAATTTACATTATCTCCAAAGTATATTTCTGTTTCATTTTGAGGACCATATTTATGTATTTTCTTTCATGTATTATAAAGACAGATTTTATTCTAAATTTTTAAGTTTGTTTTGAGTTAAACTAAAAAATGTTAGTTCCTTATTTTTCTTAGGATATATGTAATTTGGTTAATTGAAGAATGTTACATAGCTATTTGAAATTATTCTATTTCTGTTTAAAATTGTTTACTTCATAGATTTTGTTTTGTGTAAATAAACATTTTTTTTTTAAACTTAGAATTATATATGTTTTTTATTTACAAATTAAGATCCTTTATTAATTAAAATAGTTTTGTTCATTTATTTAAATTTTAAGTTAATGGCAATTAATTAAAATATTATATAATATTTACAAAATTATTTTATTGAGGGAGTTAATATTTGTTTTATATTTATGTGTTAATAATATGAAGTTGCGGAGATTTATTTCTGTTATATTTTGCTTATTATCTCCTGAATTGTTAATACTCTGGTATTATTTTTAAATTTTCTTTGTTTATTATAGACAATTCTTTTTTTTTGATACATACATTTTCCAAAACAAAGTTGGTTGTTTTATTTTATTTGTTAGCGTTATTATGTATATGTATCTATTTTGTTTTTGTACAATAATTTATTAAGAGGCGAATTCAATATTATTAATTTTATATTTTCTATTTAATTTACATATAGTTTTATTTTATTTTTTCATTTTTAGATCTGAGAATTTGTGTTTTATTTTTATGTTCATACACCTATACATATATATTTGAAAGGAAAAATCTATTTGTTTCACAATAAGTTTTTCTTTAAATTTGTGGAAGACATTCCAAACTTTCGTCGGATTGGGTTGTGTACAATTTTTCAAATTTTGGGCAACAAAACCATCTAGAAAGAACATTTTAAAGGATGGAGGATTCGCAATCGATTTTGGAAGACCACCGTTTGTTTTATTTGTAAACGGGATGTTGAGTATCTGTTTATTTTTATGTTTTATTTGTAGAACCCATTTTAAGGTTTGAAAAATTAAAGAAACGAGAGAGACGATGCGGACAAACAAGTAATTTAAAGGTAATATTTTGATACAGCTGTTCTTTACAGGCTTATACTTTGCTGTGACTTCTTGTCCCTCAGTCTTACTCTTAGCTGGGAACCTTTGTTCCTCAGGCTTATTGGATGCTGGGAGTTTTTGGGGCTTTTCACGCTTAAGTTCTGCTGGGACTCTTTGTTCCGCAGGCTTACACTTAGCTGAAATTTCTTGTTCCTCGGGCTTACAGTTTGCTGGGAGTTCTTGCTCCTCAGGCTTACACCTTGCCGGGGTTTTCAGTTTGTGCTCTATGAACTTGGACGTGTTGTTGCTAGAAGTCGGAGCATTTAAAAATATGAAAGTAGAAGGATGTGTTAGGATAGTATGATTAGGGGTCTTTGTCGATTCATCAGATCCGGCCCGTAGACAAACGGATTTAGATGTTGACTGTTGGATATGATCTTTGGTCACTATTTCTTCTATTTGAGGAGCAGTTAGATCATCCTGCCTCTGATTTATCTCCCTATTATCTCTAATGCCAATTTCATCCCTAGACGACACTTTGTAAGTTGAGGCATTTTCTACCTTCCTGTTTATATCCTTAGCTTCTAAGAACGATTGTTTAAATCTTTGGCTGTTTAATGTTCCTATACAAATTTGTGATTGCTGTACCCTACTCGTTTTGTTTATTACTCCACTTCTCCAGACGTTTGCCGTAGAAGTGGGCGGAGCTCTAAAATCGTTTTTATTCGATGGAGAGTCGTTTAGACTTTTGAAATGAGACTGTATCCTACATTCTGCTTGAGAATGATCAAATCTTTTACAATAAGTGCATTCAATGCGTTGAACCTCTGTCTTCATTTGTTGGGGACCAACATTTAGAGAGTTTGTATTGCGATAACAAGTCCAGGAAGTATGTCCAGCCTTCTTGCACGATTGGCAAATTTGTGGCTGGCTATATTTGGAATTATTGCATAAATTAAGAGGGTTTCCATCGCCTAGTCGTGGGGCCTGCTCGAGAGCGTAATTTATTGCTGCTCTAAGACTTGAGGTAGCTCGTGCTTTAACTAGAAATTTCAAATGGGGATCCCTAAGACCATCTTCAAAAGTATGCAAGGCGAGCTTTTTATTTTCTTCGAGGAGATATGTTCGCATCGCAGGTTCGACAATGCTTTCAAATGTGGCCTTGTTCAGCAGATGCAGGAGGTGTGTGAGTCTGTTTCCAAACTCCTTCACATCTTCCTTGCTATCTTGCTTGGCAGTCACTAGACTGTTTTGCGCCGCTGACCTACAGGTGAGAATTTTAAATTCTTCCTTCAATTCCGAAGCAAGATCATTCCAGGTTGAAATGACCTTATGTCGGATGTGGTCGTATGCTGGCCCTTGTAGTCTGGTTTTTATCACGCTTAGATAAAATACATTTTGACTGTAGTCCTGAACCTGTGAGAAAATAATATCCCCACAAGAGATAAAATTATCTAATTCGTCCGGGTTACCGTTAACACCGGCACGAAATCCAAAATATCTTTCAACCCGATTGTGATATTCATTGTTATTAGTTTCGCGTTTTTATAATTGGATATTAATTTTCGCGCGCTTCAAATATTCGATTCGCGTATTATTTTGGGTGAAATATTCCTTCGGTAAATTCATCTTCCCAATTATAAATGGAATAACCCTATCTAAAGAGAATCCGAGGAAATCGATCCTATCGAATGTAAGAGAAACAAACAATCCTAATGTCGAAAGAACCTGACAGACAGATTAGCAGAAGAGATCCTGTGAAGGAAGCCAAGGGTAAAAAGAGAGGGCACTTTTATCGAGCCCAAAGTGAAACGAGTCCGCAAGCGGAAAGGATCCTAATAGATGGATACGGGAAAGAGTTCCTAAGGAATTTCGAATCTAATAAGATAAAACGAAAAAGACCAGCAACAGATAAGGGTGAGTGCGTTAAAATTTGAGATGTCCCTGCCTGAGAGTATGAAAAATGTTCCGCAAGTGATTTCGATTATTTAGAAACTTATTTTAAAGAATGTATATATGTATATATATATGTAAAAATTTAGGAAAATTGCTTTTATATGTGTAAAGGTTTTTTCTTATTCTCCCTTTGTATATTTAAATTTTGTTTGGGGTTTCTATTATCATTCCCCATAAAGTAAATATGTTTAATAAAAATTTTGGGTTCATTAAATTTGGGGTTTCATTTGTCCCCTTTGTATATGAAAATTTTAGATTCAACTAATATATATATATAAATGGACATAAGTACCTGTGGTTGTTGCTGGACATTCTGTTGAGTGTGTTGCCACTGAGTCCAAGTGTTCGGTATCCTGGTAGGAGATGATGATGTCATCGGTTATCCTGCTACCTTGTAATATGTTGACGGAACTCATGGCCGTCGTTCACTTCATTTACAACACACACTATTTAGATGTTTGCCTGCTGGTGCCGCCAATGATATGTTGCCGCTCTTTGATGTATTTCAAAGATTTGAGTTCCTTGCTGATGCTGACTGCTTCGGCTGTGTTAATGGCGATGGCGATGTTGTGGATGTTTATAGCGCACCACGTATTGATGCGCCTGCTAGACGATGTTGCATAAAACGAGTTGCATTAACATTTGTTGACGTATTGTACAGCACTTTTGGACTCGGTAAGGAACTATAGTTGATGCCACTGTCATTGAGTTTGTTTTTGTTGTATCTGCAGAACGATATACGATATTCGCCACACGATTTTACCTGAGAATCCCGGGGCTGGCCGGAGTTGTGTTGGCCAATTTTATTCACTTTTTGCACTATTGTCGGTGTTTAGTCCCAGGCACGCTTTTGTTATTTGTTAATATTATGGGTTGCTGCTCCTTCTTCTTTTGTTGTTGGTAGGGGATAGTTGGATTATCCCACCGCTGCCACCATTTTTGCTGTGGTCCTACTCTCAGGGAGCGTGTCTCGTCCTGAAAAGGACGAGGGATCTCTTTAATATAGCTCCTGAGGGGACCCGTTGCGGTGCCGCCGTGCTTCCTCAAACCTTGAGGGAAGAGCAGCTACCGGTTGTTAAATATGGGCCTGGGAATCGGCCAAGCACAATAAAAAATCAATCACCTGTATTTCCAATATTTAAACTCTATTTATTTATTTAATTACATTTATTTAGTTTATTGGCGTCCTACCACTTCGGACGCCAATCGAGACTGATCCTCGAATAAAAAAAAAAAAAAAAAAAAATAGTGGCGAGGAGGCCGAATTTAGCGAGACAGGACATATGTGTCGTTCATCTTGTCTCTGACTTCTGATCATCTTGCGATAACCAGAATCATCCATATCCGTGAGGATGTTGGGCTCGGTCCCGCGGCATCTGAAAAGAAAGGAAAAAAAGGGGGGGGGGGGGGTACCCAAGGATAGTGTGGACAGTGTTAGTCCAAGTGTTCTCTAACTACTTTTATAGAGGTATGGTGGGAAAGAAATCATACAAGACCGGTAGGTCTTGGGTGCGGTAGTAAACGCAGATCACGTCTTTGGCGTCTGATAATCTGCTCTTTGGTCGGTGTGTATGTTTGTGTTTGTGCCGTCTTGTACTGTGCGTTCGTGTGTTTGGTTTGTTAATAGTAGACCCTATGGGATGGGTCCAGGAATCCTCTATTATAGAGGGGAATGTTGTTGGGAAGGGTGCTTTCTTCAGTTTTGTACTGAAGAAAAAATTGTGGGGGTTTGATCCGAAGAGATCGAGAGAGAGAAGGGTCAAGAACGCAAGAGTCCCGTACAAGTAGGTTCTCGCTGTTCTGAATGTTTTCGAGGTACTTATATGCTAATTGAAGCAAGTACTCGTCGATGGGGGTAATGGAGGTGCCTTCGTATAGGTGAGAGTTGGGGTAATGACGAGCGTCAGGCCTTCTAGAATGATTGGTGCATCTTCTGAGGAGTTTCCTTTCGAAAACTCGAAGTCTTTCCAATTCTGCGATCCGTTCTCTGAGCAGCCCCACCACCCTTTTCCCCCATTCATACATCCTAATCCCAATAATCCTACACCAAAATCTAAATCTAAACAAAATCCAAAATCCCAAACTAAATCCAAATATTCGCAATAAACGAATCAAATATTCGTTTATCGCTTTGCATTTGCCCCACGGCATAATCTCGTGCTATTTATCTTAATCAAACGGCATAATTTAAATTCAGAATCCAGAAATATATTATCTCAATCTGGTAAAATCCCTCGTAAATTAAATAAACCAAACCCATGGTAAATCGAACCAGATGTTCAATTCGCCATAAACAAACAAAACCCAAATTCCATTACCAGTTCTCATATGCAAATAGTTTGTGAAAATTCAGAAAACTGAATTCTTATCTAAAACAAACATTGAGCATCACACGCAATGTATCGAAAATCGAAATTTTCCACCTGAAACGTTCGTTTCAAAATACAAATCCCGATTTGGTGCCGTTTAAAAAGTGATGTATCGCGATCTCGAGGAGGCAGTCAATTAACGTACATAGTCCCCTGCGGAAGTGCTGAAGGACCACGATCAGAGCATCTTAGAGCAAGGACCTTAGAGGTGGTGTCCCCAGGATAATCGTCCTTTTTCAGATTAAACTAAATAAAAAACAGGAGACGACTTCCAACCAGGCACCGGTGAGTAGAGTGGTGGCATGCCCTCAAAATAGATCATTACAGTTTTCCGCGATTACGAACATCATTAGAAGGCGGCAGGTTGCACGGCTGTTCTTGAAACGACATCCCACAAACAAGTAGGTCGTTGCTCTTCCCTCAAGGTTTGAGGCAGCACGGCGGCGACCACATCAGGTCCCTTAGGAGCGGTCTTAAGAGATCCCTCATCGCTTTCAGCACAGGGAAACACGCTACCCGGGAGCGAGACCAGTAGTAACAACAACTAATACTACACCACCTCCATCATTATGTTAAATTCTGGTCTACTATGGGAGAATGTTTTTGTTGTGTATAGATCATGTCGGAATCACCAGTTGCACCGTATTGAAGAACCTGATCGATTTCACATTATTAAAAGGTTAAAACCAAAACATCAACACATCAGACCACGGCCGCGTGTACGATGATATCGTACCTTATAACCTACTGAAAGAACAAAATATGATTCTAGTATCGCAGTACCTGGCTGACTTTCAAACAGACAACTTGTCTCACAGTTTTGCTCGTGCTATTTATCTTAATCAACCGTTAATTTCACAATAATTATCACAATTTAATTATCATTATCTTGTTTTCTTTGCCTCGTTTTCCGCATACATAAAATTCGAACGAGTGTTAAAACCGTTAAGTTATGGCCCCTGGGCCACGTGTGTTAAACAAAATTAAGCGCAAACAGTTGCGTTACGACCCCGTTATTGGAGGCCAAACTCCTCCCGGTAAACTTTCAAAAGTGAACAATAAAGTGCTAGAAAAATCTAAAATGTGTTCAAACACTAACTTTTTTCAACCACTTCAAAGTCTGATGGAAGACTCTCCTGAAATGGATCCGACCAATGACGAACAGTGCGCAGAACTTCCTAAAGAAACCGTTCCGCCAATTGTGGTGTTAAAAACAACTAGTGCTAAAGTGCGTGATATTTTGAGCAACATTAAGATAGACACATACTTAATTAAAAACATACCGATTGGACAAAAAATATGTGCCCCAACAATGGACATATATAACAAAATCAGAACCGAACTCTTACGGTTAAAATGTGAGTTTTTTACCCACTCGCGTAAGGAAAATCGTCCATTCAAGGTAGTGTTATCAGGATTAGACTTGATTAGCAACGATATAGTGAAAAATGAACTAATTGCACTGGGGATTAAGTGCCTAGATGTTAAAACCATCACATTAAATTCGTCAACAAAAGCCCTGTACAAACACTACTTGTACATCGTCTACATTCAACGCGGTACTGTTAAATTAAACGAACTAAAACGGAACTACTCTACTTTGTTCAAAATCATCGTTCGCTGGGACTTCAAAAAACATAATCCAGGTAAGGTCACACAATGTCACAATTGCCAGCTTTACGGTCACGGCTCGATGCATTGTCACATAAATAGCTTCTGTGCAATCTCTTCGGGAAACCATAAAACATCCGACTGCAAAACGAATGAGGTCATCAAGTGTGCAAATTGTAGTGAGCCACATAAATTCACCGATCCAGAATGCATAAGCCGAAAGCAGTA
The DNA here is from genome assembly GCA_963931805.1 of Microdon myrmicae. NCBI lineage: Eukaryota > Metazoa > Arthropoda > Insecta > Diptera > Syrphidae > Microdon > Microdon myrmicae. The sequence continues at coordinate 77,022,806 of OZ007502.1, read as the reverse complement.
CATAGACATTCGCCGCAAATTATCCCCACGTGGACGTGGTACAGGAAATACAACGTTCCTACAGCCTCCGAGGGACAAACAGCAGCCACTGCCCGACCGATTATCCATTGATAATTTTCCTCCACTACCCCGATCTGTGCGTCAACCTTCACCTCCCTCATCCACCTGGGCTTCGGGCCTCCATCAAACCCAGCAACCTTCCAACAGTGATACGACACACACGAAGAAAAATCAGTCTGAAACTATAACTAACGAAAACTTGTTCTCATTTAGCGAGATAAACTCTCTTCTTAGTGAAGTTGTAACCAAGCTTAGTGCTTGTCAAACTAAAGCTGACCAATTTAAAGTCATTACCTCATTAGCTATTAAGTACATATACTCGGAAAAAACATGTTAAGAAACACTCTTAACATCATAACTTGGAATGCGAGAAGCATCAAAAACAAAAAGCATGCATTTTTTAGTTTCTTGATAAATTTTAATATTGACATTGCACATGTTTCAGAAACCTGGCTCAAACAAGACATTTCTTTCTCACATCAAAATTACATATGTTATCGCCTAGACAGGGTACATGCTAGTGGTGGAGGTGTCGCCATTGTTGTGAAAAAATGTATAGAACATTCCTTGCGTCCTTCATTGCACCTTAAGTTAATTGAGGAAATTAGTATAGATGTAACATTAAGTGATAACTCCGAGGTGAGTAGTTTTTCGGTCTATTTCCCTGGAGGAAATAGAAACATTGAGAAATCTACTTACTTTTAGCGGGATCTGCAAAAATTGTATATAGTCAACACTCGAAACAAGGTAATTATTGGTGGTGATCTAAACTGCAGACATCAGTCGTGGAATTGTCTTAGGGCAAACAGCTGGGGTAACATTTTACTAGATGTTGCAGAATCCAGCCCAAGTTTTTCCATACTTTATCCACTTCTCCCCACCTATATCCCAGCGAGTGCTAACAAGAACCCCTCAACTCTTGATCTATATATCACTAATATTCCAAATTACTGCACAGTACCATTAACTCTAAATGCGTTAAGTTCAGACCACCTTCCGATCAGCCTCACAGTGAATCATACAGTAGTTGTAAATCGTACCAGTTTATACCACAACTATTCCGCCGCCAACTGGAATTGTTATAAATCATATATAAACACGAACTTGGTTCTAGGTGATACCAGCCTAAATTCTATAACCTGCAGCGAGCACATTGATATCCTATGTAACAATTTTGTTTCTGTTATCAATAGAGCGGCCGATCTTGCGATACCTAAATGTTCCACTGCTCCAGTTGATAAGGCACCGCTTCCTGAAAATATCTTACATCTGATTAGGCTACGAAACTCTGAAAGAAGAAAATTGCTGCGTTATAGAATCGATTGTTTTCTAGTTAATGTTAAAGTCTTAAATAATATCATTAAAAGCGAAATCTCAACATATAGGAACAAGTGTTGGAATAAACACCTTTCCTCTCTTGACAAAGCAAGCAAACCGTTCTGGAATATATCAAAAATTATGAAAAAGAGAGGGTCAAGTATTCCTCCGTTTAAAGTTCACGACAAGTTGTTTATTTCTTCAGTGGAGAAATCGAACCTACTTGCTAACACGTTTAGTAAGAACCACTCCATATCTATGCATCTAAGCGACGCGTATACTGAGGCTGAAGTAGCTAACACTATCCATGTACTTTCTTAATCACCAGCTGAAAGTGCTTACGCAACTAATATTAGCAAAGTTAAAGAATTGATAAAAAAATCGAAATCAAAAAAGGCTGCGGGTCTCGATAATATTAACAACAAATTAATCAAAGCACTTCCACCTGCTGCAAGTAACTCTTTAACGTTCATTTTCAACGCTTGTCTTAAGAATTGTTATTTTCCGGACTGTTGGAAACAGCAAAAGTAATACCTATCCCGAAACCCGGCAAACCGAAGAACAGCCCCGAAAGCTACAGACCTATTAGTCTACTTAGCTGTCTAAGTAAGCTCTTAGAAAAAATCATTAAGGAAAGGATTGATCGTTTTGTGGAAGACAATAACATCTTACCAAACTTTCAGTTCGGTTTCCGTGGTGGTCACAGCACAATCCACCAAGCCTTGTGCATTAAAAACCACATAGCTGGTAAATTCATCGACAAGGAGTCAACGGGACTGGTTCTTCTAGACATCGAAAAAGCCTTTGATACGGTATGGCACGATGCCTTGATTTATAAGCTACTAAAACTTGAGCTGCCAATGCCGCTTATCAAAATTATCCAGAGCTTTCTTCGTTCGAGAAAATATGTTGTGAGTATAGGAACCGACATATCCTCTACTCACCAAATCCACTATGGTGTACCCCAAAGGCTCGGTCCTCATTTCATTTTCATTTTTACAACATTTTTTATTTTTCTTTTTATATTCTTAATTTCTAAATTAAAGGCTAGACAAAAAATGCTTAAATTCTAGCTTAATTATCTTATATAATAACTTACTGGTCCTTCGCAGACGCTCTAAGCTAAACATTGCTTAACATTTGTATAATTTGCCTTTCGGCGACAGAACTTTGTGGCAATACTTATAATTATTTGAGACAAAGAAAAATTTGAAAAACTTTGTCAATTTTTTTTTTGTTTTTTTTTCTTAAAATTTAACTTACTTAACTTACCTACGTTTTTTTTTTTTTTTTTTTATGTAAAAGCACTTAACCTAACTTAACTTAAATCTTATACTACCCTAATTCTAGAAAAGCTAAGTCTATGTAAGCTAGCTGATGATAGTATGATTCTTTACCGACTTTGGTACCCGGGTCTTTATATGCCATTCAACCACCAGAACTGTTGACGCTGTCTAATACTATCGTCCCGGTCTCTGTGGGAGATAGCCCTACTGAAGCGCAGGAGCTCTTCTTCGGTGCGCGCTACTTCCCGGTCGTAGCACAATCGCCCGTCTACAGATGATCTACTTACATGATAGATCAGCGGAATTCCGGATCTATCCTGTATAAGCCCTTTCATATCCAAGTCAAGGAACGCCTCTGGTGGAACAAAGCCGTTGCGACGCACGCTCTCATAGTACAGAGTGTTTGGATAATAGGCCCCGAAAATTAGGTCATTGGGCGAGCTTATTGCTCTCGCAATATGCCCTCTGATTAATTTAATCATAAAATTATCCAACCTATTTATGTACGCTTCATTATATAAAGTCTCATTTGAGTAATACTTTTTATAGTCCGATTCCGGTGTCCGATATAATCTGAGACAACTTCTGAGACACTTCCTTTCGAACACCCGAATCTTTTCCATCAAATTTGGACCTATGTTAAACCATACTGGGCAACCATATACGAGCATTGGCCTGATTAGTGTCATGTAGCATATGACTTTTACCTTGCTGTCAAGTTGGCTACTGTGAAATAGCCTCCTTGTCATAGCGAAAGTTTTCCTCGCTTTGAGCAAAGCAGCCTCTACATGTCTGTTGAAATACAGATATTGGTCTAGCCAGATGCCCAGGTATTTAACTAAACTCTTGGTTTCCAGTTTATCTCCATGCGGTCCCACGATAACTAGCTTTCGCCAGTTTTTCCTTGTGTCGTACGTGGCTTTATATAATAGAGTTCTAAATAGGATGGCTTCACATTTCTGGAAGTTGATCTTAAGTTTCCAGTCATCGCAATAGCGCTGCACTTTGTTGAAGTCTCGCTGTATTAACTTATTTATGATCGCAACTTTCGGAGCTGTTCTGTAAATTATGAGATCGTCTGCGTACGCAATAGCCTGCGGAAGTACTTCTAATAAGTCGCTAATGTAAATGTTAAAAAGAATCGGAGAGAGTACCGCGCCCTGTTGCAAGCCATTCTTGATATTATACGTTTTATTAGAGGTCACATTACCACTTTTGACCACGAACCTCCTGTCCTTTAACATATCGTAAAGTACATATAGTAAAGGCTTATGTATGCCATGTCTGACCAGTTTGTAATACAACCCTTCGATCCAGACGGTATCAAAGGCTTTCTCCAAGTCGATCAGACAGGCACCTGTGCATTGGTTCCTACATTTATTCCATTGTATGTCGGAGACCAGTTTAGCTGCGGCATGTGTGGTTTCATGACCCGCCTTAAAGCCAAACTGGTTATTTGGAATAATGCTGTTGTCTTCTACCCATTTTAGCAGAGCTTTGTTAATGGTTTTTTCAAATACTTTACTGATGCTTGGGAGTAAACTTATCGAACGCATGTTCATTGGGTTTGTGCAGTCTTTGCCCTTTTTTGCGATGGGCTGAATGATGGCCGTTTTCCAACGCGCGGGATAATATGCATTATTCAACGCGTTGTTAAACAGGACCGTGTATATATCTATTGCCATTGGGGTCAGGTTCTTGAGTACGATGTTAGGTACTCCATCTATTCCCACTGACTTTTTGCTTCTTAATGAGTCGAAGATACTCTGGATTCCTTCCCTTGTGATTAAAAGGCTATTAGCCCCACCATTGGCATTAATGTCAATTGACAGATTATCGTCACTGAATTCCGTAAAACCCGGATTCTCCGATTGCCAATGTGAAATTTCATTCCGGAGGTGCAGGTGATTCAGTCGAATTCTGTCCTCCAGGTCGTGATTTCGGTGAATGCTTTCATTCACCTTGTACATTTCCCGAAAGACAGCTCCCACAGCGTTCACCTTCTCCAAAGGATCTTCGATCACGAAGAGCTCACTATTGAAGATAGCGTTCTCTGTATCTATGCCAGTGTTGGTTAGCAGCTGCTTGTTTACCTGAGTACGTGGGATTTGGAGACACTGAATCTCATTTTGATTATTTCTCCTGAATATTTTATTTATTTGTGGGAACATATTCGGGTTATTAGTTTTTATAGCTCGAATTCTGTTGTTCCAATACAAATTTGTTGCTAATCTATAATTAGCTTTAAGTAATTGTTGGAGGTTTTTTAATTGAGATTTCAGTGATATTATCTCCTGGACTTGTCTGTCTGTAAACTGTCTGTGTAATTGTTTAAGTTTCGATAGCAGTCTGCTCTTTTTCTTGTGGAGTGCGTTTATTGTTGCGTTTCTGTACATGTTAATGTGATCTGTAACTGTTGTTTTGGGAATTGTTTTGTCCATTGTTCGTTTTACGGTTTCGTCCATTTGTTGAATGTATTTGTCGATTTCGACATTAGTCAGGTTTCTGTTTACTGGCAGATTCAAGTCATTCGAACGCAGTTTTCTTGTTAATGATCTGGTGAACCGCGGCCATCGCATTGCCCCGTAGTTATAGGGTTGCGGGATCACGAATTCCTCCAGATCTGCGAGCTCGTTCGGAAGCTCTATTACTGCCGTGAATGCACAGTGGTCACTATCGTATTCAATTGTCCGTAAACAGTTTGTATTTCGTCTATTGGTGTTAAGTAATCTCAGTCGTGAGTCGATTAGCAAGATATCTAAGAACGATCTACCTCTAGGGAACGATGGATATTCGGTAGCTAGCAGGTCAGTTCTATATTCAATATGAAACTGATCTAACCAGCCAGCCAACTGATTTCCTCTGGCATTAGATATATGATTTCCCCAATTTCTATACTTGGCGTTCATATCTCCCCATAGGATAAAGTAATTTTTGCCCAGGTGCAATTGTAAGCATTGGAAGAGAGTCTCGAGCTCTGCTATAAATAGATTATGTTGGTGCTCCTCAGGTGCGTAGACCGCAATCGCATACAAACCCCTTCCTTGCTGAAGGGGTATGCGGACGATACAGGCTTCCAGCACCCGGAACCTGCGCACTTCTCCACTATATATAACTTTATGAGGGATCCCTTTTCTAATAAAAATTGCGACACCCCCCCCTTGAGAGGAATTAGGTCGGTCTCTTCGTATAATATCGTAGTTTTTATGACATATCTTGTGTCTCTGGTTTAACTTTGTTTCCCCCGCCAGAAGTACATCAGGCTGTTCAACTCGCAACAGGTTGAAAAGATTGGCTCTTCTCTCAGTTCTTATTAGTGAATTTACATTCACGACAAGAGCTTTTATTGATGTTGTGGTTAGAGGGTTTATATTGACTTTTTGTTTAGATTGGGCAAGTACGAATAGATCTCGTTTATTTGGTTTTGCAGCTGTGTCATCTGTCTCTGCAGATTAAGCAGAACCGTGATCACGTCTGCTTGCGATGTTGTTTCAGTCTGTGTGGGAGTATTTGTGGCTACCAATGTTGTAGCCTGGTTTGATGGTCTCCCACCCGACGCAACTTGTGCGTACGACCGCTGCGATGTTACGGGCATTGTTGTAGTACGAGCTGGCTCTGTGTTTTTTGCCGGGTCACACTTCTTGCCATTATTTCTCGGAATTTAGGACATCCTCGATAATTAGCGGGGTGTCCCTCATTCCGGCACACTGCGCACTTTAGAAGGGCTTTGTCTTCTACCCTTTCTTTTCCCAGAGGGCATTCTTCTGCCTTATGGTCTTTTCCGCATTTTACGCAACGGTGCTGCATTTCACAGTTCGCCGCCGCGTGACCAAACCGTTGGCAGCGGACACATTGCAGGATGTCTCTGCCTTTTTTTAACTTGTCCCACGTGACACTTTGATGATCCAAGACTGTAATCTTTCTTAGACCACCAATTCTGCTGCTGGGCGTTAGTTGAACCAAAAAGAAGGGAAGCTTGCGGTTTTCCCTTCTTGCCTTGGTTGTGGTGAACGGTTTTACGGAGATAGACTCGAGATCGTCGTGCCTCAACTTTTGAAGCATCTCGAGCAGAGCCCCCGGTTCCACCTCAGGGTCGACACCCTTTAATAGAACCGTTACCCTCTTTGTTTGCTTCGGCGTGAACGAGTAGAATTCCGCGGTGGCCCTTTTTAAGACCTCTTTAATTTTATCGTGGTCTGCCACCGCATAGGTTTGAATGGCATGCCTGGTACCAGCCAGTCTTTTAACTACAAAATTGTTTCCTATAGCTAGCTTACAAAGACTTACCAATTCCTTACACTCAATATCTATAGTGTTGATTGGTGGCATCTTTATTTTTTGGTTGTTATTCTTGCTTTGCCGTTGTTGTGTTGCTTGCTGTGGTCGATTTTGTGTTGATTGTTGCTGTTGATGTTGATGTTGCTGTTGCTGTTGCTGTTGCTGTTGCTGTTGCTGTTGGCCGACTTTTGGCTTCGGCTTTTGTTGTTGTTCGGAGTCTGTTTCTTTTTCGAGTGCCGCTATTTTTTTCTTTCGGCGTCTCTCTTCTAGACGGGCTCTTGCCATCGCAAGTTTCGCCTCCAATTCATTAATTTCCTCTTCTTCATCCTCAGACTCTGAGAATGCAAGAGAAGCGAACGAATTGTTTGCCCCATACATATTAAAATTGTAGGGGGAGGGGCGCCCTCTGTCCTCCTCCATTTGCTGACCTTTTCTCTCCATTGTTAATTTCGCGGTTTTACTTCGCGTCACAATGGAGATTTTCGGTGTACCCTTTCGTTTGTTTGTCACGTTTTTGTCTTCCTCCGTGCTCATGCTGGTTCTTTCCAGTTTGTTTTCATTAAAAAAAAACAAAGGCGACCGCAATACGAACCACGAAGTCGATTTCCTCCGCACGCCGACTCGAACTCGGCTATCGTCGGCTAAGAGTCAGTGAACTTGCACTCGCGCCAAATGATGCTTTGAAAACTCTGTGCGTAACTAGCAATATATTGTCTGTTTTAGTTTTCACTTTTACGACCGAGGTAATATATTTAAATTGTCTTACGTTGTTGTTGCACCTTACTGAAGTTATTTTGTAAGCACGTTTATTGTCACTTTTAACATTTTGTTTGTTTGTTGTTGTTGCACTTTGTTTTAGTTGTCACAACACGTCACGTCACTGTTTTTCTATATCGTGGCTTCGTTCTTGTTTATGAATTGGATTACGAGTATAAATGAACTGAAGTAAGAATGGCACTGAAGACCAGTTTTGTTTTTGTTTTTTTTTTTTTTTCTCACTTCACTGGACTGATTTGCAGTTTCTTTGTTTTGTCTTTTGTTTTTTTTTTTTTATTTTGGTCGACTAAATCAAATAATATATCTTCATTTAGCTTTGACTGTTTTATCGATGGCATTTATTTATAAATAGTTTTTTTGTTTTAAACGCTCCCGGACTCACAAAAACAACTTTTTAATTTCACTCAATAAGCGAACCAGAGGACTTCACTTCCTCAGATATGCTGTTCATCGTGTGGATAACTCTTGAATGAAAGGCTCGGTCCTTGGTCCCATATTATTCACATCGTTTCTCGCAGATTTACCACGTCTAGGTGAAAACATTCAGGTAGCTATGTTTGCCGATGATATGGCCATTTTCTCTTCGGGTGCTTTATTCACTAATGTCTACAACTCTTTGCAAGCAGCTCTTGACAAACTAGCAGTATATTACAGGAAATGGAAAATAAAAATAAATGGTAATAAAACACAAGCTGTCTGGCTTTCGAGATGTAGGAAACACTGCTACATACCAAATGGCACTAAACTCAGTATGTGTGCAGTTGATATTGATTGGTCCGAAGACTGTAGATATCTAGGTAATATTCTAGATAAAAAAGTTATCGTTCAAAAACACATCACTACCGCAATTGACAAAATAAACAAAGTCGTAAGAGTTATGTATCTATTAGTGTGTAGAAAGTCAAAGCTTAGCATCGAAAATAAAATTATAATATTTAAAACCATTTTTCAAGCTATACTCCTGTACGGGGCCCCTGTATAGTGTAATTGTGCTCGCACACACAAAATAAAATTGCAAAGGTGTCAAAATAAACTATTGAAAATGTTGCTGAATTTGCCATGGCATTATTCGACACATGAACTACATGAAAACGCCAACGTTAAACCGGTAGAGTTCCTTATTGACAAAATCAATCGAAACTTCTTCGTCAATTGTTCTTTTTCTGACAATGTTCTCGTTTCCCGTCTTGTGTTATCCTAAATCACTACATATGTACTCTGTCTATGAAAATGATATCGAGGTCATTACTATATAAAATAACCGGAAGCTCGTGCAATATTAGTCTTAAGATTCAAATAAGGGTTTTTTATTATTTATTATTTGTTATTCATTAAAATTGTGCTATTGTCGTTATATAGATTTAAGATTATATTGTAAAGGAATTGCTATCCTAAATCTCTTAAGTACTAGTTGTAAAATATACCATAAATGTAATTATCTACCAAATAAAATTGAATTGAAAAATGATTCTAGTAAAAGTTCCATTATTTTTGAGTAATTTGGGTTTTCCATAATTTCGGAATACCGACCGACTCAAGACCATATTCCATGCCAAAGGAGGCCACATCAAAAATTTGAAATAGATCCTCGAATTTTGTGTATTTTGTTGAGTTTTGTTGGTTTACCTTAATAAATTTTGTTAAGAAATAAAACAATATTATAGCGATTTGAAATGTAGTCAGTTCAATTGGGTAACCAAAACGGTGTATATTTGACAGTATGGCCAAATTGAAGTGGCACGTTTCCAGAGGACTAATTTATTTTAATTTCTTCTTAGTTCAATTTTGTAGAGTTTAACGGGTTATAAAAGACCATGAATGTATTTATTGAAAAACCAAAACTATGAACTAGAGCTAAGTTACGACAGGATTCCTGCAAAATGTACAGAAAGCAGGAATCTATTTTATAATATGCCACTTCTAGCGTAATAGCTCAAGATTTATGTAAACTAACAGAACATATATATCGCCATTCGAGTAAATACGTATTGGAAAAAAGAATGTAAATGAAACTCTTTCACCAATTTTTCAAAAGTACAATTGTGCAAATATTTTATTAACGACATTTAGCCGGCGTGTGAATATATTCTAAATATGTGAAATCACCCGTGAAAACTGATACGCTTCTTTGAAAACAGCTGCCAATTCACGTAAGGTCGATAAGGAATTTCAATTGAAGTGTACTCTCAATAGTTTACTATATGAAAAACGTATGTTTGCATTACATTTGGGCTTGGCAGGAGAATCCATTTGAATTATTGTAGAGCAGCCACATGCGTATTAAACAGTTTTTCTCAATTTCTTGCCATTACGTTCATATAAATATTCTCACCTTTTCTTAGCCAAATTTTAATCTATAAAAAGGACGTTGATGAACGCCGTCACGTAGTCCGTTTGTTAACTATTTCGGGTCGACAACGGCCCCTGTAATCCAGCTTGCATCTTGGTGGTATTACTAGAATGCTAGCTGTAGCGCATGTTTGTGGTGTTCGGAATATCACATGTTCTATGCTTGAGTCTAAGCAAATTTCTAACAAAAAAAGTAATTGCCACACAATCTTATAACTGCCGACTTTGAAATTCATCTTAAAACTGAATGGAAGTGGTTTATCAAAGAGGTCTTAGAAACAGATGACTTGCGACTCGTATCAATATTATGTTCGAAACCACCTGAATGAAATAAAAATAAATTGCATATATTTAGGTGTTATTAATTTCAACTTTTACTGCAAGATAAATTGTTATGAAATGTTTTTTTTTATATAGGGTGGCGCAAAATTAATCATCTTATCGGAAGATATTATAATTTTTGCAAATGGGGTCCTAGGTCAATCATATTTGACATTTGTGAACTAGACAGCTGCAGAATACAAACAGATAAGCAATGGAGGGCGTGTGAATTACTGCCAAGCCATACTTAATCTCAACAACGAAGAGGACGCTTTTGTGACGAAAATCATCATGAGCGACGAGGCTCATTTCCACTTAAGCGGTTACATCAATAAGCAAAAACTTTGTTTCTGGGGTACTGAAAATCTGCATGTGATGCACGAAGAGCCATTACATCCGCTTAAAGGCACTGTGTGGTGCGGCGATCACGCGGGAGGGGTTATTGGGCCGTCTTTTTTTGAGGACGCCATCATCAATACGGTCACTGTTACTGGCGTACGCTACAGGGCCATGATAAACGACTTTTTACTGCCGGAATCGGATGAGCGGGACTTGGTGAACATGTGGTTTCAACAAGACGGTGCAATCGCACATACAGCCACAATGGATATTGGGAAGGAAGCGTTTCCTGGTCGCGTAATCTCCTGTTTTGGCGATTTGGCATGGCCAGCAAGATCGCCCGCTTTAACCATGCCAGACTTCTTTCTTAGGGCTACTTGATGTCGTGGGTTTATACCAACAAGCCTCGGACAATCGCAGCCATTAAGGAGAATATTCGACAGGAACGCAAACAGTTATTACCGGAAATCTTGCGGAAAGTCATGGAAGATGCGATAAAATGGGTACAAATGGCGGCAGCCACTTGACGAATAAAGGTTTTCATCACTCAAAATCATTTTATGTATTTAGTAAAAAAGTAATTCAAAACCAAAATTGGATGATTAATTTTGCGCCACCCTATATAACTATCATGCGGGAAAATGCATTTGTTTGATAAGTTAATGCACAGTCAGAAAGGAGGTATGTTCGTAGCTGATGATTGTAATATGGGGGGAAGGAGTCCAACATTCGTGTGGTTCGGTGGAAAAAATATTCTTAATGTTTATACGTCTGAATTTAACGTTTTAAATGAAACGCCGCACCACACAGTGCCTTTAAGTGGATGTAATGACTTTTCGTGCATCACATTCTCTGATTTATGAGTATAGGGGGAAAATATGAATTGAATTCATTTACCAAATCATTTGAGCAACGATATAGCCAATGCCTATGTGGCGTTTCTAACAGATACACACACAATACACAAGCAGATAGTGAAGAACACCGAACGAAAATCGAATAAGAAAATGCATCAGAGCCGTATACCATAGCGATAACAAAACAAATCCACATCAGTTGAGTGTACTTGAGTTGAGAAATCGAATTCGTATACGCGGCCAGTAGCCACATGTGTTAAGCATTGGTTCAATTTTTGGTGATTCTAACTGTCATAGCGTCCGTTCGAATCACACGTTCTTCACTATCATCACAAACGCTATACCTACATAAACGAAAAAGGGAGGATGCATCAGATCTACGTTATGATGACGGAATGGGACCTCTTGCGTCTGATTTATTCCTCATTGAGTCCTAGTGCTCTCTTTTATATTGTCTCTAGCATGTGAAGTGCTATTTTTGGCCCACCATAAATATAGTTGATCAGTGTTGTGTAGTGCTTTGAAAAGCCCTAACATCTCTTTCTCCCACACATGCATCCACATCCCATAATCCTACACCTAAACCTAGATTAACCTAAAACAATATTCTAAATTCAAAAATTCGCAATAAACGAATCAAATATTCGTGTATCGCTTTGCTTTTGCCCCACGGCATAATCTAAATTCAAAATCGAGAAATACACTATCCCAATCTGGTAAAATCCCTCATAAACTAAATAAACCAAACCCATGGCAAATCGAACGGGATGTTCAATTTGCCATAAACAAACAAAACCCAAATTCCAATGCATATCCCCATATGCACTATAGTTTCATGAGAATTCATAAAATATCCCCATGTGCACTATAGTTTCATGAGAATTCATAAAACTGAATTCTTATCCTTAAACAAATATTGAACACCACACCCAATGTATCGGAATCGAGATTTTCCATTTGAATCGTTCGTTTCAAAATACAAATCTTGAGTTGTTTCCATTTAAAAGGAAGATGCATCGCGATCTCCGTGCGGCAGTTGATTGATGTACATGGTCCCTGGAGGAATAGCTGCAGGAGACCAACAGGGTGGTAAATCCTGAACAACTTATAACTGAAAGAATAAAGAAGACCCTGTACGCCGTAAAAAAAGGGAGTTTTATTCTTGACTGATGAGTAGAGCTGTGGCTCTCGCCCACGATCGATTGCTACTCTTCCCTTGGGTTTGAGGAAATACGACGGCGACCGCAACGGGTCCCATCAGGAGCGGTCTAAAGAGATTCCTCATCCTTTTCAGGAGAAGAAGACACGCCACCTGGAATCGAGGCCAACTATTACATACCAATTGGACAGCTATAATCCTTACAAATTGTAGTTAAGGTAAATGAGATTAGGACACATTTGCAATTTTTTAAAAACTCCAAACATATCTCTGCATGTTTGCAACTTCAAATACCTAGTCGTTCCCGTTAAAATATGAGTTCACTCGAGTAATTGAAATCTTCGGAGACGTCGATGTTAGCGCATGCGCGTAGTCGGTCTCAGAGATTATTCTGCTCGGTATGGAGATTTACATTCCACATTCCATCAAACGAAATTCAACTCATAAACCTTGGTTTGATAAAAATGCGAGCAGATTACAGCGGTAAAAAATTGAGTTTTTAAGCTATGGTGCTCCAATGCCACCGAGGTTGACAGAAAGAATTTAGTTAGAATCAGAAACGCGTGCTAGCGGCCGATTGATACTCCGAGGAAGGCTTACCACGTCAGAGTGACCAATAAACTCCTTGAGTGCCCGACTGGTTCGCTTACCTTCTGGTCAATGGCAAGGGCTGTCCGCAGTAACGTCGCTTCCTCCTCTTTTCTTCCGTTGGTGACGGGCAGCGTGTTAATAAAGAATTCAAAAGATAAAGCTAATGTGTTCGCGAATTTATTTTCAAATCTCGATGCCGGTCTTTTGGAACCACCTGTAATCGCACCGGTGGAGTCTTTGATGCGGGATGTGAGGTTCCGCACTTGTACTATTTAACGGATTCTACGTCGGTGGACTGTAGGAAGGCAACCGGCCCGGACGGAATACCAGCAATAGTCGTTAAGAACTGGGCTCCAGAACTATCGCCGGTTCTTGGCAGACTGTTTCGCTTATCTCATACACGGAGGACATTTCCTGCCTGCTGGAAAATCGCTCGAGTTCAGAGTTCAGCCAACCCAAAAGAGGGAAAATAAGTGTCCCCACAAAATTGCCGGCCGATAGCATTACTGTATATGTTATCTAAGGTGATGGAGAAGATTATGGCGTATTGCGACGATAGTGAAGAACGTGTGATTCGAACTGACGCTATGATGGTTAGAATCACTAAAAATGTCATCAATGCTCAACACATCAGACAACTGCCGCGTGTACGAATTCGATTTCTAAACTCAAGTACACTCAACTGATGTGGAATTGTTATGATATCGCTATGGTATACGGCTCTGATGCACTTTCTTATTCAGTTTTTCGTTCGGTGTTCTTCACTATTTGCTTGTGTATTGTGTGTGTATCTGTTAGAAACGCCACACTATTCCCTCCACAGTAACTTTGTTACGATCAACTTCGTGTGCGAACGCCGGCGAGAGGACGGCGTAGCAGGCGAGAGTGCCGGCGCTCTATGCGGAAGTCGTGATCGTTATCGTGAAGTTCTGTTTACTATGGGAAAGTGTGTGCTGTGTGTACACAGATCACGTCGGGGTCACCAATTATAGCGTTTGCGATGATAGTGAAGAACGTGCGATTCGAACTGACGCCATGACAGTTAGAATCACAAAAAATTGAACCAATGCTCAACAACAAATCAGGCTACTGCTGTGTGTATGAATTCGATTTCTAAATTCAAGTACACTCAACTGATGTGGAATTGTCATGTTATCGCTATGGTATATGGCTCTGATGCATTTTCTTATTCGGTTTTTCGTTCGGTGTTCTTCACTATTTGCTTGTGTATTGTGGGTGTATCTGGTAGAAACACCACAAGATCATCGATGCCGAGTTAATTAAGTATTTTGCGTGCAATGGACTTCTGAATGATTTCCACGGGAGACATTTTGACTCTTATAACCGATATATGGACATCTGCGATTGAGGGGTATAGTCAGTCAAGAGCAGTCGCATTGGATATCTCCAAGGATTTTGACCGCATCCGGCACGGAGGACCGCTGAGCAAACTTCGTTCATACGGACTTTCCGAGCAGCTTTGCGACTGGATGAAGAGCTTCTTCGACAAACGATCGATCGGGATTGTTGTGGACGGTGAGTTTTCGGACCAGTATCTGTTAAATCCGTGGTGCCCCAAGGTTCTCTTTTGGCTCCAAACTTATTTTTGTTCCACATAAATGATTTGATAACGGATAACGGGGTGTTCAGTTTTGTGGATGATAGTATGCTTGTTTCCTCTTTTTTGAGTGATCGACCGATTGGTGTATCAACGTCGCGCCAGCTGGGATGTAGCCAGATCGACTCTCTGAATCGAGATCTGGATATGGTCCTGCAGGGGAGAAAGGCCAATCTCATCAACTTTAATGCAATTAAGGCACAATATACAACATTTACAAAGAAAAGTGGATCATCGGTTCCACAGCTGATGTTGAATGGCCAGGCCCTTGAATCTGGGAAAGCATGAAATCGCTCGGCGTCACGGTTTGTGGGAATGTATCGACACATGTCGAAGATCGCCAGGTCAGCCTCAGGAAAACTAAGTTATCTTTTTAGAGCTAATAAATATTTTACTCCGGCCCAACTTTTTCTCCTGTATAAATCCCAATTTAGACCCTCGCTCGAATATTGCTCTCATGTTTGGAGCTCTGCTCCTAAGCATAACCTCAACCTACTTGAGAGCACACAGAGACGAGCGACACGCCTGATATAGGACAACGCGCTGCTCTCGGGACCACCTTCTATTTATATTTTAGATTCTGTGGTGTATAAAGAACCACAAATATTTTGATTTAAATACAAATGGGGTTACCTTTTCTTAAGTCTGAATTAGGCCGGGTCCGGTTTCAATCCAATATATATATATAATACTGTTATATCCAATAACTCCAACCAATATACTTTGATCAAAACTGAGGATGAATTTTTAAACGTCATACAACAGGACAACTTTATTTACGTGTTTATTGATCACCACTTCACTTTACTTCCATTTACAATTATCTCTTTATCAATCTTTAAATCAACAAGTTACTTTTTACAATCTTTCTTTCTTTCACTATGCGGAACAACTCTTCTCTGATCTGCGCTTTTTCCTCTTTTTTCTGCTTTTTTAACTGTCGTTAACGAACTCTCAACTCGAGAAAAAATCTTCCAACTGTATTCTTAAAAACAGTCAACAACGGAATCCAAAAAACCGAATTTAAACATCCTCCTGTCTCTCTCCCGCTCATCGGCATCCACTTCGAAAACCGAACTCGAACTCGCCCACGATCCACACTCGAATCGGGGCGTGTTCGAACACTCACTTGTGGATCGCGCAATTCCTCCACCACCTTACCATCAAACTACATTAAAACAAATTATATTAAATACAATTAATTGATGGGGTGGCGGAAACCGCACGTAACAATTCCATCTATAGTAAACTACAGATCAGTGCTGTTATTGAGGACGATAATCAGAGACTTCGGATGGTTTTGCTCGGTGAAAAAAAATGGTTTTGCTCGGCTGTATTGGGTCGTTAAGTCGTCGATGAGGTCATCCAATCCTTATTAAATTACAGTGCTTTCTAGTCTGGCTAAATGAAAATATATCTGTGGCGTTTCTAACAGGTACACACACAATATGCAAGCAAATAGGGAAGAACACTGAAAGGAAAGTCCAATAGGCAAAAGCACCAGAGCCGTATACCAAAGCGATATCATAACAATTCCACATCAGTTGAGTGTACTTGAGTTTAAACATCGAATTCATACACGCGGCAGTTGCCTGATGTGTTGAGCACTGGTTCCGTTTTTAGTGATTCTAACCATCATAGCATCAGCCCGCACTTTTGTAATCCAAAGGATTTAATTTATGGTGATTAATAATGTTTGTAATAATTGAGTTGGGTCAACAGATTGAGTCGTGCTTGAAAGGAGAGTGCACAGGACAGGAAATGATGACGGAGTCGAGTCGGTGAGGTCATGAACTTCCGGGTTCCTACAGGACAATAAATAGTAATAGTTTATTATTAGAGATTTCAATTCCAAGCACAGTGCTTGGGGTAACCTTATCTCGTACACAAGACGTAATACGTTGTTCGACTGGTGGCAAACAAATGCCATCGAGCATAAACTAGAAATGTACGCTACTAGTACGCCGTCTTATCCAAGAGGAAATTCCCGCTTGGTTTTACTTTTGCTGGACGAGCGAATACAATTATTAGATATGGATCTAACTGTTCGAAACTATCTGCATACAATCGAATACGATAGTGATCATTATGGACTTGGCGCCGTAATCCATGTTCCAAAGGAACACTCACTACTTAAGCAGTATGACCAGATACTTTCCTTTAATTTCCGAAATCACGTTGGTCGCACTTTGACCGGCTAAGAAAAAAAAAATTACGCTCCAATGGCGTAGATCCACCGAATGACATGTTTCTGCATTATGTCGAAATTGGGCATTATCTTTTACTAATACAATGAATAGTTCTATCCCAAAATTAACGGACATGGAGAACCATACAAACTGATACAGAAACTCAATGATTGACGGTATGTATAGACAAAAGAGCATTCTGCTCTCCAAACTGAATCTGCTTTAAGATTATTGCTGTGAATGTAAATTCACTAATCTGAAACTGGAAAGAAGGAATACTAGGTGTATGCATACGTTTTTTTCAGTTTCTTTATTAAAAAAAAATCCCTAAATTTTCTAGAGAAATTAATTTTTTTTATTCAAAATATTGGCCATCAGCTTCTACACGTTACCCATCTTTCAGGTAATTTATGAATAGCATGCCATAAAATCGGTTTGTCTTTCGCGGCAAACCATTCGTCGAGCCATTTTCAACGTCCTCGAAATCGCTGAAGTGCTGATATGCGAGCGCGTGATGATGCGAAGAAGTGATAGTCAGATGTCGCCAAGACTGGAGAGTATGGCGAGTGCAGGAGAATGTCTCATCCAAGCGAAATCAGGGCGTCTTTCACTAGTTTTGTTGTGTGGGACGGCCCGTTGTCGTGAAACAAAACTACTTTGCCATGTCTCTGGCCCATTCCGGTCGTTTCTCGATTAATGTGTGGTTTCAATTAATCATTTGTTCGCGATAGCGTTAGCGACAGTACACAATACCGCCCTGGTCCTACCAGACACAGAGCATGGTCTTTTGCTGAAGAAATTTGCCCTTGGTCTTGAAAAACCGGCTTCGCCAGGTAAAAGGTACGATTTTGTTCCGCTTCGGGTTTTCAAAATAAATCCATTTCTCCTCACCAGTCACAATTCGATGCAATAATGATTTCCTTTCGTGGCGTTGAAGCAGCATTTCACAAGTGACACTGCGATTTTCTATTTGACGTTCATTCAAATCGTGTGGGACCAATTTACCGAGTTTATTGATCTTCCCCATTGCTCATAAATGTCTGCTGATTGTTTCTTGTGACACATGTAATGCTTCTCCTAATTGTCGTTGAGTTTGAGTTGTGTCATCATCCAATAACTCCTGCAATTGCTCGTGTTCACATTTTTGTGGTCTACCAGTACGCTCACTGTCCTTCACATTGAAATCACCACTTTCAAATTGTCGAAACCATGTCTCACATGTTCTAATTGATGGAGCGTGTTCACCATATGTTTCTATCAGCAAACGATGACTATCAACAACCTTTTTCTTTTGATTAAATAAGAAAAGCAATGCGTGCCGCAAATGTTCTTATTCAGGCACAAAACTCGACATGGTCACTGAACGATAAAACAAAGACGCTAGTTTTTGGCGGACTCAGCTTGTGTACGTTTGTAGTTAAATCTCAGACGAACAAAATGACGTATGTGTCAAATTAATACGCTGCGTACTTTTCGTTAGCGCCATCTCTTAGTTAAACCGGAAAAGACGTATGCATACACCTGGTATACAATTATCTTCGTATGGGGTTGTGCCACCATGTTCATATCCTCCCCTATGTGTAAAGTTCCTGAATACCACAGGCACTTAAAACACCCATATTAATATCAATTGCTGTTGACGTGTGTGCCTTTCCAGGAAGTGATTCACTATATCTGGTAGCGTTGTCCAGGAAAATGAATTGTCCACCGTCAATCGATTCTGCGCAAAGATTCGAGACGTAATCTCTCCATGACGAGTATTACGCCATTGTCACACCATAAACTAGCTAATGACAAATAACATTCGAGAATATTGATGATTGCGGGATGCAGCATCTGTGTGGGAACATCCGCGTCTACTGATAAGGGGGTTGGTATCTTGTGTCCCTTTAAGATGCCCACGATGGATTGCACTATCGAAATCCGAAATAAAGATGTTGATTCAGCAGCCTCTTTTTTGGCACGTTTATAATATTGGGTTCACTTAGAATAACAAAAAAATGATTAGGGGATTAAATATACAAAAAAAAAAGACTTGCTACACAATCTCACAAATCTTGAAGTAAGTCAATACTGTTACACATTCATATAAGCAAGTGATGAAACTTGGTGGTATCTCATAAGGAACCTCAACTGAAGCTTACTTGAGTTTGCTCCACAACAAAATTTAACATAATGGAAAAAAAGGAGTAATTTCATTTTGACACCAGTCTTTACCACCAGATAAATACATTTTAAAATACTTATTGAAACAATTTAACTCCAGTTAAATAAATAACAAAATATTTATTCAAATTTCATCGCACAATTCTTATATCATAATATTAATGAGTAACATAATATTAATGAGTAAACACTTATGAAAATATGATCAGTTATTTCTACCTGGACGTGCTCGTATAATCTGTAAAGATGTCGATTAATATTTTTGGTTGTTTCAGCCTTTTGTTAGTTTTTTTTTACTGCACGACAGCGATTCTTATAATCCAGTTGACATCTTGCACGTGTAATTAGAATGCTGCTAATTTGAGTACCTCTTTGTGGTGCATGGGATATTTCAGCTGCGAAGGTCGAACTGATGAATAAACAAATTATGAACACCAAAAATATATGCGGCGCAACTTTCCAACCACTGATTTTGAAATTCATTTTAGAACTGCGATAACAGATTAGTGCGTCGAAATACGTTTGAGTCAAAAGTCGCTTATCATGGGTTTTGTAAAGAAAACACTCCAGACTAGATTCGATATTGTTTTCGAAACCTTTTAAGTGAAACGAAATCTATTGCATATCATTGGGCTGACTTATACGTCTGATAGTTTATGGTAATAAAAATTGTACCTAGCAGATATTTTTTAAGTTCAGAGAAATTGTCTGCTTTGTTACAGAAAATATTTACCTAAGAAAATTATTACATTTATTTATTTACATTTATTTTCTCAAAAACAATAGAAGTGTTTACATTTCTCTGTTAAGGGCTATAACTGTGACACTTTTGAAAATCGATTTTTCTGTATCTTAAGATAACATACTAAAATTTCAAGGGTGCCTCTCAGATAAGTTTTTAACGGTGGGCTTCTAACACACCACTCAATAAATGCTGGGCCTGACAACAAATGACATCACTGATAACAAATCCTTAAGATTTACAGAAAGTACTGACCTTCAACCCATAAGTGCCAATATTTTATGACGTTTGAATGATTAGTCATTGATTTATAGTTGTTTTTGTGACGTTACTTTTGTTATTTTCAGAGTAATGGAGAAATCTGAACTTCCTGTGTAGATAAAGTACTGGTTCCTGATGGGAAGAACTACTGTTCAAGCAAAGCAATGGGCCGATTAGTATTATTCGGACTCTGGTTCATTGGAAACAACGATTAAAAGGTGGTGTAGAGTAAAAAGTGGCAGGGTCGCCATGTAACGTTAATAAAGTGTATGTTCTGGCAGGATCATGGATGGCAGGATCGCCGTGTAATGCAAACAGCTTTGTGCAAACCGCTTCTATTTTAACCATTTAATGTAAATGAGGAAGGGTACCTTGTACCTGGTCTAAACAGTTCTTGCAGGGGTAAAAAGTGTCGAAAGGGGATCTTCGCTTAATAGACCGGCAGGACACGAATGTCCCCCGCTTGGTAGAAACCTTGACGTGGTGCGGGGGCTTAAAGTACAATGGAACACTCAGGCTATGCTGACGGAAGCATATGCTTCCAGTAGGGTCACCCATGTCAGACAGGCTAGCGAGGAGTAACACACAAAGATCTACCAACCCCTAATCCAGGGTGTTACGCGTCACCGTGCCCATTGGATGGTTTGCAGACAGGGGTATACCGCCTGTATTATAACGGCGCCTCTCTGACACCGGGTCGAATCAGAGCAGTAAGCAGATCTTACCATATCAAAACGGGGCTCTGATGTGGCGGACTATTTAAAACCCCAAGTCTCGTGGGATCAATGAATAACCAATATACAATAAACAATCTCACGAAAAACCCGGTAGGCATAAGTGTGATGAGCCGACAATACCATAAGGGAATAAATCATCAAGAAAACACCAACGCGGCAAAAAGAAGACGTAGGGAAAAACGGAAAAAGCGGGATATACGTGTCAGCACGTGGAATGTTCGAACGTATAGATAGGTAGGAATTATGGAGTATAGATAAGTAGGAATTGCGTCGGCACGTGGAATGTTCGAACGTTATATAAACCAGGCGCGATACAGACGGTCGTAGAAAACGCGAAACAATATAAAATGGACATCGTCGCGCTTCAGGAAGTTCGACTCCCACATCAAGTAATCGAAACCAACGGGTTTACACTGGTGTGTGGAGGTAACGATACACATAACCTCGGAACTGGCTTCATCATAAGCAAGAAGATTACGTCCCATGTAAAAGATGTGCAATTTATTAATGAACGAATGTCGGCTCTAAAATTACAGGGCCCATGGTACAATTATGTATTTATAAACGTACACGCCCCAACAGAATCTACGGACGAAGAAACGAAGGACACCTTCTACGAGACCCTAGAGGAAGTATTTGATGGGATCTCATTATTCGATGTTAAAATCCTCCTCGGGGACCTCAATGCGAAAATTGGAAAGGAAGATATCTTCCAACCAACAATAGGTAAAGAAAGCCTAGATGACGCTCCAAATGATAATGGTATTCGAATTATAACGTTCGCAGCGTCAAAAGATCTGGTAGTGGAAAGCACGATGTTCAAGCACAAGCAAATCCATAAAGCCACATGGATATCACCCGCGGCGTAACGCGTAACCAAATAGACCACTTCCTCATAGACAAAAGACACCACTCGAATATCCTTGACGTAAGATCATATAGAGGAGCAGGTCGCGACTCCGACCAGCTTCTAGTGATGGGCAAAATTAGGAGTCGGCTCGCAGCAAACCCACATGGGCAGTCACGGGAGACGAGCAAAAAGTTCGAGATTGATAAACTCAAAGACCTACGTAAAAGGGCGGAATATCAAGACGAATAGATTTAGCATTCTAGAGAATGACAGTAGTGAGGAATAGAAAGCCAATAGTGTGGACACTAAATGGGCATCGATCAGAGACACAATCAAACAAACAGCCCAAGAGGTATTGGGATTTAAGAAAACAACTAAGTCCAAACCTTGGTTTGACGATGAGTGCAGGGCAAAGGTCGAAGAACGTAAACGCCTCAGAATGATCCACTTAGAAGCATATGATGAAGTCAACGCAGTAAGATACGCGACAATCCGGAAAGAAACAACTAGACTTTTCGAACGCAAACAACGCGAATGGGAGAAGACTCGGATCGAAAAAATCATAGAAAAGAGCAAAGAACAGCAGAGGTATGTATGCCGGCATAAATTCAATTAGAAATGGCTACCGAGGGAGAGCCAAAATAATCCCAGATACAAACGGCTGTCTGGTGACAGAAACAAACAATATCGTGACAAGATGGAAGCAGTACTTTGAAAACCTACTCAATGTGCGCACCCATCAACCACAAATAAACGTACCAGACGTACATACAGCCGAGCCCCAGATCCCAGAGCCCTCTTTCGGCGAAGTTGTAGACGCGATAAATCGACTGAAAAACAACAAGGGCCCCGGAATCGATTGCATACCGGCAGAGCTTGTGAAGCATGGAGGAGGGGCAACCGCTCGAAAGATCCACCAACTGGTTAAAATAATATGGGACAAGGACGTCATTCCGGAAGAATGGAAAACCGCAATAGTCATCCCCATTTTCAAAAAACGCGACAGATCTGACTGCGAAAATTACAGAGGAATATCATTGCTCCCAATCACATACAAAATATTAACAAATGTCATACTGGCAAGAATCACACCGTACGCAGAAGAAATATTGGGAGACTACCAATGCGGATTCCGTCGGAACCGGTCAACAAGCGACCAGATGTTCCCAATAAGGCAACTGCTGGAAAAGTGGGAACGCGGAGAGACGGTTCACCAACTGTTTGTTGACTTTAAAAAAGCCTACGACTCAGTCGCAAGGCAAAGACTCTACCATATTGTGGTTAAGCTGGGGATCCCGAAAAAATATGCCGCCCTCATTCAAATTTGCATGAACGAAAACAAAGGGCGAGTTAGAATAGAAAACCACCTCTCAGAACCATTTGAAATCCGGGACGGACTAAAACAAGGGGATGGCCTCTCACCATGCCTTTTTAACCTTGTCCTCTAGTATGTTATCAGAAAGGTACAAGACGACAACACGGCCGGAACATCCCTGAACGGGGTCACACAAGTGCTCGCGTATGCGGATGACATCACCGTTTTGGGCGATAATCTCGAAACTATAAGTAAAACCTGTGAAATCATCATGCAAGCGGCAGAAGCGGTGAACCTATAAATAAACGAAGACAAAACGAAATGCATGATTACGACGAGAGCAGGTGGACCCCAGAGAACACATATAAACGTCAGGGGAATTTAAGAATTTAAATATCTGGGAACGATACTGACGACCACAAATGAAACGTCAAAGGCAATTAACAAAAGACTACATTCCGGCAACGCCAGTTGGCATGCAGCCAGTAAACTATTAAAATCCAAACTGCTATCACGTAATATAAAGCTCCGTGTCTATAGAACCATAATCATGCCGATCGCTCTATACGGATCCGAAACATGGGCTCTTACAAAACGGGAAGAGAACAAATTCCGCGTATTCGAGAATAAAGTTTTAAGGGGTATATTTGGCGGTAAATATGACGAGGAGTCAGGACAATGGAGGAAACTCCACAACCGCGAGTTGGAAGAACTATACCGCAAACCTACAATAGTGAGAGTGATCAAGTCGCGAAGATTAAGATGGGCCGGACACGTAGCGCGAATGGGCAACGATAGGACGGTGCATAGAATTCTTGACGGTAGACCAACGGGGAAGAGACCGACAGGACGGCCGCGACGGAGATGAGAGGACAATGTTAGATTGGACCTCGAGGAGATCGGATCGGATGATCGAACGTGGAAGGAGAGCGCACAGGACAGGGAACAATGGCGGAGCCGAGTCGGTGAGGTCATGAGCTTCCGGGTTCCTACAGACCAGTAAATAATAAAATAAAAAGAACACGAATGTCATAAGTATCTGCCAAATGAAATAAGAAACATGTGTTATATATGAATAACAAGTTTGTTGTATAAGAATAACAAATTAAAATAACAAATTCGTTTATCAACCGCCGGAAGGGGAAACAAGTATTCGAGTAACGGCATTGGTGATGGGACGATTGACTTCGGATCTGCCGTCAAGGTCACTGGAACGTGACTGGAGAAGCCTTTTGTCGCTGGCGTTGGCCGACCCGCTATTCCATAAATCAAGACCCAGCGAGTCAAAGGCTACATCTGTCTCTTCGTATGCTTGGCAAACAAGGCAATACATCAAGCGGTTAGCGAGCTGCCCAGCGAAACTTTCCTGGCAGCATTAAGGAGATGGTGGCGGAAGAGGAGACGGTTGAACCGACAGTTCAAGATGGGCGGAGTGTTGGAGACGGAGCAGCACACGATGGCAGCACTGGATGCGGGCAGCGCAGGCGCTACTGAAGGCAGCCATGACAACACAAATAACAAATGTCAGCAAACAGCTGACATTCAGTAATATTAAAATAAGCTGTCGCACTTCGTAAATCTATTTGAAGAGACATAGTTCGAATTCGATAAAATCTAGATAAATCAAATTGAAATCAAGACAAATAAAGAGAAAAAGGTTCACAACGGTTAAACTACCGTGTTTTACATTATCTGGAGGATTTTTTACTTGAGGTTCCGTCAGCAGTCCATCCAACTTAAGGTATTCGTTTCTCCTTATTCTTACAATAGCAATTGTTTCAGGACGACAACAATCGACATTCATATACCGTGCTGGTGGCCGTTAATTTACCTCATTGTCAAGAGTTCCGTATCGTTCACAGTAATTTTACGTATTGGCCGACCTAGTGCCAAAACATTCCCAGATATTTTGGGGTTTTGGAGGGTTTTATCAGAGGGTTGTTTAGTTTAATTCTAATTGTTTACTTTAATTCTAATTTTGTTGTGGCAGCGTCTAGTGTTCTTTGTACAGTGCTCGTTTTTGCCCTTGAACACTATGAGCTGCGTTTTGTTTGGGTTAAGGTGAATTTTCCACTTATTAAAGTATGTTGATAGGTTAAGGAGGAAGTTGTTAATGCGGTTTCCTGCAGCCTTAACAAATTTGCTGCTGGAGTAAATTAATGTATCATCAGCATAATACAGCATTGCAATGTGGGGGTTCTTTAAGGCTCGCCCGAAGAACCACCCATTGTTCTAACCCAACTCCCCATTCCCAACCTTCAATACTTCACTATGCATTACCTACCGTAGCCTCTTACCTGCATATGAGCAGTTCATAGCTCTCCTTAAATTATTTCTTACCTGAAATATAACCCCACGGCAAGATCATCATCTTTCCATGGCATCAAACAGAGCATATCAACCAAACCATTTTGGTTCATCTTACATGAATCAGTTAGGAACCTGATCGGTTCCTCTGGGCGGCAACAAGCCAATCAAACATACACCGAATGTCCAGTGTCTTCTTGTTCCAACAATCCGTTGATCCAAAAAGACACGTCGGGCAACTCGCCTGCTTGCTATGCCGATAACCAATCAACGAGTTGGACACGATATGATTGTTATTTAAACAATCATACCAATGATCATGTCCCACGTAGCGTTTTCTTAACTAAACAAATCTCAATCTCATTCAAATAAGGGTTTTTTATTGTAGTTTTCCCTTAATTTATTATTTGTTATTCATTAAAATTGTGCTATTGTCATTATATAGATTTAAGATTATAGTTGTAAAGGAATTGCTATCCTAATTCTCTTAAGTACTAGTTGTAAAATATACCATAAATGTAATGATCTACCAAATAAAATTGAATTGAATTGAAACATACACCGATCCTCCAGTGTCTTCTTGTTCCAACAATCTGTTGGTCCAAAAAGACACGTCGGGCAATCTGCTTGCTTGCACATGTGCAAGCCATATTTCCGATGATCGATCGCCTATGCCGATAACCGATCATCGAGTTGGATACGATCATAATTGTTGCTCAAACAATCAAATCAACGGCCGTGTCCCACGATCCGTTTTCCTAATCCAAACAATCTTCGCCCTAGTCCTTGCCACCGTGAACAAATTTTCTGTTGACTTAATGCCAGAGAAAAATCCATTCTTGCCTTCGGCAATATCTTCTATTGCTTACAATGACATGATATTAACCGAAGGTGTAAACACCCCAACGTTACCATGTTTCATTGGCTAAGGCAAACAAACGCACATCTTAGCGCTTGACCTCCGAAATAGAGTTTATGTTTACACAATACACAAATCTATTTCTGCATCCGGCGATCGCCATTATCGTACGACAGCGATATCTGCAGCCTCTGCTGCTTGTTCATTTATTTGAACAGCTGCATGATTGATCGCAGTCCTTTGCATGTAACCGCCGATGCATCTTCGTTGTCCGCACTACCAGATCTGAACGATATCTACGGAAGCCCTTCCAGTTAATCGGAACTAGTTTTTCATTGGTCGTCACCAGAATGAAAATATCGGATGGGCTGGTCACTACAGCAGTGGGATTCCACCCCAGTGGGCCCGGCAATACGATCCTACCCATGGTCGTAGAGTCAGATTGTTAACCGCGAGGAGAGTGAACGAGTTTTACCCACCAATAACGAGTGTTAAAGTTAAAAACGCCGAGCCGACCAGTGGAGATCGAATCGGCTGAGTCAATTCTGTTAAATTGGAGTTTCAAAGTGCGCCGCTCCCCTTACCTGGTGCCCCTTACTCGGAGGATGTTAGTACCGTGTTGTTAAAATAGACTAAAATGTTTTTAATCTCTTACTCGGTGAATATAAACTAGAACCCGTCGCTCTATACTTAAAGGAACAGTTTAGCGCGTGATTTCTTACTCGGTGGAATGTTCATACTGTGATGTTGAAATAGACATAGATGTTTTTAGTAATGTGAATAGCAATTACAATGCATAGACCGGTAAACTAATGTTATAAAATATCACCGCCGAATGGAATTGTTATAGCATAATGAACCTTGCTTACATGTGAAGTGTTTATAATCAATAAAAACAATAAACGTAATCAGTGTTTCATTTCTGTTGTTGGGAACCGCTTGCAGTGGAGTTTTTCTTGGACACGTTAATAAAAGAACACGATTACGTTTCTATTTTCCACCATCGTCACTCATGCGATTAGTTTTTTTTTTTGTTCTTTCCTCGGTGGGTGTTTCCACGAACCCACGTCGTGCAGACGTACGTGTAAACACACCCACAACAACATTAGGAGATACGGGTTCAGGAATATCTGAGGTATATAGCAGATATAAAATTGGCCCTAAAATGGAGCCTTGGGGAACACCCGCGGCTATGTTGCGAGCTTCTGAAACAGAAGAATTTATTGTCACAACGAATTTTCTGTCAGAAAGATATGGGGCTAAGAGCTTCGTTGTGTGAGCCCTGCGACCCAGACGCAATCATACGCCTTTGAAATATTAAGAGATATGCAGACGGTAGGGCTTTGGTTTTGGAGAGCGGTTGTAACATCGTGTGTAAGTTTTAGTAGAGCATCAAATGTGGATTGTCGCCTATGGAATCCGAACTGGGAGTTAGGGATGAGAGCGTTCTCATTGGCCAATGAGAGAAGATATTGATAGATCTTGCGTTCAAGTATTTTACTTAATGTATTTAATAGGGATATTGGACGACAATTGCAAGGGTTATTACTACCACCGGACTGCTTAATAGGAACTATGGGATAATTTGCTCACTCTCTCTGATCGGTCTCGGTAGGGTGTCAGTCCGACACTGATTCACCGAGACGTACCCAAAACTCCGTACCCGAACGTCCAAGCTTGTTCGCTTGTGTCCTGTAGTCCGGTGCAAAACCAACGGTTCACTTTCGTCTACCTGTTTTTACTCGTAAATCAACTTAAATAGATAATTTTATTTTTATTTCGAACATAGAATAGTATTTTATTTCCAGTATTAATTTTATTTTTAACGTGAATGAAGAATAACAATATACACACTTAGTACATCGGTATTGTAATTCAATAATTTTATTTTTATTTCGAACTTAGAATAGTATTTTACTTCTAGTATTAATTTTATTTTAACGTGCATGAAGAATAACAATATACACACTTATTTAATATAGTACATCGGTATTGTAATTCATTAATTTGACTTTTATTTCGAACATAGAATAGTATTTTATTCCTAGTTTTAATTTTATTTTATTTCGAACATAGAATAGTACTTTATTTCTAGTATTAATTTTATCTTAACGTGAATGAAGAATAACAGTATACACACTTATTTAATATAGTACATCGGTATGGTAATTCATTAATTTTATTTTTATTTCGAACATAGAATAGTATTTTTATTTCTAGTATTAAACAACACTGTTTACTAGTCGCGACCATCCGACAAAAGAGGTTCAAAACCCATCGTGTGAGCCACTGTATTAATACACTCGTCTAATTTAAAAAACACAGGCAGCCATTTTCAGTGCAAGTGCGGTCACTTTTGCTAAAAAAATGATCAACGCGAAAGTTATAATTTTAGCGATCGTAGCACTGTATTTTTGAATTCGTTTTATTTTTCCAACGGAAGCACGTTATTCTACTTGCAAGTGCTGCCACTTCTGCAAAGAAAATGATCGACGCGAAAGTTATAATTTTATCGATCGTAGCACTGTATTTTCGAATTCGTTTAATTTTTCCAATGGAAGCACGTATCTAGATGCTAGTGCAGGTAAGTATACGCTTTATCGGAGCGCAAGAGCCGCCACAGAACTACTACCGCAGTTTTCCAATTCTCTTGGAAGTGTGACGCATTAATCATATGATTAAGAAGAACCAGGATGGGAAGTAGATTCGGCGGGTGTAGCTTTTTAAATAGAAGGTGTGGGATTCCATCAAATCTAGTTGACTTTTTGTTATTTCCCGATCTTACGATTTCGGATAATTCGGCAGTTAGAAAAGTTGTGGTGTCTAAGGGGTGTGAAGCTATGTTTGTGTTGTTAAATTCACCGATGAAAGGAGTAAAAGATGGGAATAATCTGTTTGAGATGTATTCGTTTACGGTGTCCTCGAAGCCAGAAGTTGAGAGGGAATTATTTTGCTGATGAATCTTTGAGCAGTGTTCTGCGAGGCAATTTGTTATGTTCATATCGGATTGGGCAATATTATTGCTGATTAGGTTGATGATTTTTTCTCAAAAATGTCTCTCCTTAAATACTATTTCTCCCATCAACATTCCCATTGGATACCAATATCAAGCGGGCCAGAAGCTGTTGATGGATTTGATCAGCCGTTCGCGCATTTCTTCTTCCATATTGTTATCGGCTGATACTATTGACCCAAGGTAGTTAAAGGATTGCACTACTTCAAATTCGTGCTCCACTACCCCGATAGTTTGACCAACGTTAGGTCTTCTCTTCGCAGAACTTGCCATTATGTACTTAGTTTTTCCCTCATTAATGTGCAGTCCCAGTTTTTGTGCCGCCTGCTCGATCTGGGTGAAGGATTCCTGTACCGCCGATTCGGATCTACCGAAGATGTCGATGTCATCTGCGTAGGCAAGTATCTGGCTGGACTTGGTGACAATAGTCCTTCTAGTTGTAACGCCAGTATCACGGATTGCTTTCTCCAACGCCGGGTTGAAGAGGAGGCAGGCCAGACCGTCCCCTTGTCGGAGTCCATTAAAGATGTTTATTGGTTTGAACAGCAATCCCGCTATTTTTACTTGACTAGTTACGTTGGTCATGGTCAACCTACAAAGTCGTATCAATTTGTTTGGAATGGCGAACTCTCTCATGGCTTTATATACGAGGATTGCCTTTTATATTTCGGGATTAGAGAACAAAAACAAATATTGATCATCGAAAATCACTTTATTGTTTTTCAAAATATTCCCCATGAAGATCTATACACGTTTGCATGCGTTTGAACCAATTGTCGAAGCACTTTTGCCACTCTGATTGAGGTATCTCCAACACATGCATTCTGAATGCAGCAACCGCTTCTTCAGGTGTCGAAAAACGTTGACCTCTCGGTTTGTTTTTTACGTACGGGAATAAAAAGAAGTCATTCGGTGCCAAGTCAGGACTATACGGCGGATGACCCATCAAATCGATGTTTTGGGTGCTCAAAAATTCAGTTGTCGCAGCCGATGTGTAAGAGCTCGCATTGTCGTGGTGAAGAGTGATCCGTCTTCGGCGGTTGGTTTTCCTGATTTCTTGGAAGACAACTGGCAAACAAATGGTTGTGTACCACTCAGAATTGACTGTTCTGCGTTGTTCTAGTGGTACGGTTGCGACATGTCCAGTTTTTCCGACAAAACAGGCGACCATTTGCTTGGAAGTGCTTCGTGCGCGAACAACTTTTGTTGGATTTGGCTCATCTTGAAACACCCAGACAGTCGACTGCTGTTTACTTTCGGGCTCATACGCGTAAATCCACGATTCATCAACTGTCACGATGTCATAGACGTGTTTCGAAGCATCGCGACCGTATTTTTTGAGCATTTCTTTCGATCAATTGACACGTGTCGTTTTTTGGGCGATTGACAAATTGTGTGGGATCCAACGCGAACAAATTTTTTTCACAGTCAAATGTTTATGCAATATTGAATGTATGCTGGTCGCACTAACGCCTAAGGTTGTCTCAATCTCACGATAGGTCACATGACGATCTTCCAATATCAGTTCGCGCACAGCATCAATGGTTTTCGGAACAACAACTGATTTTGGACGACCTTCACGAAATTCATCTTGGAGTGAACTACGATCACGATTGAATTCACCATACCATCGATAAACACTGGTCCTGGAATTAAGTCCATCCATGAACTGTTGCTGAGTTAATCCACGCCGAAAGTTGTAAAAAATAATCGCACGAAAATGTTGACGATTTAATTCCATTTTTGGGCCGAGATGAATCTTTTAAGCTACTGTAAACAACACAAATAGCGCTCGTATGTCAAAACGTTCTGAGTTATAATCTCAAAAATGTCCAACTTTACGACAGAGCTGTCAATTGCCGGATCGCAACACTAGGGTTGCCAAATCCCGAAACATAAGAGGCAACACTCGTATCGGGTTTTCCAATAGGGACATGACAAGTTTGTTTTTAATTTTTTGAACGCACTCTTTCGCGGTGGCCATTTGAACGAAGTCGAGTTCCATTCATAAACATTTTGATTGTACTTCAAGCCGATAGTAAAGTTTTTGAAATATCTCAAATGGTTTGGATTTTATTTAAAACAAACGTTGTCAAGTCCCTATCGGAAAACCCGATCGTTTTACCTTGGCTATGCTGTCGTAGGCGGCCTTAAAGTCTATAAATAGATGATATAACAGACTCTTAAATTCCAGACATCTTTTCCATCGCCTGCCTAAGGGTGAATATCTGATCAATCGCTGATTTGGCTGGGATGAAGCCACACTGATATTGACCAATGATGACTTTAGCATATGGAGCTATCCGACCTTGTAGGATAGTGGAGAGTATCTTGTAGGTGGTACTCAGCAATGTTATACCCCTATAGTTGCTGCACAGTGCGATATCTCCCTTCTTATGTATGGGACAAATTATACCACGACACCAATCTTCCGGCATCTCCTCTTGCTTCCATATGTGCACCACGATCTCGTGAATTGCGTGGTGTAACGCTGTCCCTCCTTGTTTGATCAGATCAGCTGGTATGCCATCAGCTCTAGGGGCTTTATTTGATTTGAGCTGTCTAATGGGTTTTAATGTTTTGTAGTGTAACAACATATCCACGAAATGACCATGAAGAGTAAAATTCATTGAGTAAAAGAAACGAATTGCTCCGGTTACGATTTGAAAGAATCATATGACAATCGCTTGCGAGCTTGCCGCTGGCAAATGATTCGCAAATTAATTGGGTCAAATCGTGTCATTGTTCTTACACTATGCACCAAGCTGGTGATAGAAAATAGAACAGCATAACAAGCAATTTGTATTTGAGTGGATTACGAATGAAGTGTAAAATGGCTTATGAAGCAAAATTTGTATGAGTCGATTAAGAAAATTGTGAATAATTGAGTGATTGATTGTGAGTATAAATACCCCAGCAATTTCAATAATAAATTAATCACATACCTAAAACGTTTTTGATTCGAACACTGCGGCGCTCTACGCCATCCATTTGTAGCGAGCTGCGCTTACACCGCAACCATTAGGGAAGTTAGGTTATAGACAATCGTAGGATAAAGTATACATTCTTGTCACCCAAGAATATATTACCGGAATATATCACATGGCGATCCTAACCCGAAAACATTACATGGCGACCCTGCCATGTTGCCCTTATATTACAGTTTCGTCAATGCTTGGTGGCGACCGCATTTGGTCTTGATCCAACATTGGTGGAGCCTCCAATTCTTCTGTGAGCTGACCATTTAGCAATTCATTAAAGTGCACTTCTCATCGCTCCAGAATGCCTTCAGGATCGGCGATCAGATTACCCTCTTTATCCTTGCAGTAAGTGCAGCGTGGTGTGTACCGCGCCATACTGCGGATTATTTGGTAGAACTTCCGCGCCTGGTGCGGACCTCGTTCTCTACTTTTCTCTATTTCACAGGCAAGGTTTTTTTCCCCAGGCACTTTTCTTTTGTCTGTGAAGTCTTTTTTCAGATCTTCTGAGCTCTTTGTATTTCTCCTCGCGTACCTGCGTCCTATGAGACTGCTGCAATGCCCGGTATGCAGCATTCTTACGTTCAGTCGCTAGTTTGCACTCATCGTCAAACCAGTCGCTCCGATCTCTACGACTACTGCCTAAGATGGAGTTGGCAGTACTAATGACTGTATTCTTAAGGCGTGTCCATTCCTCTTCTACGCCCGGCATTCTGGCCCCAGGACTTACTCTCCCTCCGTCGAGTTCTTCGAAGGCGAGTCTTAACCCATGACCAAATGTGTTACTGGTATTCTCATTGCGTAAGGTAGCCGTGTTGATTCGAACCTGATTCGCGGATGCAATACGTATCCGCAAGGCAACCCTTGGCATCCTTGGCAATCGTTGGCACCTCGGTACGTTCGTACCATCATCAGGCTCGAGGAGTGGCGGCGATCTATCAGCGCGTGGTCAATTTGGTTGCAAGTGGCTCCATCAGGTGATACCCAGGTGCCTTTGTGGATATCTTTACGCGGAAACCTGGCACTTGCAACGACCAAGTTTTCCGATGCTGCCAGTTCGATGACTCGTAGTCCATTGTCATTAGTGTTCTTATGCAAACTATGGAAACCTGTGTAGTGCCTGAAAACCGGCTTCCGACCTATTTTTGCATTCAAATCACCAAGAACGATTTTCACATCGTATCTTGGGCAGGCATGGAGGGCCCCTTCGACGTTCTCGTAGTATTCTTCTTTTTCGTCATCACTACCATGTCACTATTTTCCAAAACTGCATTAGTTTTCGTTTCAGAACCCATCATCGACGTGAGTGGATATATTCAGAAAACTTCTTATACATGGATCGAAGGTCTTTGCTTACAAACTCTTGAAAAATGGCCTGCTAGTGTCATCTATCAATCTAATTAAAAATGTCCGAACATGTCACGTTCTGATGAATGAAGAGTTATCCCATTCCGCCCCAGATGCATCCGAGGACCCATGTCTAAGGTCCATCTTCTTCAATATCTATAAATATTCCGTGTACTCTAGAAGGAACAAAGCAAATATGCTTGTGTCATGTTATTAAAAAAACATAAACTAAATCGTCTCAACCGTCATGTCAACGCCTGTTACCAGTCTTCTCACCGATGAAATATTCAACTTAATCCATTGGAAACTGTTCTGAGCGGTAAACACTTCTTTCCCACTATACGATACTCACACAATATTCAAATACAACAAGGAAGCTAATCCAATTAGTGTATGGAGCAGGATAAAATATCGCCTTCAATTATATCTCAACCGGAAAATTCAATTCAGTTTGTTATTAAAATAAATTGTAAGTTTGTTGCTCAATTGCCACAGATTCCTCAATTAAATTTGCAGAGCCGTAGGTTTGTTTTAAACTTCAAAAGCAAGATTCGAACAAAATATTGTAGGTGCGGCCTCATGCGTATCCTTCGTACAGTTTACGCTGTTCCCCCTATTTGGATAACAAGTGTGATGTTCTTTGCAATCAAGTTTTTTGCACCACTCTTTATTAACAAATACGTTTGGTCTAATGAAAGTACCGTAATCATTTAATGGATGAATTTGTATTCCGATTTTTTCCATCACCACCTACAACTGCCACCTTGTTGAAATTGAGATGAACGTTATCACAGACGGACTGTTTTATGTACGAGTACGATGTTTGCAACTAAGTCGCTGTTGTGTTTATCTTTGGTTTCGAAACATTTTTGAAAGCACTCTTCTTCTGCTCGATTATACTGTTGCTAAAAACGGTCCTAGCTTCCTGCTGGTATTCCGCAATATTATAGTGACTTTGCTATAATGAAAAAGAATTGTTATATTGACATATGATAGCTTGGCATGCATCTTACATTTAGGGCATCCTGAAGTTCAAGATTGAATAACCTCTTAAGACCGCGCATATTACGACCAAGGATCCGCCCTAGCTCGAAGCGTGTTATGAGGTACCTCTCCGTTGTGGTTGATGAACCATCGTCGTCATCGTTAGTTGATTGCTGTATAAGGAATTTAATTTATCCAAATAACAAATATAAATTAAGATATGAGTATAAATCAGTTGATTTTGGAGGTGAGCTGACTAAATAGTGATGAAAATACCGTCGTCGTCGTTGTTGTCGTCGTCGGAGGTACACGGCCTTTGAAAAGAGGTTCGTCTTCGACAAATCCACTCGATACAACTTCGTATATTTCATTAAGCGTCACTTTAGTTTCGTTGTGTTGCTGAAAAAGGGATACAGTGAGGGTCTATATTGAGTAGTGAAAAATCCTACTTCGACAATCAAGTTCTTCGTGAGGATAAGCTTCTGCAGGAAGTCCCACAAGCCAAACCTTTTGGTTTTCTGTTGATTAGAGCTTTGCTTTTTTGCCATGGAGCCGGGGTAATCTGTCATTGTGGTGAGTAATAAAGTAAACAGGAATAATTTTCCAAGCATTGTCATCTACAATAATGAAATAAACGAAATGTGATGTCTAAATTAATTTCGGTTTTATTAATTAACTATTAAACAATTCAAATTTAGGTATTAATTAAATTCTTTTGTTTTTTTTTGTTATTTATTTATTTATTTATTCGGCTTAATACAAGCTAATTACACTAAATATAATTCTTATAAACTAACTTAAAACTAATGTAGTAACCTTGACGTGGTGCGGGGGCTTAAACTACAATGAATCACTCAGGCTATGCTGATGGAAGCATACGCTTCCAGTAGGGCCACCCATGTCAAATAGGCTAGCGAGGAGTAACAAACAAAGATCTACTATCCCTAATCCAGGGTGTTACGCGTCACCGTGCCCATTCGATGGTTTGCAGCCAGGGGTGTCATCATCATCGTCATCATCGGCACTACAACCGGGCACCAGTCTTGGCCTTATTTAGCAAGTCCTGAGGCTTGTTAAATTTTCCATGATAATTTGTTTTTCAGGGCAAGATCATTAGTATTGCGTCAGAGGGTCCCCGACGGGGAAACGAACCCCGGTCTCCCGCGTGACAGGCCAGCCAGGGGTATACCGGCTGTATTTTAACGGCGCCTCTCTGACACCGGGTTGAATCAGAGCAGTAAGATATATGGCGGATTATTTGAAATCCCAAGACTCGTGGGAACAAAAATGAATAATCAATATACGAAAAACAATCTCACGAAATACCCGGTCGGCATAGGTGTGATGAGCCGACACTACCATAAGGGAATAAATCATCAAGAAAACACCAACGCGGCAAAAACAAGACGTAGGGAAAAACGGAAAAAGCGGGATATACGTGTCGGCACGTGGAATGTTCGAACGTATAGATAGGTAGGAATTATGGAGTATAGATAAGTAGGAATTGTGTCGGCACGTGGAATGTTCGAGCGTTATATAAACCAGGCGCGATACAGACGGTGGTATAAAACGCGAAACAATATAAAATGGACCTCGTCGCGCTTCAGGAATTCCGACTCAAGTAATCGAAACCAACGGGTTTACCCTGGCGCGTGGAGGAACCGATTCACATAACCTCGGAACCGACTTCATCATAAGCAAGAAGATCACGCCCCATGTAAAAAATGTGAAATTTATTAATGGCCGAATGCCGGTGCTAAAAATACAGGGCCCATGGTACAATTATGTATTTATAAACGTACACGCCCCAACATAATCTACGGATGAAGAAACGAAGGACACGTTCTACGAGACCCTAGAAGAAGTATTTGATGGGATCTCATCATTCAATGTTAAAATCCTCCTCGGGGACCTCATTGCGAAAATTGGAAAGGAAGATATCTTCCAACCAACTATAGGTAAAGAAAGTCTACACGACGTTTCAAATTATAATGGAATTCGAATTATCATATTCGCAGCGTCAAAAGATCTGGTAGTGAAAAGCACGATGTTCAAGCACAAGCAAATCCATAAGCCACATGGATATCACCTGACAGCGTAAGGCGTAACCAAATATACCACTTCCCCATAGACAAAAGACACCACTCGAATATCCTTGACGTAAGATCATATAGAGGAGCAGATTGCGGTTCCGATCATCTTCTAGTGTGGGACAAAATCAGGAGCCGGCTCACAGCAAACCCACATGGGCAGTCACGGGAGACGAGCAAAGAGTTCAACATTGATAAACTAAAAGATCTGCGCAAAAGGACTGAATATCAAGACGAACTAACGAATAGATTTAGCATCCTAGAGAATGGGAGCAGTGAGGAAGGGGAAACCAATAATCTGGGCACTAAATGGGCATCGATCAGAGACCCAATCAAACAAACAGCCCAAAAGATATTAGCATTTAAGAAAACAATTAAGTCCAAACCATGGTTTGATGATGAGTACAGGGCGAAGATCGAAGAACGTAAACTCCTCGGAGTGATCCACTTACAAAAATATGATGAAGTCAAC
Source organism: Microdon myrmicae (assembly GCA_963931805.1). NCBI lineage: Eukaryota > Metazoa > Arthropoda > Insecta > Diptera > Syrphidae > Microdon > Microdon myrmicae. Next base: position 76,985,544 of record OZ007502.1, on the reverse strand, counting down.
GCAGAAAGATACGCGACAATTCGGAAAGAGACAATGAGACTCTTCAAACGCAAACAACGCGAATGGGAGAAGACTCGGATCGAACAAATTCTAGAAAATGCCGAAGCAAAGACCATCAGACGTATGTATCCCGGCATAAATTCAATTAGAAATGGCTACTGAGGGAGAGCCAAAATAATCCCAGACACAAACGGCTATCTGGTCACAGAAACAAATAATATCGTTACAAGATGGAAGCAGTACTTTGAAAACCTGCTCAATGTGCGCACCCATCAACCAAAAATAAACGCACCGGACGTTAATACAGCCGAGCCTCAGATCCTAGAGCCCCATTTCACCGAAGTTGTAGACGCAATAAATCGATTGAAAAGCAACACGGCTCCTGGAGTCAACTACATACCGGCAGAGCGTATGAAATATGGAGGAGAGGGAACTGCTCGTAAGATCCATCAACTGATTAAAACAATACAGGATAAGGAAGTCACTCCGGAAGAATGGAAAACCTCAATAGTCATCCCGTTCTTCAAAAAAGGCAACAGATCTGACTGCGAAAACTACAGAGGAATATCATTGCTCCCAATCACATACAAAATACTAACAAATGTCATACTAGAGAGAAACACATACGTAGAAACACATACGTAGAAACACATACGTAGAAACACGTACGCAGAAAAAAATACTGAGAGACTACCAGTGCGGATTCCGTAGGACCGGTCAACGAGCGACCAAATGTTCCCAGTAAGGCAATTGCTTGAATATGGAGAGACGGTACACCAACTGTTGTGAAGCATGGAGGGGAGACATCCGTCCGAAAGATCCACCAACTCATCAAAACAATATGGGATAAGGAAATCACTCCGGAAGAATGGAAAACCTCAATAGTCATCTCCATTTTCAAAAAACGCGACAGATCTGACTGCAAAAGCTACAGAGGAATATCATTGCTCCCAACCACATACAAAATATTAACAAATGTCATACTGGTGAGGATCACACCGTACGCCGAAGAAATACTAGGAGACTACCAATGCGGATTCCGTAGGAACCGGTCAACAAGCGAACAAATATTCACAATAAGGCAACTGCTGGAAAAGAAGTGGGAATACGGAGAGACTGTTCACCAACTGTTTGTTGACTTTAAAAAAGCCTACGACTCAGTCGCAAGGCAAAGACTACCATATTGTAGTTGAGCTGGGAATCCCGAAAAAATATGCCGCCCTTATTCAAATTTGCATGAACGAAAATAAAGGGCGAGTTAGAATAGAAATCCAGCTCCCAGAACCATTGGAAATCCGGGAGGGAATAAAATAGGGTGACGGCTTCTCACTATGTCTTTTTAACCTTGTGCTGGAGTATGTTATCAGGAAGATACAAGACGACAACATGGCCGGATCATCCCTGAACGGGGTCACACAATTGCTCGCATATGCGAAGATCATCGCCGTTTTGGGCGATAATCTAGAAACCGTAAGTAAAAACAGTGAAATCATCATGCGAGCGGCAGAAGAGGTGGACCTAGAAATATTTGAAGACAAAACGAAATACATGATTACGGCATTATTACGGAGAGCAGGTGGACCTCAGGGAACACATATAAACGTGAGTGGTAAGATATTTGAAAACATTAAAGAATTTAAATATCTGGGAACGATACTGACGGCCAGTAATGAAATGTCCAATGAAATTAACAAAAGACTGCATTCCGGCAACGCTAGTTGGCACACAGTCAGTAAACTGCTGATATCCAAACTGCTATCACGTAACATAAAGCTCCGTGTCTATAGAACTGTGGCTAGTTAAGTTCTCTGCATTGTCACTAGAAGTCTTCCCTAGGACAATTACAAAAACATCGCCAGTTCTTTCTCACCTTCTTCGTTTCTTTATTTACAACTTAAAATAAACTGACACAATATTTCATCGTCTGTTACTGTAGGTATTATAATTAACGTCAGGATTATCTAAATGATAGTTCACACTTGAATCGTGGAGGTGCACCGTAGTTATTATAATTAAGATTAGATAATCGAATAGTTCTCACTTAAATCTTAAAGGTGCACTGCAGTTATTATAAAGGAATAATTGAATAATCGAATCGTTCACACTTAAGTTGTAGTTATTATAAAGGAATAATTGAATAATCGAATCGTTCACACTTAAGTTGTGAAGGCGCAAATACCGCAGTGGCGAAAATCCTGACTCCGACTGACTTTAGGTTATCTAACGTGGAGGCCTGATCTGCCTCCACGGAATCTGGAACGCGATTAAAGATCGCCATCAAAGCGACAGAAGTACTAAAAACTACTTATCGCCCCGATGACCATATAAGGGATGATCCTGATGCTGATCACCGAGCGGATGTGCACACACACAGATGAGGTTCCATCGCACCTTCAAGCTGTGAAGGAGCAATCGAACCGTGGGTATTAGGATTTCCTAAGGGGAATATAAACCGACATGGATGCAGCTGGTGCCAACATCCATGCATAGGGATTGAAGTGGTTGTACGCTCAAACGGATCGTGGATATTACATTTCCATATTAGGAAATGTTTATCTGATTGGTATCGCGTAAAAGATCTATGCTGATCGGGCGCACGTTGTTGGCGTCAACAGTGGGTCGAACCGTCGTGTGTGTATTTACGCCAACGAGAACTCGATCCCTTTTGCGGCCAGGTGCGAGTTACCATTTCGTGTCGATCGGTTTAGCCACCGATGTGGTTGCAGCATTGAAGCAAAGCGAGAGTATCTCCTGCTTTTGTGCTGCAAATTCGATGGGGGATATGTGCACCGCGGTGGTCGTGTTATGTCAGTTGCTTCGTGGTGCCTGCCCTAGTGGGAGTTTTATATGGGGTAATGGAAAGATGATATGTGGCGTTCAAGGGAACCACCACAGAACCATAATCATGCCGATTGTTCTATATGGATGCGAAACATGAGCTCTCACAAAACGGCAAAGAAAACAAATTCCGAGTATTCGAGAATAATGTTTTAGGGAGTATCTTTTGGCGGTAAATATGACGAGGAAGCAGGACAATGGAGGAAACTCCACAATCACTAATTGTAAGAGCTATACCGCAAATCTACAATAGTGAGAGTAATCAGGTCGCGAAGATTAAGATGGGCCGGACATGTGGCGCGAATGGGAAACGATAGGACCGTGCGTAGAATTCTTGACGGTAGACTAACGGGAAAGAGACCAACAGGACGGCCACGACGGAGATGGGAAGACAATGTTAAGTTTGACCTTAAGGAGATCGGATCGGCTGGTCAAGCCTGGAAGGAGAGTGCACAGGACAGGGAACGATGGCGAAGACGAGTCGGTGAGGCCATGAACTTCCGTATTCCTACAGGCCAATAAATAGTAATATAATTTAGAATTTAAGAAATAAAAAAATGTTGTGAAAAATGAAGAAAAAAAATGTTATAATCGAGACGTTGCGCACACAGATGAAGAGCGCCTGCGGTTCAGTAGAGCAGTAGCACAGAAAGACCGAAAAGACACGAATAAGCAACACCAGCGATTTTGGTGGCTGAGTGGCAGTTATAAACCTGTTTCCATATAACTGGCAAAAAAAAGTAACAATAATAATATAAATAATAATGGTATTAAAAACAAAAAAGCCCATAAACTACGGAAAGCTTATATAGATTTATCATTTCGAAGGTTGAGTTTAGATGTTAGGCATAGGATAGAGTTAAGACAAAAAAAAGGCTCACTTAGTTTTGTACTTAAGTTAGATATAAGGTTAAAACAATAATAAAAACTAATTTTTTTCTGTTTTTCATTTTCTTTGTAACCAATTAAATTCATTAAAATTCATCTAAACAAAACAACGGTAATGCCGAAAGACAAATTGTCACGCTTTAAGCGTACGCATGTAACTTAGAGAGTCCACAAGGGACCAGTAAGTTAGGAAATAAGATACAACCACAAGCTAGAGTTTAATCAACCAAGGACGAATCAATTTCTCAACGATATAACAAAAAGAGAATCGATTCATCCTAATATTCAAAAATCAATTCACCTGCCATCAGAACAACCGAAACTCACCACTTTGCTTGTATTACCGCCTGGGGGTATGCACCAGAGATCGGTCGCACAGGTTGCCGTTTGTGCTAAGTTGTTTGCACTAAGATTCCAGTGCACCCAACGTGGGATGATCGCTTGAGCAACGGCAACTGACAAAAGCACTGGTTCCATAGAACAGTTTATTTGTTCTATGGTAATTTCTTGTTCTGTGACACGGTGCTTTTGTTGGTCGAGATCTGATGATCCCAACGGCTAAAAGAGGAAAACCGTTCAAGGTTAATTGCAAGACAGCATATAAGAAGGCGCATGAATGTGTCTAAAAGCTTTAGTTTTTTCAGCAGTACGTGTTGTTAGATCCAGAGTGGCAATTTGCTTAGTTTAAACACCACAGTGCATCAATAAAATATCATAAAATACGAGGGTTGCCTCTTATGTTTCGGGATTTGGCAACCCTACCGTTGCAATCCGGCAATTGACAGCTCTGTCGTAAAGTTGGACATTTTTGAGGTTATACGCACTCAGAACGTTTTGACATACGAGCGCTATTTGTGTTGTTTACAGTAACTTAAAAGATTCATCTCGGCCCAAAAATGGAATTAAATCGTCAACATTTTCGTGCGATTATTTTTTACAACTTTCGCCGTGGATTAACTAAGCAACAGTGCATGGATGAACTTAATTCAATTTTTGGCGATGAAGCTCCACCAAGAACCAGTGTTTATCGATGGTATGGTGAATTCAATCGTGGTCGTAGTTCACTCCAAGATGAATTTCGTGAAGGTCGTCCAAAATCAGTTGTTGTTCCGAAAACCATTGATGCTGTGTGGGAACTGATATTGGAAGATCGTCATGTGACCTATCGTGAGATTGAGACAACCTTAGGCGTTAGTGGGACCAGCATACATTCAATATTGCATAAACATTTGACTGTCAAAAAAATTTGTTCGCGTTGGATCCCACACAATTTGTCAATCGCCCAAAAAAAGGCTCGTGTCAATTGGTCGAAAGAAATGCTCAAAAAATACGGTCGCGGTGCTTCGAAACACGTCTATGACATCGTGACAGGTGATGAATCGTGGATTTACGCGTATGAGTCCGAAAGTAAACAGCAGTCGACTGTCTGGGTGTTTCAAGATGAGCCAAATCCAACAAAAGTTGTTCGCGCACGAAGCACTTCCAAGCAAATGGTCGCCTGTTTTTTTCGGAAAAACTGGACATGTCGCAACCGTACCACTACAACAACGCAGAACAGTCAATTCTGAGTGGTACACAACCATTTGTTTGCCAGTTGTCTTCCAAGAAATCAGGAAAACCAACCGCCGAAGACCGTTCACTCTTCACCACGACAATGCGAGCTCTCACACATCGGCTGCGACAACTGCATTTTTGAGCACCCAAAACATCGATTTGATGGGTCATCCACCGTATAGTCCTGACTTGGCACCGAATGACTTCTTTTTATTCCCGTACGTAAAAAACAAACTGAGAGGTCAACGTTTTTCGACACCTGAAGAAGCGGTTGCTGCATTCAGAGTGCATGTGTTGGAGATACCTCAATCAGAGTGGCAAAAGTGCTTCGACAATTGGTTCAAACGCATGCAAAAGTGTATAGATCTTCATGGGGAATATTTTGAAAAGCAATAAAGTGATTTTCGATGATCAATATTTGTTTTTGTTCTCTAATCCCGAAATATAAAAGGCAACCCTCGTATAACTTAAACAATCATTGTTTTTTTTTGTATTTCGTTTGAGATTTGTTTTTCTTCTATTGTGAATATTCGCCAAACCCGAAGACCAGGACGAACATTAACTGTGGCTCGCAAGTATAAGCTGTTTCCGACGAGAATTGAACCAGTGCAACTAGTATTGCTGAGGCGCAACACGATAGTCCACAACCCAGTGGATTTCGATATTGCTGTTCCCTGAAGGCGAACACTAGCGATTGAGTAAAATAGAATAAGACAAAGAAATAAAAAATCATATGAAACAAGGAAAAAAAAGAGGATTTTATCGATTTGGCCGAGGAAGGCGAATAGCGTGTATGGTCGATTGTGTGTATTGAGTTTTTGGGTTTATACTCGATGATATTTGTTGTTCTGTGAGAGGAAAATCCATGAATTTTACTTTTACAAAACTGGCCTATTTTGACGGATATTTTTGCCCAAAATCCTCGGAATATTTAAGTAATGCTGTTTATTCATTCTTTATCCTATAATTCGAAATGTTTGACACCATGGCAATTAAAGAAAACAGTCACCAACTGTTGGAGTTATAAATGACTCGGGCTCGTTGATCCTCAATAAATAACAGTCTAGAGTTAGCAGTGAATTGAAATGTTAATTTAATTTGCGAAAAGAAAATTTGTCGATTGACACGGAATACACATGATAAAATTGGATCAAAAATTCGAGGCACGTTTTTCTGTATCTTTTACTTGCTCTTGCGTTTGAATCAGGCAGTTGATTGATGGATCGGATCAGTGCCAACTTCAAGTCCCAGAACTGTGTGAAGTTCGCACAGGCTGACGGTTGTGTTGAGTAAGACCAGCTATCAATTTGATCAATTCTCAACACCAACACCATTTTGGGCCTTGGTATGTTTTTTTTTTTTTGGATTTGGTTCGATTTCTAAGCGGTATTCACTCGATTATTGGCTCCTTAATGTGTCTTATTCATGGACTCATGTTTCGTCACCAGTTATGGTCCGATTCATTAGTCCGTTCTTCGAGAAACCATGTCTTCAGAGAGCTTTTTCCGATAGGCAAGACATTTAGATCTTTAGGAATCAGTCGAGCGGGTCAACGGGTCTCAATCCCGAAATATTTATTAAAATTCCATGAACGGTCTTTTTTTTTTTCAATGTTTAACTCTCGAGCTAACTCTCTAACGCTGAAATGACGATTTTCAAAGACTAGTTGCTTGTGTTTTGAATGTTTCCACCAGTCGATTTTGAAGGCCGCACGGGACGAGGCAAATCTTCGATCATTTCACGTCCTTTTTTGAACAATTTGTATCACTAGTATGCCCATATTTTAGACATAATTGAATTGTCATAAGCCCTTTTTAACATATATAACGATTTGAGACGGACATTTACGTTTGAAAAGCTAAATGTAAGGCAAACATTTCGTTCGATTAATTTATCCGTAGTAAAATTTGCAACTCTGATAAAACAAAATTCCCAATTCCTTTTAAGCAGTTCATTTAAGTGGCGAATTTCGGATAGTTTTCATACCGAAAGTAAACCTTCACCCCTGCTATTGCCTTTATTTATATCACCTCACGATCCACATTTGCCGCGGCTACCTATGTGGGCACCCTTCTGTAGGTTTTGATAAACCTAAAGTTTCTTCGGACGGATTCAATGGGCTTGATTTATGAAATAAAACCGTGTGCTCTAGTCCGAATGGGACCCATGAAACAGGGAATTGATCTGCTCACGAAAGTAAGAGGCATTCCACCCGAACTTTAGCCCCACCGCATTTGACATTAGTCTCTCCAGGGAAATGTTTATTTTTGCTTCCTTCTTTCCCACAATACCACTTCTATTTGGCATCTGCTAGTTTAAGATCAGTATTTGTGAGCTGGTCTCAGATCGTTTCCACCAGTTAATTTGATATCTTATTGGTTTTTTTTTTGCAGCAGGTTTATTGCTGTGACTATTACTACTTATTGGCGCAAGACTAATGACCTTGCCCGGAAAAAACAAATTATCATGGAAAATTAAACAAGCCGCAGGACTTGCTAAATAAGGCCAAGACCAGTTTCCGGTTGTAGTGCCGATGATGATGATGATTACTACTTATAATGGGTTGGATGGGAATTTTCTATGTTTCATGCCCTGGCATACATTACATTCCACAGGATTACGTGATATTTTTTTGGACTGGCTTCTGATTCATATATTAAAAGTACTATATATCGACAAAAACGAGAAGTGGCATCAAACCCAAACCGCCAAACCAACCAAAAAAAAGCAACTTCTTCCGGAGGTCATCACTAACCTCAGTAGGACACACCTGTAACACGGAAATCGGCATATCCGACAAAGAAGGGTCTCAGAATTTTTCTTCGTGATAACATTAATACACTGTGTTCGAGGAGCGGTTTTTTTTTATTTCACTACAACTGGAGAGGAACGTTTCTAAAACGTGATACTGATACAGCGTATCACAAATTGCACATCAGCCAATAGAGAAGAAATAAAGAGAGGCAGAAAAATAAGAAGAAAAAAAGCAAAATCGAGGTAATTCGCCTGCAGACGCATGTGGACAGGGTCGTAGTTTATATTGCTACATGGAACCTTAAGGTAACAGAGCTCGAATACCCCACCTTACAGGTTACAGGCTACAGGATAACCGTCACCACGACGCATTCGCGTCCACGACCCTACCCAAAGTCGACCCTCCAAACCCTCTCCCAAGCCTAGGTTCAAACGATCTTCCTTCCCTTTACCTCGCCGTGACCGCATTCCTTATCCCAAACCCACGCCCACACATTCCCGTCATGTCATCCTGCCCAACTCCAACCAAACCACTCCCCCCGCGTCTCATCCTGCCCCCAACCCCAGCCCCTTTCCGCTCTTTGACCTAAAAACAGGCGCTAAATATACCAATTTCCACAGATCGCACACTCTCAATCCCTTATGCCCCGCCCACGAAAGCTCAGCCCATTTGTCCTCCGAACCGTGCATAAGTTCGGATCTCTTACCCTCTCGCCCCTCTTCCCCATCTCGCCTCAGCCCCCCCCGCCGCCACATTTTTGATCCCCTTCTGCCGCCCCCCCGTCAAGATTACCCAACAATCCCTTAAGACATCTGATTGCCGCTATGCCCTCTCAAAGCTTCGAAATAATCGGACCTACGACAACGTCCGCATTTATCTAGCTTATCTTCATGGTAAATCTGATGCAGTTTGCTATGAAGGCAAAACGAAAACGAGCGTTAAGATCTCCATTCAACAAGAAGGCCTCCCCACCGATTTCCCTAGCCTTCGTAACCTGTTCATAAAGTTCCACGAAAATTTTAATATTCCCCCTCTTAAAGTAACTAGAGACCTCTCGGCTCTCCGACAATACATTTGCTCGAAAATGGCATCCGGCTCACCACGCAGCGAACCCTCTAATAATAAACTTTTTCGGCCCTAATCGGCTGCCCACCCCACTCTCCATGGGGTCTCCCAATTCTTGTCCCCTAACCATTTACTACCAGAATGTCAGAGGTCTTCGCTCCAAAACACAGTCAATCTTACACAATACCCACTCCTTTCCCTTTGATATATACGCCCTGACCGAAACCAACCTCATCCCCAGTATCAACAGCCTAGAACTGTTCCCCACCTCCCTAACAGTTTTTCGGGACGACGATGTCCATCATTCCACGCCTGACACCCCGTGCCGAGGCGTGTTGCTCGCCGTCCAAAACGGACTAACATCTTCTCTTATCACCTTCTCCTCTTCACCCTACCTCGACTATGTCGCTATAAAAGTTGAACACCGCTCAAAGTCCTTGTATATCATTTGCTTCTACATCCCACCTTCGCAAGCTACCGAGGCATACGAACTCGCTATTGCTGCAATCGACTGCTTAACGGAACTGAGTTCTACCCAAGACGACATTGTAGTCCTGGGCGATTTCAATCTCCCCCATCTCCAATGGTCGTTGTCTGACGATGAGTCCCACTATATCTCTAGCCCCTCCACTACCAAGGAGTGTCTCTTAATAGACAACCTCACTGACTCTAGCCTTTACCAAGTCAGCAATATCCTAAATCATCTGGGCAGACAACTCGACCTAGTGTTCACGACAGGCCCCTGCAACTCTTCAGTTACCCCTAGTCCCCACACCCTCTCAACCATTGACAACCACCACCCCCCACTTCTCTTATCCGTATTCCACGACCACCCAGCCCACAGCACACCCACTCCCCTCCCCTACCAATATTCTTTCAATTTCCGAAAAGCCAATTTCCGGCGCATAAATGAGTACTTCAGCAATACCTTACCCCGCTTAAATGATATTAGTGTTGAGGTCGGTACAGCCTCACTCTACACAGTAATCTTCAACGCCATATCCCTATTTGTCCCTTATTCCCGAAACAGGTTATTATTCTCATCGCCCCCTTGGTATAACCGCAGACTCCGCACACTCCGTAACAAGAGAAATAAGTTGTGGAACATTTTCTTAAATACGCGCTCTCCTCTGGACTATTCCAACTATCTCGGTTACTTTTACCAATTCACCGAGCTTTATAGCTCCCTTTACCACAATTACCTTGCCAAAGCCCAACTGAATCTGATCAATGACCCCAAATCCTTCTACCACTTTATCAACTATAAACGGAAATCAGATGCCTATCCCAACTCTCTTTTCTACGACTCAACTACTTCATCTGACTCCCAAACCATAGCCAATCTTTTCGCGTCCTTCTTCAAACTATCCTTCACGGACGACTCGTTCGAGCCTAACCCCTCCTACTTTACTGGCATGTTTCAGTTCTCCCTTGGCCCGCTCATCCCTCTGCACATACAACAACACCAAGTTAAAGAAAAACTTGAACAACTTAAAGACGATTTCAGTCCCGGCCCAGACGGACTCCCTGCTATCTTTTTAAAAAAAATGCTCCTCTTCTCTCTCTCTCCCGCTCGCGTCAATCTGGAATCTATCCCTTGCACAAGGTCTATTTCCCGACTTTTGGAAATCCTCCTACATAACCCCCATACATAAAAAGGGGCCTAAAATCGATATATCCAATTATCGTCCCATTGCTAAGCTTTCGCACATTCCTAAACTGTTCGAAGGCCTTCTATACGAAGCGTTACGTTTTCGCTGCACCCCCATCATCTCTCCTAACCAGCACGGCTTCCTCTCCGGCAGGTCCACTACTACCAACCTTGTAGAATTCACATCTCACACACTCCTTGCCCTAGAGAACGGCGATGAGGTTGATGTAGCCACTACCGACTTTAGCAAGGCCTTCGACAAGATTTCCCATAACCTCATTCTCTTTAAATTATCCTCCCTTGGTTTTGAACCACTGTTGATTAAGTGGATCTCATCCTACCTTAACTCTCGAACCTGTCGGGTGCGATTTAGATCCACCCTCTCCGATCCTTTCTCTCCAACCTCAGGTGTCCCCCAGGGCAGTCATCTCGGCCCCCTACTATTTATCCTTACCATAAACGACATAGGTTCGAGCATCAATCACTCCCTCATCTCGCTTTACGCGGATGATACCAAAATCTTCAAGACAATCCGCTCTCCCCTTGACTCCTTCACATCTCCAATCGGATCTTGACAGCTTTTCGACATGGTGCCAAAATAACTGCCTAGATTTGAATATCGCCAAATGTCACACAATCACCTTCTCTCGGAAACGCTCCCCCTCCCAGCCACGTTCCTATCTCTTGCTAGGCCAACCGATAACATCGGTTGAATCAATCTGCGACCTGGGCGTCCTATGTGACAAGGAACTTAGATTTACCGCACATATCGATAACACAATCCTAAAAGCCAACGTCGCCCTTGGCTTTGTAAAACGCTGGTCGAAGGAATTCCTAAACCCCTACGTCACCCGATCCCTCTACACAACTTTTGTCCGGCCACTACTCGAATATGCCAGTCAGGTCTGGTCCCCGTATCAACAGTCTCACATTCGTAGGATCGAGGACGTTCAACGTCGTTTTTTGCGCTTCGCCCTCCGTGGACTGAACTGGGAAAACCCACTCATTCTCCCACCATACACAGACCGGCTCCTTCTAATCAATCTTAACACGCTTGAAGAGCGCAGAATCCATGCTGACATCATCTTTATCCATCGCCTTCTGTCAGGTTCAATCAATTGCCCACGCTTGCTCTCCTCTTTATCATTTTATACAAACCCCCGTAATGTGCGGAACCCTCGTCTGTTTTACGTGCCCTCTCATCACACGTCTTACGGCGTTAACGAGCCCATCTCGCGTATGCTACGACATGCCTACTCTTTCCCCACCTCCTTTGATTTCAACCTCTCCACTCCTGCCCTCAAACGACGTCTCAGAATAAACCCGTCTTAACCCCACCCACCTCAATTTCAAGTCTCTCCCCCAGCTCTCCAGCACCGCCCCTTACCACTGTGTAGACGTACCCCTCACTGAAACACCTCAAGCCCTCTTCTCCTTCCGTGTTCTTTTTTTCTTTTTTCTTCTTTTGTTTTTTATTGGATATATATATATATTTTTTATTTATTTATTTTTTTTTTTTTTTTTTTTTTTAACTACTCGTTACTTAGTTTTTAAGTTAGTCTGTAAGTTGTTATATTATATTAGCTTAAGTTGCTTGGATTAAGCCTAAATAAATAAATATACTAGACCGTGATGTCAAAGAGATAGTTTGGTAATCCTATTTGATGCAGCGCATTCATTGTGTGGTTCTAAGCTGCCGACTTAAACAGGGTTTTAACGTTCAACGTAATGACTACGTATTATTCAAATTTCGATAGGATAGTAATGCCCAATACTTGGCAAGCTGTGCTCAGCAAATAAACAGGAGGATATGATGATGTTTTGATGATACCCTTGGTATCAGGATAATTCCGTTTCCTCTTGGTACCCTTTCCGATATTCGACACAAGTCCTCGCCTCCTTTCATCCCCACTGACTGTGACACCGAGAAGATTCATGTTTTAATTTCTCCATTCAAAGTATTCTCCTCTAGTTTTAATAAATTCCTTGCAGTGATTCAGAAGCGTGTTCTAGCTCTTTTTGTGCAATTGCCTTTAGTCCTCGTATTGTACCTAGTGTGCGGTCCAGTCGCATGCGTGAGTTGAACAAACTCTGGAAATGTCCGCAATGTTATTTTGTAGTTGACATTAATCATCTCGTAAATATTTTAAATTCCGAGGCAATATACGGAAGTATGGACTTCTGGTTTTGTGTTATTCAAAATCTGTCAATTTTTGACGCACATTGAATGTATTCGCCTCACATAAGACAAATATGTGAATACTGATAAAAATCTAAAATATGCGACAGAAACAAGTATTCTCCTCGGATAAAACAAATTTGCATATCAAAATCCATTGAATGATAACACGTGATGTTATTTCGTGTGCATTAAACATATCTGTTTCGGATAAAATAAATATGCAGGTATTTTAAAATATGTTTTCCTGAACATCAATTATATAATAGAAACAAGTTTTCAGTTCTTTTATGTCGCTATGTGTTACGATTTAAAAATGCCAGCAATATTAAAACAAACATTATTCGCTTTAAAATACACGCAAAACTGGGTAAAAGTGCATCAGATACATTCCGGTTAATGTAGCAAATTTACGACGATAATTGTTTCAGAAGAGCAATTGTACAGATATTGGTTAATTTAGCTTGACTGCAAATAACCTGCACATTAGTACAAATGTTATAAAAATATATGTGGCACGTAATGTCAGATTGTTCATAAAAGCCCCTCCCACCCATATTACGTAGTTCAATGGATTTCGGTTTCTAATAGAGCTAAGGAATGACCATAAGCGCCCAAGAAATTTGACACACAGCATGGGTGTCAACTCACGTCATAATAACATACCAGTTTCGAGCGTAAGCGAATATGACGAAAATATTGGTTTCACACGCTTCAAACACACCCATGTAGAAATTAATCAATGTAGTGGATTTTCTTCCCTTCATTATAAAATGTATGCCCGAAAGCAGCTAATGTATTAATAAATTAATTGCCATTTATTAAACACAAAAGATGTTGTGATGTATTGTATTTATGCACGATGTTACTGTCTACAACTATGGGATTCGAAATGTACAATAAATTACCATTCCATATATTAATTATTCCTCGTTCATAAGCATTCTCCCATTCACTACTGCCTCATTTATGTAAGTTTAAATTGAAATTGATATTTTGCTCCAAATGTGTTTGGTGTGCTATCGGATTTACAAGTGAAGATTGTTGTTTGAAGTATAAAAGCGTTTCACATCCTTCGCCAAACTAATGTCTAAATTTCAATCTGTCTTTTGCTATAGTTCTGTAAGACTAAAAGTTTTCCTTTTTGAGGTCTTGAATTTGTAATTAAATCTGTATAGAAACGGGAGCGTGTCTTCTCGACTCTGCAAAGTAACATATACGAGAGTGGACTGAAAAGTTTCCGACCTAACGAAGATACAAGACATTTTTTCTTAAAATTTATTTTTATTTTTCTACATAGTCTCCCGTAACTCTACACACTTCTCCCACCGATGCTCCCATCTTTTTAACCCCTCCAAATAGTACTCGGCGTTTTTCTCTACAAAATAACTGTTCACGAAGGTGATTGTCTCCTCATTTGACTAACTGAGGCTCAGGTCGATTCGTCAACTGATTCAACATATTCGTTGGTCAGGATACGACTTACATTCGAGATTCCGTTTTAAGGGCGGAGTCTGCGTCTTCATGCGGCCCGGTCTGGCTTGGCAGAGGATGGAGGCATTGGAACCCAATAAGATGAACGTCATGTGGTTGAAAGTAGTGCTGAGGAATTCTGTTAAATTTCTTTGTTGTCTTTACCGCTCCCCGAATGACGATCGACTGGCGACATTTTTCGAACACCTTTCACGTACCCTCGACTGGATACAGATCAACTACCCGACTTCTGGGATTGTCGTGTGGCGGTTCTTTAATACATTCACAAAGAATCGCCCATCCTCTTAAATCAACCACCTTCCAAACCCATAGTACTTACCTGCAATTAGGGGCAGCGTAAGCTCTCCTGCAGCATCGCACTTGAAAGTTAAACCTTATCAGCATGCACATCAAACAAATCATTTCATTCATTCATACACGGACCATGCCAGACAATCGGCTCGGCTTGTCAGCAATTATAAAAGATAAATACTCGCTGGCCAGCGTAATTGTTGACATAGCTGTAGCCGGTATTCTTGCTACGGTTCATGTGTGTATATAGCCCCAATCCCAAGATTCGCAACACTTGCGACCAATTTCCCTTATCGGTTTTCTACCGATCATGGGATTTGGGCATTAATATGATTGACGTTAGACAATCATACCCCAGATCATGCCTTACGATGTTCCAGCCTGTTAAATAAACAAACACGATGTGCATATCATCGTGACCCTTGAAATAGCGTTTTTGTGTATCTTAAAGCAAAAACCTATTTCGTTCTCAGGCGCAGATCATCAAAGATGTATGGCCCTCGAAATAGCGTTTCTGTTTATTTAAGACACAGAAACCTATTTCTCCTTTCGGCGATTTTTCCCCATCGATTATCCCAACGACGCCTGCAGCCCCTAATACCAATTCCCTTTCATCGGTTATCTACCGATCATGGAATTGAGCATGGATATGATCATTGTTTAGACAATCTTACCCATGCCATGCCCTATGATGACCAACCAGCAAATCAAAGCAAACACCAGTACATTGACCTGAAGGGATATAGGAAGAATCCATCTTTATGGCGGCTGGTGGAGGTTGATCTCGACGAATATAGTTGAGTCAGATTCAAACCTCTGAGGAGTAGACACGCGATTCTTCGAGGAGTCAACTATATCCCGTCAATCGGACACACCAAGGGGACGTCGCGTATCTTGCCTAAATCGAGTTATTTTTATCTGTGGAGAGGTGTTACATATTCGGCTGTAACAACTGCTAATTACTTTTGTTGTGTCCTTTGCGTGAATTCCAAGTATTAATCTCAGAAATACAGGTTGTGTGTAATAAGTAAATTGATACAAATCAATCGACTCGTCTGTACCATAATAAGGCTTACGAACTTAAGTGTACAATTACCTGTTTTGTGTATTTAGAATATCGTGCGTGTACCAAGTTTTATGTCATTTAAATTTTGAGAAACTCGAACCGTTAAATCGTTGACCGCCGGTAGAGCGTTATGTATGCATGTGCTGATATGCTTGCGGAATAAAAACAAACCGTATAGAACTTTAATCAACAAGGTATCTTTCAGTGGGTTTTATTTTCCCCTTTCTTGGTGAAGCAGTGACATTTTCATCAGTGTGCGTTGTGACTTTTCTCTTCATCGTTGGAATTTTAGTGAATCAGTGCCGTACATCGGTACACCCTACGTAAAATATAACCACAGTCGTCCTTGGCGATTTTAATGTACACAATTCCGACTGTTTGGTGCATTCTAACAGAATCGACAAGGCTGGGAGGCACACGGCGATGTTCGCTGTTAGCCGCAATTTGACTTAACTCGTGGAGGAACCCACGCGAGTGTCGGATATACAAGGTGATTATGCGAACACCCTGGATCTGTTTTTGACATCCGATCCGCGCATTTATACCGTGGAGGTTGCTACGCCACTGGGAAACTCAAATCACTGCGACATCAACGAAAATGTTTATCTAAAAAACACCACAGTTGCTTCTATTGGGTTACATCATAAACAGTTGTGAGTCGGCAGTGTGCGGTTTGGATGCAAAAAGATACACAATATTTGCACGATCATTGGTGTTATTGTTATATATTCATAAGCACATTGTTTCTATTGGTTTCCGCAATATAATATATAATAAGCGTGCCCAAATCAACTATAAAAGTCATTTCGGATCAATTTACAAGAGGATATTATCAATAATTTTTGGCGTGGGCCCAACATAACGGCGGAGCTGCAGGAGAATATTTTTTTTTGTTATTTTTTTTTTCCTTTTTATGTATAAAATTGAAAGGTCACTGTGCATAATTGAAAAATGTAGTATCAATTGTAGTAGCATTGTTTTAGTTCTAGGTTTAAGTAATATTACTGATCTCTTTTGTTGTTTTTTTTTTTGATTGATCATTTTATTATTATTGTAATTTGGTATTCGCATTTATATTCTGTAAATTTTTGTATATATAGAGCGTTTAAACAACGGCGCCCCAATCCCACCGAGGTTAACAGAACGAATTTTGTTAGAATCAGAAACGCGTACAACCAGGCGATTGATACCACGAGGAAGGTTTACAACGACAGAGTGACCAATAAACTCCTTCAGTGCCCACCTGGTTCGCGCCCCTTCTCGTCAGTGGCAAGGGCTGTCAGCAATAACTTCCCTTCCTCATCCTTTCCCCCGTTAGCGACGGGCACCGGGACGTAAGTCACAAATTCAAAAGATCAAGCTAATGTGTTCGCGAATTCAAATCTCGATGCCGGTCTTTTGGAACCACCTGTAATCGCCCCGGTATGGTCTTAGATCCGGGATGTGAGGTTCCGTCCTTGTACTATTTAGCGGATTTTACGCCGGTGGACTGTAGGAAGGCAACCGGCCCGGACAGAATACCAGCAATAGTCCTTAAGAATGTGCTCCAGAACTATTGCCGGTTCTTGGCAGACGCTTCCGCTTATCTTATGCACGTAGGACGTTTCCTACCTGCCGGAAATGGGCTCGAGTACAGCCAGAGATATCGTTATCGTGGAGAATTCGTTTATCCCTGTCACCACGGAAAGCGTGGTAAATAATAGGGACTCCACGTTTGTCTTGGATAAGTCCTTTTTTATCCAAGAAAGGGCACGCGTCTGGGGGAATGAACCCATTCTGGAAGATCTAAGCTGTTTGTGCATATAATGCCCAACACCAGGTTTTGGCGCTGCAAGTCAATACTGTCATCTATTCAGCATTGTTTCTACAAAGAGTGATCTGCAATATCTAACTTAGTCGATTTCGTTTCCAAAACGACCTACATTTAGACTCGAGCAATGAATGAGAGGTTTTCGCTTGGGACTTATCCAAGGTTTTTCACAAAATCTCAAACAAAATAATTCCCTTCGAAATTTCATATCGCAGTCCGTAGGTGCCGACTTTTCTGATCAATTTGTAGTTCAATCTGGAATGCTCCAGGAAAGTCGCCTCGGCTCCCCCGTTTTCATTTGTTAACGACGTCATTCACGCTCTGAAAGAGTCAAATTTATTTACTTACCCAGACGAAGGCATCTAAAGGAATATTATCTTCCATTGATGCAATCCAAACAAACTGAATTCGATAACTTTTCGATTTGGTATCAACATTTTTTCTTGTGTTCAATACCCCCAACAATTTTCTTCAAGATCACTTAATTTGCAACGATTGTTTTCTTGGGAACCCGTTCACCTTTAACAATCCACTGCTCTTTTGTATCAGGACTGTAGTGGTGTATCCATGATTGATCTACAGTTACTAAACTGCGCAAAAACTCTTCTGGGTTGCGACGCCTGCGCTTCAAAAGTTCTCAGGTGAGAGCAAATGCCCCACCCATCTCGCAGATATTTTTTTCATACACAATTTATCATGCAAAATTAAACATTAAACCAATTGAAAATTAACAGATACCTAGTGAGGAATGATGCTTACTAACAATAGTCCATTAGGGATGCTACGAGCGCCATCACAGGTGTTTCTAAGGACTTATTGACCTATCGCCGTATATATATATATATATATATATATATATATATATATATATATCACGGGTGTTTCTAAGGACTTATTGACCTATCGTCGTATAATATATATATCTTAGGAAGCAATAGGGTTGTGTGACCATCTGCTAAGAAATGGACAACATTATTAAGAAACCAAAAATAAAAAGATTTGGGAGACATTCGAATTAATAGAGAAAATCAAGTAATGATATTTTCTATAGGCTAAAGAAACTATTCTGTCGGAGGTTTACTAATCAATTGAAGCAAGAAACTGAGACACCAGCCAGCTATTCATTCAAAATGGAAATCAAAATTCGGGCCATTAGGACCAATTTGTTAATCACAATAACATTCTTCAGTTGTGGGTTACACGAACTCTTGATAAATGTCACATGTTGTTGAATGCAGAGGTTATCTTGGAAAGTCTTGCCTCGGGTGATGAATTACTATTCATGCCAAGTGGATAAATTTACTAAATGACACCGAACGGGGAATCGTACTTACACAGAAACAGTTGAGAAATGATGCTCACACTGATGGTGGGAGAGATTTATTATTTTCGCCTACTATTTTCGAGGTACCACGTTATTTTAATTGAATATGGATCTGATGATTTAATTTATCGATTTTTCTTTTGTGCCGGTCGTCACTATAGTTTTTCGTGTTCATGTGTGTCGTGCCTTTAATGAAAATGCCTGCATAGATTCAGGTATAAAGAAGAGCCATACTGCTCGCCCCACAAGAGTTGTGTCGAAAATGCGACACACTGTATTTGCAGAGAAAAGATACAGTAGATGGAATTCTTAATGGCATGCAGAAGCTTTGCAGACAACAAGAGCTGCTAGAATACTGACGACGAATTATGTTAACCTTGTCCCCGGAAAATGTCGAAAGATGGTCCCTGGGAGAACAAATAAAAGTGTGTTGCAGGGTGGTGGGATGTTTAGATCGTAGGAATTGTCAGCTAAGTAGGAATGAGTGCGTTGCAAATGCAAGTGAACACCGTTCAGCACTACTTCAAACAGCACTACTTAACCTAAATGTTTGTACTTTCAGAACCAATTCTTTCTTTCATCTCGCATCTCTGTTATGTCCCTTAAGCATCATTACTCCCGACTGATATATAAACTTTGATAGGTTTTTTGTGTTTGAGTGGCGTAATATTCGTCATGGAAAGGATGTGACCTGGATTTCGACACGGATCTAGTGAGGTAGCTACTACAAAGCCATAACATCTGTAGTGGTTGCTTTCCTCCACCTATTGCTGGTCCTGAGTTGCATCTTTTTCTGAGGCGGTATTGGTTGCTTTCGGTCATCTGATGTGCTATTGATTAACTGTGCTGAGAATGGAATGGAACGGCAATTTCGCGTCGATCATTGTTTCATTCGCGACCTAAGATGTAATTTCCTCTCTATGGCTTCTCACGTTTTTAACCAGACACCAGCAATCCTTGCACTTAGCGAAACCCAGATAATACTGATATTTTCTTTCGAATCCTATATAACTTAGTGCCACTGTGCTGCCTACATCGCGGTTTAGCCACACACATACGTAGTGATACTGCTTATTAACTTCTGTCACAATACGGGCTTTGCTTCAATCCAGAATTTGATTTCTCATGGCTAAAACTTCACGTTCGTAAGCATATCATAAATTACTGCTTTCTTCATCGAAGTCCGCACTTGGATAGAAACGCATCCTCTAACGAATTTGGTGCTCTATCGAATTCCGTCGACAGGATTATGACTCTGTATCTGCACACTTTATCGCTATTGCGGGTGATTTCTAGGTGGACAATTCTCAATGGCTTCGGCACCCTGGACTCGCAACACCTGAGAGCCAGTATATCCAGCTTTTTTTCTGATTCAAATACTTTAACTCAACTCGTCAATAAGCCAACTCAGGTACAAGGCATAGATGGTAATTCCACAAACACACTGGACTTGTTGCTCGCCTCCCATCCTAATAAATATACAAAGTTTCTTCGCTCTTGGCAATCCAAACCACTGTGCCGTATTAGTTGAATTTGCTATAACCAACAGCAACGTTAACCAAAAAACCTCCCAGAAGAATAGTATGGCTCTACGAGAATATCCACTGGGAAGGTCTAGCCACTTCGTTATTTTTTTAGCGTCCTGTGGACGCTATCGTGGGCACATTGACAGGCACTACTTGATATGCGGACGTATATTTCACACAGGGTAAAGAGGCATTTCCCCAAAACCCAGGAGAAATATGTGAGGCTATTAAGGCTAAAGAGTTAAGTTCCTCTTGTATAAATCAACGATTATTGAAGAAAAGATTCAAAAGGGGTGGAAATGACTGCAATGCACATATTCTACACACAAAGTTCTGGCATGACTAGATAGTGTAGACAAAAAATACTACGCTCTCCTACAGGTAGTAGGAACTTCTGTGTTTTTGTGAAATTTTGTTTCCAAAACTCGGTCTCTTTATCCATTCCTTCACTTACAGTCGATGATAGATCAGTAACTAGCACAATAGAGAAAGCGAATCTACTTGCAGTGCATTTTGCAGCCACCTCAACACTGCCTAATACTACATAAATTCCGCCTAAACTTCAGCACAAGCAGCACACCATGACCCAGATTCACTTTCGAACTGTTGCCCAAATACTCAAGGAGTTGAATTCAAACAAGTCCGCTGGGCCGGGAGGCATTTCCCCAAATCTCTTAAAGATATGTTCTACTATATTCGCTAAGCTATTGCAGAAGCTTTATCATCGCTCCTATTTTACTAGTTGTCTCCCAAGTAGATGGAAGTCAACGAACATTCAGCCAATTCCCAAAAACGGCGACAAATAGTCTCCCTCTTCTTATCGACCCATAGCACTAACTTCTATTCTCTCGAAGACAATGGAATCACTCATTAACCGTCAATTTTCGAAATACGGAGAATCAAATGATCTCGCCGTCAATGTCCGCCAATATAGCTTTCGTAGCAACGGATACAGGAGACCTGACGACGTACTTTACTGAAAGGTGGAGCTATTCCATCCATCATTTCGGTATTGCATTAGATGTTTCAAAAGCGTTTGACAGAGTTGGCCAAAATTACATTTCTATGGAGTGGGTAATTCCCTCATCCAATGGATAAGATACTATCTTTGTGAATGTTCAATCCTAGTGGCTCTTGAGGTTGTCAAATCTGACTCCCATCAAGTGACTGCAGGTGTTCCCCAGTGTTCTGCACTCTCACCTAGTTTTTTTTGTCCATTATCAACAACCTACTCGTGTGCTGATGATAGCACGTTGAGATTTTCATACTTCGAACTTTATTACCAATCAGTAGAATATGCTTAATATATTGAATTCCGGCCTCAACAAGATATGCCATAGGAAATTACCTCGCCCTGTGAGTAGGGCATTAGAATATACTCACAGCTAGGCCAGTTATCGTAAGAGATGACTAAAGGTCGAGTGGTAGGTGGGGTCCCAACCCGCAGCCGCCCGAGGGAATACCACCCCATCAAGCTATGAGCTGTGTGAAATGGTCGGGAGAAATCCCTGGCCATCTTTCAGAGCTAAATTTCTTAGTTGTCTTTACCGCTCCCCGAATGACGATCGACCGGCAACATTTTTCGAACACCTTTCACGTACCGTCGACTGGGCACAGATCAACCACCCGGCTTCTGGGATTGTCGTCCTTGGCTATTTTAAAGTACACAATTCCGACTGGTTGGTGCATTCTAACAGAACCGACAAGGCTGGGAGGCAGACGGAGATGTTTGCTGTTAGCCGCAATTTGACTCAACTCGTGGAGGAACCCACGCGAGTGTCGGATATACAAGATGATTATGCGAACACCCTGGATCTGTTTTTGACATCCGAGCCGAGCATTTATACCTTGGAGGTTGTTACGCCACTGGGAAACTCAGATCGCTGCTTGGTATTGGTCGCGCAACCACTTGCATTTCAAGCGAATAATCGACCGAAGCAGCTTCGCCATATATGGAGGTAAGGGGTTGCCAACTGGGGCGATTTGCGAGATTTCTGTGCATCCTTTTCTTGGTCGGAGGTGTGGTTTGGGGACTCCCATGTTAACGCATTCACCGAGTCAATCTCACAGATTATTCTTCTCGGGATGGAGATCTACATTCCACATTCCATCAAACGAAATTCATCTGATAAACCTTGGTTTGATAAAAAATGCGAGCACATTACAGTGGCAAAATATAGGGCTTTTAAACAATCGTGCCCCAATCCCACCGAGGTTAACAGTGTTACGTGCGGCTTCCGCCACCCCATCAATTAATTGTTTTTAATATAATTTGTTTTAATGTAGTTTGATGGTAAGTTGGTGGAAGAATTGCATGATCCACATGTGAGTGTTCGAACACGCCCCGATTCGAGTGTGGATCGTGGGCGAGTTCGAATTCGGTTTTCGGAGTGGACGTTCAGGGAGAGCAAGAGAGAAACGGCGGGATATTTTGATTCCGTTTTGTTTTGTTTTTGCTTTAACTAAGAGATACGGTTTTGGAGTTGCTCGAGACTGTTTGTAAAGTTACAGTAAGAAAGAATAGAGTGGTGTTAACGGAAAAAAGGAAGAAGAAACTGGAAACCCCCGTTGGTTTTTTTTGGAGAAAAAAAAAGATATAGAGAATTACCCAACGGTTATAAATTTAACGAAATAAAAAGTTTTTGTAAAGTAAGCAATTTAAATTATTTGGCGAAACTAGAAGAAAATAAAGGTGTTCAAAGTAAATAAGTTCAGTGCTAGTTTTTAATTCTCGGGGATATTAATTGATTCCGTCCGAAAGTCCAAACCAGAAGGGATTGAATTAAGAGAGGAGAAGAGCATCTGTCCAGAGGAAGTTTGATAACTCCATCACCACCTAATCAACCCAAGCCTTCCTGAAGTTTCATCAATCACTTTGGACAAATGCGTAGAAGTAGAGAGAGCAAAGAACACAAAGGAGAAAGAGTATTGGACGGTGGAACTGAGGTGAAGACCTTATTCCCAGGTAACCTTTTTATATATATTTACTTTTCTGTGGCAGGAAATTACACCACAGTTGGCGCAGCCGGTGCCCATTAGTTGGCTCTGCACTGGGATATTGCCCTAACTCCTTGAGCAAGCCTTGCTCGGAGGTGCAAGACCATTGGTGGGTGGAGCCCTGAGGCTCCATACGTCCTTACACTCCCGGAGGAACGACTGCCGGGATAGAAGTTTTTCTTTTTTTTGGCAGCAATTGGCTGAAGAAACCAATAGAGCAGGATGAATTTGCGCTTCCTGAATGACTACTTTTGCAGGACATCAACGAAAATGTTTATCTAAAACACACCACAGTTGCTTCTATTGGGTTACATCATAAACAGTTGTGAGTCGGCAGTGTGCGGTTTGGGTGCAAAAAGATACACAATATTTGCACGATCATTGGTGTTATTATATATTCATAAGCACATTATTTCTATTGGTTTCCGCAATATAATATATAATAAGCGTGCCCAAATCAACTATAAAAGTCATTTCGGATCAATTTACAAGAGGATATTATCAATAATTTTTGGCGACGGCCCAACATAACGGCGGAGCTGCGGGAGAATATTTTTTTTTGTTATTTTTTTTTCCTTTTTATGTATAAAATTGAAAGGTCACTATGCATAATTGAAAAATCTAGTATTAATAGTAGTAGCATTGTTTTAGTTCTAGGTTTAAGTAATATTACTGATCTCTTTTGTTGTTTTTTTTTTTTGATTGTTCATTTTATTATTATTGTAATTTGGTATTCGCATTTGTATTTTGTAAATTTTTTTGTTGTTGTTGTTGCTTTGATTGATTTTTTGCGTTTAAGTTATCTATTTGTGAACTCATTTCTTTGTTCATTTTGTATGACTCATTTCTTTATTCATTTTGTATAACAACAATTCTTTATTCATTTTGTAAACGGACATTGTTGAGGAGGATTCTGCTTTCCTTCCTTTCGGACTGCGCGTTGAGTTCGTGGTTTAGTTGTTTTTCTTTTTTTTCTCACCTGAATAATTTGCAGGATCAGTGTGGTGACTGTTTTCTTTCTTCCCCTTTTTATCTCTCTCTCTCTCTCTCTCTCTTGTTCGGCGGTGTAGTGGTCGTTGTGTTGTGCCGTCCTTCGTTCGTTCGTAGTGGGGGAACGTGTTTATTGTTGTGTTTCGCATCCTTGCTATTGGATAGCTCTGTCGACAGCGGAGTTGCTCTCTTTGTTTCTCAAGGGATCCCGGGTGTTGTTTGATATCGGTAATTTTGAAGCGTTATAGATGGCAATACAAACGAGGCAGCGTCAGAGAGTAGGCCGAGAGGGCACCCCTGCCCGGGCGCGGCCCGAGGCATTTCCCGAGCCGCCGGTTGACGAGGTGGATCCGGAAGCATTCCACGATTCGCGGGTCGAATTTGTGGACGAGCCATCGCCAACGCGGCCCCCTCCCACCGTTGGCAAGAAAGCTGTTGGAAGCATGGAGGACACGCCGATGCCCTCATATTTTAAACTGGGCCCGCAGCCATGTCCTGTACGGACCATGTTGGGCACAGATAGGGTTTTCGACCTTGTGTCGAAGGCAGTCCCAATGTTTTCGGGACAGGAAGGCCCGGATACAGCCGAGAGACTCTCTTCGTTTCTCAAAGGCTGCAGAAGGACCTTGGGTGGGCTGGCGGCGGAAGAGGAACATACCTTCCTCCGGTGGCTACCCTCTAGGCTGACCGGCGAGGCCTATCGAATGTTCGAGGAGAGGCCACCCACGACCTTCCTCGAAGCGGAGCAGCGTCTCAGAGAGGCCTTTGAACCCCGAGTGCCGTATGAGGAGTTGTGTGCACAACTATCCAGAATGCGACAGCTTCCTTCCGAGGATGCCACGAGTTTCGTTTCCCGAGTGAAGCGGGCCGTGGTACGGTGCGAGGAGGCCGCTGAGCGTTATTATGGTCGGCAGGGTAGGTCCGTCTTCGCAAGCCAGCTGGAGGGAATGGCCAAGCCGGTGTAGGTAAGGGGTTTGAGGGAGGAAGGACTAAGACACTTCCTCCTCACGTTGGGTGATGTCCCATTTCGAAGCATGGTGGGCCACCTAACTGAATTCGAGTGAGCTCGAAGGGAAATGTTGAGACAGGACGACTCATTTGTGGATGCGCGGCCCAGAATCGCCGATCGGACTTCGGAATCGTTAGATGTAGGACCGGGGGGATCTTCAACTTTTATAGACGGCCCTTCCTCCACTCTTAGGGATTACACCGCGGCGCCGGCGCCGGTTTTATCGAATTTTAATCCCCGGGCGGTGTCATTCGTGTTGCCTGCCGAAGAGCCATATAGTCGTCGGCGGGGGGAGGACAGTTTCGTTCGGGAGCGGTCATACGGACCTCTTGGTTATCGATGGGAGGATGGTGCCTATGCTCCGGCCTCCCCCGGCGAGGGAGCGTGGTCAAACACCGTGCCTTCCTTGAGCCGGAGTGGAGAGTCGCAGAGCTTGGCTCAGGGGGCGTATGTGCCTCAGGATCGATCGGGTCGGGACAATCCGTTCAGGGATCCAGTTGGTCGATCGGCGCACCCCCTGGAATCCCAGACCATATGCAATTTTTGCCACCTGAGAGGTCATGTATACGACGAGTGTCTGCAAAGACGAAATACTCCTTTCTGTCGTGAGTGTTGGCGGTATGGACCCGACATAGTGGACTGCCCGGATCGTCCGACGCGGACGCGCGAACCCCAGGCTCCATACAGGGGTAGAGGTCAACAGAGCGGATTCGCGCGGCATGGACCGCCCCACCAGCGATCGCAGTTTCAGAGGAGAGCCCTGCCGGAACCACAGGCCCCGCCTGCGGGTGGAGGGCCGGCGGCTTCAGGTCCCAGAGTATTCAGCGTCAGGTGCTGTTGCGAGTTTTGTGGCCGACAAGTCATAGCTTGCGCGGGTGCGAATACAGACAAAGGTGGGAACAACAACAGGGTTCCCAGGGTTCTCCCTACAAGTGGCACACCGGAACAGCACCCGTTGCGGGCCGAGAGCAGGACACCCATGTGGAGACTGGGGGAAGCGCGAGAAATAGGCGCGGAAAGCGTAGGAGACAGCGACAGCGCAATCGAGAGGCCGGTAGTAGCCGCGCGGTGGCTTTGGACTCCCGCGAGGTGAGTGAGGATAATAGGCGACGATCCTCCGTGTCGAGCGGTGGCGGTAAACGCCGCATCAAGCAGCGCGGGGAACCGGGAATGGCGACCCCGGCGCATTGGGCCCAAAATAGGCCATAAAAATAGCTCCAGTTCCGCTAGTTCGGAGTCCAGTGGGACTCCCGAGTGGGACAGTCCTGGACGGAGGAGCGGATTATTGTGCGAGTTTTGCGGTCGACACACTCACAAGGCGGTGGAGTGTCGGTATAAGGCAAAATGGGAGAGTTCGGGAAACTCCCAAAGGTCGGGTCGGCAAGATCCAACCCGACCGCACTAGAAACGCAACCCAGCTTCAGCTGTTCTCAGTTTTCGCCGACTCAGGTCCCGATTGCCACTCTCCCTTTAGACATTGGCCGTAGAAACCCCACGCGCCTAATCGTGGACACCGGCGCTGAGATCAGCATGTTGAAGCTGAAGGCACCCCATCCTAGATATGGCATGGATGTGCATAAATCTACAACGCTCCAAGCGCTGTTTGTCAAAGGCAAGTCGAGGGGATGCTGCACTGGGAATTTCAAGTTGCACCATGAGATTCCCTGCAGTTTCCAAATAGTAGACTCCTTGCCGGGTTTGGAGGAAGACGGATTATTGGGGTACGACTTCCTGTCTCGGAATTGTAAGGTAAACGGGCCGGGTGGCTGTTTGGTTTTTCCCCGAACGACCGTAAATCCCGTGCCATTCTCCATTCAATTTGTCAACTATGGGACGGGAAGGGTTGAGCGTGTGGCAGCCGAACGGGAAGACGTGCCAAAGGGACCTGTTAAGGTCGATACTGCAGCTGGTACTTGCCCGGAGACCCTACCCATATAGGGGAGGGCTGCGAAAAGCTGTTCAACCACGTGCTACTCACGCGGTCATCCGGATGAACCCCAAACAGCGGACGTTGATAACATATAGTTATAGACAACTTTTTTTTTTTTATAAAAGAACAAATAAGGAAAGAATAAGCCTTCCTGTAACTTGGAGCACCTGATCCTAGCTGGCCAGACGCTGGTTTCCCTCCGAAATCTTCGTCCTTGTAAAGGACCTTCGTCGCAGGGATACCAAATGGAGTCTGACGAGAAAGTCTTTAAGGCCAGGCCTAATGCTGCAGGCGCAGTCCCGGCGCAGACTGCAGAGGCAAACCCCCGTGCTGGGGGTTGGATCGCAAATACGTTACGGTTTGTTACGTGCGGCTTCCGCCACCCCATCAATTAATTGTTTTTAATATAATTTGTTTTAATGTAGTTTGATCGTAAGGTGGTGGAAGAATTGCATGATCCACATGTGAGTGTTCGAACACGCCCCGATTCGAGTGTGGATCGTGGGCGAGTTCGAATTCGGTTTTCGGACTGGACGTTGAGGGAGAGCGAGAGAGAAACGGCGGGATATTTTGATTCCGTTTTGTTTTGTTTTTGCTTTAACTAAGAGATACGGTTTTGGAGTTGCTCGAGACTGTTTGTAAAGTTACAGTAAGAAAGAATAGAGTGGTGTTAACGGAAAAAAGGAAGAAGAAACTGGAAGCCCCCGTTGGTTTTTTTTGGAGAAAAAAAAAAAGATATAGAGAATTACCCAGCGGATATAAATTTAACGAAATAAAAAGTTTTTGTAAAGTAAGCAATTTAAATTATTTGGCGAAACTAGAAGAAAATAAAGGTGTTCAAAGTAAGTAAGTTCAGTGCTAGTTTCTAATTGTCGGGGATATTAATTGATTCCGTCCGAAAGTCCAAACCAGAAGGGATTGAATTAAGAGAGGAGAAGAGCATCTGTCCAGAGGAACTTTGATAACTCCATCACCACCTAATCAACCCAAGCCTTCCTGAAGTTTCATCAATCACTTTGGACAAGTGCGTAGAAGTAGAGAGAGCAAAGAACACAAAGAAGAAAGAGTATTGGACGGTGGAACTGAGGTGGAGACCTTATTCCCAGGTAACCTTTTTATATATATTTACTTTTCTGTGGCAGGAAATTGCACCACAACAGAATCAATTTTATTAGAATCCGAAACGCGTACAACCAGGCGATTGATACCGCGAGGAAGGCTAACAACGACAGAGTGACCAATAAACTTCTTCAGTGCCCACCTGGTTCGCGCCCCTTACCGTCAGTGGCACAGGCTGTCAACAATAACTTCCCTTCCTCATCCTTTCCTCTGTTAGCGACGGCCACCGGGACGTTAATCACAAATTCAAAAGATCAAGCTAATGTGTTCGCGAATTCAAATCTCGATGCCGGTCTTTTGGAACCACCTGTAATCGCCCCGGTATGGTCTTAGATGCGCGATGTGAGGTTCCGCCCTTGTACTATTTAACGGATTATACGCCGGTGGACTGTAAGAAGGCAACCGGCTCGAACAGAATACCAGCAATAGTCCTTAAGAACTGTGCTCCAGAACTATTGCCGGTTCTTGGCAGACGCTTCCGCTTATCTTATGAACGAAGGACCTTTCCTACCTGCCGGAAGAAGGTGGTTCGAGTTCAGCCCATCCCAAAGAGGGGGAAAAATGTGTCCCACAAAATTACCGGTCATAGCATTACGGTGTATGTTATCTGAGGTGATGGACAAGGTCGTCAATGCCGAGTTAATTAAGTATTTGAAGTGCAACGGACTTCTGAATGATCGTCAATACGGATTCCGCGGCAGGGGGTCCACGGTGACCTTTTGATCCTTACAACCGATATATGGACATCTGCGATTGATCGGCATGGTTAGTCAAGAGCAGTCGTATGGATATCTCTAAGGCTTTTGACCGCCTCTGGCATGGTGCATTGCTGAGTAAACTTCGTTCATATGGACTTTCAGAGCAGCTTTGCGACTGGATGAAGAGCTTCCTCGATTGATCCGGGTTGTTGTGGGGTGAAGTATGGTGTGCCGACGCACGACACTGATATCACTTACTCCCCAACGTTTGTTCGCTACGTAAAACGCCGAGTTCTGCTGCCACACGTATGTCCAAGAAAAACAAATGAAACACTTGAATGGTGTTTCTATTTTTTATATTTACAACTTTTATTAATTTTGATTTTTGGTCCGTGTCTTATTTACAGATACTGCTTTTGTTCTTAAATCACACTTTTTCGATTACTTTGATTCTGTACAAGGTACTAAAGGTTTGTAATTACAGGTTATTTTAAACTAGAAGTAACATTTAACAACCACTCGCACCTATTGCCGAACCACAGCGCGTCGACATTCATAAAATAGATCGAGTCTATGCGTAGACGAACGGAATAGAGCTTTTGAATAAAACTTCGATGGTGAAATTTAAAATACAATTAATTAACGATGACCTTGGTGATGACTCACGACTGGTGCACACTTGCTCCAAAGTGGGATTAGACTATCAGCGATATATGCTGTGGTGTTTTAATATAACTCAGGGTTGCGCGACTTACCTCGATGGCGGATGGACACAGACTGATTAAGCGCCGTGGCCGTCCGCGGTGAAGACTGTGGAACGACTGGAGGAATTAGGGATGATTGGGTAATTTTGGTTTTGCACAACGAGCGACCAATCGAGATCATCCTTACATTGTGCTCTCTCATGTTCCCCGCCCATCGAGGTGGATAAACGCTTCGGTTAATTCGTAAGTTGACGGACGAGTGAGAATGAGGGAATCGGAACACAATGTGCAATGATCTCGGGGTGGATTGGGGTTTTGTGTGCATGTACCAATGCAACTCTGAGGATAGCCCACTGACCTAAATCGGTGAATGTAATGATTGGAGAGTGCATTGAACTATAGGAAGATAAAAATGGGAACGAGTGGATAATGGCTGGTGTTATTCACCTGCAAAAAGAGATAATTGCTCCCAAGCGGATGGCGTGTCTGGGGGAAGTCGAAGTGACGCTATATTGGCTAGGGTAATATTATCGTGGGAACGAAACTCGAAGAATTTGGAATTACCACAGCCGTTGCATGATTATGTAACCGCGTCGTTCGGTCGTACATGGTTGTTGCTAACCAAAATGACTGGAATTTCCGCTGGAAATCGCTTGGGTTAATGCAGAAGTGTTGCCATATGGCAAGAAAACACTGAATGCCGTTGTGCATTAACTAAATGAATAAATGATTTCCGGCCATGCTTCTTTTACAGGTAAATAGGTTGGTGGGAGGAATTGGGGTTGCTTTGACACGCTGTCAGCGGTCGAAATAAGGCTGAAATAGTGGGTTGGTTCTCCATGTAGTATAGAGAACCCCCACAGGAGCATCACTGGGTGAAGTGTATAAAGTTACAAGGAGACTATGTAGAAAAATAAAAATAAATTTTAAGAAAAAATGTTTTGTGTCTTTGTTAGGTCGGCAACTTTTCAGCCCACCCATGTAAATTGAAAAATATATTTAAATTACTCTTTATTAACTTCCATGATTTTGACCCTATAACTGACAACTGAATCGACCAATCAGAAGACGGTCAAAGGTTTTTCTTTTTTCAGCACGGAATGGCACCAAAGGAAAAATCAATAAATTAAATCATAAGAGCCGTATACAATTAAAATAGCATGACGTCGAAAATAGTAGTCGAGAATAATAAGTCTCTCCCAGACCGATGCGCACCATTTCTCAATTGTGTCTGTGTGCCTACGGTTCCGCGTTCGGTGTTATTTAGTAGGATTATCCACTTTCCTTGAATAGTAATTTATTACCGGACACAAGATTTAGTACAGAAGGTCACTTTTCCAACGGGAATAAGTCTGACTTTATTTGATTAGTACTTTACGAGATATATATCACTGGAGGCACGTAGCGAAAAATTGATAGATTTCCTTTTCCCCAAATTAAAAGGTGTACAACTTTGCTTCCGCCGTTTTGCAATAGATGGCTGTAGCGGTAAGTGGTAGTTGAAATAAATAGATCATAGATGTCATACAATAAGCTTCGGTATTTGTAAACATAACGCCATCGAAATATTAGTCGATTTGTGTCTGCATCATAAAGTTATTCTCGATTAAACATGTCAGCTTAGGAGCCAAACTCTCGTCATTTGCGGGAGGTTTTACTTTTCTGCTTTAATATGAAGAAATCTGTGGTGAGGCTCAAATACCTATGGTGGGGCTCAAATACCTATGGTGAGGCCGCTATTAGTGAAAGAACGCGCCGAGAGTGGTTTCAACGCTTCAAGAACGGCGATTTTTTTACAATAAAGCCTCGAATTTCGGAAAAAAACGGCGGAAGCAAAGTTGTGCACCTAATAATATATCGCATTTTTTTAATAGGGACATAATGGGTTTGTGGGAGAAAGTATTGTACCAAACAGGGGCACTCGGTTCACTTCCTTCCACCAGCTTAACGAAGACAAAATTCCGCGGGAAAGAAAGTCAAACGCACTGATTTAAGCTATTAATTAGATCGTCACTTTATTTGTTCCTTTAATGGTTTGGCGCAAAAGAAACGACCTTAGAGATAAGCACTATTAATGTCTCCGCTAATGTAGGCATCACACTTTATCAGACTACACATCAAACTTATTACGGAAATTACACTTTGCTCATAATTGGGTTATTTTACTTTATGCGATTTAAATGTCACATCCAACAGACAGGACGGAGGATATTGGCGTTTGCCATTTTGCACACACACGACTCACAGGTATTATCGCGTCTCCGTGCGCACCGGAGAGCGAGAGATATCACGACCAGCGCGGTCGGCAGATGGAATTAGACTCAACGATACAATCATCGTTTGGGGTGTGTTTGTGGTGTGGTGGTAGATATCCTCTCCACTAAGGATATGTATTTACTTACCACCAGAGAAACGTAAAGTCTCTCTTGGTGGAATGAAGGTCATGGTGGTATGTGTGTGATCGTTCAGATCTGCGTTGTTTACTCATGCGCGAAGGCAATGGAAAAACAAAGCAGGCAGGCGGCAAGGACAAAGGAATCGGGCGATCATGGTTTATGATGTGCATCGTGGCTAAATAAATAGACGAAGGTACTGAATAGGTTTTGGTTTTATGCACCTGTATAATGGAAATAATTCTTGTAGGGAATTTGTATGCGAAGAGATGCATGAAAAGGTAGGAATTCTTTACAGCGACTTTTAGGTAAATAAATTTGATCTATTTGATGCGTGAAGCATTTAAGGTGCTAATGCGATTGCATTACCGAAACTTATAAGGTTGGGACGAAGTTATTGGGGGTTCTTCAGCTAAGTAACAGTGTGTTGGTATACCGGGTGTTATACCGGTACTCAACAATATTTATTTTATTAATAATTTTATTGGTTGAACTTACCTCCGGAGCCGAACAAAAAACCGTTTAACTTTTGTTTATTTTCGTTATTTTATAATTTAAACCACTCGTGGGTTTTAGGTTGTATTTCTTTCGATGTTAACGTCTTACTGCTTACTAACTGCTGATTTTTGCCTGCCTGGTGGTCGATCACTAACTGCTGCTAAACCAAAATGCGCCGCCCCTTTATACTGTGGCACATCGGGATTTGTCCACAGGTGTTTATCAATTGTTGAAGCACAGACCCGATTTTTTGTGCTTTAAATGGAATTGGGTTTTGGGAATTAAATCAATGTGCGGCAAATTAACTTTTGGGTTAACTTGTCGCTTATATGATTCAATATAGGAAATGGATGGTGGAAGTGGGCTTTTAGGTCTCGGTAAGTATTTTCTAGGTTTTTATGTAAATGGAGGAGAGTAGTGATTTAGGATCACTACGTTCCTCCCCCCTTTAGAAAAGAAAATTAATCTAGAAGAGATTAGTTTTCTAGAACGAGTGGGAAGTGAAGGGCGGTGGGGGTAGTGATTTAGAATCACTACAAGTAGGGTTTGGCGGAACCGCCAGAGGTTCTTGTTCAATTTTTTGTAGATGGCTTGAAATGTCCATGAAGCGTCAGTTCTTGAAGTAATTTAATCTTGTAAGGGATAAGATCCTTAGACAAAATTCACCAAATGTGCATTGAGAGACACCTAATTTCTGTCAAGGGTATGAAATCGACTGATTGGACTCATTTTGAATTGAAAAATTTACGGCTACAATATTTTCGCTACTTCGAGATCCAATAGCGAATACTTTGATTAAAATATTCACTATAGATACGTAGTCAGTCTGGTGGGACGATAATTTCGACCGAAACAAGAAGTAAGCACTCTTAAAATTGCAACCAACGTTGCTCGCTCCTAAACTTCACCATTACAAAAATGAAAACCCTGACTGACGTTTTGTCATGACAGATTCTGAAAAAGTTTAAAGATGCGTTCTCATTAAATTGTTATATCCCCTTTGTAAAGCCCTTTAAATATATAATTGAAACCCCAAATGACACCTGGAGTGTCGAAACCAACGTATACCAATACTTTGCGCTTGAATCGATTCCACATATGCGAAGCTGCGAAAAGTATGGCTAACCATATGGGGTTTCCTACGAGGTTTCGTTCAACCTGTTCAATTTGGCCACAATTTTCAAGGCGTATATTCGTCCATAACTGAAAATGAGAACTCACAATCGATTAGGCGGATATAAAACGGCACTGAACGTACTCGATAAGACACAAAAGACGGTAGTGTATTTAATATTTCTGTCTTACTCAAACTACAACTTTGCATAATGCGGCAACCAACGGACATATTCAGCAACAGAATACGACAATTAACAGTGCAAATGGCACGCAATGTGAACGAGTGCTTTCGAGGTTCTACCACATGTGAAGTAAGTTGTATTCAAAGTTAATAGACAAACTGACCAGTGGCTCGCTCCAGGCAACTAATGTCTCAATACTGTTCCAAAAAAATTTCAATTTTTTAATACGGCTCTTTGTTTACGAGTGTGCGTTAATTTCGATGAGATTGTCCCTCGCTTGGAGGTTCAATCACCTAAAAATGCAATCTCTTTGTCGGACGATGTCAAGGCCGATTTTCATAAAGCGAATAATTCAATAATAACCCACTTGTCCTACAAATAAAATTAAGAACGCATGAATTTGAATAAGGAGAAGAAACGCTTTACATATCAGCTCATCAACAAAAGGGTGTTGCATCAAATCCCCCAGTGCGTACAAAAACTGCAGAATAATCTTCATAAATATTCAATAATTCATAATTGGAATTTTGAACGCGATTACTTGTTCATACATATGAATATGTGAAAGTCTTGACTTATAAAAGTTTGTTACTGAATAACCTGTAATAAAAAGTCAGTTATTGAAATTGTTTACCAATTGCAAGTAACTTAATAAGAGCATTAAGAGATCATAAAAAGTTTTCGTAGAACGTAATATGATAAGAACATTACTTGCGATAGTAAGGACATTGGTGCTCCATTCATAAAGTTTTTATTGTCAATGAAATTAACTTCCGTTGGAAACGTTTTAATCCAAAAAAATAAAAGCCATTCTTTTTTATTAAAATTCAATGACATAACCATTTAAATTCATGTTGATTGCGTTTTTATTCATGCATGGACATTAGCGGAATATTAAAACACTTAATGACTGATATTTTTATATATTGGGTGACTTTGACATTAGATGGATACAGCGCTAACTAAGATTATGGTCATATAGCTATTAACGCATTGATCAAGAATTGCAAATGTGTGTAACTCAAAAATAACTACCTTTCTAAACTTCAACAAAATGGAGTTACAGAATGATTCCTCTTCAATGCAATAAAACAATTTTGCTACTGTTTTTAGTCACAGTCCTAGTCTATAAAAATTCTTAGTCTTGAGCAGGATAGCAGGGCTGTTTTTAATTAGATTTTTGAATTCAACAAGTTCAGTTGGGCAACGACCGCGATAATATCTGTAGAGAAGAGATAGTCATGATACGTACGTTGCGCCTATATTCTAACGACGGAATTGAATGAATACGGTAGGTTCCCCAGTAAGTTTCATTGCTCATTTTTGCATCCTATCGACCACGTGTAGCGGACTTTTGGATGCACCTGACCAAATATATGAGTTGAACACCACTTTAGGACGAATAATCAAGTTGTAAATAGCGGTCAGGATGGGTGGAGTGAACTTTTTGCATCTCTTAAGGAAGATTAAGAGTTAAGTTAATTCGAATACCGAGGATTGATAGTTCCTTGGGTTCGTCGATGGAAGAGCAATTCATCGACAGTATATCTCCTTTGAGGTTCGCCTTTGACCAACAGATAGGACAGAGTTTTTAAAGACTTGATTTTTAATCGGTTAGATTTTTTTTAATATGCTTCTCTCGGGAGAGGCGAACCTATAGCGCCGTTACGGCGCCCCGAGATGCCACCAAATAACCGTTGCAATCCTTTTTGAACAGTTGCAGGTTGTAACGCCCCGGGATACTCGCGTCGGGAGGGAGTTCCACACCTTTCTAGCTCTGTAACGGAACGAGTTCTGGTGCAGGGATGTTCGCGCCGTTGGGAGATGAACCGCAAATTGAACGATACTTCGGATTGTCTTGTGGAGCACATATAAACCAAATTGTACAGAACAATACCACAAATCTCCGAAGAACAGTACTCATGATAATATCTGTAAAACCGACAGAGATCAGCTACGCGCCGTCGATGTGATAGCGACTGTATGAGGGTGGGTTGAAAAGTTTCCGACCTAACAACGATACAAGACATTTTTTGTTTAAATTTATTTTTATTTTTCTACATAGTCTCCTTGTAACTATACACACTTCTCCCAGCGATGCTCCCAACTCTCTAACCCGTCCAAATAGTACTCGGCGTTTGTCTCTGCAAAATAACTGTTCACGAAGGTGATTGACTCCAATTTTTAGATTAGGGAACAAAAAAAAACTACGCTTAGGACAAAATCTGGTGAGCAAGGCGAATGGTCAAGCAGTTCAAACCGTAATTCCTGGATTTTCGCCATGGCAACCGCTGAGGTGTGAGACGGCGCGTTATCTTGGTGAAACAGGATTTTCTTTTTCTGTGGCAGTTTTTCGGCACTTTCTGCCTTCAGTTGGTCAAGTAATGATACGTAGTATACTCCGGTAATGGTTTTTCCTTTTTGAAGACAATCGATTAAGATAACTCCATGACTATCCCAAAAAACAGTCGCCATCACTTTCCCAGCCGAAAAACCTGTTTTTGCTTTTTTGGAGCCGAATCCCCCTTTCTAGTTCACTGTTTTGTATGTATTTTGGTGTGACGGTGGTATTTTTGTACACTCGGATTTATACTGCGCCAAGAGAGTGTTGGAAATATTCATTTGAACACATTTGTGGTCTGACGTGAGCAAACGCGGCACTCAATCCGCGGACCTCTTTCTCATGCCTAAATCTTGATTTAATATGTGACAAACACGTTCTTTCGACGTTTTCATAGA
The DNA here is from genome assembly GCA_963931805.1 of Microdon myrmicae. Taxonomy (NCBI): domain Eukaryota; kingdom Metazoa; phylum Arthropoda; class Insecta; order Diptera; family Syrphidae; genus Microdon; species Microdon myrmicae. Next base: position 76,948,728 of record OZ007502.1, on the reverse strand, counting down.
CTCTGCTATCGCTCTCACTTTAATTCGGTCGTCGTCTAGCACCATTTGGTGAACTTTAGCGATGTTATCGTCAGTTGTTGCAGTTTTGGACGTCCCTAATGTTCTTCGTCTCCCAAGCTCTCACGGCCACATTTAAATTCAGCTGCCAAAATTTGACTGTGGTAAATGATGGTGCAGAGTCCAACTCATCTTTAATTTGCGTAGGCGTATTGCCTTTCAAAAATAAAATTTTAATGACAGCTCGATACTCAATTTTGTACATTTTCACAAAAACACTCACATCGACTCACTTAAACAACTGCAAATAAAAACTACGCTTCCAAAATGGTTGAAATTTTGGTGAGTAACTGTCAAAAATGACTACATTCACTAGCTTTTATTGACGAGTGATTCTATCTTCACGTTGAGGTTTTCAGACCATCTTCGAAGACCAGACGGCAGCGCCTGTGTCCCCGATCAGGCGGATAGCTCGTCTCTGTATGCTCTCAAGCAGGTCGAGGGTATGGTGCGGAGCAGAGCTCCAAACATTAGGGTAATATTCGGGCGAGGGTCTAATTTGAGATTTATACCGAAGAAGAAGTTGGGTGGGAGTAAAATATTTCTTGGCTCTAAAGAGATAACCCAGTTTTCCAGAGGCTGACTTGGCGATGTTCGACACATGGTTATGCCACGATACACTACCAGAGACCATGGCGCCGAGTAATTTCAAGTTATCTTAGTTAAGAAAGGTCTTCACCAAAGGTCGCCTATAGCACGGAAGTACATAAATCCCAGGTGCTAGAGGCATGCATTATAGATATTTCTCTAAAAAGTCAAAGGCAGCTATATATAGTCGCAGCTTACGCTCCCGAATCTGTTTAGTGTACTCAATTCATCAGTGAAATCGATACGCTTTTCCGAAGTTTCAAGTTAGATTCGGAAAACGATTACTTTTTAATGGGGGATGATTTTAACGCCAAGCACAGTGCCTGGGGCAATCTGACCTGAGTGGTTAGTATACCCACCTGTCACGCGGGAGACCGAGGTTCGATTCCCCGTCGGGGAGCCTCTGGCGCAAGACTAATGACCTTGCCCGGAAAAAAAAATCATTATGGAAAATTTAACAAGCCTCAGGACTTGCTAAATACGGTTCCCGGTTGTAGTGCCGATGATGATGATGATGATGATGATGATAATGATGAATTGTAAAAGAGGCTTTTACCCCCAATATTATACGTAATATGTCAAAAGAATTAGGCAAATAAATGTGGTTTAAAAACTAAAAAAAAAAAAAAAAAAAAAAACCATGTTGAGCTATGTCATTTAATACAGCAGCTTATGTGCCTAGAAGTTTAATTCAATAATGAAAAAACAAAACTATACAATAGAAGGAGAAAATTGTTTGGTCGGGAAAATCCTTCGTTTCGCGTTTCATAAAAGTCGTTAGATTCAATAACAATATCCAAAACAAAGCATTGCTAGTAAGTTGATCCGTCTTTAAATTCGCCAACTTTTTAATCAATTCGAAGGACAGCAATTTGAATTAATAAGTTATTCATGCAATTTTAATGTTACGCTGATGCAAGATAAACAATTTTTAATCGCCCAAAAATGTAAACCAAATAAAATTCAACAAATAATCACGGACACCATAAAATGACGTCAAGTTTGCTAATAGAAATAAATAGAAATAAATTGAATGTCTTGGAACTGGTTTCAATACATTCACTGCAGACCTCGAATTGCTAATAAAAACAACATCTAAAGTGGGGGGCATGGAAGATTCATGACATGATGGAAGCAGTAAAAAAAATAAAAATTCAACGGAACAATCTGCCAGCGTCGAATGACTTTTAACAAAATGTAAGTGTCGATAGTATTATTATTTTCACCTTCTTTTGTCGAATATCTGTTTATCCTTGCTTTTCTATAACTTCATCTTGTCTAATCCAACTACTGACATTATTGTAAACACTCCATTTTCCGTCGCCCGTAAATTTTCTTCGCGTTTGATGAGTAGATCGTAGATGTTCACATGCTTCGTTGAATGAATTTGCTTCATCTCATGCGGTGCCCAGATATCGAGCATTTTTACGAAACCAAGCGATTTCAAATGGCCATCAACATTTACAATTGATATTGTTGCGAGCTTAGGGTTCGCTGGATTAATTATTTTTAATAAATAAGAGCCGTTAAATCGATTTTGAATTAATGTAACAATTTATTACACTTTGTTACTTTTACCGTACACTTAACGATTCCTTGACTTATCGCTTCCGTACTTATCGCGTTTTTCACTGCTTACTTCTCACTTCTTACTTCTTTCTTACTTGTCTCCATGATCTGTGTGCGACGTATTTATACCGTTTCCTCATTCTGATTCAGCGTTTCGTTTCCGTCCGTTCCATAGCCTTGAATGTTCTGCTGTTCATAGTCTCCAGTTTTCTAGTACTTTGTTTCGGACTTTCTCGAATATTCTAGTACTGATTGTCATATGCGTCACAATATTTTTAGAATGGTAGCAAGTTCCCGAGCTGTTGAATGATTATTTGCTTGCACCAATGCTTTGATTTCATCGTCGTCAATTTCGGTGGTCGTTCCGGAGCAATGTGCTACTTTAACTGGAAAATCTCCACTACGGAATCGGACGAACTAGTTTGGCACTGGAGTTTTTCGATGACATTTTTGCCGTAAAATTTACACACATTTGCACTTGCTTCAGTTGCTTTCTTCCCCTTTTTGGAGTAGTAAAGTAAATTATGATGAATATGCTCTTCAAAATTCTTTATGTTCGAAATTAAATTCGAAGCGAACAATTCGATGGAATTGCGTACGTTTTTTCTTTTATATTTCGGTTAAATGTCAACAACAAAAAAAAAAACAAAAAACAAAAAAAAACTTGCACCGAAATTTGACATTTTTATCCGGCGCAGAGTTACTTATACCATTCGTTGAAAACAAAACGCAATAGCTTTTTGAACAAACCAATATTTTATCGCAGATTATGGAGTCTGATTAACCGTCACGTTTCGAAAAATCTGGAAGCATACGACCTCCTTAATTATGACCATAATGAATTTCGTATCAATCGGTTTTGCGATGAACTTTACTGAAAAGTGTAGTCATGCGAACCACTGCTTCGATAAAAGAAAAGGTTGTCGCGACCGATAGAATTTGACAAGCATCCCCTCACTCGAAATTGTTTTTCTATGGAGTTAACTATGAATATGGTTCATAAAAACATTCTACCTTTCTAGCCGTTCTTGTTAAATGCCATATGTTGTTGAACTTAGATGAAATGATTTCATTATAAACAACTGATGCGGCAGAATATACATTTTCAAGGCAACTGTAATATGTACTAATTGACAAACCTTGACAAATATCCATTATACTGCAGAATATATTGGTGCCTCATCTTCCGGCTCCTAAACGTCTCATTGCTGTTACGATTCCTCAATTTATTTCAAATGATTTATTGATGATGGAATGTGTTTTATATCTTCACAACAGCATTGCAATGCAATTTTAAATCCTAATTCGCGAGGAGCAGTCAGAGAAAATTTAAGTTCTTGCTTACATGTAGCACATAACACTAATGAAGTAAGTCTTGTAAACACCGAAAACAATTCTAAGATACAGTAGCCGTAATTATTTTCTACAATAACCTCTTCATCTTCCGATTTTTTTAATTTGGCTGCTGATGCACTAGTAAAACTAGTATCTTCTTCCACAGTATGCTGATTCCCCCTAAACTCTCGTTTTTTTTTTTTTTGTCTATCTGGCCGCACGTTACTTCCTGCTTTACTTTTTCTATCTATTTTAACTGCACAGAGAGAACTTCTTTAGTTGAAGATTCAAAGTAAACTGATCGCAACTGAACACTAAACATGAAAAGATTTCAACAAAATACGTCACAGAATACCGTTATAATTCATTTCAAAGACATTTTTCCGAGACAAACGGTTTGTATGGAGAGACCTCGAGCGAATTAATGAAAACAACTTGGTGTTTTTTCTAACTTAATAGGCGCTGAGTTCGCTCCTTCACGGCTGGGAAATCAATCGTCCCGGTTCCTCTTCGGTTGCGGTATTTATGCCTCGAATTGCGATAAGGCTGAGTGTGTAGTTCGGTCTATTTGTTGATGTGTCCGTCATGGGAATTCGTTGATTGTTTGTCTTGAGATAGATTGGATTGAGTTGCTGTACTGGGCCATGTGTTGATTATTTGTCTTACGATTAGGTATGTCTTGGCAGCATCGATTGGTTTTATTATCGTCGGTATCCTTTGACTATGTTTTGATAATGCGAGTTCGGGTGAGTATGGTATTTGTACAATATTTATGCAGTATTTGGTTTGCAATATGGAAAAGATTAAATTGGATTGTATGTATATTGGTATCATAATGTAACTGTACAAAGGTTGGTAGAGATTAATAATAAAGATATTTGGGGTTTAAAATACAAGGGTTATTATGTACAGAGATTTGTTTGAGGTTTGAACTACAGTAATGCATAGGTATATCTAATACATTATGTGGGAGGTGTTAACTAGCGCGCATGTAGTTGGAGAGTATGTACCGTCTATTTTTTGATTCGTTCCGGCAGAACCGGCCTAGTTGATAAACTAAAAGACCTGCGCAAAAGGGCGGAATATCAAGACGAATTAACGAATAGATTTAGCATCCTAAAGAATGGGAGTAGTGAGGAAGAGGAAGCCAATAATCTGGGCACTAAATAGGCATCGATCAGAGTCACAATCAAACAAATATCCCAAAAGGTATTTGGACTCAAGAAAACAATTAAGTCCAAACCTTGGTTTGACGATGAGTGCAGGGCAAAGATCGAACAACGTAAACGCCTAAGAGTGATCCATTTAGAAAGATATGATGAAGTCAACGCAGAAATATACGCGACAATTCGGAAAGAGACAACGTGTCTTTTCAAACTCGAATGGGAGAAGACTAGGATCGAAAATATCCTAGAAAATGCCAGAGCAAAGAAGGGCAGAGGTATGTATGCCGGCATAAATTCAATTAGAAATGGCTACCGAGGGAGAGCCAAAATAATCCGAGACACAAACGGCTGTCTGGTCACAGAAACAAACAATATCGTGATAAGATGGAAGCAGTACTTTGAAAACCTGCTCAATGTTCGCATCCATCAACCACAAATAAACTCACCAGACGTACATACAGCCGAGCTTCAGATCCCACAGCCCTCTTTGAACGAAGTTGTTGACCCAGTAAACCGATTGAAAAACAACAAGGCTCCCGGAGTCGACTGCATACCGGCAGAGCTTGTGAAGCATGGAGGAGAGGCAACCGCTCGATTAAACTGATTAAAACAATATCGGCTAAGGAAGTCACTCCGGAAGAATGTAACACCTCAATAGTTGTCCCCATTTTCAAAAAAGGTGACAGATCTGACTATGAAAACTATAGAGGAATATCATTGCTCCCAACCACATACAAAATACTAACAAATGTCATACTGGCGAGAATCACACCGTACGCAGAAGAAATATTGGGAGACTATCAATGCGGATTCCGTAGGAACCGGTCAACAAGCGACCAAATGTTCACAATAAGGCAACTACTGGAAAAGAAGTGGGAATACGGAAAGACGGTTTACCAACTGTACGTTGACTTCAAAAAAGCCTACGACTTAGTCACAAGACAAAGACTCCACCATATTGTAGTTGAGCTGGGAATCCCGAAAAATATGCCGCCTCATTCAAATTTGTATGAACGAAAAAAAAGGGCGAGTTAGAATAGAAAACCACCTCTCAGAACCATTTGAAATCCGGGACGGACTAAAACAGGGTGATGGCCTCTCACGATGTCTTTTTAACCTTGTTCTCGAGTATGGCTTCAGAAAGGTACAAGACGACAACATGGACGGATCATCCCTGAACGCGGTCACACAAGTGCTCGCATATGCGGATGACATCGCCGTTTTGGGCGATAATCTAGAAACTGTAAGTAAAAACAGTGAAATCATCATGCAAGCGGCAGAAGAGGTGGGCCTAGAAATAAATGAAGACAAAACAAAATACATGATTACGGCGAGAGCAGGTGGACCCCAGAGAACACATATAAACGTCAGGGGCAAGATATTTGAAAAAGTTAACGAAATTAAATATGTGGGAACAATACTGACGGCCAATAATGAAATGTCGAAGGAAATTAACAAAAGACTACACTCCGGTAACGCTAGTTGGCACGCAGTCAGTAAACTGCTGAAATCCCCACTGCTATCACGTAATCTAAAGCTCCGGGTCTATAGAACCATAATCATGCCGATTGTTCTATACGGATGCGAAACATGGGCTCTCACAAAACGCGAAGAAAACAAATTCCGCGTATTCGAGAATAAAGTTCTAATGGGTATCTTTGGCGGTAGGCAGGACATTGGAGGAAACTCCACAACCACGAATTGAGCTATACCGCAAACCTACAATAGTGAGAGTAATCAGGTCGCGAAGATTAAGATGGGCCGGACATGTGGCGGGAATGGGCACCGATAGGACCGTGCGTAGAATTCTTGACGGTAGACCAACGGGAAAGAGACCGGTAGGACGGTTGCGACGGAGATAGGATACCGGCATACATACCTCTGATATTCTTTGCTCTGGCATTTTCTAGGATTTTTCCGATCCTACTCTTCTCCTATTCGCGTTTTTTGCGTTTGAAAAGTCTCGTTGTGTCTTTCCGAATTGTCGCGTATCTTTCTGCGTTGACTTCATCATATCTTTCATCACTCTGAGGCGTTTACGTTGTTCGATCTTTGCCCTGCACTCATCGTCAAACTGTTGTATAGGATTTCTCCCATTGTTGTGTAGGGTTATATTTAAAAAATTCTTTTTTAAAGGCTTACCTCAATGGGGTGGTTTCCGGCTATCTGGACTTAGTAGTTGTTTCTAGGCGGCTGCTCCAAAGACTGCAAGTGAACTTGACAGGCGATTTGATCCTTTTTCCTCTTTAATGTTTCCCCGCTTGCTAATTGAACAGTAGAATTTCCTCTGAGACGCATAATTGACAGCGATTCCATTTGTCTAATGCAAGATTCAAGTTATTCAACCTTTTGTGTTTTCTTATTACTGCCGCAAATCCCGGAGTTCTCAATGTTCTTTTCACTCGTTTGAATTCTTATGTTATTTAAAGTATGTTAAGTAGAAAAACGATACTTTTGTTTTATTTCTTAGTTCACTTTTTATTTCTTTTACTTAAACTCTATTTTACTTTACACTAGGGTTTTTTTTTTGTTTATTTTCTTTACATTCGGTTTTCCGTAAATTTGTTTTTCTTTATTATCAACACTTTTTGATTCATTTTGAAAAGTACTACTACAACACAGGATGACGCACAAGCATCAACCACCAAACACTTCTTCGTAGATTCGACCAATCACTGAAAACCAACTCTGACCGTCCTGGTCAACTAGCAAAAACCAACTCCTTTCCTTTTCCGATCGTTTGATCGCAGGAAAACCTTTTTTTCTCTTTTTTGCTAACACAAACCAACGTGTTAGGTTCCTTGTGCAATGATCGCACTCAATATCCTTTGTTTCAGGATCTCCTTTGTGAGCCTGCGCATCCTTTATCTGATTCCAAGGTATTGTACCTTGGATCGGCAACCGTCTGGAATCCCTTAAGTATTACCTGGGATTTCTCACAGTGCCCAGACATGGCAATTTCTTTTTCAGTGAACATCGGAGCCAAAGATATTTTGTATCCTATGGGTATTGTTGTTCAGTTTTTACGATCGCCGTCCTTTGTTCCGTATAGGAAATGTTTCCTTGAATAGGATTTAAGGGGACGGTGTCGCCGTGCATTTTATGCTTTTTACCAACTTTACTTGAGAGTTGGTCATCTGGTCCGCAGATTTGGAACCAGGGGAATTTACGTGTTGAACATCTGGTTCGAATATCACGTTTTGGATTTATATTGTATTCAATATGGACAAATTGAACGTTTAGTTCAATTTGTTTGATATCAATTTTGGTATTGGCCCGTTAAGTGTATGGGGCAATGCTAGGGCTTGGGGAGTGTTTCATCCGTTTAGTGGATCTATTCGTTACTTCGTCTTGATATTCAGCCCTTTTGCGCAGGTCTTTTAGTTTATCAACTAGGCCGGTTCTGCCGGAACGAATCAAAGAATATACGGTACATACTCTCCAACTACATGCGCGCTCGAGGAGGCAAGAAACTGTATTAACAGATATCTCCCAATCCTGTCAGCCTACTTTACCAAGTGGAGAATTCAACTAAATCCAACCAAAACTCAGCTCATAGTTTTTAAAGGCAGAAACGCGAGTTGTACAAACAACACTATTCGCTGCCATAATAAAATCAGAATTAAAATAAATAACAATATAATTAAACCCTCCAAAACCTTAAAGTATCTAGGTATAACCTTTACCAACAATCTGTCATTCTCCGCCCACATTAAAAATACGATTCGTAAAGCCACAACCCAACCGAACCTCTGCAGAAAAGTCATGTACAAACCGAATGGTCTCTCTCCCAAAGTCAAATCACTTATCTACAAACAAATAATCAGACCCACTCTCACATATGCATGCCCGATATGGTACCATATTACACCCGCCCAAATGAAGAAGCTACGCGTTTTCGAAAGGAAATGCTTCAGACTTATCACTGGCCTCAACCGACACCCTAACTCCCACAAATATTACAACAGTAGTTCGCTCTACTATGCCGCCAATATTGAACGTATAGATCGACGCTTCCTCGAGCTGTCCATCAAATTTATCGAAAATCTTCCCAATAATCCCAATCCGATAATAAATGCGCTCACATCGACTCCGTCAGACAACCGAACTGCCTACCCGAACTGTCTCCACACCAGAACCCTCTTCACCTTTGGCAGGTTGGTCAACAACTCCAATGAGATTGTATACCACAATACTGAACTCTCACCTCACCAGTTTAAATATTGTAATATACAACCCTTCTCTAATATCTTGCGTTTCAACGACCAATCGGAAAGTGTTCCCCCAACCCATATCCCCGACTGATAGTACCCACCCTAACCCAAATCCTACCCATCGACCACTATACCTCCCGCCCCACCCTACTTTAACTTATTGTAATAATAATAGATTTAATAATTAGATAAGCTAGGCTAAGCTGAGTTAAGTTAAGTTAAGCAAATTAGTTATAGGTTAAGTAAATAATTATATCCTGGTTTTCTGACCTTTTCCAGGAAGCCCCACCTACTCCTATCTTGTCCACCCATGAAATATATAACTTTATAATAATGTTTGAAAAATGTACTAGCAAGTATGTGTAAACGATTAAAGCTAAACTAACTATAAGTTATCTGTATTACTTATTGTAACAAATCATTTATGGTCAATAAATACAGAAATGTAAAAAAAAAAAAAAAAAAAAGTTAAAAATTTCCCACAACACATTTCTAGTCCACCACCAGTAAATCTGGTCTAGACACCGTTTTTTTACTTTTCTCACAAAGTCGCTATAAAACGAACCACCAGCTCATTTGTCACGTGTTTTTATTTTGGGTCATTAAATACCTATTTGTAGATCTTCTCTAAAGAATTTTGTCTATATAAAATTCCTAAGCCAGTCCTGCATTTTTCAGCTTTTGTTCCTTTGTTTTCCTTTTTCGAATATCCGAATTCCGAATGATAGAATGGATGGTGCACGGTAGTTCAGTAGATAGTGAGTGAATTGTATGCAGCCGTTTTTGGAAGAACGTCCTGGCAAGACGACTAAATAAATAGATAAATACATTTTTCTGGTATTTCGTTTTTCGTTTAATATTTTTCAAAACTTTGTGTTCATCGCTCTTTCCTCAAATAGAGAAAGCATGGCGTTGATCGGGTCGAAACACATGTAGTAAAGGCGTCAAAGCGCAAGCCCCCTGTGCGTAAATACAATTGACGACCCAACTATTGAAACCACTGGATAATTATCATTCACATGTCCTTCGTTATTTTTCGGATAGAATTTTGCAAATTTCGCAACCTGGAAATTATTTTAGAAGGTTTTGAACTTATATGGGCTGTAAAACCATTGCCCTTTTTAAGCATAATAGATTGAAGGTACACACGTGGTACAACCTGATTTAATTTTATGATTTCATTTTCAACGGTCGCCAATTGCAAAACCAAAACCATAGTACAAAATATGAATGTTGATATCTTCCCTCCTGGTTTCTCAGCTAAAACGTTGCTATAGGCTCACGAAATGTGCGCCCCGCTAGGCAACACCATAAGTTCGAGTTTAATTGAATAGCCATTCAACTATTGCTAATCTTCACAGTTGGTGTCAACAAAATAGGCTAGTCTCTAAAACATAAAGTTTGGTTTGCTGCAACATTGTACCACGGGGCATATACAGTAATTTTCAGAAGGCTCTCGCAATAGCAAACATAAATTACCTTCGATGTAAATTGAATGTTTTTTATAGTGGGCATTAGGTTGTGACATCTCAACATCGCTTGCCATATACTGTGAAAGGCGATGCAATTGGGATGTGCAAAGGTGTCCCGCGGTCATTTCGGCAGCCGAAATTGTCATCAAGTTGAAACGGCACCATCAGGTATTGTTTTGTATTGTATTGGCGTTACATAAACGAAAAACGTGTTAGAATAGTACGCCAACAGGTAAAAGCAGAGCGAGTTTAAAAACTTATCACTAAGAAGTTTGGAAAGAAGGGGAAAGGTGAGGCTTATATTAGTATACATTTGCATAATTGAAACATTGACCGCCAAACATTTTTGATATGTGACGAGTTATGTTATTCATTAGAAATGTCTTGTGAGGAAAAAAATTGAAGGAAAAGGGCTAGATCAGAGCAGCCTTGAACATTTTAAAAGCGATTGGCACAGACGTTGGTATTTACGACTAGTAGACTCTATTGTAAAGTGTAAACGCGTTAGTGTAAAAAAAAACATCATCCCATTGCTCGATCATCTACTACTATTACTATTTTTTGGCCTGTAGGAACCCGAAAGTTCATGACCTCACCGACTCGACTCCGCCATTGTTCCCAGTCCCGTGCGCTCTCCTTCCAGGTTCGACCATCCGATCCGATCTCCTCGAGGTCCAACCTAACATTGTCCTCCCATCGGCCGCCCTGTCGGTCTCTTTCCCGTTGGCTTACCGTCAAGAATTCTATGCGCGGTCCTAGCGGTCATCATTGTTATAAAATAAGAATCTGAATGAAATCGTCAATAACAATGGAAAATGAAAGTGTGGTGTTTGGGCAGTATATAAATCGAGTTGATGGTTAGCCTTTGTTGTATTTTGTGCTATTAAACTTGCAATGATTACGAAGCCAATGTGCGATATAAAAAATTAGTTCGAAAGTATAAGTTACTTCGATTACTGCGTTGTGCCTATTAAAGATATAACAAAATAAGTTCGAAAGGATAATCCAATGTACTTGGATAATGGCGTTATGTTATGAAATAAGTTCGAAACGATTACTTTTTTTTTCTTTTTTTTTACACAAACGCGCGTACAAAAGGGGATTTTGGAGTACCCTTAAGTGCCAGGGCACAGTGCGAGCGGAAGGAGAGGAAGTGGATAAGGAAAGGAGGTATCGATGTACATTTTTCTGAAATGCCTCGACATTACAACCACGAGGAAACGTGTGGGTGTGTGGGTGATTAATTGCGAAATATTACCCTGTCGACGGTTACGTTAAAGAAATTCAGTGCTGAGTGTGTCGAAGACCAGGGTCTGTCACCAGGACTACAGAGGTCGTTTTTGCAACCTACGACCCACATCGAGGATAGGACGGACGAGTAGGGGACCAGCCACGTGAATAGCGGCAGAAATGCATTTTAAGGTGGAAGTTTCAGGATATATTTAGTGAAATGCAAAATTGAAAACTAATTCAGCGGCAGTGTTGACATTTAGGCGACTGCATAATTAATATTGTTGTGGAGTTTTGAGTGCCTTATCGAATGGAAAGTTGGGCCATCTACAGTTATCACACATTTCTTGAATATTTAATTAGTATAATACAACCATTGAGGCGACTTGCATTTTCGACATACCATTTTAAAATAGCACAACCGTTTAACATATCGTTAACATTTCATATATAACACAAGAATTAACATTAAATTATAACACAACAATTGGCCCAGCCAATTTTAAATATAACCTCCACTTTAATACAACAATTGGCAATTCCTCATTAATACAATTTCTCTGCAATTTTAATTTAATACAACACCCACACATTTGTCTGCACTTTTCGCATCTTAAAATATGTGTTCATTCCAATTAAGAGTCGAATTAATTCGGGTGCCGAGGATTGATAATTCCTTGGCTTCGTTGATGGAAGTGCCGTTCATCAACAGTGTATTTACTTTGGGGTTCGCCTTTGACGACAGGAGACAGCACTGAGTTTTTAAGGCATTGAACTCTACTCGGTTAGATAATCCCCACTGATATATCTTGTTGAGGTCTGAATTCAATGTATCAAGTATAAGTTACTGGTTAGTAGTCACGTTCAAGGATTTTGGACGGGAGTGTTCGTATGAGTATGAGAAACTCAACGTGCTATCATCAGCAAGCGAATGAATTGGGTTGAGGGTAATTGAGAAGAGATCATTTATAAAGATGAGGAAGAGAGTGGATGAGAGTACAAAACATTGGGGAACACCTGTATTAATGTGATGGGAGGCAGATTTGACACCATCGAGACCCACTTGGATTGAACGGCCAGAAAGATAGTCTCTTATCCATTGGATCTGGGAATTGTCCACTCCATATGAATGTAATTTTGATAAAAGGGTAGGATGCCAAACTCTGTCGAAGGCTTTCGAGATATCCAGTGCAACAACCTTGCTTTCTCCGAAGTAGTGGATGGAATGGCTCCATTTTTCTTCTGTGGACCTGTTGCTACGAAAACCATATTGGCGGTCATTGAGGAGGTCATTTGATTCGAGATATTTCGAAAGTTGACGGTTGATAAGTGATTCTATTACCTTCGAGAAAATAGAAATTAGTGCTATGGGTCGATAAGAAGAGAGGGATGATTTGTCGCCCTTTTTGGGAATTGACTGAATGTTCGCTGAGTTCCATATATTTGGGAAACGGCCAGTAGGATAAGACAAATGGAAGAGTTTCAGCTGTGGTTTAGCGAGTGAAGAAGAACATTTCTTCAAGAGAATTGGGGGAATGCTATCGGGACCAGCGGATTTGTGTGCGTTTAGCTCCTTGAGTGCGCGGGCAACAGTACGCGTTCGGAAGTGAATCTGGCCCATGGTGTGCTGCTTATGCTCAAGTTGAGGCGGAACAGATGTGGTATCAGGCAGCGTTGAGTTGGCTGCAAAATGTGCAGCAAGTAGATTCGCTTTCTCTATTGTAGTGGTAACTGGTATGTCATCGACTATTAGCGAAGGAATGGATGAGGAAACCGAGTTTTGGATGTTCTTCACATATGCCCAGAAGTTTCTGCTACCTGTGGGAGAGAGTATGTTAGTATTTTTTATCTCACTTTCTGGTCATTCAAGAACTTTGCGCGTTGAATACACGCATTGCAATCATTTCTAGGTCTCTTAAATCTTTTCCGGTTTTCCTCAGTATTGTTTGATTTATACAACCGGAAGCTCAACTCTTTAACCTTAATGGCTTCTCTGCACCTGGAATCGGACCATATATTTCTTTTGGGTTTGATACTCCTTACTCTGTGTGGGATTAAGGTTCGCATGCCAAACAGAATCGTATCTGTCAATGTGTCCGCTATAGAGTCAACATCATTATTGAGGAAAAATAACGACCAATTGATCTTCGCAAAAAAGTCGTTCAGACATTTCCAGTTGACTTTCTCATAGAACCATACTGTTCTTTTGGGAGTTTTCTCGTAAGCGTTGCTGTTGGTTAAAGGAAATTTAGATGACACGACACAGTGGTCTTAAGTGCGCAGGGGCGAAGAAACTTCAATAGTGTATTTGTTTGGATGGGAGTTGAGAAACAGGTCCAGTGTGTTCGTGGAATGATGATCTATATCTGGTACCCGTGTTGGCGCACTGACGAGTTGAGTTAAATTGTTTGACTCAGCAAAGAGCTGAACATACTGGCCGTCAGGGGTTGTGTGTCCGCAGTGGCGAACCCAGTAAGAGTTATGCACATTAAAATCACCCACAAAAAGGATTTCAGTGTGGGAATATAGGGTCAAGATCTTATCGATGTGTGGGGGAACGAAGTCGCGACGCCAGCATGGGCGAGAGTTCTACCTCGTCCCCAGAACTTCCTCTAAATGTTCCGATCAGTACAACCCGAGGGAAAGCCAAACACCAACACAGGACACGTGAAAATATGAAACACACTTTTCTTCTATTATTAAGGGTTCCTTTATTGTTGTTTTATTTTCTTATTGGATACTAAAATTTTACGGCAGCACTGCGTGAAAATTACATTATGAGGTCAATAAAGAAAACACAATCTTCGAAGACTGCCGCAAATATAATATTCGACATGGAGGTTGCAAACACTTCGACACGACCCCGAGGTATATTACGCATCTTCGCAGCCGACGGAGAGCGGAAGACCATGATGGTCAGCGGATGGAATTTGACTCCCCGAGAATATAACTCTGACATGAATTCCATCCTATGTTAGGGTTAAGAAAAGGGAAAAGAGAGAAAAACCTTTCTCTTAAGGGTGTGGCCGCCACAGAAATGGACTATTTAAGTGCAGTGGTGTGTATGCGTAGTTCTTTCATGGATGAGAACGAACCTAGAACAAAGAAAGGGCATAAAGTGCATTCATGGGATACGATTTAGGTAAAGCAAATAAAACCGAACTCGTCGGGTGCTAATGGGATCTTTGTTGAACATGTGCGTCGCGGCTAATGCTAATTGGTTTTAGCTAGGTTACTGGGAAATGGTATTTATGGCATCGCTAGTAAGGGTAGGTATTAAATTCCTGTTTGCATTTGTTTATGCTGTAGGATTTAATTAATGCCAAGAGACGAGGAATGCGTATTTGCTTTGGTCCCTTGGGTGTAAGTCGCCAGGCAATGTGTACGTGGGGAACATTGTTGTACACATGGCGCGGCTGGGAAAATAGACGGCGCAATATTTATGGTACCTGTCGTGACGGCTACATTGTATGCAAACCGAATCATTTTGTTTACAGGAATTTGTCTGGTACCGAAGGGGCCGAATTGGTTTGGAATTCCAGATAAGTAGCAAGAAATCTTACGGGAAATTGTATGCGAAGAGATGCATGAAAAGGTAAGTTTTCTTTACAGGGACTTTAAGATTATAGGTTTGATCTATATAATGCGTGAAGCATTTACAGGTGCTTATACTGTCGCATTAGCAGAAACTGATGTAGATTGGGTTGTAATACTGGGGGTTCTGCCTGATAGGTAAAGAAAGAAATCTTACGGGAAATTGTATACGAAGAGAATGCATGAAAGGTAAGTTTTCTTTGACAGTACTTTTTAAGATCATAGATTTGATATGTATGATGCGTGAAGCATTTTCAGGTACTAATGCGATTGCATTAGTGAAGTTAGGAAATTGGCTGAATGTTATGGGGGTTTTACGGTAAGTAGACAGTGGGGTTTGGCGGAACCGCCACAGATGGAATCAGATAGAGCATCAAATTCGTTAAAGGACGTGTTTCTATACAAATTTGGGCTTCTGTAAAGAAAGCAGCAATGTATGCTATGCCTACGAACGTGAAGTTTTATCCACGAGAAATTAAATTCTAGATTGGAGCAAAGCTCATATTGTGGCAGAAGCTGATAAACAATATCACTTCGTATGTAGGTAGCTAGACCACGAAGTAGAAAGAACAAAGGCACTAGGTTAAAGCCGAGTATAGTAAAACCGGAAATATCTGTATTAGATATTACCAGAGTCTCGCTAAGTGCAAGGATTGTTGGTTTCTGGTTACCGACGTGGGCATACACGGAGGATAAATTGCATTTTAGGCCGCGAATGTTACACAGATCGACGTGAAATTCCCGTTCCATTGCAATGGCCTGACACAAAAAACCAATTCCGCCTCAGAAAAGGATGCAAGTCGGACCCGGCGATAGATAAGCGAAAGTAACCACTACAGGTGTTGTGCCCTTGTAGTAGGTGCCCCACCAAATCCCGGCGAAATCCAGGTCACATCCCTTTCGTGACGAATATTACGCCACTCAAAACATCAATAACCTCCCAAAGATTATAAATCAATCGAGAGTATCGATGCCTAAGGGACGCAACAGAGGTGCGAAAAAGACGAAAAACAGACACAAGGAATAGAAAGGGTATGAGTTTTCCCGCACTGTACACTTCCACACAATTTTCACACTACGGCGCGTGTGTAGCACGATTCGTTTACCGTGCCGATTAAATTCGAACGAAATAGAATGATGACCAATTAAATGAGACACGACAAATGTTTGTCGGTGGTTGGCAAATTGTCTGTCGGCGAAGGGGACGCTGTCCGTGGTGTTGTTTATTGGGTGTTTAGTTATGAGTCCTCTTAGGGTCTTTGAGCAAGGTGCCACTTGGGCACAGATCCACGAAGCTTCTCTATGCGTAGTTGAGCGGGACGACAACACCGATTCGCTGCTGTCCGCTCCTTACTTCACAAATAAGAGACTAAACTCACTCGTAGTTCTGGTTTATTCTCAATATATTAAAATAATGAAATGTCAATGTACTAATTTAGTTTTAGAGTTAAGGTCACTAACTACATTTACACCTTCAATTTTATTGATAAAAAGGTAAATCACTCTGGGTGATGTACAGCGGTTTAGTTAACTTAAAAAGGTTCCAATATAAACATTCAGATGAATTACAGAAGCACAAATTGATGTAAAATGATTTAATTAATTGAAGCAGGCACACGACACCAATTTGGTCAGCACTCGTTGCCGACTATCAATTATTTTATTTTATTTTCCAAGCGCTCTCTCAACCCTGTACATCGATCGCGTATTCACCAACGACTGAAACTCCACACTCGGTGTAAGGGCGAAAATTGTATTTCATCCCTCGACCAGCGACCAGTGAACCACGATCTCCGATGCTCGTCTCAGTGATGATGTGCACACACACCATGATGGGGATGCTTAGCATGTTCAAGCTACGTCTCCCCGAGCAAGCAAGCAGTGGGTATACAATTTTCGTACAGGGAAACATTCAGCGAAAGTGTTGCAGCTGGTGCCACCATCTCGAAGGAGATATTAGGGTGTTTACACGATCAGCAACTGCGTACAGCGTTTATGCTGATCATGTCTCCCAGTGGTCGAACTCTCGCTGGTAAATTTCCATTTAGGAGAACTCGACTTCCATGGGCGGTCGGCCGTATGCCATTACGTATTTGTCGATCGGATGACCGAGCGATGTGGGCATAGGTAAAAAAAGGAAAAGACGAAACAACTCCTGCACGTGTGTGGCAGACTTATCAGAAGATATTTCATCGATATGGTTCGGATAATGTTGGCTGCTTATTGGTGCGACCGAATTGCTTTTTAGGAAACATGGTGCGTTTCACGTAACCATGCCCTTAGGAAAATTATGTTTAGTGATAATGCTAATGCCCAAGCGCAAATTATAGTTTTAGACACTTGAGAGAAATTATGTTGGCAATTGAAAAGGTAGTGGCATTCCATGGAACTGGCACAATACTTGTTTTTATGGCTTTTGTATGCTCTGGGGGGAAGTTGGGTGTCCTACTTGGCACAGGCGAGCGGTGGCGTTAGTTGAAACCGCCACCTGTTCTATATATAATTATCACTTTTATTTGTCTATGATGAGAACGAAACGTTATAATTGCCCTTGTTATTGTCTAGGATGAGACCGAAACGATATAATACTTTGGAAACTGCGTTTGTGCTCTGAACGACCAGATTATAAATGGAGCGACCGCACGATATTAAGTATAAAGTAACAAGAGAGATGCAACAACACAATTGCTTACAAAAACTGATTTTGAATAGAATAAAAAAATGAACTAATTTACATATTTTATATTGAAACTAACAGAAAACAAACAAAATGGTGGTTGCAAAGGATATTGCAAGGATGTACTAGATTATGAACAAAAAAGTGATACCAAACATGCAGGTGATATTACAAAGTACTAGAAAGAATTAAATTAAATTAGAATATTTGGGATGGTAATAAAGAAATGTGGTAAATCAAGCATGCTGCTAACTAAGCATGCTGCGACAGCACGAATCCCATAAATATTACTGCACTACACTCGGACGCATTTGTGGTGATTCGTTTGTTTACTTCGGATCCCACAGAATACTTGACGAGTGTTAAGTGTGCCAGTGACATCATAGATAAAGATGAGGTACATGAGGACATTCATGCACTCAAAAAACCAAAAAACGCTATCCGTTTCTGAACTCGGTTAACCCCCAGAACGATAATGCAATTATTGCACATTTCGGCATGACCATTAAACCACAAAAAGTAATTAATTGCACATTTCGGCACAACCTATAAACCTTAGCAAAGCAAGTAATTGCACGGAAAATTAACTAGGTCAGTTTGCAATTGCGGATATTGAACTGTGGCGCAAGTCGGTGAAAATATATCGGCTGACACCGCAAGTCAACGCAATTGCAAAGTAAAATTGAAAATCAGAAATTAGGTCGTTGCAAATCGAAATTGCATTATCGTCATCGGGAGATGTTGACCCCAAGGTAACGAGAAGGAGCACAAGCAAAGTAGGAGGCAATGTAGGTGGTGAATCGATAGAGTCGGGGGTTCAAGAGGAGAGCGTTGAGTAATAGTGTATCTGGAATAGTAAAACTAAAGACAGAGTGTTGTCAATAGATAAGTCGATATAAAGTGTATTCGAAAAATATAAACTCTTTGTGATGTTCAAGCAAAACAAGGAAGTAATAATAGTAAACTAAAGACAGAGTGTTGTTAATAGATAAGACAATATAAAGTGTATCCGAAAAACCTAAACTCTTTGTGGTGTTCAAATAAAATAAGAAGATACAGTACATGAAAGACAGAGTGTAGTTAATAGATAAGTTGATATAAATTGTATTCGAAAAATATAAGCTTCTGGTGGTGTAAGAAATATAATGAAAAATTGTGATCAAGAACTCTCCATTGTAAATTAAATTCAGAACGTCTTGAGTAGTTAAATTGACGTAAAGTGTACAAAAAAAAAAAAACATCTTGTGGAGACCGAGTAAAATGAAGAAAAGTTGAAAAGATCAAAAACTCTCTTGAAGGGAGGAAACGTACCATAAGAGTAAAGACTAGAATAAAGTAAACAAAAATAATAAAAGGACTCCGTGTTTTAACTGTTCACTGTTTTCTTTTTGGTATTCTGATTGTGATTTCGACGTTTACATCCAAAAACCATAACTCGCGCGAACCGATAGTGCAATTAGGGTATCTTGTGTTTACTTAAGAAACGGATTACACAATTGATCCGATGGTTCAGGAGGCGCACGTGCTGACTCCTCGGTGGTTAGTTTAATACCATCAATACTTACTTGTTTTGCATTTTTATGTACTCTTAGAGTATAGAAATCTGATTTCATATATAAAACTATTAATATAAGTTACTTGGATTATTGTGCTTCATCGCAATTTTCAGATAGGGTGTCTAACATGCAAAAGTCAGTGCAGGGTCAATTTTTTCGGAAATTCATGATGATATCATTCCAAGAAATTTGCTTATTTGTATTCCACAAGGATTTCTTCAGTTTTCACTCAATGGTACATGAAATCTGTGGAACTTATTTCCGCCGCGAGTTCTTTCGGAGCGCTATAACCAATAAATGTTCAAGAAGAAGCCTCACATATAGTGTCTCTCCCAGGGTGCTGACTCAACGCTATAGCTTCCTTTTTCCTAAGAGCAGTTTACAACATATATATATATATATATATATATATATATATATATATATATATATATATATATATATATGTGTGGGGTAGGTAGGCGCAGCGCCAGCATGGACGCGAGTTCTACTACCAACCCACCACTTTCTTAATGAAATGCTCCGCCAAAAAACTGCGCACGATTGAAGAACACGGGGCGAACGATTACACAAGAAGGATAAACGCACTAAATGATTTTTTTTTCTTTATTAATTCTATTTTTTTAGGTTTATTGCTTTATTTTAATATTGTAGCTACAGTAACTGAAACACGACCGGTTAAAAATAACACACACTCGACTCCGGATAATAACGCATCTCCGTCTGCGCCGGAGAGCGGGAGCGGCAACGACCGTGGCGGTCGGCAGATGGAATTAGACTCAACGATATTCAATCGTTGTTAAAAGAAATTCAGCCAGTGAAACTGGCTCTCTTAAATTAAGGATGCATTTCCTGTTCCGAGAGAGACGTAAAGTCTCTCTTTGGGGTAACCAAACAGATCTCATATAGAAGCTCGTCACAGTACACATGTATGTGTGTACACTAGTTCTTTTATAGATCAGAGCCATGGGAAAGACTCTAAACAAAGAAAGGGATAAAGTGCATTCATGGGATGCGAGTCTGGTAACGCAAACAAAACCGGAACTCGTCAGATGCTAATTGGGTCTTTGTTTGAGATGTGTTTGTCTTGTAATTTATGATACACATGATGAAGCTGGGATAAGCCAACTCAAGGGTAATATTTCCTGATTATGCGGTTGTATTATATATGAACCGATGAATTTTCTTTCAGGGAATTTATGATAAGGTTGGAGAGAACTCTTATAGGGGATTTTAAATGCGAAGTTATGCGTGCAGGTAAGAATTCTCTTTTCCAGGGGCTTTTTCGATTACAAATTCGTTCTCTTTAATGCGTGAAGCATTTATGATGCTAATGCTATTGCATTAACGAAAGCTTATGCAGACTGGGTGAAAGTTATGGGGGTTTTTTAGGAAAGCGAATCGTGGGGTTTGGCGCAACCGCCACATATATATATATATATATATATATATATATATATATATATATATATATATATATATATCTTGGCGAAACATCCCTTTCCATTTGTTGTTTCTATACCTGAAATAGCTATCCTTGAGCACCGTTTATACTGGTAGGGAGAAGTACTCTTGAAGTACCTGAATGCCTTTCCTTTGGAAACAACACGATATAGCTAAATCTTATTACAGTGTTTCTTTACTGTTTCCAAACAAACAAATTACCACATCGAGGCAGCCGTTTTCAGTCGATAGAAGATATAAACTATAATTCGTGGTGTAAACTGAAGTCGATTCTGGAAAACGCGCACTGTAAATAAACTAAATCATAGATCGCGCTCACGTCAGGATAAAGGACAGTTGTGCCAATTTAGCGACAAAAACAATGTTGACAATCTCTTTAAGCGGTCTTTTGTAAATGATCAATTCCCGGTGTTTCTTCGACATAATGTACAATTCGCACACAACGACAGTAGTGTCACTGTTTATTAAACGCCCCTCCTAATAACAAACAGTAAAACCTAAGAGTGAAGGGCCTAATCTGCGATGGTACCTAACAGAACGCCAAAGCTGCTGCTGATATTTCACAATCGCTTTTGGGATGGAAATTTGGACACGTTTTAAAGAAAAATTTGAACGATATCGAATTTAGATCACCATTACTCCTAACCAAAACTGGCTGTTGTAGTAAATAAACACAATTATTACGTATTTATGGGTTTCTAGGGGATTATTTCGGAATACTGGGAGAATAATCGTAGAATATTTAGATAAGTATCGACAAACTAGTTCTGAAAGCAATAGAATCAACTCTCTTCAAAATAAGGGGTTTTCGACTATAGAGTGCCACGGATTTTATAATGTGTAAATTTGTAGAATTGTTTTATTAACAAAAGAAACGCATCAATATATTACACCATACAACTACATTGTTAGAGTTTCGCAATTCGCTTGCTACGATCTCACAATGTACCACACACTATCCCGATATAGTCATACAATCGATAAGCACTTACCATACACTAGGTTATTCGCAAGGACGCTTAGTAATAGTCGTATTGGTTAATCACCAGCAAATCCACAAATTGTGTTTACAAATCACATCAAATGTTCACTTTGCCCACTTTTTATCAACCACACGCGAGAGTCACCTTGACATCTTTTCCAATGGCCCAGATGTATGCAAAGGGCTATATACTAAATCAACTTATAGATTAAATCAACATCTAAATTGGAACAAACAACGAATACTGCAACAATAAAAATATATTTTTTGTAAGTTGCTGACTTTAGACCGAGAAGACGACAAGAATCTTGTAACTCAATTACCAGCGTTCGAAAGATGCAAATTTAAAAGTACTAGTTACTAGTCCACTGGGGCACATCTGTTAAAGTCCGTGGCTTGTGAGCGAGTAGTAAAATGTTAATCATTCACTCGATACAAGCCAAACTAACACCAACAATTACCATCGGCCACAACTGAGCTTGAGTTCTCCGAGCCTCAAGTAAAACCGAATTAACAGCTACAAGCGCGGTGATAGCTCATATTCACAAGAAGTCAGGTAGCGGCCAGGGGAGTGGGAGTATTACGTAAAACTTCAACTGAAGATGAAGAGTGGGTTCAGGCTAGCTAGCCATTGGTTTCCAGACACAATTTCGATCCACCGTTGCAGAAATGGACACAAGGAAACCCCTCACCTGTCATACATGCGTGACCGCATGCGCATATGAGCTTTTCAATCCATTGCTAGTTTTGAAATGTCAAATAGCAACATCAAATCAAGCAAAATCTAAATAGTAAAATAAAAGACTTGAAGACAAAAAGTATTTATGTTGAACTTCGTATCTAGATCAATGAAATGGAGGAGATTAATGATGGGATGAAGTTTTTCAGGTGATTGGGCTTGAACTGATCGGTTCGAACAGTGGCCTCCATTTGTGATTCAATCAATTTAGCAATGTGGAGTGGTAGTGTAACTACTTTATGGTTATATGGTGTTACAATCCAGACGGCACCAAACCTGTGCGACAAGTAGGTTATTGCGACAGAATATTGTCTGTGGTAGACATCTGGCTTAGTAAGCTTCCCATCTCATTAGTAAGATTGCAGAAAATTTAGTATAAAACTTATTTCTATTAGGAAAGTAAATGTGATCAATAAAAGATTTGTATTCTTCTTAATTTGTGCATATAAAGTACCTAGTTGTGATTTAAGGACACAAGGGTGCCCGGAAAAACAAATTATTATGGAAAATTTAACAAGCCTCAGACTTGTTAAATACGGCCAAGACCGGATCCCGGTTGTAGTGTCGATGATGATGAGTTATGATTTATTATTTATAAAGTGATAGTCACTCTAACGCAGTACAGGTCTAATGTGCACCTATTTTGAGGGCGTGGAAACATCTCTAAGTTTTATTGACGAACACTCTGTCAACGGAAATATTGTTATGTATGTATGTCATGTATGTTAACTTTAATTTTTATGAGCCATTAAATGAAAACATTTTTTGTTGCTTTAGAGTTCCGAAAAATCAAGTTTATGATACTCAACGATAGGCAGTACACTGTCATCATTATATTGCATGTCAGATTAGGCAAAGTGTCTACCAACGGGTCAAATTTGAATATAGGATTTTTTTTAATAACAAGCTTAAATTGTGGACATATTTTGCACCTATTTATCTTATTTCTATTGCAATAAATTCGAAAACTTTAGCTTGTATAAATTGGCGAGCTAAAGCGGTGAATGTGTTGCTCTAGAAATTTATTACAAGCTCAGTGTGTTTGATGACTACATTCGCCATGGAGAAATAACAGTTAAGTATGATTGAGGGCTATATGTGTCATGCAGAAAATGTTGTAACTATTTGATATTGTAGCGAGCTTAGGGTTCGCTGGATTAATTATTTTTAATAAATAAGAGCCGTTAAGTCGATTTTGAATTAATGTAACACTTTAGTAGTCCGTTAATAACAACCGTTACTTTCACCGTACACTTCACGATTTCTTGACTTACCGCTTCCGTTCTTATCGCGTCTTTGACTGCTTACGTTTTACTTCTCACTTCTTGATCTGCGTATGACGTATTTATACCGTTTCCTCATTCTGATTCGGTGTTTCGTTTCCGTCCGTTCCATAGCCTCGAATTTTCTACTGCTCCTAGTCTCCAGTTTTCCACTACTTTCTAGAATATTCTAGTACTGACTGTCATATGCGTCACAATATTTAAATTGTAATTTTGCGAAAACTAAAACAACAAATAAAAAGTATAACCAATTTGAGATAGATTCATATACCCAACCGCGACCAAGAATTATAAAATGGAATCCAACAACTAATACTGACACTACATGTTTTATCACGATATTGATTAGGTATTGTTAAAAAGCTAGCACTTCATACATATGTAGTTTTCGAAAAGGAAAAGCATTAGTGCACCGTTCTTTAACAACATGTTATCTGTGAACACATTTTTATAGTTGGGTGTATGATTTAAAACCTTCGTATTCTCTTACTAACTGGGTATCTATCTTACGTGGCATTTTTTCACAATGACAGTTGTCTTATTAAAAAAAGCGCCAAAAAATCTATTGAATTTGATCTGTCGAAATGAACGCATGTTTACCCACATACGATTTTCATTGCGTTGAAAATGTCGAGTTACGTGACTACGTTGGCCCTGTGAGTAGATCATTAGAATATCCTCACAGCTTGTCGTAAGAGGTAACTAAAGGCCGGGTGGTAAGTAGGGTCCCAACGGCTTGTCGCCCTGTGAAATACCCCCCATCAAGCTATAGGCTCCGTGAAATGGTCGGGAGATATCTCTGAGCATCTTTCGGAGCTTGGCCGATGAACCGGTTCAAGAAAAGGTTGGTTTAGATGGTAGTCGGCCGCAAGGTGATATACCACCCCGTCACGCTGTACATTCCGCAATATCGTCGGGCGAAATCTTCGACTATATTTCGGATGTATGGCTGACGGCCCGGACTGACATGGACATAAGTCATTCTGGTACGGTGGCGTTTCCGCCAAACCACACGGTTCACTTACCTAGCAAAACCCCCATCACTTCTATCCAATCACATAGTTTCGCTAATGCAATGGCATTAGCACCTTAAATGCTTTACGCATCTAGGATTATCTAAGGTATAATCTAAAAAACTTCAGTAAAAGAATTCTTACCTTTTCTTGCATCTCTTCACATACAATTCCTGTAAAAGTTCTTTCTAACCTTACCATAAATTCCCTGTAATAAAATTCATCGGGTCGCATATTATACGACTGCATATCAGGGAATCTTACCCTTGAGTTGGCTAATCCCAGCCTCAATATGTGTACATAAAAACTATCTATGCACACATCGGCTGTCGACCCTTTTAGCCAGCGATAAATAGTCCAACACCAGCTGCATGTAATTAGCACCATCCACGCTGAGACTATTTCACTAACTCGCACCATGAGTAAACAAAAGACCGCTGTCCTTCATCGGGCAGTCTGGCGATACGCAAACAATTCAATCATTCTAGTATCCCAAATGCACCTACCATCTAATTAGTTACAACTTGTTTACTAAGTTGAACTCTCAGGTCGCAAATTTCTTTTATCCTACATAGTTCTGGATTCGTTTCCCAGCAACCTTCTCACGTAAACAAAGATCTCTACGATCCCTTTTTCCTTTCTTTGTTTCGGGCTTATTCCCATGGCCTTGTGTATGAAAAAAACCAATGTAATCTTCACTCACACATACACATACATTGCCAAGTCTTTCTTCCTTGTTTTCCCCACGAGAGAAACACTTTCACTGCACCCAAAACGATTGAATATCGTGGAGCCGTTTTCCATCCGCTGACTGCAATGGTCATGCCGCTTCCGCTCTACATCACTTCGGAGACGCGTAAGTATATACCGGAGTCATGATCGGGTTGCTCTAACAATAAAATTTTCAGTCGTTCTGTTCGTGCAAATATCGTGCATAAAAATCATTAGAAAAATGGTGCTTTAATGTTTTAAAATCCGTATTCGAGTGTACACTTAGAGTTTAGTTTGTTTTGCGCCAAACCATTGATAAGTGAAAATAAATAAACAGTGCCCCTGAACTATTAAACCAAACCATTTGTGTGTTTCATTTTCCGAATATCTACAGTGGACAACTTTTCTCCTTCGAACAATTCGTGGACGTTGCTTGTGTTTTACTCTCCTGTGCTGCAGTTTCCGGGATGTTATCGTTATCCTTCCGCGTGTGATGAACCGTTTCCTTTCAGTGTTTGGCGGAACAGTTTTTGGAACCTTAGTGACAGTCGAATGGGGATGGGAGTGAACCGAGTGTCCGTGTTTGGCACAATACTCCTAATCCCTACAGTACCTTCTGAGATAAAGAATTCCGGAGATAAACTAGTTTCCCATTCGGATTTCCGGGGAGGACTATGTCAGGGGGAACATCATGCAAATATTATGGTAAATAACCGAACTTTAAGAAATTCGTCATCGTAAAATCGCGCTCGTTCTCGAGGATCTGTCGATATTAGACTGATAACGGCATTTTGTAACATCAAGGGCACTGGTTTCACCAATACGAATGTAACCGCCGTCCACCAATATTTGCAAACAGCCCTAACTAAGACACAGGTCGATTTTTCAACTGATTCGACATATCCTCGTTGATCAGAATATGACTTACATTCAAGATTCCGTTGTAAGGATGGGGTCTGCGTCTTCACGCGGTCCGGTCTGACTTGCCAGAGGATGGAGGCGCTGGAAGCCAATAATATGTACATCATATGGTTGAGGGTCGTGGTGAGGAATTCTGTTAAATTTCTTTGTTGTCTTTACCACTCCTTGAATGACAATCGACCGGCGATATTCTTCGAACACCTTTCACGTACCGTCGACTGGATACAGATCAACCACCCAGCTTCTGAAATTGCCGTCCTTGGCGATTTTAAAGTGCACAATTCCGACTGGTTGATGCATTCTAACAGAACCGACGAGGCTGGGAGGCTGGCAGAGAAGTTCGCTGTTAGCCGCAATTTGACTTAACTCGTGGATGAACCTAGGCGAGTTCCAGATACACGTGGTGATTATGCGGACAAACTGGATCTGTTTCTGACATCCGAACCGAGCATTCATACCCTGGCGATTGCTGCGCCACTGGGGAACTCAGATCACTGCCTGGTATCGTTCTCGCAAGCACTTGCATTTCAAGCGAAAAACTGGGACGATTTGCGAGATTTCTTCCCATCTTTGCCACGGTCGGAGGTGCGGTTTGTAGACTCTGATGTTAACGCCTGCGCGGAGTCGGTCACAGAGATTATTCTTCTCGAAGATCAACATTCCACATTCCATCAAACGAAATTCAACTCATAAGCCTTGGTTTGATAAAAAATGCGAGCAGATTACAGTGACAAAAAATAGAGGTTTTAGGTAACCAATGACAGAGTGACCAAAAAACTTCTTCAGTGCCGAACTGATTCGCGTCCCTTTTGGTCAATGGCAACGGGTGTCCTCCACTTTTCCTCCGTTGGTGACGGGCAGCGGGACGTTAATTACAAATTCAAAGGATAAAGCTAATGTGTTCGCGAATTTATTTTCCGCGAATTCAAACCTCGATGCCGGCCTTTTGGAGCCACCTGTGATCGCGCCGGTACGGTCTTCAATGCGGGATGTGATATTTCGCCCGTGTAGTATTCAAAGCATTCTACGTGGACTGGACTGGAGGAAGGCAACCGGCCCGAACGGAATACCGTCAATAGTCCTTAAGAACTGTACTCCAGAACTATCGCCGGTTCTTGGCAGACTCTTTCGCTTATCTTATGCACGGAGGGCCTTTCCTACCTACTGGAAAATTACTCGAGTTCAGCCAGTCCCAAACAAGGGAAAAAATTGTGCCTCGCAAAATTACCGACGGATGGCATTATTATCTATGTTATCAAAGGTGATGAGAAGGGTCATCAACGCCGAATTAATTAAGTATTTGGAGTGCAACGGACTTTTGAATGATCGTCAACACAGATGTGGTGGGAGGCGGTCCACAGGAGACCTTTTGATCCGGATAACCGATATATGGATATCTGGGATTTAGGGGCATGTTGAGTCAAGGACGGTTCAAGTTCGCCTCACTCGAGAGAAGTGTAATACAAAAAAAAAAAAAAAACAGAAAACAAAACAGCATTTGCGGGTATGTTTATTTTATCAAGAAAATTTCTTCTGAGGATCATTGCTTGCTCTCAGAATCAATATAGAATGTGCTAAAGATATTAGAAGGTGTTAAAAGTGGTTTGGGCATTTCAAAAGTTTAAAAGGGCATTAAAGACAAAGAACGTCCGAGCCAAAATTCAAAGATGAAGAATTGGAGACTTTACTCAATGAAGAGTCTTGTTAGACCCTAAAAAAAAAAAAACTCGCAAATTCACTGGGCATGCTACAAGCACAAATATCAAACCGCCTAGAATCATTGGGATTAATGCAAAAGCAAAGAAATCGGGTGTCATACGAGTGGAAACTGTTAAAGGTTTTTTAACAATTATTTAATTAATGATTCTTACGAAACTTACCCCATCTAACTTGATTGTTGATAGCGCTTCTTTTCTTCTCTTACAACACACAATCTTTATTTCTTTACTAATCTTCAATATTTATAAAACACAATCTTTATTTCTTTTCAATATGTATGAAACACAATCTATGAAATTTCGCTTGAACGCCACAAAATGAAGTCGTTTTAGCATCGAATTGTTACTGGTGTCAAAAACGGTATAAACTAATACACTATAACAACCTGAAGCATAACAAATCGTATATGAAGCCCAGTCAACCAGGAGCGGAATTTCCATACCACTTAGGTAATGTTCTGTTTTTGGTGGGATCAGAAGGGTATCTTTTATAAGCGGTTAAAATCCGATAAAACAATAACGAAGAAGTTGCACAGGTAACAAATGATTCATTAGATGAGGTTATTAAACAAGATTTGGCAGAATATACTGAGGCATTTCTAACAGATACACACACAATACACAAGCAAATAGTGAAGAACATCGAACGAAAATCGAATAAGAAAATGCATCAGGGGCGTATACCATAGCGATAACATCACAATTCCACATCACTTGAGTGTACTTGAGTTTAGAAATCGAAATCGTACACGCGGCAGTGGCCTGATCTGTTGAGCATTGGTTCCATTTTTTAGTGATTCTAACTGTCATACCGTCAGTTCGAATCACACGTCCTTCACTATCGTCGCGAACGCTATAATACCACCAGACAGGAATCCGTAATTCTACAATATTAGAGAATAGTTGATGATCAAGTAACGCTTCTCCCGCCGTATCCATGTTACCGCCACTTGTTTCGACCAGTGCAAATTGCTCCTATTGGAATACGCTTCACTTCAGTGGGTGGTATTAAAAATTGGCCTGATTCGTTCTTGACGCCAAAGGAGGTGATTTTTTTTTTAGACTGTGGACCCATAAATTCCTTGAACGATGGGAACATGTCCTAGCTTCCGATGAACAGCGTATGGAAACCAATTTCCTTGTTTTTAAATCATCCGTAACGATTTTAAACGATGTGGAATTGCTTGTTGAGTTACATCTAATGTACGTGCAAGTTCTGGGATGGATCCTCCCCCAATATTGCTTCCAATTCCCTATCTTCGTACACTTTCGGCTTTCCACTTCGTTCCTTGTCTTACACGTCAAACTCACCGTTTTTTAACTTTTGAAACCACTCACGGCAACTTCTTTCCCCCAAAGCAGCCTCACCATATGCTTCTACAAGCAATAGATGCGCCTCAGCGAGATATTTCTTCAAATTAAAAAAGTGAACCAAAGTTCCCGCAAATGATTATTTGGCACAAAACTAGACATTTTTGCACGAAAAAAATTATGTAAAGCTGATACAAAGTCAGTAATATTTTGAGGTTATTTTGTTATCACGTGTTCAAATTTACAATATTACGTTTGACATCTGACAATTTCTACATAATTTCCTGGTGGGCCCAAATTTTGCCAAATGGCGGAAACTTATTTGTAAACCTAATAGTATTAATTTTTCTTTTCGGCATTATAGTAAATTTTTAAGTTTCTTTAAAAATCGTTTAAACAATTTTTAACAGTTAATTATTTCGCGACATTGTTGGAACTACGCAAATGACTAGCTCTTCCATTGATATGTATAAAGGTAAAAACAAACAATTTAAAATGAAAAATAACCACGCGTGAGATACAAACGTCTCACTTTTATTACAAAAAATGGATCACGTGACCTGCAAGTTGGTTTATGGCAAAGTTTAAAAACCAAAACTGAATTCTATGGAAAATGTAATTAGGATATCGAAAACAGAATCGATTTGCCGCTATATATCTGAATGGAATAGATACTTAAACGTTGCATTTTAAGCCAAGTTCGTGCAATTCTACGACGAGCGACTTAAATACGCCATTTATATCGGTCCTACCGCCGAGAAAACCACTGTTGTGCACGATAATGCGACTGGGTGTTACGAAAGACGTAATATTCAAAGTACACTTACGACACATTTATAAAAAGTGTTAGACGACACGTCCTTACAACAGTTTCGGCCATTGATATGTGTAACATTCGCGGCTTGAGATGGAATTTCTCTTCTGTGTCTGCCCATGTTTCTAACCAGAAACCAACTGTCCTTGCACTTAGCGAAACCCAGGTAATTACTAATACAGATATTTCCGATTTTAGTCTACCGGGATATAACTTAGTGCCTCAGTTCTTTTCACATCGTGGTATAGCCACATACATACGAAATGATATTTCTTATCAGCATCTGCCACTGTTCCAACCCTAAATTTAATTTCTCTTGCCTAAAACTTCACATTCGTAAGCATACCATACATTACTGTTTTCTTTACAGAAGCCCAAACTTGGATAGAAACGCATCCTTTAACGAATTTGATGCTCTACCAGATTCTATCGGCAGGATCCTGACCCTATATCCGCACACTGAAATCGTTATTGCGGGTGATTTTAATTTGCATAACTCTCAGTGGCTTTGTGGCGTTTCTAACAGATACACACACAATATGCAACCAAATAGTGAAGAACACCGAAAGGAAATTCGAATAAGCAAAAGCATCAGAGCCGTATAACATAGCGATAACATAACAATTCCGCATCAGTTGAGTGTACTTGAGTTTAGAAATTGAATTCGTACGCGCGGCCAGTAGCCTGATGCTACATTGCACACTCGCCTGCTCCGACGTTCTCTCGTCGCCGTTCGCACACAAAGTTGGGGAGGGAGTAGGGTGGCGTTTTTAACAGACACACAATGCACAAGCAAATGGTGTAGAACACCGAACGAAAATCGAATAAGAAAATGGTTCAGAGACGTATACCATAGCGATAACATAACAATCCCACATCAGTTGAGTGTACTTGAGTTTAAAAATCGAATTCGTACAGGCGGCAGTAGCCTGATGTGTTGAGCATTGGTTCCACTTTTTAGTGATTCTAACCACCATAGAGTCAGTTCGAATCACGCGTTCTTCACTATCGTCGCAAACACTATAGCTTCGTCACTCCGGACACACAACACCTGAAGGTCAATATGTCCAGCTTTTTGCTGATTCAAATAGCTTAACTCAACTCGTCAGTGAGCCAACACGGGTACCAGATATAGATAGCCATTCCGCAAACACACTGAACCTGTTTCTCACCTAGCACCCAAACAAATGCACAATTGAAGTTTCTTCGCCCTTGGGCACTTCAGACCACGGTGTCATGTCAACTAAATTTCCTCAACAGTAACGTTAATGAATAAGCTCCTAAAAGAACAGTATGGTTCTACGAGAAAGCCAACTGGGAAGATCTAAACGACTTTTTTGGGAGGTTAAATTGGTCGTTATTTTTCCGCAATAACGATATTAACTTTATAGCGGACACATTGACAGACACGATTCTACTTGGCAATCGGACCTTTATTCCACACAGAGTAAAGAGTATCAAACCCAAGAGAAATATGTGGTTCGATTCCGGGAGCAGAGAAACTATTAAGGCTAAGGAGTTGAGCTTCCGGTTGTATAAATCAAACACTACTGAGGAAAACCGGAAAAGATTAAAGAGAGCTAGAAATGACTGCGATGCATGTGTTCAACGCGCAAAGTTCTTGCATGACCAGAGAGTGAGACAAAAAATACTACTCTCTTCCACAGGTAGTAAAAACTTCTGGGCATTCGCGAAAAGCATTCAAAACTCGGTCTCCTCACCCATCCCTTCGCTAATAGTCGATGACAGACCAGTCACCAGTGCAATAGAGAAAGCGAATCCGCTTGCTGCACATTTTGCAGCCAATTCAACGCTTCCTGATACCACATCAGTTCCACCTCAACTTGAGCAGAAGTAGCACACCATGAGCCAGATTCACTCCCGAACGCGTACTGTTCCCCGCGCACTCAAAGAGCTAAACGCACACAAATCCGCTGGTCCAGATGGCGTTCCCCCAATCCTCTTGAAAAAATTTTCATTGAATTCAGACCTCAACATTATATATCAGTGGGGATTATCTAACCGAGTAGAATTCAATGCCCAAAAAACTCAGTGCTGTCTCTTGTCGTCAAGGGCGAGCCCCAAAGTAAATATACTGTCTATGAACGGCACTTGTATCGACGAAGTCAAGGAACTATCAATCCTCGGCACTCGAATTAATTCGACTCTTAACTGGAATAAATCTCTTTGACAAGTAATTCACAATTTTGTACACGTCCAGACAGAACGACGGTTGGCAAATGTCTCTCATTAGTTCCGTCTTCGAAGACGGTCGAATATCGACTCATTTTTCCTTTTTTATGTTTAAAATGCGTTCGACAACGGGCGAAGGCTGCACTCATTACTTTAATGACTACAGGACGTCCAATCCAGTCCAGAGACTCTAATTATCTTTAATGTCTGTCTTGCAAGACAGTTTATTAGTGGGTCTATGATCCCTAAATAATAGGACGACCCTTGTCGTAGCATGATCCTTACAAAATTATATTTATATCTGGTCACCGATGGCAATAATATTTTAGAACTTCGTTTTCATGTAATTGCTTATTGTTATGAGTAGCACAATATTTCTTTTGTCCCGTCAAAGGTTTTCCAGATGGTGTCCGAATTCTATAATCTGCCTGCCTATGTATTTGGGATTTCATGCACTTTTACAGATACTCATAAATGTATTGGATGTGTTGATTAAGGTTAATCAACATATGGGGTTTCACATGAAGATGAATCCGATCCATGAAATGGGGCGACCCCAAAGAGGTAAGTATTAGGGGCGGTAGGCTTTACGTGTAACATGAGAATCTGAGCAGATCATTTCGTGAAGGTGTTCACGAATTAAACCTAAGTTAAAGTTTTTGACAAATGATTTGAGCATGCACAGATGCATCCAGTTGACACACGAAACGGAAGCCTACCGACAATTTCTAGTGTCGCCAGCATGCTTAATAGATACACGAGACAACCGCATTGAATGGTCCCTTTTCGCACAAGACGCTTCAGCGACAACGGTTACTTCCATAATAGTGGAGTCGCCAACAAACAGAATTAACGCGTTTCATCATTTTGTACATTTTCGAAAATAACACCGAACAAACAGTAACCGTGAACAGCGAACGCTGCCGCGTCATACTGAGACGGTTTTTGTGGGTAAAACTGAATGATACTGATGAGGACGACATGTGCTTTCAAAAGAAGGGTACCAAAATTTCGTAAACACATAACCGCCCACCAAAACCATGCGATATTGTGGGAGGTTGTAGTTGGGTGTGCCGGCACGACACGGATTCACTAAACTCCCACCAACAATTGCGTCGCCGAAAATTGTTCACAGAAAATTGTTCGCGAAAGTTGAAGGTCCGCCACACACTGTGCACTTGTAAAAAAGGAAAATAAAACACACGACTTTGTTCTGTATAAATGTTGTTTAAGTGTTCTTTTTATTTCTCTGTTTAAATGTGGTTTAAGTGTTCTTTTTAATTTTTCTGTATAAATGTTGTTAAAGTGTTCTTTTTATTTTGTTCCTTATTTTTTTTATCAACTTTTACATTATAAGAGGAAATTTCTGTATAATAATAACACTACACAAGCGTAAAAGGACAATTTCCCTTGGTTATAACTCGGCTTCCTAGTTTTAGGGTTGGTTCTGTCAGCGAAGAGAGATTTGTTTTTTTCCTCTAGGTGTTTTGTTACAATAAATATTTCTTTACTAATGACACAACCGATCTGCGTTTTGATCACGTTTAATCAACTAAAAGAGTTCAGTGGAAAATGACTCGGCGATCAATAACGAGCGGTAAACGCTATTTTCCGAAAAAATGTGAATTTTCGAGTGTGGAATTCTCACAAGACATGTATTAACACATGTATCTAACACGTAACTTAATGTACTCTCCCGACTCTGACACCACAACGACCTTGACTTGACTCCTGCAGCGGTTGAAATTCGACAAACTCCAATCAGGATGAAAATTCACTTTAGCCACACGATCAACCAATCTCGATCGCACTCTCATTCGTAGTCTCTCATTTACCCCACACATCGAGGTGAATAACACTTGTGCATTCATTCGACAGTCGGTGGACATAAGACGAATGGGAGAATCGGTAAAGAGAGTGCGACGACCTCAGGGTTGATTTTACTTCGCATGCATCGAAAACAAAATCTGACGATGACCGAGTGACCTAGT
Source organism: Microdon myrmicae (assembly GCA_963931805.1). Classification (NCBI taxonomy): domain Eukaryota; kingdom Metazoa; phylum Arthropoda; class Insecta; order Diptera; family Syrphidae; genus Microdon; species Microdon myrmicae. The sequence goes on along the minus strand of OZ007502.1, from coordinate 76,914,130 downwards.
TAGGATATAGTGGTGATCTCAGAGTGTAGTGTACTCTGAGAACGGAAAATGAAATAGGATGAAATATATTTTGGTGCTATTCACCTGACTAAAGAGTTTATTGATCCACAGCGAATAGCGTGTCTGGGGTAAATCGAAGGGACGCTGCAGTGGCTTGGGACATATTAGCGCGAGAACAAACTAAAAGAATTCGATAACCCAAGCCGTTACACGATGATGCAACCACATCGTTTGGTTAGACTTGGCTGTTGTGAACCAATATGACATTGAGATTTCCGGTGGAAATCTCATGGGGTTAACGCAATGGAGTTACCGTATGGCAAGAACGAGCTGAATTCAATTATGCATTATCTGCATAAAATAATGAATCCAGGCCATGCGTCCTTTTGGGATATATCTTTTTTCAGGTGAAATAGCCGACGGAAGGGGTTGAGGTGGTGAGCGATTTGCGGGCAAATTGGGTTAAAATTGTGGGTTGGTTCTCCGTGTAATGTAGAGAACCCCCACAATATGACCCCTTTCGACTTTTTGTTTTCGGTTTTTTTTTTCAAATCATTGGTGAGTGTGGATAAGCTTAAAGCCATTCAAGAGCCAAAGGCAACCATTATCGGATGCCTAAACAACGTGGGTGAATAATGGCCGTTAAACATGTATAGAAGCGAAACCAGGCTATGATCACCTGATTATCATCGATTAATAAATTGAATACAAATAGTAATTATTGGTATGGGTCTTTAGGGGGTGCGTTTTACATCTTCGTTTGCACCTAATTCCAGGTTGTCCAATGTATCACTATTCTAAATTGACATTATCTCGTCGAGTTGCCATAATCTGTTGAACGTGTGCATATGCACTAAATGAAACTGCGCATTTAGTCAGCTAAACGCATCAGAGCACAAATTTGATTTAAGTATTGGTTTTATATGAAATTATATACAAATTAATCAATGGAAATGAAAACGGGTATTTAAATAAATGCTACTATTTTACATACTACAAGGGGAAACAAATTTGTTAAATACGATTATATAAATTCCTAATACGATTATATAAATAAACCAAATATTTTTGTATTTTTTACATCTTTAATAACAATTAAATTAATGTAAAGGCTTAAACTAACTTTCGTTAACTACAATTTCTCAGTTGTAGTCGGCGGCGGCTCTTTATAACCTTCCACAGTCAATGCATCTCCGAAGAGGGGCTTAAAAAATAACATAAACCGTGCATACCGTCTGGCTGAATTCTGAAATAATAATAACGAAAATTATTAGCAGTAGATATTTTAAAACACATATTTAAAGAAAATCAATAGACTCAAATGTAATGTATAAGTCTACTTCAGTGAAAAGATAGAAACAGAGTGCGAGATTGGCATAGGACAGATAGAGGGGGAGAAACAGAGCCAAATGCCAAGGAAAATAATGAGCAATATACTTTGCCGTTTAATAATGATATCTATTCAGCACATTATTCGAAGTGTTCGTCATAAAATAAAGCTTGAAAAGTCTGCATACTTCGGAGCCAGTAAAAAATACATGGAAAGGATGTATAGGCCATACAAATAATGGGAATTTGAAAAGGAGAAGATACTTGACCACATGCAAACGTTGACCACTACAATAACTCAGGGTAATTGATTGTCATATGTAGTGTAGGGCACTATCACTTTGCGCTTGACGGCTCCTCATAATATTTAAGATCCCTGAATTTTTCGACCAGTCAATATCGACTCAGATCGCTACCTTATTGCACTCAAGTTCTCCTGACATCTAACGGCTACAATCGTAGCAGATTACCAGAAGAAGAAACTATAATATTAGAAAAGCTACAACTGAGGACCTGAATTGCGCCTGTCCACCTGTTGGAAGGGCTTGGGTTAATGAAGAATGTTGGCAAGTCCATACCATTAAATTGTTTAGAACAAAGCTGTGTTATAGAATAAAACTGAACTAGTTCGTTAAGAGTATGAGCAGACATGTATTTAAGATGTTTGGTCTTTTACAATCCAAAAAAATGTTAAAGTGAACTGTATGCTTGTTGGGGTAAGAGTAGCTATTCCAGAAATAACATTCAGAAGCTCCATCAAGGGGGGAACCTCATGTAAATAGCCTGTTTCTCAGGATTTTTTTTTTTAATGTAATGGGTAGATTAATTTGGAATTTAAGGCACAATTTATTTCCGTTATAATATTTAAAGAAAATATTTTTTTAAGACTAATCGTTAACAATAAAACGGTGCAATGGCGGCTTGAAAACAGCGTCTTGAAAATGCGCCGTGGAGCATACAGGTCACAAAAATGATCTGAAACAAAACATACAGTATGGGTTATTTGGTGGCATCAAGCCCAATTAGACTGTTTACTTTCTTTTGAAAATAAAGTACAGGGAAGTCTCGGATCACTTTCTAACTTTTTTTCTCGTATTTCCGAGGAAATTTCCTATCAGTTTAGGCAAAAACAAAAAATAGCTAAAAAATTTCATGTTACATGAGGGGGGAACCTAACCACTAAAGAGTAAAAGTCTAAAATGGCAATCAGAAAAATTATAGACTCAAACATACATTTTCAGTTTTCCTGGAATGAGTAATAAACTTTTATGACTAGTTTTGTGACAAAATAATTGTCCGCCGGCACCAACTCAATTCAATGGTTGAATTGCTTTTTTACCAGGAGTGGTAATTAATTTTCTGAACAAACCCAAATTTCGTCTGTGAATAAGTATAAATTCAGGCCATCTTTTCGATCTCAGGCGTAGTTGTAATCCAGAGCTGGGTATAAAAAATTTTTTTTGAAAAACAGTGCAGACATTATGGAGTGATTTTTTTAAAGTTCTAACTATACCACGTGGGAAATAATTAACGGACATTGAAAAACAAAGAATGACGCGAAGACAAACTGCCATTGAAATAATTCGCTCTCAAGGTGTAGTGAAGAATTTTCTACAACCCGGTATTGAAATATTACGAAAGAAATAAGCGATCTGGGAGACAGTCAACATTTTAGCCGGTGGTAAAACGAGCCGTTCTGCGTGAAATGTCCAAAACAGGAATTTCTTCGTCCCAAATGGTTCGACGTTTTAGTTTAGACTGTGATTCTAGCCTAAAATAAACAATAGCCTCAAGTAACTTGAAGTATCGAAAGTGGTTGTGCAAACCACCATAAGCGACATAAGGAGGCGCGTATTGAATTTGCTAAACACACATCCAACACAGTGAAATGCTGTCTTATGTGATCTTTAGTGATGAGAAAAAATTTAATCTGGACGGCTCCGACGGCTTTAAGTAGTACTGGGATGATCTCAGGAAAGAAAGGAAAACCATGTCACACAGGTCTTTAGGAGGAGGGTTATGGTGTAGGCAGCTTTCATTGGAAATATGAAAACAAAAAATTATTTATATTTCTGAAGAATGGACGCCAAACAGTACCGAGAACTGTTGGAATAGCATATTTTTCCTTTAATAACCTTAGCAGAGGACGAAGATGTCATATTTCACAGGACAACGCTCCTATCCATACAGCACGAACAAAAACAGCGTGGTTTCAAGAGCATGGAATTAAACTTTTAGAGTAGCCAGCTTTAAGTCCAGACATAAACCCCATTGAGAACCTATGGGGGGTCCTGGAAAAGGCGGTTTACGTTCAGGAAAAGCCCGAAATCTCAAAGGTGGAACAACTCAAAAAAAGAATTGTTGAAGCATAGCATAATATACCGGACAACACTTTAAACAATTTTATTTGTAGTCTACCACGAATATTCATAACTAACGAACAAAATATTCCATATTATTTAATTATTAATTTAATTATTATATAATACAAACATTGAAATATAAATGTCTTGAATTTATACTTTTTCACAGGAGAAATTTGGGTTTTTTCAGAAAATGAATTACCATTCTTGGTAGAAAAGCAATTAACACATTAAAGGGGTTTCTCTGAGTTGGTGTCGGTTGACAATATTTTGTCACAAAACTAGTCATAAATGTTTATTACTCATTCCAAGAAAACTGAAAATTTATCTTCGAGTCTATAATTTTTCACATACCTGTATCTAGTGCTGTAAAGATAAAGAGGGAAATGTGATGGTACAATCAAAATTAGTGTCATTGACAGGTGTGAATATCAATTAGACATTGAAGGTATGCAACACAATTGAGAAATCCTTCATTTCTATAAATATTAAATAAATTCGAAGTAAATAATTTAAAGTTAATTAGGATATAGTCTTAAATATTGCACCTGCAGCAACTAAAATTCACACAACTGCGCATATCTCGAAAACATTTTTATACGAATCATCATCATCATCGGCACTACAACCGGGGACCGGTCTTGGCCTTATTTAGCAAGTCCTGAGGCTTGTTAAATTTTCCATAATGATTTGTTTTTTTCCGGGCAAGGTCATTAGTCTTGCGCCAGAGGCTCCCCGACGGGGAATTGAACCCCGGTCCTCCGCGTGACAGGCGGGTATACTAACCACTATACTATCGAAGAATATATACGAATACTGGGACATATTTGCACATGGATAATTATTACAGTGGCTAAATACGTCAAACACAAACCACATGGACCTGATAGATATATACGTAAAAACTCCTGTAGATTTTCCTCCCACACAGGGCCTAAACCTTATGAAATTAATTCTATCTTGCGCAACTTGTGACACTTTTACAAGAGACAGTCAGTTTGATGCAAAACTGCTACAGGACATGGACACACCCTGAAATAGTTTAATCTATGGAGCTTTAATAGATAAATTATTCTTCCTGCCATAAAATAATTAAATACAATAAATTTACCATAATAAATCTGGATGCAATTTTGGAGACGTTGGTAAGTGTTGAAAATGACTGACTGAAGAGTTGGTCTGGAATATCCAGTGTCACCATTTCCCTGTCGAAATTCGGTACATCGTCATTCTTTCCGCTATTTCCTTTGAAGGCACGTTTTATGTTAGAGTTCTTTGGATTTACTTCGTTCTCCTAAAAAGGTGTTTTAAAAGGCTTTAGATAATCCGAACGGCATAAGATCATATAACGAAATTATTAAGATATTTACAAATCCATTGTAAATCAATATTTATCTAAATTAATAAATTTACAATTTTTGACTCAAAGAAATTGCTTAATTACGAGGGCAGTTTGATAACTCAGTGACTTTTTAAATTTCCCATGCAGTAAATTTAAATACAAAAATACTCTTTCAACTACCTTTTATAAATATACTACTCTCAAAGTTTGAGTAAGCTGCGGCATTTAGTTTGTGCTTGAAGCCATCGAAAATAAACAGCCTGGTGAACTTTAAGGAAAATAGACAAACGCGATTTTCGTGGGGTGATTAAGCATTATTCTTTGCGTAAGAAAACTGAGTTACGAACTGTTGAATTCAGTATATACCCCAGATTTAGCCCCGGGGGACTATTTCCTGTTTCCAAACCTGAAGAAATGGCTGGGTAAGAGATTTGGGTAGAATGAAGAAACATCACAGAAACTAAGGCCTACCTAAAATTTTAAGGGCCTTTTTAAGTCGCCTCAGGGGCTGAGTTGGTAAGAGGGTCGTGTCTTGCATTTAATTGTGCAAACCTAGGTTCAACTGACTGTTGTTATTGTGTAGTTCGGCACAATTACTGAGTGGTCAGTTGGGTCCCAAAGACCACCCACCCGGTAAAATACCACCACCAAGCTATAGGCTTTGAGAAATGGTTGAGTGAAATCCTTGAGCATCTTTCGGATCTTAGCAGATAGGCCCGGTCGAGAAAAATAAATAGCATCTCAGGGCACTGACTCAGCGTTATAGGTTTGCCTTTCCTGAGAGAAATTAAATACAAAAAAACTATTATTTTGAAGAAATAAAAGAATTAGACTAAAAATATCAAGCCAAAAAGTAGCAATGTTGAGAAATAAAATGCTTATTTGGCGAAAAAAGAATCTTTTATTCAAAAAATCGCTGATTTATCAAACTTCGTAATTTCTTATTTCCTAATTCAAGGTTAGTTTGCGTTGGTATTAAGAACATGGAGATCATCAGTAGCTATCCACTGTGGATAGCTCACTGTATAAGATAAAAGGTGGTCTTAATTTGTCCACCATAGTGAATCCAGGTGCTTCTATAAAAAACAAATATTGACCATTCTTGAGACCATATCAATTAAAAAATCGTTTTAGTTTCCTTTTAAATGCTAAATTATTACCATAATTCAAAACTCTGCCTAAGCATGACCTATAATCAATATAGTTCATGTATCAACAGTATTTTTAACATTTCAAAAACGATTGATATGCAGGGCAGGCTTTTTATGTTTCCGACAGATTTTGTTTAGCTGCTTTTTCGGGTGGATGCAATTTGTTAGTTGACATTTGATAGGCGTAGAAAGCTATAATTTACTTTCTATCTATCTATTTATTGGCCTGTAGGAACCCGGAAGTTCATGACCTTGTGGGGGGTTAATGTAGTGTGTCGGCACGACACGGGTTCACTTACTCCCCAACACTTGTTCCGCAGAAAACTGTTCACCAAATTATCCATGAATCCGCAAAGAAAAGAGAAAAATGAAATGCACTGTGTTGTTTTGTTGTATACAATTTATTTTTATTTTTGAAGAAGAATAACACCTGGTTTGGACAATACTTGAATTTTATTTATATTGTTTGTACATTAATATTCACAATCCACATTTTTATTTATATTGTATAGAAATCTGACTCGCCGTGACTGCTGCACGGATTATGCAGCCACTCACGACTGGGGTGAGCTTCTACTGGTGTAGTAAGAAGGAAAATGAAATATTCCTTTCAGCAGTGACCAATAGAAAACCAGAGAGAGATCTCGCTGGAACGATCCTAACTGTTGATCGTACAGATCGTGTTGTTTATCCTTACACTGGAATGACAGATAAACGAAATTGCATCGGTGATTGGGTGCTAACAAAATAATCTAACAAAGGCAGCTGAGCAAATAAGTTGTAACTCAATAGAGACCAAAATTGATTGCCATGTTTACGGTAGAGATTCGTTTATGGGATCTCTGCCGGCGGACCAAATCGGATTCCTCTGTTTACAACTTGTGTATACAGAAAAATCGATTTTCGGTGGCAAGCGCGGGAATGATGATTGTTTGTCAATTAGACAAACGGATCATGGGACGTGATTATTGCGATGATTGTTTATCGGTTAGATAACGGATCATGCAAATGGTCTTGCAGCTGTGCAAGCAAGCTACTTGACATGGCTTGGTCGTTGGGCAAACGATTGATTGGGCGTGTGTACACAGGAAAATTACTGTCCGCATGTGGGACATAGATTGCCGGCAAGAAGAATCAATAAGATTATAAATGGTTCTTGTAGAATTTGAACCCAAATGGTTCCTGACGAAATGGTGATGTTGCTTGATGCCGGGGCAAGGTGATGAACTTGCCATGGGTTATGTTGCAGGTTGGGAATGGGGAGTTGGGTTGAGAAAGTGGGTGGTTCTTCGGTAAGCTTTTAAAGAACCCCCACAACCTCACAAACTCGACTCCGCCATCATTCCCGGTCCTGTGCACTCTCCGCCCACGCTTAACCATCCGATCTGATCTCCTCAAGGTCAAACCTAACATTGTCCTCCCATCTCTGTCGCGGCCGTCCTGACAGTCTCATTTCCGTTGGTCAACCGTCAAGAATTCTAGGCACGGTCCTCTCGGTGCCCATTCGCGCCACATGGCTGCCCCATCTTATTCTTCGCGACTTGATTACTCTCACTATTGTAGGTTTACGGTATAGCTCTTCCAATTCGTGGTTGTGGAGTTTCCTCCATTGTCCTGCCTCCTCGTCATATTTACCTCCAAAGATACCCCTCAAAACTTTATTCTCGAATACGCGGAATTTGTTTTCTTCGCGTTTTGTGAGAGCCCATGTTTCGCATCCGTATATCGCAATCGTCATGATTATGTTTAGACATGGGGCTTTATGTTACGTGATAGCAGTTTGAATTTCAGCAGTTTACTGACTGCGTGCCAACTAGCTTTGCCGGAATTAAATATTTTGTTAATTTCCTTCGACATTTCGTTACTGGCCGTCAGTATCGTTCCCAGATATTTAAATTCTTTAACTTTTTCAAATGATTAATGATATTCCTCTGTAGTTTTTGCAGTCAGATCTGTCGCCTTTTTTGAAAATGGGTACAATTATTGAGGTTTTCCATTCTTCCGGAGTGACTTCCGTATCCCATATTGTTTTGATGAGTTGGTGGATCTTTCGAGCGGTTGCCTCTACTCCATGCTTCACAATAATTTACTTTGGAGCAGATAATGTCGCAGCAACGTAATAAAATTATTACAAATCTTATCTAAATAATGAATCAATTGTGAATTCGAAGGGAAATAGACTGACAAAGCACATTTCAATTTGGTTGGCCGTGTTAGTAAACAGAATTGCTACCGAAGACCCTCAAATTATGTACTTAAAACTACACACTCTCGTGGGGGAATAATGTAAAAAAAATGATGGTATCGACTGATGGCGCAAGGCTAATAACCTTGTCCGTAAAAAAAAATCATGGAAAATGTAACAACCCTCAAGACTTGCTAAATAGGCCAAGACCGGATCCCGGTTGTGGTGCCGATGATGATGATGATAATGGACTGGTCCACTCGACCTTAAATGGCACTACTCTCGATTTCTACTTAGGGGGTACTTGAATGGTAATTAACCACAATGTTGATGCTTAAAGACAATATTCGAAACAAAATTGCTGAACTACCACTAGAGATTATTATGAAAGATGCGCTTAAAAATGTATGCCTTTGCGTCACAGTCGGAGCTGGCCACTTGACCAACATGTTATATAATTACACCCCCCCCCCCCCCCCCCGCCGCGAATCAATGAGCTGATTCGCATCCTTGAATCACACATACCGATTTCCTTGCATGAATATCAGTAAAACATTGGCAGATGACGCTGTTTCCACATAGAGAAAGAATATCTTCCAATTCCTGTTCACATTCCGATGCAAACGTTTTTTACAAGCCAATGTTCCCCTCTCATGTACACAGAGTACAGGCTGTTCACTCTGCTCTCCTTTGCAATTTTCCCATTCTCTCTGGGTTCATTCACTACTGAGTGAATCCGCGAGAGTTTATTCGCATCTAGTGGGGGGAGAAATGGGAAAATTAAAGTATTTTTGAGAAATCTTGGCCAACAGTTTGAAAAACATGAGTTTTGAGGAAACGCGATTAAAGATTTTATTAACGATTTTTCTGTGTTAACATTAAAATAATATACAATATATGTAGCTAATCAGTGATTCCAGGGCCATACATCAGCTCTTACTCAAGATCATATTGCTCCTGAAGAGTCCGTTTGTCGGCTTTTTCGAAAGTGCAGCTGCTCTTCCTCCCTCTGACAAACTGCTCCCATCTCCAGTAATCGCGGTTGTGACAGTTCTTCCTTTTGTCGATCTTGCCACAGAAAATCAATCAATGTTTAATTTACCTTAAAACAGTTCTCCAGGTCAATGCTCAGGATTGTTTTCGAATTTTGTTGACCTCCAATTGACTGGGTGCACAAATTCTGTTCGATGATCCATCAATTCTGTGAATTACTCCGCCTCAATTTGTAATCGATGTACAATTCCGGAAATTTGTTTCTCCCTTTCCTTTACGAAAATGACTACACCATATTGATCTATTGGTCTGACAGTCATCAGATTTATTTGGACTTGTTTTTATATAACTTTGCCTTTAACAAATTTTAATATTAACTTCAACAAACTTTTACTTTAATTTTAACAAGTTTTAATAATGTGGTTTTCCTTGGAAAAATCCCCGGGACAAGACATGAACGAATTTCTTTCTGCCTTTCTGCTCACCCTCGACAACGGAACACCGAACCGTATTCTTTTAAAACAACGTTAATCTCCATCTCTCTCGCTCTCCACTCACGTCCATTTCGAAAAACAAATTCGAACTCGAAGAACTGCACGATCCACACCCGAATCAGGGTGGGTTCAGAAACTCACTTCAGGATCGTACAATTCTTCCACCACCTTACCATCATACCATGTTAAAACAAAATTATATTAAACACAAATTTTCAAATGATGGTGGTGGCCGACGTACGTAACACACCTCCCCCCTCCACAAGACCGCGTGGCATTCTTAGGAGAGGAATGTCACGCCGGAGAGTGGACGGCGGAGAGCAAACAAATAAACAATTAACAAACCAACCAATAAATAAATAGATAAATAAATAAACACGCCTAGGTGTTAAGGTTAGTAAGGATTTTCTATATATTTCGTACTACTTATACATTAGGGTTAGTGGAACAAAATAAATAATGCTTAAGTGCTAATGTTAGTACGTTTTAGGCTACCTATATACTAGGGTTAGTAAAAATAAATAAATAAATAAATAAATTAACTAGTAGTTATTAATGTAAGAGGGGGAACAACAGACAAGCACTCCACAAAACCAAGGACAACACAAACGTCCGCGGCGGGTCCGACACTCAATCCGATGGTTCGACCAAAAGCTCGACCGCCCACACGATCCGGTTAGGACTCCCCCGCCAAGGCGAGGAGATCCCCTCTCGTACAACCACTCCAAACTGTCACCCGGCCGGCGAAAACGTCCCGCTCCTATATATTTGATTTAGTCCTCCTCTTTTGGACTCGGTACTTGCCCCGGTCCATGGGTTGGTAGATCGGGGGGTTTGTCCCGTTTCGGCGGCAAAACCTACCATCACCCGACATTATAGTGCGCTTTCGCACTTTCATATTTGCGATCCAACCCCCAGCACTGGGGTTTGCCTCTGCAGTCTGCGCTGGGACTGCGCCTGCAGCATTAGGCCTGGCCTTAAAGACTTTTCGTCAGACTCTCAAGTTGGTCTCCCTCGACGAAGGTCCTTTACGAGGACGAAGATTCCGGAGGGTAACCAGAGTCTGGCCAGCTAGGATCAGGGGCTCCAAGTTATAGGAAGGCTTATCCTTCCCTTATTTGTTCTTTTATTAAAGGTGTTGTCTAATAACTATATTACCAACGTCCGCTGTTCGGGGTTCATCCGGATGACCTCGTGGGTAGCACGTGGTTGAACAGCTTTTCGCAGCCCTCCCCTGTATGGGTAGGGTCTCCGGGCGAGTACCTGCCGCAGTATCGACCTTAACAGGTCCCTTTGGCACGTCTCCCCGTTTGGCTGCCACACGCTCAACCCTTCCCGTCCCATTGCTGATAAATTGAATGGAGAATGGCACGGGATTTACGGTCGTTCGGGGAAAAACCAAACAACCACCCGGCCCGTCTACCTTACAATTCCGAGACAGGAAGTCGTACCCCAACAATCCGTCTTCCTCCAAACCCGGCAAGGAGTCTACTATTTGGAAACTGCAGGGAATCTCATGGTGCAACTTGAAATTCCCAGTGCAGCAACCCCTCGACTTACCTTTGACAAACAGCGCTTGGAGCGTTGTAGATTTATGCACATCCATGCCATATCTAGGATGGAGTGCCTTCAGCTTCAACAGGCTGATCTCAGCGCCGGTGTCCACGATTAGGCGCGTAGGGTTCCTACGGCCAATGTCTAGAGGGAGAGCGACAATCGGGACTCGAGTCGGCGAAAACTGAGAACAGCTGGAGCTGGGTTTCGTTTCTAGTGCGGTCGGGTAGGATCTTGCCGACCCGACCTTGGGGAGTTTCCCGAACTCTCCCATTTCGCCTTATGTCGACACTCTGCCGCCTTGTGAGTGTGTCGACCGCAAAACTAGCACAATGATCCGCTCCTCCGTTCAGGAATATTCCGCTCGGGAGTCCCACTGGACACCGAACTAGCGGAACTGGAGCTATTCTTTCTGCCCACTTTGGGCCCAATGCGCCGGGGCTGCCATTCCCGGCTCCCCGCGCTGCCTGATGCGGCATCATGTCTCGCATCCGTCTTTGAGGATTTTGAGTCCATGGAGTCGGGTCGCTTACCGCCACCGCTCGACATGGACGATCGTCGCCCATCATCTCCATCCACCTTCCGAGAATCCCTACTTTCCGCGCTATCATTACCGGCGCCTCGATTTCGCCGACGCTGCCTCCGACGCCCTCTGCGCCTATTTCTCGCGCCCGCCCCAGTCTCCACACGGGTGTCTTGCTCTCGGCTCGCAACAAGTGCTGTTCCGCCATGCCGCTTGTGGGGAGAACCCTGGGAACTCTGTTGTTGTTCCCACCTTTGCCTGTATTCGCACCCGTGCAAGCTATGACCTTGGCGGCCACAAAACTCGCAACAGCACCGGACGCTGAATACTCTGGGGCCTGATGTCGCCGCCCACCGCCCGTAGACGGGGGCTGCGGCTCTGGTAGGGCTCTCCGCTGAAACTGTGGTCGCTGATAAGGCGGTTCCTGCCGTGCGAATCCGCCCTGCTGACCTCTACCCCTGTATGTGGTCTGGGGACCGCGCGTCCTCGTCGGACGATCCGGGCAGTCCACTATATCGTGGCCATACCGCCAACACTCGCGACAGAAGGGAGTGTTTCGTCTTTGTAGACACTCGTCGTACACGTGACCCCTCAGATTGCAAAAATTGCATATTGTCTGGGATTCCAGGGGGTGCGCCGATCGACCAACCGGATCCCTGAACGGATTGTCCCGACCCGATCGATCTCCAGGCACATACGCCCCTTGGGCCAAACCCTGCGACCCTTCACTCCGACTCGAGGAAGACACGGTATTTGACCACGCTCCCTCGCCAGAGGAGGCCGGAGCATAGGCACCAGCATCCCGTCTATAATTGAGAGGCCCGTACGACTGCTCCCGAACGAAACCATCCTCCCCCCGTCGACGACTATCAGGCTCTTCGGCCGGCAACACGAATGACACCGCCCGGGGATTTAAGTTCGATAAAACCGGCGCCGGCGCCGCGGTGTAATCCCTAGAAGTGGAGGATGAGCTTTCCAAAAGGGTCGAGCAACTTCCCGGTCCTAACTCTAATGTTTCTGACGCTATCGGCCGCGCATCCACAAACAGGTCGTCCTGCCTCAGCATTTCCCTTCGAGCTCGCTCAAATCCGGTTAGGTGGTCCACCAGGCTACGAAAAGGGACATTACCCAACGTGAGAAGGAAGTGCTTTAATCCTTCCTCCCTCAGACCCCTTACCAACACCGGTTTGGCCATGCCCTCAAGCTGGCTGGCGAAGACGGACCTACCCTGGCGACCATAAAAGCGCTCAGCTGCCTCCTCGCACCGTACCACGGCCCGCTTCACTCGGGAAACAAAGCCTGTGGCATCCTCTGAAGGAAGTTGTCGCATTTTGGAAAGTTGTGCACACAACTCCTCATACGACACCCGGGGTTCATAGGCCTCTCTAAGACGCTGTTCCGCTTCAAGGAATGTCGTGGGTGGTCTCTCCTCGAACATCCGATAGGCCTCGCCGCTCAGCCTAGAGGGCAGCCACCGGAGGAAGGTATGTTCCTCCTCCACCCCCAGCCCATCCAAGGTCCTTCTACAGCCCTTGAGAAACGAAGAGAGTCTCTCGGCCGTATCCGGTCCTTCCTGTCCCGAAAACATGGGGACCGCCTTCGACACAAGATCGAAAACCCTATCTGTGCCCACCATGGTCCGTACAGGACATGGTTGTGGGCCCAGTTTAAAATACGAGGGCATCGGCGTGTCCTCCATGCTCCCGACAGGCTGTTTACCGACGGTGGGAGGGGGGCGTGTTGGCGATCGGTCGTCCACAAATTCGTCCCGCGAATCGTGGAATGCTTCCGGATCCACCTCGTCAACCGGCGGCTCGGGAAATGCCTCGGGCCGTGCCCGGGCAGGGGTGCCCTCTCGGACATCCCTTTGCCGCTGCCTTGTTTGCATCTATCGACCGTCTAGCTAAACCTAAAATCTCACGATACTAAGAACCGAACTCGTAACCTCGACCGGCCCTGTGGCCAACGGTAAAACCGGGGACAAACAACAAAATTAGTGGTGGGAAAAACAAAATTAGTGGTGGGCTGTATATCGGATACCAACCCACAACGTCTGAGCTGATTAGGGTTTTATTTCTAAATCTCCGACCGCTAAAGGCCGCTCACGAATCGGGGGGCGCGAAAAACAACAAGGAACACGTTCCCCACAGCAGACAAACAAACACTCCTAAAGGGGACAACCACTATACTCGCAGCCACCAAACTACCGACCGCGCGAAGGACCTCACAACACAAACAGCAACCACACTCACCGAGAAGAGAGAGAGAGAGAGAGAAATGGGGGAAGCAAATGCAATAAATAAATATGTAAATAAATATTTAAAGAGGGAAACAAAAAAAAAAATCCACACGCGCAGCCGAAAAGGAAGAAAAGCAGAATCACAATCTCAAACAAAAGTTCCGTTGGATAAACCAAAGTCAAAAATCAACATTATACCATTCATCCGAGCAAGCAAAGCAAGAAAAGAGAGAAGGAGAAAAAAAAATTCTCCCATTAACATAGGCGACTCAATGCAAACAATCAATAATTAAATTAACACTAACTTAAAGCCAATATCAACACACTTCTACTGAAATTTTCACAAGATTCGCACTTAACCCAAAAAAAATAAATAAATAAATAGAAACAATTAAAAAAAAACAGTATGGACTTATTTACAAAGATAAAGAAAAAATAAGAAGAAGGAGAAAAAAAAGAAAAAACAAAAAATACATATACAAATCTCCTCGTTGCCTGCGATTCCACACCTTCATCCAACGCACGATAAGGCACCGGTACTGAATATTTGGTGCCGCTGAGTAACTGCGATTGCTTCTTCGATTGCACAGATAAAAACTTCAAACCTGCCGTGGTCCCTCGGGAAGGTTTGTCCGCAGCGCCAATTTGTGACAGTTCTTCCTTTTGTCGATCTTGCCACAGAAAATCAATCAATGTTTAATTTACCTTAAAACAGTTCTCCAGGTCAATGCTCAGGATTGTTTTCGAATTTTGTTGACCTCCAATTGACTGGGTGCACAAATTCTGTTCGATGATCCATCAATTCTGTGAATTACTCCGCCTCAATTTGTAATCGATGTACAATTCCGGAAATTTGTTTCTCCCTTTCCTTTACGAAAATGACTACACCATATTGATCTATTGGTCTGACAGTCATCAGATTTATTTGGACTTGTTTTTATATAACTTTGCCTTTAACAAATTTTAATATTAACTTCAACAAACTTTTACTTTAATTTTAACAAGTTTTAATAATGTGGTTTTCCTTGGAAAAATCCCCGGGACAAGACATGAACGAATTTCTTTCTGCCTTTCTGCTCACCCTCGACAACGGAACACCGAACCGTATTCTTTTAAAACAACGTTAATCTCCATCTCTCTCGCTCTCCACTCACGTCCACTTCGAAAAACAAATTCGAACTCGAAGAACTGCACGATCCACACCCGAATCAGGGTGGGTTCAGAAACTCACTTCAGGATCGTACAATTCTTTCACCACCTTACCATCATACCATGTTAAAACAAAATTATATTAAACACAAATTTTCAAATGATGGTGGTGGCCGACGTACGTAACACGGTAAACAAACAGTTTATTCTACGGTCGTGAGTATTACTGTATATAGAGTCGTATCCTCGAATTTTTTCGTAGTCATGGCATACATGCGACATGTGGTGGTACTTTTGGTAACTTCACTTGCCATAGTATGGATATATGGACGGGCAATACAAAAATATGTATGTAAGATACGCTCCGCTCGAACTACCGCATAATTTTAATTTTGGACTAACGTGGATCTCGTTTTTGTTCCATACCTTAAAAAAAATTATATTCAAACAAACGGTTTTGAGAATATATTCCACTTATAATTTACTCCAAAAAATAATCAAGTTTTTGGACGGTCCTGATGAGAACCTCACCTTAATAGCTTCGTCGCACCCGAAGTGAAGCTACACACTCGTCTTCAGTCTCCTGTTCATGGATGCGTCTCAATCCGAATTCGGGTTTCTATATAGATATCAATAATGAATGATTTGCCTACGAAAGAGAAGTTAAACCCTGTTTGGGAGCAGAGCCCATATTGTGACAACAGGTGATAAGCATTATCACTTCAAATGTATGCAGCTAAGCTACAAAGGCACTAAACTATAACCAGATCGATTTAACTTTAAATTTTTGATACCAATTGTTTCCTATATTTCACTTAGTGCAAGGGCTGCCACTCTGTGGTTAAAAACGTGGGCAGAAACAGAGGAAAAATTATATTTTAAGCTACAAATGTTACAATAATCGACAAGGAGCTTTCGTGCCGCAGGAAACTGTGGGGGTAAGAAGTATTGCACCAGACACGGGCGCGCGGTTCACGCCCTTCCCACTAACAACTGCGGCACCCGGGGAAACAAAACACAGAAACACAAAGTGGTACCGATAGAGACTAATTTTATTTTCTTTCTTTTAATAGTTTTTTTATTGTATTGTTTTTCTTTTTCACTTAACTTAGAACTTATTATTTACTGTTATTAAATTGTTTTTTTTACAGATATTATACAAGTTGAAAAAAAAATAAACACACTGTGATTTTACCCAAAAGCATGTGAGCCCTTTGGTGTTGATATGTTACTCGCGCAACGACAATATTCGACTTTGGTAACGTGGGTGTACGCGACGATGAATGATTTTATGACTCAGTGCGGGGTGGCCGTCAACGGTGGTGGATGTGAAGCGACTGATTTGAATTAGGGATGAAGATGGGATTATTGATTTACACAACGGACAACCAATCGAGATCGTCTTTACGTTTTTGCTCTTTCATGTTCCCCGCCGTCGAGGTATGGTGAACACTTCGGTTAATTGGATAGTCGACGAACAAGGGAGAATGAGAGAACAGAAACACAATGTGCAATGATCCAGGGGTGGATTTGGTTTTTTGCGTGTGGTATCAATGCAGCTCTGACAATAGCCCACTGACCTAATTCGGTGAATGTGGTGACCTCAGAGTACATTGAACAGTGGGAAGGTAAAATCGAGAAGGAGAGGAAAATGTTCTGTAGCTACGTGTAAGAAGAGATCATTGATCCCAAGCGAATAGATGGAATGGGAAAGTGAATAGGACGCCGACTTGGCTAGGGAAATCTGATCGGGGAACTAACTTAAATGCCGTGATAATTTCCCCAGAGGTTGCATGATTATGCAACCGCGTCGTTTCATCAGACTATGCCGTTGCTCACCGAGATGATGCGATTTCCAGTGGAAATCGCATGGGTTAGCGAAATGGAGTTGCCGTATGGTGAAAAGATAGCTGAATTCAATTATGCAATACTTGCATAGAATAATGAATTCAGCTACGCGTCCGTTATTGAAATATGTTTCACAGGTGGAATAGCTTGTAAGGGGAATAAGGGTAGAAATGATGCGCTGAAAGCGGTCGAAATTAGGTATGAAATTGTGGGTTGGTTTGATACGCTGTTGGCGGTCGCAATTAGACGGAAATATTGGGTTGGTTTGTAGGGGGTAGAAGTAGGATGCCAATGTATGGCACAGGACTCACCTTTTTCCCACAATTGTCCACGTACTTACTTGTCCGAAGAAAATGGTTCCTCAAAGCGCACGAATAAATACAAACGCACTGTTTTATTTTGTTGTTTTTTTTTTATTCTATTATCATTCAATAATTTCGATACACAATTGCTTCACAGACAAATAATAAACTTCTACTATACTTAGACACTTTTGGGAGCAGAGACGAAATTTTGCAGTTTTCGCTTTAATAACGACGACGAGCGGCGGCGCGACCTTCCACATTGATTATTCGATAGTGACTGACTGAACTAGGGTGGAAATCGTGATTTCTGCTTTTACACATCGATCCGCCAATGGTAATCATGCTCTCTTGTGTGTTCCTCAACTCACCGCACGCATCGAGTTCAAAACGTACTTGTGTATTCGTTCGACGTCGATGGGCGTAGCCAGAATGGAGAAATCAAAAGGGAAAGCAAAATAACCCAGGGTTGATCTGGCTTAGTGTGTGTGCATCAGTGCCGCGTATGCGACTGGTCTACTGACCTAGTGATGATCTCATAGGTCATCGCACTATAGCAAGACAGAAATACGAAGAGAGGAAAACCTAGCTGAGGTTATTCACCTGCAAAAAGAGATCATTGATCCCAAGTGAATGGGTGATCTGGGTAAAGTCAATGGGACGCTGCGTCGGCTGGGGATATAATACCATCGGGTAAATTCTGTGGAATGTTGGTAAATACCCAAGCCAATGGACGATGATGCAACCGCGTCGCTTGGTTTGACCTGGTTGTTGCTAACCAATACGAATGGAATTTCCGGTGGAAATCCCATGGTTAAAGCAATAGTGTTGCCATATGGCGAAGATTGTAGCTAAACTCAATTATGCATTATCTGCATAGAATAATGAGTTCAGCTATGCGTCCTTTTGACGTGTTTTACAGGGTAATAACTTATAAAGGAAATGGGTAGGTATTGTGGTTGGGATTGTGGGTTGTTTCTCGTATAGAATAGAGAAACCCCCACAGGTTCTCCATGTAGTATAGAGAACACCGACAAGACCAATATCGCCTCAGAATAAGATGCAAGTCGGGTTTGTCATTAGTTGCGTGAAAGCGGCCACCATATGTCCCATGCCTTTGTAGTAGCTGCATTATTGGAACCATGTAGAAAGCCATCCGTACAATGGCGAATATTAGCCACCCTTAGACCCCAAACCCACTATTAGAAACCATTCGAAAGTTTTCATGCTTAAGATGCATAACAGAGATCTGAAATAGAAAAAGAAGTGCCTCACTCGTGTGAAAATTTTATTTCAAAATGCGCTTTGCTCATGAACCAACCCCCGTGAAGACTGAACAGAACAGAAAACTGTTTGCGCGAACCAGTGCAATTGAATATCACAACCACAAGACTATGACTGTCCACACTTTGGCCAACCCAACTTTGATACAGTGTAATTTGATTAAATACACTTTGACTAACTACGCTTTGATTAACCACATTTTGATAAACCAAACCTTGATAAATTGCTATTTGACTAAATACACTTTATCCAATCAATATTTGATAAACCCTAATTGGACAAACTTTAAATTGACTAGGAGTTAGTTTCGTCTAAGCACATGTAAGGATATCACGAAATTCATTTTGAGCATATTTGTTATTCAAAAACAATACAGAGCAAAGAAAAAAGACCGACAATCCAAGAATTTCCGGTTCGTTAAATTATAAAATGTCTTTGATGGCGATTCATGCCATTAAAAATATTATTCCGAGTGTAATTGACTGCGTGAAATAGTATTTCTAGAGCTGGCACATAGAGACCACTGTTTGATAAACTATTGATTCGGGGCACTTAACATTACGCGTGTTAACTGTGTCAGTGACATCATAGACAAAGATGATGTACAAGAGGTCATTGATACACTCAAACAGAAAAACGCCACCCGATTCTAAACTCAATAACCCCCCAGGACGATAATTCAATTAATTGCACATTTCATCGCAATCGGTAAATCACAAAAAAGCAATTAATTGGATATTCCAAAACGATTGCCAAATTATGCAAAAGCAATTAATTGCTTATTCCGGAACAATCAACGAATCACGGAAAAGCAATTAATTACATACGAAACATAAAAAAACTAATTGGGTCAGTTCGCAACTACGAATATTGAACTGTGGCGCAAATCGATGAAAAAATATCGCCTGACGCCGCAGTACAAACCAATTACGAATTGAAGTTAAAATACGGAAATTAGGTCACTGCGATATGTAATTGCATTATCGTCATCGGGAGGTGTTGACCCCGAGGTGACGAGAAGTGGTAGGAAGAAGTTAGCAGGTAGTTTGTCGATCAGGAACTCTGATGGTTAATCGAGAATAGGAAATATTGGGGAGAGCGAATGTAAAGGTTGTTTTACTGTGAGCGGTCGGAAGAAATAGGGCGAATGTGAAAAGTTGAGTAGTGCAGTGTGGTTAAAAGTGATCGTTATCTAAATATGAGACTTAAATCAACACAAGGGTGTTAACTAAAGGTGGACAAACGTTAGCAATTAAACTAATATTATATGTACACAAACACTAAAGAATTTCAGTGAAGTTAGATTGTTATTATTGAGATAAAAAAGAAGTGTCCTAGATATTGTAAAGAATTTGATTAAAGGTGGACAATTGTTAAGAATTGAACTGACATTGTATATACACAACTGTTAAGGAACTGCAGTAAACTCCGATTATTATTCTTAAGAGATTGAAAGGAAATGCCTAAGTGAAAATAAAGAGTTAAGACAAAGTGTAAAAATAAATAAAAATAAATAAAGAAAAGAGAGAAGAAGAAAGAAATAGCACAATAAAAAAAATAATAAAGGAAGTAACTATAAGAGACCACTGTGGAGTGGTCCAGTGCGAAAGAAGAAGAAACACTCGCGGAAACATAACTCGCGCGACGGTTGTGGAAAGTTGTGATATATGCGAGAGAAAATCGAGAGTTCAATTAAGCTGTCATCTTCAGGAAATTGTAAAAGTTTAATTGTTACGAATCAAACGACCATGCATCTGGAACCTCTCCATGGCGCACATATAACAAATTATCCTGTGTGTGTATTTTTAAATAATTGCTTAAACAATAAGGAGATATTTCTGGTTCTGATTTCACATTACAAGATTACTGAAAATATGGCGACTTCTTATTTTGAACAAAGAATCATCTTAAAATAAGAGAATAATTATTAGTTTTCTACAACATATAACATAATTTCTACAATGGGTATTTTTTTTTTACAATTACAATCAATATATGCCAAAATGCTCAAATAATGAATTCAAAATTGCGACTACTTATTTTGTTGTAATATTTCACTGTTCTACTTATTTTTTATTACTACTTCAAACGACTTACTACTTAAACACAAAAAACAAAAGCAAGCACCTCACAATAGTAAACAATGAAAATGAACGTTTCCTAAATTACTAACACATTTTTATTACCAATTGTACAATACTTTTTACAAAAAAATATTTACACGATTTTCTTCTAGGGTAACTCTCATTTGGAATTTTGATTTATCAGGTATGTTTTTTATATAAGGAAATTCAGTTGATACACGTCACAATACATTCCTCTTTCACAGTGGACCCACCAACAGCAGACTTAGCAGTTCTACATCTTTCCTAAATAAAGGCTCATAGCGCGTTTTAGTAGTTATCCTCTTCTGAGTCTGGAACAGATTCTGTTGAGGAACCTGAAGAACCTTGTAATATCGGCCCGGAGAATCTTAAGAACTTCGTCACAATATTGCCAAGACCATTTGAGCCATTTCCATTTGATGATCCACCACTCAATGTTGTGATTGTCGTTAAAACTCCTGTCGTTAAATCATTAGCTAGATTTCCGACGGCGCGAATTTTTGGTGAAACAACAGCGGTTACCAGACTTTGGAGGTCTCTGATTGGTACAGGTGCCTCGATATTGTACTCTTTGTTTTTTTCAACGTTGGTCTTGTCTAGTTGTTCGATAAGACGGGTTTTTGTATCCAGTAGACTGTCGATTTTCTGCAAGTGAGAACAACATGTTTACCGGATTATAAGTGACCTATTTGAGTTCCAAACGTAACTTACACCGAAAACGAATCCAAGGACAGCATTCTTGGCTTGAAAATGGGCTTCGGGAGCTTTTCGCTTATCCCTGTCGGTATTGCTTGACTCCTGAAATGTTTCAGCGAATTCATGGTGAGTTAAGGGATATCGTGAAAATGGACAAATTTAATTGGCTTTGTATGGTCTGGGTATAGTGTGAGAAGCATTATAATGTGCTAATAAGCATACGAATAAAGCACCGAGTGTTTAATGTGAAAATGGGACAATTGTTAAATTTAAATTTCTGAAGGACAGGAAGATATTTTAAGCATGTCGGTTAAATGAAAAAATTTAAATAAATATGAAACAGAAATATTGGGAAGGTTAGAAAACAATAGGATATTCAAGAATACCTTTTTTTATGATTTTATATTAGATGTAGAAATAAATTTCCGCCGTAAATATAAAATAAATTTAAGCGGATCCATAATAATAAACTAACAGAAGTACTTCGAGCGCTAGATGTGCATGCGATCATCTGCTAAGGAAATGCGATTATCAGTTTATCACATGACTGCTATTAGAATTCAAATTGGAAACATGCATGATAGGCATTTACTGTTCACCAGCTCAAATCTTTATGTAGCCTTATACAGCATTTTTACCAAATAACCCGTGCGCGTGATTTTCGTCCACGAAAACGCAAAAACTGAATGAAAAATATCATACCTGTATGGTTTTGTGTATGACACAATTATCCTTATAGAAATGGAATAAGGCAATACGGCTTTGAAAAATTGTAAGCGGTTATCATCTTGGAAGTTTTAAGAACTAGTATTCTTTGCAAGACCAAACAACCGACGAGCTTAACAATACGCTGTTTCGTTGTAATATGTGCAATAAAGTTCGAATACTTCACAGGTTCTTTATATCAACAAAATTCTCAACTCACTAAAAGCGCACTTATTCAAATCCTAGTAGAGGTCAATAATACGCCCACGAGCTGTTTTAACTAGCTTACTTTTAGTTACTTTATTTCGTTGATATAAAGGGTTAACATATCTTAACACTTGTATATGTACAATTGTTAAGATGATTTCTTCGACACATTTGCCACTGGATTTACTAAGTGGTTCGGTGGTGATGAACTCGTAAACAGAATTTTCTGGTATAAGGGTGTAAAAACTATAATACTATATACTATTTATTGGCCTGTAGGAACCCGGAGGTTCATGACCTCACCGACTCGACTCCGCTATCGTTCCCTGTCCTGTGCACACTCCTTCCACGCCTGACTATCTGATCCGATCTCATCAAGGTCAAACCTAACATTGTCCTCCCATCTCCGTCATGGCCGTCCTGACAGTCTCTTTCCCATTGGTCTACCGTCAAGAATTCTACGCACGGTCCTATTGTTGCCCATTCGCACCACATGCCCGGCCCATCTTAATCTTCGCGAGCTGATTATTCTCACTATTGTAGGTTTGCGGTATAGTTCTTCCCATTCGTGGTTGTGGAGTTTCCTCCATTGTCCTGCCTCCTTGTCATATTTACCTCCAAAGATACCCCTTAGAACTTTATTCTTGAATACACGGAATTTGTTTTCTTCGCGTTTTGTGAGAGCCCATGTTTCACATCCGTATATAGCAATCGGCATGATTATGGTTCTATAGACACGAAACTTTATGTTACGTGATAGCAGTTTGGATTTCAGTAGTTTACTGACTGCGTGCCAACTAGCGTTGTCGGAGTGTAATCTTTTGTTCATTTCCTTCGACATTTCGTTATTGGCCGTCAGTATTGTTCCCATATATTTAAATTCTTTAACTTTTTCAAATATCTTGGCTCTGACGTTTATAAGTGTTCTCTGGGGTCCACCTGTTCTCGCCGTAGTCATGTGTTTTGTTTTGTCTTCATTTATTTCTAGGCCCATCTCTTCTGCCGCTTTCACAGTTTTTACTTACCGGTTCTACATTATCGTCCAGAACGGCGATGTCATCCGCATATGCGAGCACTTGTGTGACCCCGTTCAGGGATGATCCGTCCATGTTGTCGTCTTGTACCTCGCTGATAACATACCCGAGCACAATGTTAAAAAGACACAGTGAGAGGCCACCCCCCTGTAATAAGCCGTCGCAGATTTCAAGTGGTTGTGAGAGGTGGTTTTCTATTCTAACTCGCCCTTTGTTTTCGTTCATGTAAATTTGAATGAGGGTGGCATATTTTTTCGGGATTCCCAGCTCAACTACAATATGGTAGTCTTTGTCTTGTGACTGAGTCGTAGGCTTTTTTTAAGTCAACGAACAAGTGGTAACCCGTCTCTCCGTATTCCCACTTCTTTTCCAGTAGTTGCCTTATTGTGAACATTTGGTCGCTTGTTGACCGGTTTCTACGGAATCCGCATTGGTAGTCTCCCAGCATTTCTTCTGCGTACGGTGTGATTCTCGCCAGTATGACATTTGTTAGTATTTTGTATGTGGTTGGGAGCACTGATATTCCTCTGTAGTTTTCGCAGTCAGATCTGTCGCATTTTTTGAAAATAGAGCCGACTATTGAGGTGGTACCTTCTTCCGGAATGACTTCCTTATCCCATATTGTTATGATGAGTTTGTGGATCTTTCGAACGGTTGCCTCTCCTCCATGCGTCACAAGCTCTGCCGGTATGCAGTCGACTCCGGGAGTCTTGTTATTTTTCAATCGATTTATTGCGTCTACAACTTCGTTGGCTCCTCGATAGTATAGTGGTTAGTATGCCCGCCTATCACGCGGAGACCGGGGTTCGATTCCCCGTCGGGGAGCTTCTGGCGCAAGACTAATGACCTTGCCCGAAAAAACAAATCATTATGGAAAATTTAACGAGCCTCAGGACTTGCTAAATAAGGCCAAGATTGGTTCCCGGTTGTAGGGCCGATGATGATGATGATGACAACTTCGTTAAAAGAGGACTCTGGAATCTGAAGCTCGGCTGCATGTACTTCTGGTGCGTTTATTTGTGGTTGATGGGTGCGCACATTGAGCAGGTTTTCAAAGTACTGCTTCCAGCTTGTCACGATATTGTTTGTTTCTGTGACCAAACAACCATTTGTGTCTCGAATTATTTTGGCTCTCCCTCGGTAGCCATTTTTCATTGAATTTATGCCGGCATACATACTTCTGATGTTCTTTGCTCTGGCATTTTCTAAGATTTTTTCGATCCGAGTCTTCTCCCATTCGCATTTTTAGCGTTTGAAGGGCCTCACTGTCTCTTTCCGAATTATCGCGTATCTTTCTGCCTTGACTTCATCATTACTTTGTAAGTGAATCACTCGGAGGCGTTTACGTTGTTCGATCTTCACTCTGCGCTCATCGTTTGGACTTAATTGTTTTCTTAAATCCTAATACCTTTTGGGCTGTTCGTTTGATTGTGTCTCTGATCGATATCCATTTAGTGTCCACACGATTGGCTTCCTCTTCCTCACTTTTCCCATTATCTAGGTTTCTAAATCTATTCGTTAGTCCGTCTTGATATTCATCCATTTTGCGCAGGTCTTTTAGTTTATCAATCTCGAACTTTTTGCTCGTCTCTTGTGACTGCCCATGTGGGTTTGCTGCGAGCCGACTCCTGATTTTGCCCAGCACTAGAAGATGATCGGAGTCGCAATCTACTCCTCTATATGATCGTACGTCAAGGATATTCGAGTGGTGTCTTTTGTCTATGTGGTCGTGGTCTATTTGGTTACGCCTTACGCCGTCGGGTGATGTCCATGTGGCCTTATGGATTTGTTTGTGCTTGAACATCGTGCTTTTCACTACCAGATCTTTTTATGCTGCGAACGTAATAATTCGAGTTCCATTCTCCTTTGAAACATCGTGTCCTTAATGTACCTTGAAAGTCACCAAAGTGATGCGCAAAAGTACTGATAGCAGGTAACTGAACCAGCGCTCTTTACAGGTTCTACCGTTTAATTTCTAAGTCAAACAAGTTTACTACTTTCTTTTTTGAAAAGTTGGAGAAAATCCAGCCCCTCTACACCACACAAATCCGAGAACTCAAGCTTGGTCAGCTGTAGCGTCGCCTTTTTTTTTTATTCGTAAATAAATTTTTTTGTATACATTTTAACGTCTATTCTAATATGTAACTCCAGAAATTGAGATAAATGCTTTCAGTTTTTTGTAAAAAATTGTTGAAAAACATGTCATTCACAGGAATTTCCCCCTTAATATTTCAAAACTTGAAAAAAAATATTTTCATCGCTTTAGAAAAAATCAAATAAATTATAGGAAGATTATTCAGGGCGCTGAATAGAGGAAAGCTAGGCTGTCTGTCCTGGTTTCGGCAAATTTTTCTAAGAATTAATTTCCGCAAGATCAAAAGTGTTTGTATTTTTTTTACAGCCATCTCCCCATCATGCAATTCCGTTTTATAACTTAGAATGGAACATAACATGATAAATTATCCTGGAAAGCTTAGTGGAACGAGCGTTGCGTAAAAAACAGAAGTAGTGAAGAGTGCATCGAAAAGAATATTTAAAGGTATTTGCATGACATGAAAAACTTATCCTGTAGTCAAGAGTAAGCCCCAGATATTTAATTTATACATTTAATTAGAAAACATTATGAGTAGAGGTGTAACAGAAAGATGGTGAAGAGCAACCACTTGAGCAGCAGAATTTTGTCTACAGCATTCAGGTACGTGGAAGTGCAAATTGGCTTTCAGGTCGTGCGAGAAGATGAGCTGAAGAACATTAATTTAGTTTTAGAACTGATTACCAAAATATGTCCAACATCTCGGTGTGTCTTAACAAATTCAAATCCTGGTTGACATCTGAGATTAACTTGGGCGGACTACTTAAACCATATGAAAAAGCAATACTATCAGCAAAAAATTGGTGAGCCTCTGAAACAAGAGAAGAGTGAATTAATATAGACTAAAAAATAAACGGATAGAAAAGTGAGCTCTGAGGAATGTCCAGGTTAAGGATTCTTTCAACAATCCTGACATCATCTATCTTCAGTCGGTGCGACATATTTCAAAGATATGGCCTGTGGGGTACGAAGTAGGGGTTTGCCGGCGTACGGCACGGGGTTCACTCCGGTGCCCATCTCTCTGCCACCACGAAGAGAATAAAGGGGGGCAAACATCCAGGACACTGCGGGGCGGCGGGAAAGCAAAGCCACGGGAAATAAAACACACTGGTATAGTCATTCACAAATTGTTTAATTGTTCACTAGGTGCTAGTAAATGATTGCCGGTCCGCCGGACTTTAAGAGACACGACTAAATGCTTTTCGTTTAAGGGGCCAAGAACCCGACACACCACTAAATGGTTTTCGCTTAGGAATTAAGGGGCCCGAGCCGACTCGACAGAGACGAGATAGACTTGATTGTATACTCGGGGGTTTGCACCCCCCGAGTGCACGTTACGAGGAGCTGAGTCTTGAGCCGATGTGCGCGCGCCGATGATGACTGACTAAGAATGGGGATAGCTCAAATAAACTCACTGCCACTTACGAGAAATTTCGAGAAGGGTTGCTATGCTTGCATAGGGAATTCAGTTCCAGCGAATCCTCGCCGTACAAGCTGAGTTGGATTCGTTGGTTGTGTATAGTGGGAAATTGGTTTTGGCGGCATAGCCAAGTATGATCAAGGGCCTTGGTTGTTGTGATTGTTTCGTGGAAAATTGGCTGCCGCTTGGTTGCGAGCGAGAAGTATAATTTAAGATGCAAATGAACCAAAGTGGTTTTCGGGGGAAATTGGAATTGGTTGGGTGCAAGCAAGGAATATCATTTAGGTAAGATATTAACCGAAGTAATTTCGGGGAAATTAAGATTGCTTGGTCGCAAGGAAGGGATATAACTTTAGTAAGGAGTTGACCGAAGCGATTTTGGGAAAAATTATATGTTGGGTGATGTAATTGAGGGAGATAATTAATATTCCATTGTACATTGGAATATGCATTTATTTCCGCTTGGGAAATGGGTTCCTGGTAAATTGGAGAATGTATGCAATTGCGGATTGGGGACGGATGCTGTTGCATATTGGGATGGGTGCGCTTGCAGGTTTTGCATGGTTGCGAATATGTGTATTGCAGGTTTGGGATGGGGAGTTGGGTTGAGGTGGCGCGCTGTTAGCGGTCGAGATTGGTTGGTACTGTGGGTTGGTTCTCCATGTGGTATAGAGAACACCCACAGGCCTAAGCCAGTCGAACATGAAACTACGAAAACCTGCTTTTTCTAACTTCTTTTACAAGAAAGTATGGTTGACCATGTCGAACACTTTAGTAATGGAAATAAATAGGCCAGTTGTAAATTTTATTTCCATCACGGCGCATGCTTATTTGGAAACAAAATTGCACAAGAACAACCTCAGTGGATTTACCTATAAGAAAACGGTGGTGAATTGAGAAACCAATTTTTTTTTTTTTTGAAAAAATTTCATTATTCTGATTTTCATAAGTTTTTAAAAAAATTTACTAAAAACGGGAAACAGTGAGATGGGCCTCTAGTTACTAAACTCTGCCGCGGAGACTTTCTTAGAAAGAGGAATGACGTCTGCACATGCAGGAAGATCTCATCCAAGATGAAACGATTAAATAGATTTGATAAGAGATGCTATTTGAGATCCCACCACGTCTGCACGAACTTGGTATACCATCAATGAGCTTTAATATTTTAGATGGTGTAAAGGGATTAAAAGCAAAGCTACTGAGGTATTACTGTGCAATGGTTCAGATTGTGCGAAAATATTACGACAAGTACAATAAGTCGATGGGCAATACTTAGATGAAAACTACAACCAATACTGGCGAAATAATTATAAAATGAGTTAACAATGGTTAATTCATCATATACTTCAGAGTTTCCAATATGTAAAACAGGAAATCATCTAGAAATAGAGGAATTATTTATTATACTAGGATGAACTAAAACTTAACATTGGAGTAATTATCCCCACAAATGGAAATCTCTTTTTTGAGTTGGAGCACATCGTTTTTTAATACCTTATTTTTAGTACGTGGTTATCAGGGTACTTTTTGCATCTTGTACCGAGTACATTCTTAACTACAACTTTGTTTATCAGCGCTCTCGATATCCAAGGTTCAAGTCCTTTGAGCAAATCTTTAGGTGGCGGGAATGAAGAACAGAATGGGATATACCTGCCAAGGGTAGACATAAAAATCTTCCTACGATTCATAGCATAATCTTTGCTTAAGCCCATTGAAGTCAATTCTCGGTCTGAGCAAGGTGAAGAATGAGAAGAATACTCTACTTTTATAAATGGGAACTAAGAACCATGTCATGCAGTGATCAGGGATTTGCAAATCAAAGACACATTTCATGCAATTGTGAATATCTACTTAAGTTTGGCGCCCTTAAATATGTTCAACACAGCTTTCTGAGGTAGGCCTAGTGGGTTCAAGACCATGGGAAATAAGTAGTATTAGGTAACTACAGACACATCCATCGTCATCTAAGGTGCTGATATTGAAATCATTCAAATCAATAAAATGTTTAGATTTGTCTTTTGATAAGAGAGCAGAAAACTCATGGAGAAATCTATCAACGTTCATCGTATGAATTCTATAGACACAAAAAAAAAAACACAAATACAACCTGGCTAATGTTGACAGAAGCAATCAAGAATCTTTTTGAACCTTTCCGTTGATCTCAACGATAAACTTGAAGCCCGGCAAAGTATAATCATACACGTCGAAGTCATAAATCCAAATTTCTGAAACAAAACCGATATCAGGGGCGCAAGCAAATAACTCTAAGTGAATGGTCACAGATATTGGTTCTTCTTCATCATCATCATCATCGGCACTAAAACCGGGAACTGGTCTTAGCCTTATTTAGCAAGTCCTGAGGCTTGTTAAATTTTCCATAATGATTTGTTTTTTTTTCCGCGCAAGGTCAATGGTCTTTCGCCAGAGGCTGCCCGACGGGGAATCGGACCCCGGTGTCCCGCGTGACAGGTGGGTATACTAACCACTATACTATCGATATTTGTTCTTATACTTCAAATATTCTGGTGTACACTGGCTGACCGCAGTTTGAATGACAACATTTTGATTTGACCTTATACTTTGTCGCGCCCAATCAACCGCGTTCTAACCATATTTTCTCTAATTTCCAACCAATTATTGCTTCACTTACAAAAATTGGATTAACCATACCGTGTTTAACCATATTGATCTATACGTATAATTTTCCTAGCCGCACTCCAGCTAGCAGCGAATTGACTAGCTAGACTTCAATTAAGCATAACTTAACTAACTTTGACTAATCATACTTCGACTTAAGACACTTTGACCATTCACAATGGGACTAAGTACACTTTTTCTAACCTCAGTTTGTAGAAACCCACTTCACCAAGCCGTGAATTTGTAGCGTTTCTAACAGATACACACAATACACAAGCAAATAGTGAAGAACACCGAACCAAAATCGAATAAGAAAATGCATCAGAGTTGTATACCATAGCGATAACATAACAAATCCACATCAGTCGAATGTACTTGAGTATAGAAATCGAATTCGTACACACGGCGGTGGCCTGATGGGTTGCGCTTTGGTTCAATTTTTGGTGATTCTAACTGTCATACCGTCAGTTCGAATCACACGTTCTTCACCATCATCCCAAACGCTATAAATTGACTAGCTGGAGTTCGATTAACTTTAATACACTCTAACTCATTGCAATTTGCCTATTCACTAACTGACTAGTCGCACTTTGGCCGACCACATTTTGACTAATCACATTTGGACTAACCATTTTTTAACTAACCACTTTTTGGCTAACCACATTTTGACTAACCACATTTTGACAAACCACATTTTGACAAACCACAGTTTGACTAACCACAGTTTGACTAACCGCATTTTAACTAACCAAAGTTTGGCAAATCGCAACTTGACGCACCACACTTCGACCAACAACATCAACCACAAGTATTTCGAATTACTTATCACAATTTGACTAATCACAATTTGACTAACTACACATTGACTGACCAAAGTCTGGCAAATCGCAAACTTGATTAAGCATATTTCAATTAACTACATTTAACTAACGAATCTTCATTAAAAAAAATGAAAATTCTTTAAGTAGTATGGAAATTTCCATTCGTTTTTGATCACTCCTACTATTCGAGGAAATGAAACACGACTTTCAACTAACTTTGAGAATTGATTGAAGAAACATTTACCGAACGTAGATAGGTGGATGTGGTGCGTACGTGTACTGCACTGATCGTTTGTTCCCATAGATCATACGCAGTGCTGCTTTCAACACCTATGATAAAATATGAGAGTTGTACTTCATTACTAGACCCCTTACATATACTAGCCAGGCTTAAACACGTTTTTCCCCTGAACAACGATTTCTCTGGTAATAAAATAACAAAGTAGCAAAGTAACAAAGTAAAAAAGTAACAAAGTAACAAAGTAAAAAAGTAACAAAGTAACAAAGTAACAAAGTAACAAAGTAACAAAGTAACAAAGTAACAAAGTAATAAAGTAACAAGGTAAAAAAGTAACAAAGTAACAAAGTAACAAAGTAACAAAGTAACAAAGTAACAAAGTAACAAAGTAACAAAGTAACAAAGTAACAAAGTAACAAAGTAACAAAGTAACAAAGTAACAAAGTAACAAAGTAACAAAGTAACAAAGTAACAAAGTAACAAAGTAACAAAGTAACAAAGTAATAAAGTAACAAAGTAACAAAGTAACAAAGTAACAAAGTAACAAAGTAACAAAGTAACAAAGTAACAAAGTAACAAGGTAAAAAAGTAACAAAGTAACATAGTAACAAAGTAAGAAAGTAACAAAGTGGCAAAGTAACAAAGTAACAAAGTAACAAGGTAAAAAAATAGCAAAGTAACATAGTAACAAAGTAACAAAGTAACAAAGTAACAAAGTAACAAAGTAACAAAGTAATAAAGTAACAAGGTAAAAAAGTAGCAAAGTAACATAGTAACAAAGTAAGAAAGTAACAAAGTGGCAAATAAACTAAGTACCTAAACAACTAAGAAACTAAATGGCTAGATTCATAAATGACTACGTAATTAAGAATCTAAAGCGCTCAGTCACTCAGTATAAATCTAGGTACTAAAGTAAAGACACTTAGGATCTACTGTGATATAATTAAATTAAAAATTTACTTAAAACTAAAACTATGTGACATAATTAAATTAAAAACAAAATAAGTACATAAGTATAGTCAGAGGATATCTATGCCACAAAGTAATTGAATTGTGGGATATGGGAATCACTAAATAGTTACATAACAAAATAATGAAATCACGAAGTAACTGAATTATACAGTAACTACATTGTATGGTTCCTAGGTCACTAATTCACCCAGTTCTGAAGTGCCTACATTTTTAAGTTGGTGCAATTAATAAATGACTAAATAATCAAACAATTCTATCATTCATACACATCACTTAACTAAGGGACTATGTAACTCAATAAATAAGCGGTTTAATAACGAGCTGAACGACTAATTTATTAAGTCGTTAATATGAAAGTGTGGTAAACAAGATGGGACGAACTAAGCAATTAATTGAATTAATGGCCTAATGAGAGTAGTACATCCAGAAGTAATTAAATAAGTAAATTCTATCAATTAATACATCTACAAAAGTAGAGAATATAGACTTACAAATATATTGTTAGATATGACAGTAGAGACAATTTAATGTTAGAACACTAATTAATTAGAACGCAGATAAATTGCAGATGTTATTTACTTGTACATTTTAACTAAGAAGTTGCAGCATTGTGTGAGGACATACGGACGTGGTTGAGTACGAAAATAAATGAGTAATTATATAAATAAATGACAGAGTATACTATTGAAGATGAATGCCCGTATGAGAGCAGTTAATTGAGAAATTAAATATTAACGTTAATAAACGTGGCAACTGAGGAACTTTGTAATAAAGGAGACAGATATCTAATAAAATAGGTAAATGACAATTATGTCCGAACCAAGTAAGTAATTCGTTAAATAAATATCGGGTTTTCCAATAGGGACGTGACAACTTTGAATTTAATTTGTGAACGCACCCTTTTACTAATCATCAAACTGTCACTGTCAATTTATTCAGTAAACTCAACATTCTCATCATCGTTAAGTACACGAACGAACAACGTCTGCAGATTATAAAAATTTAATACCGAAAACAGTCCCTATTGGAGACCCGATATTTACAAGTAGAAATTCAGTATAAAAACCGGACCACGAAATCATAAAACTAGCAAACAAATAAATAATCAATTCAATTTTTAACATTCATATAGTAAGTAATAATATAGATCTATTGAATGAATAAATTGTCATTCCGGTCCGTATAACTTTACAGCCGTTATGGAATTTTGATTAAACTCTTGCTCTCTGTTGTACTTTCAGTTTCTCCCTTGATATCATACCATCCCACATTTGCTATTGACCAGACGAAATGCCATATTGGAAATTAAATTCATGGAGTCATGATTAACCTCAAGCTTATTTTAATAGCCTTGAAAACTTTACGCTACCAGGTTAATTTGTGCCAGCCACAGACGTTTATTTGTTGGCATAGTACATGAATAATTTGAATATTTTGGAATATTTCGTACAGTCCGACCGATTATTTCACCGATTTTTAGGGTCACGTTTCTCCGCACCGAATTGAAGTGTTCTTGAAATGAGTGAACGCTATTGAAATGCAAGCCTAGATTGCTGCTTTGCATATTTATTGTACCATTAGTACAACAAATGCCAAAACAAAGGTTGTGCAACTTTTTTCTTTTTGGTCAATCTATTGATTGATAATTAAACCTCCGCCACATTTGCACCTACTACTTAAAACATACAACTTCATCAGCTAACACCAGCGGCGGTTCCCTGGTTAGTGAAATTTCAAAATTCAACCAAAAATGGCTGTGAGGTGTGACAGTTTAAAAAAAACCAGCGTTAAAAGTAAGGAAATACTTCGGTTGAATAGTCATTGAGCTGCCAGTAACTTAATCACTTTTTTCAAACCTTGTGGAGAAACAATTACAACAATCAAAGTTTCGGTTAGAGTATGAAACCGAAAACTCAAGAGGTAACAATGCGCGCAAAACTACTTTCATTCAAACAGCTATCGCTAAAACCCGATTACATGACGAACCAGCTTATTGCGGTCTTTCTGTGCGCATGGGTCGATTCCATTTCAGTTTTTGTTTTTTTTCCCTAGCTCGAACTTTGCTGAAAATGCAGTATTATGCAAGCGACAAATAAAATAAACAGTTACTCAAAATAAATTCGTAACCATCCACCACTATATTAACAAAAAATAAATAAATACGACACAATATACTAACAGCGTTGAATACATCAATGTGCATCAATCTTTCACTTTTTTCTTACCTGTGAATCATTTGGATTTAAGTCGTTGCTTTGATTGGATTGAACATCTACGTCTACGGTTGCATCTTGTCTTTTAACTCTTACGCCAGGCCTTGCATGAGATAGGTCAATTGTTATGACCGATATCAGCAACAGTGTCCAAAAACTCTTTACCAGACTCATTTCCTATCAGATGCTATTGGCTCAATGGAATTCTATCCCTTTTTCGCTGCTCCGTTGTAAGACTGAAAATAAGTCGAGATTCTTTGCTGAGTGTTAAATTTATTAAAGGTCACAATACAATCAACATACTGTCCGTTGAAGGTATCTATCGAATTGTATCACAAAAAAGAGCTCAACGATATGAACGCGTTCACAACCTCCGATCAAATGAATATAACCAAATGTATTGGCCACGATTTTGGGGCTTAGCTACCGCTGCATCACACGACGCCTATACGAGCAAATAGACCTGCAGACAAACTTTTAGCCATCAGAAACGCAGAGAGTCAACACCTGTTCAGGAGCAGGGGTCTTCGATGGTCTAGGCGCTTTTTCTCGGTCTCTTTATGTGTAAAAGGCATTCCCGGACACTCTTTCATGATCCGTCGCTCTCTCTCTCTCTCCCTATATTCAAAACTCAAAGAGTTCATACTCAATTCTGTGAACCACAGTTGGTTTCGAGCTTAAAGTTTCCATCAACTCCAAGGTGACTCAGGAAGGTAGATTGAAACTGAAAGTGGTTTTATTGAGTTCGTGCCTACCTCAATACGGTGGTTGGTAACCAAGGGGCATGGCCTGGCTTACAGACTTTCATTAAACCTCTTATATATCTGAAATGAATACGATCGCAAGGTATTCGTCTGATATTAATTGCTCAAGTTGTATTTCCGCGACTCGTTGGTGTTGGGTTAACTAATTTATATATATATTATGTTTAAGTTTTCTAGTAAAGTCTGCCCTTAGACCTTCCAACTTTATCGAAAACAAAACTTCGCGAGAATTATTAATGTTTTTCTTTTTCGCTTATATACCACGAACCAGTTTGCAACATTGCCAAGCCAAAGTTCAGCTGCCTTGTTAATCTGGTAATTTAAATTTTATTACACATGAACTAAAAAAAATGTAGAATTAAGCAATGTACTTAGCTTTTATGAAAAGATGCATACAAATGTTTCAGTATCTTAAGTGTGCAATTAGAGTTAGTCAATGATACTCCAATGTCAAGTAACGACTTTTACGGTGTTTAGCAATAGACACACAAAGAACTTATCTTTTAACATCGTGTAGGCCAACCATATGTGTTTTGCAATTATTATTAGCATATATATATAAGAGAGCGGGCTGAAAAGTTGCCGACCTAACAAAGACACAAGACATTTTTTCTTAAAATGTATTTTTATTTTTCTACATAGTCTCCTTGTAGCTCTATACACTTCTCCCAGTGATGCTCCCATCTCTCTAACCCATCCAAATAGTACTCGGCGTTTTTCTCTGCAAAATAACTGTTTACGAAGGTGATTGCTCCCTTATTTGACGACAATCGCTGTCCACCGAGCGCAATTTTTAGATTAAGGAATAAACAGTACACCCGCCTGTCACCCGGGAGACCGGGGTTCGATTCCCCGTCGGGGAGCCCCTGGCGCAAGACTAATGACCTTGCCCAGAAAAAATAAATCATTATGGAAAATTTAACAAGCCTCAGGAGTTGCTAAATAAGGCCAAGACCGGTTCCCGGTTGTAGTGCCGATGATGATGACGAATAAACAGAAGTCGCTTGGGGCTCGATCTGTAGATCTGGTGATTAAGGCGGATGGTCAAGCAGTTCAAACGGTAATTCGTGGATTCGTGGCAACCGCTGAGGTGTGCGACGGCACGTTGTATTGGTGAAACAGGATTTTTTTTTTCTGCAAATGTGGCCGTTTTTTCCGCAATTTCTGCCTTCAGTTGGTCAAGTAATGATGCGTAGTATGCTCCTGTAATGGTTTTTCCTTTTTGAAGGTAATCGATTACGATAACTTCATGACTATCCCAAGAAACAGTCGCCATCACCTTCCTAGCCGAAAAAACAGTTTTTGCTTTTTTTGGAGCCGATTCCCTTTTGCAGTCCACTGTTTTCACTATATTTTTGTTTCGGGCGCATAACGGTGCATCAAAGTTTCACCGACAGTAATTAGTCGGCGGCAAAACTCGGATTTGTTGCGCCTAAACTGCGCTAACAGAGGTTGGAAATGTTCATTCGAACACGTTTTTGGTCTAACGTGAGCAAACGCGCGAACAGCTTTCTCATGCCTAAATCTCGAGTTAATATGTGACAACCACGCTCTTTGGACATTTTCATAGCCTGTGCTATTTCTCTCACGTTAATTCGGTGGTCGTCTAGCACCATTTGGTGAACTTTAGACATGTTATCGTCAGCTGTGGCAGTTTTCAGACGTCCTGAACGTGCATCGTCTCCCAAGCTCTCACGGCCACATTTAAATTCAGCTGCCCAAAATTTGACTGTGGTAAATGATGGTGCAGAGTCCCTATACACTGAGTCCAACTCATCTTTGACCTTAATGACAGCTCGATACTCAATTTTGTCCATTTTCACAAAAACACACATCGACTCACTCAAACGACTGTCAAATAAAAACGACGTTTCCAAATTGGCTGAAATTTTGGTGAGCAACTATCAGAAAATGCACAACTACATTCACTGGCTCTTATTGACGAGTGCTGCTATCTTCACGTTAAGGTCGGAAACTTTTCAGTCCACCCATGTATACATCGGGTTTTCCCATAGGGACTTGACAACTTTGAATTTAATTTGTGAACGCACCCTTTCGCGGTGACCATATGAACGAAGTCGAGTTCCATTCATAAATGTTTTAATTGTATTCAAGCCGATAATAAAGTTTTTGAAATATCTCAAATGGTTTGCGTTTTATTTTAAAAAAAAGTTGTCAAGTCCCTATTGGAAAACCTGATATTTGTTACAATTTAATTTAGTTAGAAAACTATTAGTAAAAAGATGATATCCAGCGCTGCAACTGTGACTCCACACCAATTAAACTTATTTTACTCTCTTCTGGGCCACTAATCTCGTAAGTGCAGATGTTGAGCACGAAAAAATAGGAAAGACCATAATCCTCAATATTGAGCAATTCATACCGAGGATGAACACCGTTACGGCCCTCTTGACAGGATGAATGGTGACGTCTATAGTTAATATGGTGAGCTGCTTTAAAATACTAGGATCTGAGGCCATACAATATTTTCCTCAGTAGGTACATTTTTGTAAATTAACAACAAAAAACACCTACCGGGGATGAACACTGGATGAATTCTCTTAACAGAATGAATGGTGACGTCTATGGTCAACAACACGAACTACTCGCAAACTCTTAGGCCTGAAACTCACGAAGGATGAACAATGATGTCAACAGTGTTAGACATCGATGTTACAGTATATCTCACCACACATTAAACAGTTTACACACGCACTGTATGTTAAGAGAAACACACATAGGTAATTAGTTAATTATAGGCACACTTAATTTTGAAAAATATTTATTTTAACGAACACTTTCGACAGGTAGAACGCACTTGACACTTAAATATCGGGTGGACCATAAATTGCAAATGGCTACAGTTGATTTCTTAACCGTTAGAGAGAAGGGCGCGCGAGTGGCGGCGAATTGTGCGTGGCTTCATGCAATTTTAATCACGATGGAGCGCTTCACGGGACAACAGCGTGCTTTATGTGTATAACAATTTTACGAAAACAACGATTCCTACGTTACTGTATGGCGTCTATTTAGAATTGAATACGGATTACGCCGTCTAAGTGAGTGTCCAAGTGTTAATTTAATCAAAGCTTGGGTCAAGAAGTTCGAGCAAACGGAATCGACAACGCATAATTAACAAACAGGACCGCCACGTTCAAGAAGAAGCGATGAGAAGATACCAATCCCAATTAAAAGAAAACACCCAGGAGGAGAAAGCCGCGATACCTCGCCGCATGTGTCAGCGAATTTTCCAAAGTTTGCGTAGTCGATTGCAGGAGTGCCAATGAGGAGACGGGGCACATCTCGACGATGTCATTTAAAAAAATAAGTTTCAATAAACTTTTATCACGTGATCAACAAAATAACATTTGTAGTTTTATTTCTATTCATGTTTCAAATGTGCAAACATTTATGGCCCACACAATATAAAATAAATTATTTCATGCACGACCCACATTCAACACAATTTCGGCAACTCCATTCAAATCCAGAAAACAGACTAATTCTTATTTAAAAGCGTGATAAGCTTTAATCGTAGGTCCCTCTAGGACAACGGTTGGAATCAGACTCTGTTATCTCTCTTTCGATCGTGCAGAGCGAAGGATACCCCCATTGCTTACACACACAATATATGTCTTTCCAACATGACAGATTTACGTCTCGCAGTACATTTTTTATTTGTCTACAATAAAAATGTTTATGATCTGCGAGACCTGATTGTGTATATGCGTGTGATACAATTCTTAGAACTTTTTGTTTATACAAGTGTTCATTTATGGTCAACGATGACAATGAGCGTTTATTTTTTTTTTTAAATAAAACACTAATTTTACATGGGAAAGTAAAAAACATTTTATATGAAGTATTGGCCATTGCTTTCTATACATTTGGACCACCTTTCTGGCAATTCGTGGATACCGCGCCAATAAAACCGATCGTCTTTTGAGGCAAACCATTCGGAGGCCCAGTTTTCGACTTTTTCGTAAGAATTGAAATGCTCCTCAGCCAATGCGTGTCCCATCGATGCAAATAGTAGTCGGAAGAAGCCAAGTCTGGTGAATAGCTTCTATTGTTTCTTTGACGGGTTTTGCTGTATGACTCGGTGCATTATCATGCAGCAAAATTACCTTTCCGTGTCTTGTGGCCCATTCTAGTCGTTTTTCGATCAATACATGGTTCAAATTGATCATTTGTTGTCGGTAGCGTTCCGCATCAACAGTTTCGCCAGGTTTTAAATACAGCATGATACAGCACCTCCTTCTGGCGAAAAAAAAAATTTTTTTTGTGGCGAGGAGGCCGAATTTAGCGAGACAGGGCATATGTGTCCTTCATCTTGTCTCTGACTTCTGGTCATCTTGCGATAACCAGAATCACCCACATCCGTGAGGATGTTGGGCTCGGTCTCGCGGCATCTGAAAAGAGAAGAAAAAAGGGGGGGGGGGGGTATCCAAGGATAGTGTGGACAGTGTTAGTCCAAGTGTTCTCTAACTACTTTTATAGAGGGATGGTGGGAAAGTAATCGTACAAGACCGGTAGGTCTTGGGTGCGGTAGTAAACGCAGATCACGTCTTTGGCGTCTGATAATCTGCTCTTTGGTCGGTGTGTATGTTTGTGTTTGTGCCGTCTTGTACTGTGCGTTCGTGTGTTTGGTTTGTTAATAGTAGACCCTATGGGACGGGTCCAGGAATCCTCTATTATAGAGGGGAATGTTGTTGGGAAGGGTGCTTTCTTCAGTTTTGTACTGAAGAAGAAATTGTGGGGGTTTGATCCGAAGAGATCGAGAGAGAGAAGGGTCAAGAAGGCAAGAGTCCCGTACAAGTAGGTTCTCGCTGTTCTGAATGTTTTCGAGGTACTTATATGCTAATTGAAGCAAGTACTCGTCGATAGGGGTAATGGAGGCGCCTTCGTATAGGTGAGAGTTGGGGCAATGACGACCGTCAGGCCTTCTAGAATGATTGGTGCATCTTCTGAGGAGTTTCTTTTCGAAAACCCGAAGTCTTTCCATTTGAGCCGAAGATATGCAGGACCATATGGGAAAGGCGTACGATATTCCAGATCGGATTAGCTGCTTATAGCAGAGAAGCTTAACTTTGGTGTAAACTTTGTTCCTCCACTTCAAGATGTTGTGCAGTTGCTTAGACCGACCGAGGCCCCTTTGGAGAATGTGGGTCACATGTTTGATGAAATTCATTTTTGGGGTATAAGTGAGCCCGAGATATTTCATCTTTTCCTGTGGTCTAATCGTAGTATCTCCCATTTTTATTCGAATATTCTGTGAATATCGAGAAGCAGGTTGGGAGTGTTTACTACTAAGAATTATGGCTACTGCTTTGGATGGATTAAGTCGGATTTTCCATCGACTGTAATACTGATACAGTTCGTCCAAGTGACGGTTGAGTCGATTTGTTGCGAGGTTAGGGCCTTTGGTTGACGTGTACACCAGGACGTCATCCGCATAGCATATTTGGTTTACTCTCCCGTCCACAGGGCGGGGAATATCAGAGGTGTAAATATTGAATAAGATGGGGCCTAGAATGGAGCCTTGTGGCACGCTTGCAGCGGCGTGAAAAGTTCGGGAAAGCTTTCCATTCATTCTAACTTGGAAGGTTCTGTTTCGAACGAACTGGTAGATGATGCTACATAGCGTTCTACTGAGGCCAGTATTCAGTAGTTTAAAAGCGAGACCTTCGATCCAAGTCGTATCAAAAGCTTTTTCAATGTCTAGGCTTACCGCAACGGTGGGTTCCTTATTAAAGAGCCGCACGCAGACGTGGTTTTGAAATAAATTGAGAGCCATAGTGGTGCTGTGCGCTCTTCGAAATCCGAATTGGAAATCAGGTATTAGGTGCCTGGCACTGACAAAGTTATTTAGCTTCTCGTATATGAATTTTTCATATATTTTGCTGATGCAAGTGAGAAGCGAGATAGGGCGAAAACTCGAGGGGTGATACGTTGGTTTCCCAACTTTTGCTATTGGACAAATAATAGCGTGCCTCCAAGCTTGGGGAAAGTACCCCATGTTGTAAGCATGGTTGAACAGAATGGAGAGCTTTATAAAGAATAAGGCAGAAAGCCTTCGCAACGAGTGGTATGACATGTTGTCGATACCAGGTGACTTCTTAGGGTGTCGAGATTTAACCAGACTCTGTAGGGTATTTGGTGTGATGAAACCGTGACCATTATCACGTGTGTCATCGAAGTATGCACTGTTAGTTGGGTTAAAGACAACAATTGGCTCGTTGAAGTCGTCCAACTTACTGTGGACCTCTGAACTAACGAT
The DNA here is from genome assembly GCA_963931805.1 of Microdon myrmicae. Taxonomy (NCBI): domain Eukaryota; kingdom Metazoa; phylum Arthropoda; class Insecta; order Diptera; family Syrphidae; genus Microdon; species Microdon myrmicae. Next base: position 76,873,190 of record OZ007502.1, on the reverse strand, counting down.
TGCATTAGTTTCTGGGTCGCCATCTTGGAGAGTGAGTTTGTGATTGTTTTCGAAGGTCTCTCCGATGATATTTGCTTTATTGGTGTCGTTATTGACAACAACACCATTGTGCATAATTGGCCCAGTGATGCGGGAAGTGCCACATATCTTTTTGACATTTTTATAAACGTTCTGGTTCATCTGAATACCCTTCAGCTTGTCTTCCAATTGTCGGGTACGATTGTTTTGGATTCTCTGTTTTATCAGTGTACCAATATTGTGAATAATGGATCGCAGTAATGGCTCCCTTTGCGTAAAGCGGTGACGATATCTCATTCTGCAGAGCTTTTTACGCTCCCGGATGAGACGAAGAGTGATGTCGTCATGGGGAATCTGATAGGTCTTTTCAAGTTTATACTTCGGGACATGAGTCTCCGAAGTTTCAACTAGAATCTCGTGAAGTCGTTTTGCAACGTTGTTTATCTCAACCGTCGTTAGGTTCCTGTCAGTGGGAAGAGAGAAATGGTGGAGTTTATCGTTCAATGTAATATTGAAGTTGTCCCAATTTGTCCGCCCATAATCGGGTATGTATCTTATATGAGCCCGGGTTGCTCGATAGCCGCGAATGAATGTGGTCACAGCATTGTGGTCAGATACACCCGCTGAAACTTGAGGAGGAGTGATTTGTGGAAGTAAGTCTTTGGACACAATAAATATGTCCAGAATTGAGTTACCTCGAGTACCAACCGTAGGTGCGACTATTTCGAAGTTGAGGGCATACATGTTTGCGGTGTACCATTGGTACATTTTTGTGCCATTTGGGCAAGAGACAGAGTTGTTCCAGTGGGGATGTCTGGAGTTAAAATCGCCGCCTATGATGAAGGGTGTATGCCTCGAGGTCCTTATTAGTTTGCCGATATCTTCGGGATTAATGGGGCCATTATTGGTTTTATGCGAGTGGTATACGGAGTATATATTCACTCTAGCATTACTAGCCAGATGCAGTTCAACTCCAGATACCTCTATGGACTCTAGGTGTGGAAGGTCAATAGCTTCATGGCGAAGTCCGCTATTAACCAGTTTACAAGTTCCACCTCCGTTGATGGTGGGACCGCCAGTGAGGGTTCGATATCTTCGAATCATGGAGAAGTTTGGGAATACGGGACGGTGACATGGATGCAACCTAGTTTCGGTTACAAGTACCACGTCTGCCCGGCTTTCCTTTATGAAGTCAGAGACTATCATACGCTTGGAATGCGAAACAAGGTAGTTGACATTTAAGAGGATAACTTTAATTTTGGAATCCATTGTGGAGGGTATGTCTTGCATATGCAGTGAAAAGGAGGGCCTCCCTCTCTGCCTCGGTTGATAGTTTCTCATATCGGTGTCGGATATCCTCAATCAAGCGGAAGAAACTAAGTAGCTTCTCGAGCATTGAAGATTGCCCCCTCGGAGGTTTTTGCACCACCGCTTGAATTTGAGGCGTCGTGTTGGCCTTTACCGGGGCTCGCTTAGGGACTTGAATATGTTTTTGAGGGGGAGGAGTTGAAAGGGTTTTTGTATTCCTTGCCTGCTGACCCCTAAGCATGTCGGCAAATGTGAATCCACTTTGGATGAGGTTTTGTGTGGCCTGTTTTCCGAAGTCTGACTTGGCTGTTTGCTTAGCTCGAGTCTCCTTGGATCTCTGTTTAATTTCCTTATATTTAGGACAATTTCTATAACTAGCCGGATGCCCTTTGTTGCCGCAGTTGCAGCAAGTTGGCAGTGTTATTTCATCCTGCACATTTGTTGCGGGATCGTATTTCGCTAGCGGTAGTTCGCACTTGCCAATATCGTGGGATTTTCCGCAACGAACGCAACGGCGACTCATGTTGCAGTTTCGGGAAACATGCCCGAAACGTTGGCAACGTCTGCATTGAGGTATTTCTCTGTTTTGAAATACCTCGCAGACAACTTGCTGATGCAAAGTTGGAAGCGACTTTGTCCGTATTATGGAATCTATGTCGGTTCCTGGGGCAAGGAGAAGCTGCCATATGTTCAGCTTGGTGTATCTTTGCGGTCTGATGTTCACAAACCGCTGTGGGGGAGAGAATTTTTTGACGTCAATGAATTTGACGTTAGGAAATGTTGCCTCAAGAGCAGTTACGACGTCGTCCTTTTCCCAAAAGGCAGCGACTCGCTTTAAGAGGATTGTCCTCGACTTTTCGTCGGCCGGAGTGAAGGTGTAATAATTCACCTCCTTGGCCTTGAGGTTGTCGTTAACCGTGCGATAGGTTTCCCTATCGTAGGCTATGATTTTATTTAGGGATGGACTTAAGGTCTTTGCCTTGAAGTTAGAAATCCCTAGCCGGATCATATCACCGACGAAATTTTTTAAATTGAGGTCTCAGGTGGGCGTTCCCCGAGCTCTGGCTGAACAGTGTTGGGAACACAAGCCGCCTTTGGTTTTGGGTTAATTAGTGGAGTTGGCCGTGGTGGGCAAGGCTCCTGCGGAGGTACGACCCTCACATGAGTTGGTGTTATCGCGGGGTTCGACAACAGTTTGGGGTGCGGCGTTGGCGGGGAGCCGGTGGCCACACGCTTATTGGAGGGTCCTCCTTCGCAGTTTATTATTGGAAGCGGTGTTTTCCGCTTAGGGGCTCTAGACGAGTTTGGGGTGGGGGTGCGCGAGTCACCGTCGGCCATTGTTTCGTCGGAACTCTCAGCGAGACTTTCCAACTCGGGGTCGAGCTCCGATTCCGAATCAGAAGCCTCCGAACTGGCACTGGACGGGGATGCGGGTGGTGCGGCTTCCACTCGCGACAATTTATCTCTCAAGACAGCGTTCTCTGCCTTGAGAGCCTAGAGGACCTCCCTTAATCTCTTTATGAGAGCCATCATGCCCTGATCGGGCTGATGGCCCACACCACGAGAAGAGCAGGTGTCCATCTATTTTGATGTTGCAAACATCGAGCACAAAAAGAGACAAGAAACGCGTGGGACGCAAGGAAAAGAAAAGAGGAACAAACAAAAACCAAGAAGAGAAACAAGCAGACCTAAAAACAAATGCTTCTAAATTAAAACAAATATAAATTTGAAAATATAGGTGAAATTAAATAAACGAACCTAAAGATGTTTCCTGTTCACTAAGAATTTTTTTTTTTTGCAAACTCTTTTTTTTTCCAACCTTTTTTTTTTTTTTTTTTTTTAATTAAAATTATAAATTTTTTATTTATTTATTTTGTTTTAAATAACTTTAAATTGTATGTATCACTGTATGTATCACTGTCCAGGATGTGTCTTCTCTCAGCTCTCACTGTGAAGTCGTAACTGATGTCGTCGGTGGTTAGAACTCGACTCTATAATGAAGTGCAATGTATAACCATCCTCCTTCTGGCCCCACCAAACACAGAGCATTGTCTTTTTTCCGAACCGATCAGGCTTTGCAGTCGATGTTGACGCTTCTCCTGGATGTACCCATGATTTTTTGCGTTTAGGATTTTTAAAATAAATCCAATTTTCATCACCTGTCACAATTCGATGCAATACTGACTTCCTTTCGTGTCGTAGAAGCAACGTTTCACATGTGATGTTTCGCTTTTCCATCTGCCTGTCATTCAATTCATGTGGCACCCAGTTTCCACACTTTTGGATCTTTCCCATAGTTTTTAAATGGTCAGAAATTGTTTGTTGTGCAACATTTAACATTTCTGCCATTTGTTTTTGATTTAAAGTGTCACCTTGATCCAATATTGCTTGCCATTCGGCGCCTTCAAACTTTTTTGGTGGTCTTCCACGTTCTTCATTTCGCACATCAAAATCATTATCTCTGAACCGCTGAAACCTTCTTTTGCATGTTGCTTGCGATAGAGAATGATCACCATAAGCCTCGACAAGCATTCGATGCGACTCTGCAGCACTTTTCTTCAAATGAAAACCAAAAATTAATGCTTTCCGCAAATCATCATTTTCTGGTACAAAATTCGACATTTTAACAGGATTAAAAAAAATGATGTTGTTTATACAATGACTTGATGCATACTAAATATGTTTGACTCATTTCATAGCCACCAAATAAAAAAAATATAAGGGCTCGTTCACAACAAACTTTCCCCATCGTTACATTTGTATCTTGACGCTCACTTCGCACCGGTACACCTGGTAGATCTTATTGCTTCGCTACCATGGAATTGTTATTCATTTTTAGTAGCACATTATTTCCTTTGTGCTGTCATATATTATTTCCAGATGTGGTATCTGGATTCCATGATTCGCCTTTGTATGCATTTAGGATTTCATGCATTGCATTGGATATGCTGATTAGAGTTAACCAACATATGGGGGTTCACATGAAGGCGAATCCTGTTAATGGTGGGGGGTGACCCGCGACCTTAAGGGGTTGTAGGCGGTCCATCCAGTTCGTAATTATTTGACATAAAATCGTTTACAAAACTAGTATTATTCTTAGAAGAGGAATAATACTATCGAAAGGTTTTTAGAGTGGGCACCGGAGTCTGAAGCGTTGCGTATAAAAATGTTTGTGGCTGCGTGCGCGTTTATAATTATTTTAAAATCTTGTTTTTGGTTTGTCCCATACTTAGTTAACAGATGGTATCTTATAAATTTAAACATGTATGTATTTCATTATAACATAAACAAATGATGTGAAATTAAAAACATTTTTTTATACACTATTTCATAAATGGCATGGTTTTCTTCACGGTATTATAATTTTTTATTATTCACACGTTTTAAACTTTAGTTTTAGTTTTTTATTGGATATTAATTATAACTGAAATTTTATCAGAAATAATATATAATGACATGTAATTTGTATTATAACACGTCTCTTTTATTCTTCGCTTTAATTTTCATTCGTCTAAGCATTTTGTTCTTATTTGTTCAAATAAGATTTTATTCTTTTTTATAAGATTTACGACATATACAATTCATGTGTGTTCTGCCAGGGATTCGTATATATCGTTTTTGTGAATAAGGAATGGGAATGGGGATTTTGGTCGCTCGTTCATCTGCTGTAACTCGATGATAAAGAGGGTTGCCAGACCTTTTTTATTAGGAAAATATCAATGCATGCACTCCACTGCTATCAAGGTATTGATTAATATGCAATTCGATAGGTATATTCCTGATTTCATTTTTTTGGGCTAACAGATAACTTCCCCTCGGATTTCAGTTGGCAACACAATTACCTCTTGCGAACGTCCTAGTATGTCAACCGGTTCACTCAGAACAACTTTCACTGTTTCAGAGTTTGGAGGGGCTGGATCTATAGTCCTATTTCCTCAGCTTATCTCTATGGTGCTCTTTTTGTGGGGTCAGAGATGTTGGAAGCGAAGCGGTTTTGTAGGCAGCACTTTTCCTGGAAAATGCCTTGGAGTAGCTGCTGACGATGGGCTGGACCTCTTTGGGTCTTGTTTTATCAACAGTCCTATTCTTATCGGCTGTCCGTGTGCGTCCGAGTCGTCCCATTACTGGGCTCGGGTGTGGTGGGACTTTTGCTTCGGAACTGTTCAACGGGGTCATTGTTGAGCCCGGTTCCTTGGTTGAACTGGGGTGACTTGCCCATTTTCCTTCCTCAGACACCAAATCCGGATCTGCGTAAAGAGTGAATGCGCCAGTACGCTTCTATGGTTTTGACCGGCGTTGTTAATTCTTCTGATTTGATTCCCGATTACTGTTGGAGACGGAAGTCGAAAGACCTGTCTGTTCCCAATTTAATTTGTAGCGGAATTCTGTCCACGCATGGCCTAGTCGCCCACTGAATTCACAGCTCTGTCCTATGTTGTAAACATTGTAGCTTTGCGTGGAGCACGTAATGTGGGTGTTTATGGTTTGAGACCCTGAGGTGACTATTCCTAGGGTCCTCGTAGATTGTTTTGCGGGCAACTACATTTCGGGGGCTTTTGGTTTCGAAATTTGCGTTGGGTTGTAGGTAGACGACAATACTTAATATCGCGTCCATACTTCCGGCAACCCACCTAGAATGAAGTATCTCTGCGTTTGACGCAATCGTCATAAAGATGTCCCTTCTTCTTGCAGAAATTGCAAGTTAAGCGTGCAACCTGTGGAAGACGAGAACGGGTACCCTGAATGTTAGCCAATAATGTCTGCCTATCCCCAGAGTATGCAGCTGGAGTCAATAAGTTTTCTGTAGCTACTTGTGGGTTTAAAGTGTTCCACCCAGGGCAAGAGGAGAACCAACTAGTGTTTGATTTACTGCCACCTGTGGATACGAAACAAGGGCAATAGGAAAGATGACAGGTATACTATTTGGTGTCGCCTGCAGATATGTGATTTGTCGCACAAAGACAGATAGATCGTAAGGCCTCGTGTGGTTACGCTATAGCGTTTGCGACGATAGTGAAGAGTGAGTGATTCGAGCCGACGCTATCACGATTAGAATCACTAAAATATAGAACTAAAGCTCAACGCACTAGGCTACTGCCGAGTTTACTAATCCGATTTCTAAACTCAAGTACATTCGACTGATGTGGATTTTGTTATGCTGTCGCTATGGTATACGGCTCTGATGCATTTCCTTATTCGATTTTCGTTCGGTGTTCTTCACTATTTGCCTGTGTATTGTGTGTATATCTGTTAGAAACGCTACACTACTCCCACCTCAGTAACTTTATTACGATCAGCTTCGTGTGCGAACAACGAAGCGAACGAGAGAACGTCGGAGCAGGCGAGTGTGCCTGGTGCTCTATGCGGAAGTCGTGATCGTGTCGTGCAGATCTGTTTACTATGGGAAAGTGTGTGCTGTGTCTACAGATCACGCCGGGGTCACCAATTATTGCGTTTGGGATGATAGTGAAAAACGTGTGATTCGAACTGACGCTATGACAGTTCGAATCACCAAAAATTGAACCGAAGCGCAACCCATCAGGTCACCGCCGTGGGTACGAATCCGATTTCTAAACTCAAGTACATTCGACTGATCTGGATTTTGTTATGTTGTCGCTATGGTATACGGCTCTGATGCATTTTCTTATTAGCTTTTCGTTCGGTGCTCTTCACTATTTGCTTGTGTATTGTGTGTGTATTTGTTAGAAACGCTACAACCCTCCTGTGAATGTGGAGCCAATTGCACAGAGGCATGAATAGACCTAAAATATTTTATATTATTTGTCTCCTGAGGATATGTGGTATGTTGTACATGCGGGTAGTGGTCATGTCGTGGGTAGTTAAATTGAGCAAGATTAATAGATAGGTTAGGGACGGGACACCTAGCTTAGGTGAAGTTATACAACCGTATCATTTCCTGTTGAGTCTTCTCTATCTTGATTGATTTCTGGGTCAAACCATCAAATATGTCATCCACGACTAGCAAATTGGCCAAGAAAAGGTTCCGCATTACCACCCTTCAGAGCGGATTTCGCTGTTGAGTTCACGTGCAGCTGGAACGTTGCGCCATTCATCAGGCTGTACGCTTTATTTGCCGCAATTTGGCATTGCGACATGATCTGACTCAATCATAAGACGAAGCCATTCATGCCCTCCCCAGGAACTTGTCGCATTGCGCACAGCTGCTTTATCAAGTCCTCGAACGACTCTTGCAGTTGTTGTATGCCCTCGAAGAGTGGCTCCAAGTCTTTAATACATTCTATTGACTCGTCTCGTAGGTGACAGCCGGAAAACAACTGATTACCCTCCTGCAGCAAGTTAGGAACGCCCTCAGTTTGCTTGCCGCAGTAGGGCCCCTGAAACCTGCAAAAATGTGCACTGCCCTTGCCAGCAAATTCGAAATACCTCACAGATTCACCGAACTACTAGGAAACGAAAGGGGAAAGGGAGTAGACGCGATGAATAATAATCATAATCTTGTTGTGGGGTCATCATTTGATTACGTCCCAGGCAGAACTTATATTTATGTTACATTAATTTTGTTCTCCATTTTATTTGTAATGTTAATTTTAATAATGGTTCTACTATTAATTTTTTTAACTAATGCTTTTAAGTTACCTACCACTGACGCTGCATTTCCTGTCGTTGCAATTTTCTTTGGACGATGGGATCGGCGACGGACTAAGGTCTTGCGTTGGTCTCCAGGCTTCCAATTAGAGTTGGTGTTTTCTGGTGTCCTTAGTGTGATGGAGTACTGCTTTTGTTGTCTTGGAATGTTACTCTCCGGTGTCGCCGAGGTGATCTTGTGTTACTTGTTGGTGTTTTAGTCAACACTTTTATTTTATTTTTATTTATTTCTAATTCAGTGTGTACTTGTGCCCTTTTTTGTCTATGTGTGTATTTACTTAATGTGTAGTCTTTTTTAATTTTTTTATTTAATTTATTAAATACTACTTTTTAATATATGTAATGTTTTTTTTTTTTTTTGTTTTTGTTGTGTGCACATTTTACACTTTTTTATTTTATTTTACTGTAGTTTTTATTTTAACTTCTATGCTGTCTTTAGTTTGTAAGAGTTACACATTGTTTTGCGTGCATTTTTAATAGTGTTTATAACTGTATATTATTTGGAAAAACTTTTTTTTCGCTTTTTGTCACTTTATTGATTTTTGTTTTGTTTTCTGTGTGGTGTTTCAGTTATAATAGTACATTTATTTAAACAGTTTTTAATTGTGCACAGTCTTTGAGTAGGTGTGTTTTATTTTGTAATTTTTATTTAATTACTTAAACAGATATTACTTTCTTTATATATTTTACACTGCCTTTCTAAGGTCTATATGTCTTTAGTCATATTGTGTGTTTTTCTGTCACTTTTTTGTAGTTCTATTTAGCTTTTTATATATTTGTATTGTTTTTGTATTTTTAAGTTAGTCACTTGTTTTGTGTGATTCAATCATTTAAATCATTTTTTGCTTAGGGAGTTTTGTGGGTACTTTTAAGGCCTGGGGTTTTCAAGCACTTATAAGTTATTATACTCAGGCTCCCACGGACTTTCCGGCTGTGTCAATTATTACAACATACGTTCAACATTCAACCACACTTCACACACGACATATTTAATTTAATGCACACTATCGGTAAGTAGAACGCACTTGACACTTTAATATAAAACAAATTATTTCATGGGCGGCCCGCATTCAACACAACTTCGGCAACTCCATTCAAATCCGACTTTTACTCTGCTTTATTGTTTAAAAGTGCGATAGGCTTTAATCGTAGGTCCGTCTAGGACAACGATTGGAACCAGACTCTGTTATCTCTCCTTCGATCATGCAGACCGAAGGATACATCCATTGTTTGCACATAAAATACTTGTCTCTGTAACACAACAGATATATGTCTCGCAGTACATTTTATGTTTGCCTACATTGAAAATTTTTATGATCTGCGAGACCTGATTGTGTGGATGCGTGTTATACAACACTTGGAACCTTCTATTTGCACAAGTGTTTATTTATGGTCAACGATGGCAAAGATATTTTGTATATCTTATTGCTTCGCTACCATGGAATTGTTATCAGCTATGAGTAGCACATTATTTACTTTTTGCCGTCATAGATTTTTTCCAGATGTCGTATCTGGATTCCATGATTCGCCTGTGTACGTATTTAGGATTTCATGCACTTTTACAGGTACTCATCGCATTGGATATGTTGATTAGGGGTAATCATCATATGGGGCTTCACATTAAGGTGAATCCTGTTGATGGTGGTGGTAGCCCGAAAAGGGTAAGAATTAAGGGGTGGTAATGTGAGCTCTTTTGAAATACTTGGATCTGGGTCCATAAGGGAAATTGCTTATTAGTCAGAATTTATTAACTCGTAATGCGCCAATGGAGGACTCATAGACTGGAATACGATTATTTCTGGCCACGTGTACTCAAAAAAGTATAGGAAGGGCTTGTTTATTATGGATTGTGTTTGGACTACACTGATGTATATATGGACGTTGTTGTTTGAACAAAAAAATACAAATACTGTCCCCACTCACACAAATATCAATTTCAAAAATCCTCAAATAAGGAGGCATCCATCTAGGATAACCAAATGTGAATTTTAGATCTATACCTAGAATATTCGGCGTAAGGCAATAGCGTCGGAGCAAATAAACCCCACACATGGGTTGGTCGTTGGCGATTCTTTTTCATGTTCATGTATGAAGTGTTTATGTCGATTTTAACGGTTGAGATGTTAAAATGGCCGAATTTTCACTACACAATGGCAAACAGCAGGCTAAGAGTGACTGCTTAATGAATTGCCTATCTCACTTTCTTGTACAAACAAAACATTTTCAAGAGGATTGTGAATTTACAACAATTTGTAATTGGAAAATTGTACATTATGTTAGGATTGCAAGTGTTGGATTGTAAACATACGAGGGTTGCCTCTTATGTTTCGGGATTTGGCAACCCTAGCGTTGCAATCCGGCAATTGACAACTCTGTCGTAAAGTTGGACATTTTTGATGTTATACGCACTCAGAACGTTTTGACATACGAGCGCTATTTGTGTTGTTTACAGTAACTTAAAAGATTCATCTCGGCCCAAAAATGGAATTAAATCGTCAACATTTTCGTGCGATTATTTTTTACAACTTTCGGCGTGGATTAACTCAGCAACAGTGCATGGGTGAACTTAATTCAATTTTTGGCGATGAAGCTCCATCAAGGACCAGTGTTTATCGATGGTATGGTGAATTCAATCGTGGTCGTAGTTCACTCCAAGATGAATTTCGTGAAAGTTGTCCAAAATCAGTTGTTGTTTCGAAAACCATTGATGCTGTGCGCGAACTGATATTGGAAGATCGTCATGTGACCTATCGTGAGATTGAGACAACCTTAGGCGTTAGTGGGACCAGCATACATTCAATATTGCATAAACATTTGACTGCCAAAAAAATTTGTTCGCGTTGGATACCACACAATTTGTCAATCGCCCAAAAAAAGGCTCGTGTCAATTGGTCGAAAGAAATGCTCGAAAAATACGGTCGCGGTGCTTCGAAACACGTCTATGACATCGTGACAGGTGGTGAATCATGGATTTACGCGTATAAGCCCGAAAGTAAACAGCAGTCGACTGTCTGGGTGTTTCAAGTTGAGCCAAATCCAACAAAAGTTGTTCGCGCACGAAGCACTTCCAAGCAAATGGTCGCCTGTTTTTTCGGAAAAACTGGACATGTCGCAACCGTACCACTAGAACAACGCAGAACAGTCAATTCTGAGTGATACACAACCATTTGTTTGCCAGTTGTCTTCCAAGAAATCACGAAAACCAACCGCCGAAGACGGATCACTCTTCACCACGACAATGCGAGCTCTCACACATCGGCTGCGACAACTGCATTTTTGAGCACCCAAAACATCGATTTGATGGGTCATCCACCGTATAGTCCTGACTTGGCACCGAATGACTTCTTTTTATTCCCGTACGTAAAAAACAAACTGAGAGGTCAACGTTTTTCGACACCTGAAGAAGCGGTTGGTGAATTCAGAATGCATGTGTTGTAGATACCTCAATCAGAGTGGCAAAAGGGCTTCGACAATTGGTTCAAACACATGCAAACGTGTATAGATCTTCATGGGGAATATTTTGAAAAACGATAAAGTGATTTTCGATGATCAATATTTGTTTTTGTTCTCTAATCCCGAAATATAAAAGGCAACCCTCGTATAGGGGCTTAATCCCCAAGACGGGAAAAAAGTGTCTCCCACAAAATTACCGTCCGATAGCATTACTGTCTATTTTATCTAAGGTAATGGAAAAAGTCATCAATACAGAGTTGGTTAAGTATTTGGAGTGCAACGGTCTTCTGAATGATCGTCAATACGGATTCCGTGGCAGGCGGTCCACAGGAGACCTTTTGACACTTATAACCGATATATGGACATCTGCGATTGAGCGGCATGGTGAGTCAAGGGCGGTCGCATTAGATATCTCCAAGGCTTTTGACCGCGTCTGGCACAGGGCATTGCTGAGCAAACTTCGTTCATATGGACTTTCCCAGCAGCTTTGCGACTGGACGAGGAGCTTCCTTGAGAATCGATCGATCCGGGTTGTTGTGGACGGCGAGTGTTCGGATCTGTATCCTGTTAATTCGGGGGTGCCCCAGGGTTCTATTTTAGCTCCAACCTTGTTCTTGCTTCACATAAATGATTTGTTGGAGACAACGGATAACAAAGTGTTCAGTTTTGCGGATGATAGTACGGTTGTTTCCTCCTTTTCGAGTGATCGGCCGATTGGTGCATCAACGTCGCACCAGCTGAGATGTAGACAGATTGACTCTCTGAACCAGGATCTGGATAAAGTCCTGCAGTGGGGAAAGGCCAATCTTGTCGACTTCAACGCAACGAAGACCCAGTATACAACATTCACAAAGAAAACTGGATCATCGGTTCCACAGCTGATGATGAGTGGCCGGGCCCTCGAGGCTGGGGAAAGTTTGAAATTGCTCGGCGTCACGGTCTGTGCGAATGTATCATGGCATAAACACGTATCGGGTATCGCCAGATCAGCCTCAGGAAAACTGAGTTATCTTTTTAGAGCCAAGAATTACTTTACTCCGGCCCAACTTCTTCTCCTATATAAATCTCAAATTAGACCCGCGCTCGAATATTGCTCTCATGTTTGGAGCTCGGCTCCTAAACATACCCTCGACCTACTTGAGAGCGTACAAAGACGAGCGATCCGCCTGATCGGGGACTCGGCGCTGACGTCGGGACTACAGTCGCTATCACATCGAAGGCGCGTAGCCGACCTCTGTCTGTTTTACAGATATTATCACGGGTGCTGTTCTTCGGAGATTCTTGGCATTGTTCCACGCAATTCGGTCTATATGCGCTCCACAAGACAATCCGACGGATCGCACCGGTTTGTGGTTCATCTCCCGACAGCGCGAACATCCCTGTATCAGAACTCGTTCCGTTACAGAGCGGGGAAGCTGTGGAACTCCCTTCCCCCGCGAGTGTTCCCGGAGCGTTACAACCTGCAACTGTTCAAAAAGAACTGCAACAGTTATTTGATAGCATCTCGGGGCGCCCACTCGACGCTATAGGTTCGCCTCTCCCGAGAGAAGTCTAATAAAAAAAAATAAAAAAAAAAAATAATCGTATCCCTCTAACAGGAAATTGAGGTCACAGTTAATTATCATCATCATCATCGGCACTACAACCGGGAACCAGTCTTGGCCTTATTTAGCAACTCCTGAGGCCTGTTAAATTTTCCATAATGATTTGTTTTTTTCCGGGCAAGGTCATTAGTCTTGCTCCAGAGGCTCGCCGACGGCGAATCGAACCCCGGTCTCCCGCGTGACAGGCGGATATACTAAGTTACAGTTAATTATAATTTCACGCAATTTGTTCGATGTATTTAAACAGTGATAGAAGACTTGACAGAGTACGACAACATTAAGTATACTACTTAAACACGATCGACACAAGCGGTATTGCTTACTGCCTGAAGCCATTTGGATTTTTTACTAGGTATAACAATAGAAACCGACACCATCGAAATTTCCACAGAATTCTAAATAATTGGAGTGTAGTTGTTGTTTTTTTTTTTACTACCCCCACAGATTCCGTTTAGGGAGTGTCTGTTGTAATTTTACGGTGGCGTAAAATTATGATGTAATCATTTCATAACGGAAAGTGTTGAACACAAAAAAAAATGGAAAGACCATCATCTTTATATCCAAAATAAATACCAACGATAAACAATGAATGAATTCTCTTGAGGAGGCAAATGATTAAGCCTATAGCTAATAGTGCGAGTGGATAAATTCTCTTGATTATGAGTATTAAATATGGTGTAATTTACAGCCGCCACAAACATACCAGAATGCTGCTTATCCACGCAACGGCTAGCAGATATACTAGTACAGACCAAAAACAATGTAAAGAGGCGTGGAAACCTTACTTATGCGTGGACGAGTTTCGCCCCTCGAGTTATTGTTAGTAAGTGGTTTCTTGAACCAAATTATACTTTAAGCGAGTCGAAATTTAAACTTGTATATAGATAAATAATTTGCATCAGAGGGATTATATCGCGGGTGAGTTCTGTTTTCCACCAAATTGAACTCTAAGAAGTTAGCACTCTTGAATTACACCATTCCTGTAATTACCACACAGTTGAGATTCACAGCAATTAGTGTTCCTGAAGTCCATCACAACTGTACTTACCACATAGCAGCTGAACTCATCTACCGTATCCGAGTAGAGCAACGTAAGTGCTTTTGTGCATACTTTACGGCGGTAAGTTGCAGTTGTCAAATGCAGACCAAAACCACAATGAAATTAATAATAAGTCGTTGGTATTCAAATAACTGGATGAACAGATTGCAAAACCCATAAAGGTGCATAAATTAAAAAAATGGTATATAAATAATGCCGTGTGGGAGTTAGTCGAAATCATTAGCTGCCTCTACGACAAGGAAAAGCAAAATCGTCCAAGGTACTCATCTGAGTCGGTTAATGCAATCGACAAAATGTCGTAAATCGAACTAAACAAAAGCACGCCCATAGATACAAACAAAATTTCGGGCCAAATCGTAACTAATGGTTCAGACGGCATAATGATATTCAAAGCCGGAGAAAAGACATATACGGATACGCTGAAGGTCATGAAGACCAAGTCCGAACTAAGTGAACTCGGAAATAACGTGAATAAAGTTCGAAAAATAGTAAACGGAGAATTGCCATGAAACTGAAACGCAGACCGGAGGCTACTGCTGAAATACTGAAAGCAAAAGTACGAGAAGTGCAACAGAGAGATTCCAGCGTGAAAACAGTGACACAGGAAACAATGGCCGAGTGTCGAGATCTAGATGAGGCTACCGTTATCGAAAAAATTCGGCCAGCGATCACCTCAGAGTTTCCTGCACTGAATGCGATTCTAAAGGAAGCGGTAACGAGCTCAAGAAGGAAACCAGATGGCACGCAGGTTGCCATGACCAACGTACCAAGCGAAAAGGCAAGGATTTTACGGGCTTCCCGTTTCCTGCGGGTCGGATGGGTGAGATACAGACTACGAGAACACATCACACCCATACAATGTCTCAAATGCTGGAAATACGTACAGGAGGCGAAATCGATAGCACGTCTAAAATGCGAAGGAAAAGACCATAGACCAAAAGACTGTCAAGCACAACCCAAATGCATGCTCTGCAAATCAGGATGCGAAGGCGGTAACGCACAATCAACAGGGAGTTACAAAATGCAATAACGCGATGGCCAATTTTCTGAATAAAAATGCAGGTTCAAGTATATACAAATTAACTTAAACCATTGTTAAAGTCGCAAAGATCTCCTTTCCAAGGAATATGGCACCAACACGGTACTCATTAACAAGCAGCAGAAGATGCCTGGCACTAGCGCAAAGACACGGGAGGAAGACAGCAATGGAACAGCGGCCATCTGCACAACCGGAAATTCCTCTATAGCACACCGATTTGCCCAGCGGCAGGAAGGATTCACCTATGCAATATAGTATATTTATTTTGGGGGTCGCCTTTGACGACAAGAGACAGCACTAAGTTTTTTGGGCATTGCATTCTACTCCCTTAGATAATCCCCACTGATACATCTTATTGAGGTTGGAATTCAATGTATCAAACACACGTTGCTAGTTGGTAGTGACGTTCGAAGAGTTTGGACGAGAGTGTTCGTATGAGTATGAGAAACTCAACGTGCTATCATCAGCAAACGAGTGAATTGGGTTGAGGGTAATTGACAAGAGATCATTTATAAAGACGAGGAAGAGAGTGGGTGATAGTACAGAACCCTGGGGAACACCTGCATTAATTTGATGGGAGGCAGATTTGACACCATCAAGAACCACTTCGATTGAACGGCCAGAAAGATAGTCTCTTATCCATTGGATCTGGGAATTTTCCACTCCATATGAATGCAATTTTGATAAAAGGGCTGGATACCAAACTCTGTCGAAGGCTTTCGAGATATCCAGTGCAACAACCTTGCAGTAATGTAGTGGATGGAATGGCTCCACTTTTCGGTAAGGTACGCCATCAAATCTCCTGTGGACCGGTTGCTACGAAAACCATATTGGCGATCATTGAGGAGGTTGATGACTTTGACTTTTCAAAGGAATATCTATAATGCAGCATTCTGGCACCTTGAACTTGTGTACATTTGTGCTGTAAACGTCCTTGTGTTGCAAACTTCTCTTAATTAAGACGGCGATTCTACCTCCCTGATCGGAGTTAGAACGATCTCGTCTTATAACTTTTTAATTACTCTAGCCCAACTTGTCTCTTTGATTTAGCTTAGTTTCACTAGACAAAAGCACATCTGTGCGTTTGGCTTCCAGCAGACTGCTCAGATTATCCGCCTGTTCCGTTATCCTTTTTTTAATTACTTCGATTTTTTACTCAAACGAAGTAAGCTGTCCTTGTGTGGACAGTCAAATTGCTGTTATGTTTGTTTGTATCTCCGGTTCAGGCGTTTTAATGATATTTTTTGGTTGTTCCATGATTGGTACATTCTTTACACCACCTGCCATGACACACTATGTGCCACGAACTTGTTGTAAGAACGAGTTTTCATTCGCTTTTCTTCTTCAACTTGCTTTTTCCTAGCTTCCAATTTTACTTATAGTTGTTGGTATTTAGGTTAACCTCTAACGTTAGCAGGATGCCCTGTATTCTTGCAAAGGACGCGGGGTAACTTATTCTTAATCGGGAGCTGTTATTTTCCCGATGGGTACTCCCCGATTATGTGATCGTTTAGACTCTTTACACATCTAAACTGCATATTACAATTCGATGTCACATGGCCACAGCATTGACAACCCATACATAGCAATAAACGTTCGGACTTCTCTATTTTTCCCCAACTTAATGTTTGATGGTTTAGATATTTAATATACTGTGACGCATATGACAATCAGTACTAGAATATTCTAGAAAGCCCAAAAGAAAGTACTAGAATATTCTGGAAAGTACTGGAAGACTGGAGACTATGACCAGTAGAAAATTCGAGGTTATGGAACGGACGGAAACGAAACACCGAATCAGAATGAGGAAATTGTATAAATACGTCGCACGCAGATCAGGGAAGTAAGTAAAAAGTAAGAAGTAAGCAGAGTAAGCCGGCGATAAGTAAGGAAGCGATAAGTCAAGAAATGGTTAAGTGTACGGTAAAAATAGCGATTGTTATTAATAGACTAATAATGTGTTACATTAATTCAAAATCGATTTAACGGCCCTTATTTATTAAAATAATTAATCCAGCGAACCCTAAGCTCGCTACAATACCTATGCCCAACAACTTTACTGTTGGAACTTACAGACAATAAAGAAAGGCTAGTTGCGGTTGCAATTTCTAGAACATGTGGTGAAGAACGGTTTCACGCTTATAAACTTTAGACTGTCGGTTTCAAAAGTTTTTAATTTCTGAAGTAACACTTCTGGGGAAAAAGAGGGATCAACTCATTTTAGAAGCATGGAGACAGTTTCCTCCGCTTTTGCAATGTCTGTATAGTACTCGCTTGTTGCCCTACCCAAAGCAGATTAAATTTTTTGGTAGTCGCCTAAATCACTAGACATTACACTAATTTTGCCATTTTGGGGGCGTTTGGTTTTAAAGTTCTTGCAACTTAACTTACCGAGTTTTATTACGTCCTTAGTTCCATATGGCTCACAATAATGGGAGGTACTTTCACCTTCCTATCGATTTGATGATTCTAGTATTGTTTTTCCTGCTGCTACTGCTGCTGTTGTTGCTGTTGTTGCTGTTGTTTGTGTTGTTTTTGGTCACATCGTTTTAAGCGCCCCATATCCCTTTTTTCTAGAGCTGCTTTTACTTCTTTGCACAGCTCAACTCTCTTTTTAATAAGCTCGGCGACAATGTTGTCGAACTCTTAATCTGACATATTTTCCACTGCCACCCTAACGGCCAATTGTTTGTATTTGTTCTCTGCTCCATCAGTGGGATACACATTCTCTTAATTTTTGGGTATTTCACGGTCTTGGGTGGCACCTGATTTGCACCCTTTGGTGATTAAATTCGGTTGATGATTCAACCTCCTCCTTCTCTTTTTAAATATGACCCGAACTTCGGCTTTTTTAAAAATATTATTCGTGGATTTTTTATTTTAATTTGTTGTTTGTGCGATGACACACGTGATCAAATCATTAAATATATGTTTATTGACATTTTCAAGATAAACATGTATTACCACGGTTGTAATCTTTCAATCACAATCATTAAATTAATGATTTTTACGAATGACAGTTATTATATTACGATATGCCCGAAACTATAAAGTTACAAGATTTTATCCGCAACGCAACTATTGTTTGTGGGGTTGGTTGTCCACGGTCGAGCTTTGAAGGTTATCTTGGCTGTAAATCCCAAACATTAAAGAACGATGAATATTAATCTACATATTCAGCTAATATTTTCTTCACGATTCAAAAAATCACTGTTTTATCTATATAAACAAATTAAAATATTCAACCGTAATAAACAAATTAGTATATAAATACATATAAATATATATATATATATATATATATATATACATATATATATATACATATATATACAAATATGGCGCAGGGCTAATAACATTTCCCGGAAAAACAAATTATTATGGACAATTTAACAGATCTCGGATAAGGACCGGAAACCGGTGGAGAGACTTGCTAAATAAGGCCAAGACCGGATCCCGGTTGTAGTGCCGATGATGGTGTATATATATTTATATATATATATATATATATATATATATATATATATATATATATATATATATATATATATATATATATATATATATATATGATTCTTTAACACTAAAAGAACAACCGGCCATTGCATCAACACTATGTGTCAATTTTTGAAACCATTGAAGTCACAACATACAATGATAAAAGACATAGTCAAATTTTCAATTGAGGTTTATATACTCATGTGAGAATGTGACTTAACACTCTTTTAGTACATACAATGGTTTTATATGCACTTAAAACTGTTCCGTAAATTAACATTCTCGGTCAAACAACCATCTCAGGTTCGTTTATAGAAACCGAGACATAAGAGAGATCTGCTTGATAGCTGTGAAAATGTGCTTTAATTATGCCATCGCAAACGACCAATACAAATTGGTGATACACATTCACCGGATGCTTGAATGTTCACTTATTAACTTTGAACATGTTTACTAGTTTTCAGAATTTCATGGAGTTTCCAATTTAAACTTTGGTTTCTAGTCTTTGGTTTTGGCTTTGTTAATAGGTGATTTAAAACTATGTTTTTATGAGTACAATTAGTTAGATTGGGTTCATTGAAAACAAGTTTATGCCGGAAATGACGAATTAATTTGGATTAACTGAAAACTAGCTGATATGCATTTCGTTTTTGTGTTGTGTTACGGAAACGTCCTTGAATTCAGTAATATATTACGGAAAGTTGCATTACAACTTATATTCAAATACCTCTTTCAACATAATTTTCAAAACGATATCCAAATAGATCTCCGCAGAAGTTTATTTATCTTAAATATCTTTTCCCTATCATGTAAGAAATACTAAGAATCAGAATTTAATCAACGCAAGAATAACAGGCGACAAGGGTATTTATTTGCTTATAATATTAATTGCGTTCCATTGGAATTAGACATTTTATTCTGTCAATGGCAAAACCGCGATTTTCAATCGAAGAAGCAAGCACATTTAACTCCTCGATATATCTACAATATCATTTTATGTGGATCCACCTTAACCTTGACAAGTGGCTGAAATATTTTGTACCGTATTTATAACATTTTCATCTGTTCAAAGCATTATCAGTACTTCTAACACCAACGTACTATATATGTTACAGACAGGTTGTAGACTAAATGTTCACAGGGAATCAGTGAGACTTCTACTTGAAAAGACAAAATATAGCTGATTTTTCACTATGGCAGCAATTATTCTACTCAGAGATAACATGGAAATTTAACCACAAGACATACCCTTGGCACATGAGTTTCACTTAGACTAGTGCAACATCTGCGCTTCAAGGTGTAATTTCTCTATCCATATATTTAGACAAATTAAGTCAATCCTTGCGGTAAGTGATACTTGGGTAATCAATGACGTAAAAATCTCAGATTTCCATGGTCCATGATATAATTCAATACATTTCATTTTTCCTTATACCATATTGCAGTCGAGCTAAAACTTCAAAAAAAAAAAAAAAATATGCCACTTGTTGCACGGTGCGTTTACCGTGCCGGGTCAATTCGGAGCGAAACAAGACGACGACAAATAAAACGATACACGATGAAGTGATTGTATATTTTCTCCTTTATTTGCTCTATTATCGAAATCAAAGTAGATGAAACTGAAACGAAATATTAACTATGCACATGCGAAGGACTACTACAAAAACAGTATGTTTAACGATATAAACAGATATCGTCCTTGTGCTCCATACGACACGATTACACTTGAGCGAACTGCACGATAATATAAAAAATATGAAAAAGAGGCCACAGAAAAAAAAAAAAAAATTGTGGCGATAAGGCCGAATTTAGCGAGACAAGGACATATGTGTCCTTCATCTTGTCTCTGACTTCTGGTCATCTTGCGATAACCAGAATCACCCACATTCGTGAGGATGTTGGGCTCGGTCTCGCGATCTCTGAAAAGAAAAGAGAAAACGGGGGGGTATCCAAGGATAGTGTGGACAGTGTTAGTCCGGGTGTTCTCTAACTACTTTTATAGAGGGATGGTGGGAAAGAAATCGTACAAGACCGGTAGGTCTTGGGTGCGGTAGTGAACGCAGATCACGTCTTTGGCGTCTGATAATCTGCGCTTTGGTCCAAAAAGAGGCCACAGACAGAAAACAAATTGCTTTCATAGTCGTTGAAGAGGGCAGTCCTCCTTTACATATTAATACAAAATGGTGGTGGAACTCAGTGGCAACGAAACACTTTACATTACGAGAAAAAATGGGCGGAGCATGTGTGGCCGCTTGGTTTTACAGGAGGTTAAACAAACGTCATAGAATTTTAATGTGAGATTACAAAATAAAGGCGATAATGGAGAAACGGCTAGACAGAACTACACGGAATACAAATTATTACAATTAAGGTGGTAACACAAATGAAGGAAAATCCTTAAATACGTGTATTCTTCCCAGACCGGCAAAATGTGGCAAAACCAAGCATGCTGCTACAATAAGCATGCTGCGACACCACTCTTATTCAAATCTGTATGAACGAAAATAAACGACAAGTTAGAATAGAATACCGTCTTACAGAACCATTTCAAATCCGCGAGGGATTTTTTCAAACTCTGTGCTCCAGTACGTCACCAAAAAGGTACAGGAAGGCAAAATGACTGGATTATTCCTGAACGGAATTAAACAAGTGCTTCGCATATGTGTATGATGTCGACATTTTGGGCCATAATTTGGGAACTGTATATGAAAATAGTTATTATTATTATTATTTATTGGCCTGTAGGAACCCGGACGTTCATGACCTCACCGACTCGACTCCGCCATCGTTCCCTGTCCTGTGCACGCTCCTTCCGCACTTGACCATCTGATCCCATCTCCTCTAGGTCAAATCTAATATTGTCCTCGCATCTCCGTCGCGGGGATGGTCTCTTTCCCGTTCTTTTTTTTTTTTTTTTTTAGTTTTTAAACCACATTTATTTTCCTAATTCTTTTTACATGTATAATATTAGGGGTAAATGTTAAACCCTCTTCTACAATCACAGTCCTTAAATTAACTTACTGGCTCTATGCGAGCTCTCTAAATTACACATTACAACTTGATTTTTATATATGCCTTTCGGCGTACATCTTTTTTTTTTTTTTTTCTTATATATATATATATATATGTATATATATATATGAAATAAGTCATATATTAGAGGGACTCCTCGGGCTCTATGCGAGCTCTCTAAATTACACATTACAACTTGATTTTTATATATGCCTTTCGGCATACATCTTTTTTTTTTTTTTTTTCTTATATATATATATATATATATATATATATATATATATATGAAATAAGTCATATATTAGAGGGACTCCTCGTTTACATCTATATATGTTTACATTATTATTACAATTTTTTTTTTTTTTTTTTTTTTTTTTTTTTTATTATAACAAACAAAAACTTCAAAACGAAACGAATAAAACATAAAATAAGAAATAAAAAATAAAATAAAAATAAAAGTAATTGGGAAAGGAGGACGGGAGGAGGGGGGACAAGAGGAAGGAGAGCGTTGCTCTTGAGAGGCATACTATATCTGAGGAAGTGAAGTCCTCTCCTCGTTGAGAACCCATCACCATTTGGGAGATGTTCGATCTTTGGCTGATTTATCTCTTTCACTGATCGCCGTGCTAAAACGCATGCGGTCTGGGGCATTGGAGATATCACTATCATGGAGAATTCGTTTCTCCCTGGCACCACGGAAAGCGTGGTAAATAATCGGGACTCCATGCACGTCTTGGATAAGGCCTTTTTCATCCAAGAAGGGGAACGCTTCTGGGGGAATAAACCCATTCTGGAGGGTATTCTCTAGATACATATCATTGGGATAGAATGCTCTCGAGATAAGATTATTGTCACTGCACATTGCCCTTGCTGTGTGACCACGAATCATTTTAATTATGAAATTGTCTATCCTATTTAACCCTGATTTGTTATACAGGATTTTGTTGGGATAGAATTTTTTGTATTGCGACTCTGATGTTCTAAAAAGTCCGAGGCAGGAACGCAAACACTGCCGTTCGAACACACGAAACTTCTCCATATAAAGTGGAGATATATTATACCATACTGGGCAGCCATAAACCAAAACTGGTCGGATGAATGCCGAGTACGAAATTATTTTGACTCTGGAGTCAAGAAGACTACTCCGGAATAGACTTCTTGTCATAGAATATGCGCTTTTAGCTGCGGAGAGGGACGCTGCTACGTGCTTGTCAAAATATAAATACTGGTCTAGCCAGATACCAAGGTATCTAACTATAGTTTTCACTTGCAGTGGAAGGTTATTGTTACCTACAATAGAAAAGTGTTTCCAGTTGTATTTTGTATCCCTCGAGGCCCTGGATAGGGGCGTTCTGAAAGGATAGTCTCGGTTTTCTGGAAATTAATCTTTAATTTCCAGTCGTCGCAAAATTGTTTTATTTTGTTGAAGTCATTTTGAAGGTGCCTATTGATGACGTCTATTTTTCCTCCTGTTCTGTACACCACTATGTCATCGGCGTACGCAATGGCGTTTTCGAGAGAACTCACTAGATCACTAGTGTAAATATTGAATAGAATGGGAGAATTCACAGCTCCCTGCTGTGAGCCATTTTTAATTTGGAAGGTCTTGTTGAAGAGTATGTCCCCGCATTTCACCACAAAATGTTTGTCCAGTATCATATCATAAATGATGTATAGCAGATATTGCGGCATACCCAGGTTTGTTAACTTATAGACAAGTCCTTCTAACCACACGGTGTCGAAAGCCTTTTCAAAGTCAACCAAGCAGGCGCCTGTACATTGTCGCTTTGCCTTGTTCCACTGTATATCGGAAACAAGTTTTGTCGCTGCATGAACTGTATCATGTCGCGCTCGAAAGCCAAACTGCTTGTTGGGGATGATATCGTTTTCATCACACCAACCTATTAGTGCTTTGTTTATAATTTTTTCGAATACCTTGCTGATGTTGGGAAGCAGGCTGATCGAGCGCAGATTAGCTGGATTGCTCTTCTCCTTACCCTTTTTGGGGATAGGGTGGACTACTGCAGTCTTCCAATGGGTTGGATAGTGTGCATTGTTTAGAGCGTTGTTAAACAAAGTAGTGTATATGTTCACTGCTTCGCGAGGCAAGTGCCTTAGAACCACATTTGGAATGCTATCTATTCCAGATGATTTCTTATTTTTGATTGATCTAAGTATGTTTCTAAGTTCATCCTTGCGCACAAACATATTTGTATTTTCATTTCTGACGGGAGAATCCACTCTATTATTTTCGCCGAATGTGATGAAACTACGGTTTTCGGATCGCCAGTTGTGAAGTTGATTGCGCAGCGAGCAATGTCTTTGGCGGGCATTGCTTTCAATTTCAGTGTTCTCGGGAGTCCGTGGAGTTCGGAGACAGGGAATGTCATTGTGATCTTTTCTTCGACATATTTTCTTGATTTGTGAAAACATGTTCGGTCCGTTTGCTTGGACAGCTCGAATTCTGTTGCTCCACTCCTCATTTATTACTGCTCGGTAATTATCCCGGATCAGTTTTTGAAGATTTTTAATCAAGGACTTGATTGTTTTGAATTCATTGCTGTTTGGGTCACTGAACCGCCTATAGCACAATTTCAGCTTTGACGGCAGGGTGCTCTTTTGCCTATTCAAAGCATCGATAGTTGCATTTCTGTATCGGTGGGACTAGCCATCCATATGAGCTTCTTTGGGGATGGAACGATTCATTGTGTTAGTAACAATATCGTTCATAGTTAGGAGGTAATGATCGATTTCATCATTACGGAGGTTTCTATTAGTCGGCGGGTCTATGCCAATGTTGCGTATTTCTCTTTTTACTATGCGATCGAAACGCGACCAATGTGCTTTTCGGAAAGCGAAAGAGTGTACCTGGTCGTACTGCTCAAGTAGATGGTACTCGTTTGGCACGTGTATTACGACTCCAAGTCCGTAATGATCGCTATCGTATTCAATTGTGCGAAGACAATTTCGAGTAGTTACCTCGGTATCTGGTAACTGAATTCGATCATCTGTCATAAGTAAATCCAGGAAGGAGTTACCTCTTGGATAAGACGGTGTACTTGTAGCGTACAATTCTAGTTTATGCTCGATCGCATTTGTTTGCCACCAATCAAACAAGGCATTGCCTCTGGTGTTCGAGGTCAGATTGCCCCAGGCACTCTAACTTGAGACTTCGGAAAAGCGTATCGATTTCACAGATAAATTGGGTACCTTGAACAGATTCAGGAGCGTAAGCAGCGACTATATATAGATGCCTTTGACTTTTTAGCGGAATGTCTATAATGCATACCTCTAGCACCTGGAATTTGTGTACTTCCGTGCTGTAAACGACCTTATGGTGAAGACCTTTCTTAACTAAGATAGCGACCCCACCCCCTCGAGTAGAGTGTGATCGATCTCGTCTAATTATGTTATAATTTTTGTAGCCCATTTTGTGCCTTTGGTTTAGCTTAGTTTCACTAGCCAAGAGCACATCTGGGCATTCGGCTTGGAGCAGATTGCCTAAATTATCCCTTCATTCGATGTGGATTAGTGAATTTACATTCACAGCTATAATTTTTAGGTTAAGTTCAGACGGAGGGTTGAAGATTTTGATGTGGAGAGTTATTTGAGAACAGGGTTGAATAGAGAGTATCTATTCGTGCTCTTTGTTCAGTCAGTGTTTTTTGAAATTCGGCAAATTGTCCTTGCATGGTTAATAACATTGTTATTATTTCTGAATGTGCCGCTGGCGCAGGCATTCTCCCATTGCTATATGTATGTTCCATGGATGCTAGTTGCTTAGGAGCACCGGCCATTTGTGCATATGACACACAAGGAGCCACGAAATTGTTGTAAGAACGAGTTTTCATTTTTTTCTCTTCTTCAACTTGTTTCTTTTTGGATTCCAATTTTAATTTCATTTGTTGAAATTTAGGACATCCTCTAAAATTAGCAGTGTGACCTGTATTTTTACAGAGGACACAGGACAGTGTTTTCCTATCTGGAAGCTGTTCCTTGCCCAAGGGGCATTCACCAATGATATGGTCGGAGAGGCACTTTACGCACCTGAATTGCATGTGGCAGTTTGATGCCGCGTACCCGAAGCGTTGACAACGCATGCACTGCAATACGCGATCGATTTTTCTTATTTTTTCCCATCTTATTGTTTGGTGGTTGAGGTGTTTGATGTATCGGAGAGCATCAACTTTACTGTTGGGACTCAGTGATACAATAAAGAAAGGCAATTTGCAATTACGTTTTCTGGAGTTGGCGGTAGAGAAGGGTTTCACACCTGTAAATTTTAAATTGTCGGTTTCGACATTTTTTAATTCCTCTAATACCTCTTCAGGGGAAAAACATGGATCAACGCCTTTTAGGAGCATGGAGATTATTTTCTCCGATTTCGGGGTGTACGTGTAGTACTCGCCTTTTGTCCTACCCAAAGCAGTCATTACTTTGCGATAACTTTCAATATCATCGCGCATTAATTTTATTTTAGAATTATTAATTTTTTTTGTTTTGAAATTTTTGCAAGTTAACTCACCTAATTTTACAACGTCCTTTGTTTCCATGGACGTAAGTATTATAGGCGGCGCCTTTTTCTTTTTGTTGGTTACGATGTGCTGGTTCTTTTGCTGCTTCTGCATCTCCTTTGCTTCTCTTTGTTTATTGAGTTCCTCTTTTTTTTGTCAATACCCGCAAAGAGTTTTTCTAATTCCGCGGGATCTGTTGCAGTACCTGTGATATTGTTGTCTTCATCAGCAGGTAATTCGATTTCACTTAGGTCAAGGTCAACCAATTCGTTGAATTGGTTGCCTGCTCCTGTGTATTAGTTTTTCTTTCCTTTTGCATTTTTTTCGCCGTCTGAATTTGGCTTGTGCCGCTTTGTTATAATACTCGGCTGTCGCTCGAGTCGGCTCCGTGTCATCGCTTTCAGGTCTGCCTGGCCCCTTTTCATGAAAGGCGACGAGCTCTTTAGCACTTTGTTTGTTTCCATAATTTTTTTTTTAAACAACCACTCTCAGTGGCGGCCACACTGTGTAATCCGCACTTGTTCACTTACACTCGCGCGACGAATTTATTTATTTATTTTTTTTTTCCTTACTTTTGGTTTCTCCTGTTGTCAGGTATACGTCTTATCTCTTTGACGTGTTGGTAACGACTGAGACTGGCCGTTAGTATCGTTCCCAGATATTTAAATTCTTAAGCTTTTTCAAATATCTTGCCTCTGACGTTTATATGCGTTATCTGCTCTCGCCATAATCACGTATTTTGTTCTATCTTCATTTATTTCTAGGCCCACCTCTTCCACCGCGTGAATGATGATTTCACAGTTTCTAGATTCTAGCTTCTAGATGCGAGCACTTGTGTGACCCTGTTCAGAGATGATACGGCCATGTTGTACCTTTCTGAGACATACTCGAGCACAAGGTTAAAACGACACGATGAGAGGCCATCTCCCTGTTTTAGCCCGTCCCGCATTTCAAATGGTTCTGAGAGGTGGTTTTCTATTCTAACTCGCCCTCTGGTTTCGTTCGTACAAATTTGAATGAGGGCGGCATGTTTTTCCGGGATTCCCAGCTCAACTACAATATGGTAGAGTCTTTGCCTTGTGAGTCGTAGGGTTTTTTGAAGTCAACGAACAGTTGGTGAACCGTCTCTCCGTATTCCCGCATCTTTTCCAGCAGTTGCCTTATGGTGAACATGTGGTCCCTTATTGACCGGTTCCTACGGAATCCGCATTGCTAGTCTCCCAGTATTTCTTCCGCGTATGGTGTGATTCTCGCCAGTATGGCATTTGTTAATATTTTGTATATGGTTGGGAGCACTGATATTCCTCTGTAGTTTTCGCAGTCAGATCTGTCGCCTTTTTTAAAAATGGTTTTCCATTTTTCCGGAATGACTTCCTCATCCCATATTGTCATGATGAGTTGGTGTATCTTTCGAACCGTTGCCTCTCCTCCATGCTTCGCAAGCTCTGCCGGTATGCAGTCGACTCCGGGGGCCTTGTTATTTTTCAATCGATTTATTGCGTCTACAACTTTGTTGAAAGAGGGCTGTGAGATCTGAGGCTCGGCTGCATGTACGTCTGGTGCGTTTATTTGTGGTTGACGGGCGCGTACATTAACCACAAATAAACGCACCAGACGTACATACAGCCGAGCCTCAGATCCCAGAGCTATGAAAATAGTATTATATAATTATTAAGCAAGCGACGGAAAACATGACAAAATATGTGGTTATGACGATGGTAAATGGACCTCACGGAAGATACATAAACGTCATGGAAAAGACATCTGAGAATCTTAAGAAGTTTAAATGTCTGGGAAGAATACTTACAGCTAGTAGTGTATGTTCGAACGCCAAAAACAAAAGACTGCATTCCGACAACGTTAGTTGGTACGCAGTTATCAAACTGCTAAAATCAAGACTGCTATCACATAATAATTTGTTCCGTATTTATAGTACCATATTGATATATACGGTTGCGAGACATGGGCACTCACAAGCCGAGAAGAGAATAAATTCTTAAGGAGTATCTTTGGCGTTTATTATGATAAAGACACGGGGTAATGAGGAAATTCCATAATCGTGGCTTGGAAGAGATAGATCTCCAACCAATCATTGAGAAATATCGGGTCAGGAAGATTAAGATAGACAGAACCGTCCTTAGAATTCTTGAGGAAGACGAAATAAAAGGAGACCTATGGTAATCCCGTGACGGAAATGGGAAGGCAATGTCAGGTAACTTTGAGGGAATCCGATCAAACAGCAAAGCATGCAGGGAAAGTTCACAGGACGAGGAACGGTGGTGCAGCCGAGGTAGTTAGATTATGAAACCTTTCTATTCATATGAACCCTGGAGGTGCAAAATTGAGCCTTTTCACTGGGTGGTTGAGGTACGTTCGACTGCTCTCAGTTGTCTGATTTCGGATTAACCTTAATGGACTGTGACATTGATTGCTACATGATGAGGTGGTAACCTTATCTAGGTATTTCTATTTCTTAAAACTCCATTCCCGCATTAGAGTCTTTCGGCAGCAACTGTGTGGTATTTTAATTCAAGCAGTAGATCTACTTCTTCTGATTTCCAAATTTTGTCGAATTCCTTTAATTCGGGTTGCGTTTTTGGACGTAACAGTTTTAAGTTCATCATGCATTTGGTTTATTATGACGTACCTTGATGAATGTTAATTATGTTCGGTCCTTGCGAAGAGTGGAGTGACTGTATTCTCCTTCAAAACCACACTTATTTTTAATACCATTAACATCAATTAAATCTGCGGACAATGTTGCCATTTTTGACCGCAGCCCTTGAGCGGACTGACAACTTTCTTATAAAATGGAGACAAGTTACGAAGCCGGAAATACCTATGATGGGTACGATCTCACATCATCTAATGAAATGTGAGAAAAACTTAATGTTATCACTTTTACTACTGAGGAAGGTCAAGTCCTCAAACAATCTATCCAATCTCTTATCCAAGTAAACGCCGATTTATATTTCGTTGGTAAGAAGATGCTGCTGCGAATGCAGTGAATGAAAGAGGTCAGTTTTGTTGGATACAATCCCCGGTACGAACCGGAATCGTAAGTAATGTGGAGGCTTTACATAACCACCAGTTCAGGTATCAAGTTTGCATCTAGTTCGTACCGTTAAACTTTCAACCTCGACTACCTTGAGGATTAGATAATCAGCCATACGCAGTTGGCTCATATAATATTTGTTCTACCACCTGACAATTGCACATAAGTTTCTGTCGCACAGATGAAGCCATAATATGAATTATCAAATTACAACTCAAATCATAATTTCAATTCTTTTATGTTTTTGTTTTTATGTTATTGTAAAGGAAATTAAGTGACATTGCCAGCCATCGTGTGTCAGCCGCCACTCACCAGTAGCCATCCACCATCCACCAACAATCAAGCAACAGGTCGCGGGTTGTCTGTCTGCTGGCTTACTGGGGTGCAGTCGTTTTTGTTACCTCTAGTTCACGCCGCTACGCTTTGAGTCCGTTTGAAACGACGCAAGAACAAGTTTTTATACGCTACATACTCACAAGTAGCGTGCGTAGAAAACTGACCTAGTTAGCGTATTATTACCACGACAGTTCAATGAAATCAAATCGAGAACGCAACACCACTATCCGTGTTTTTCAAGTCATGCCAGTATCTCGGTTTCATTTAAACAAGCGCTAAAGTGCTCAATTCAATATTGTGAGGCCTGGTCATGATAATAGCAGCACCGATAGACTGCGCTAAAGCCCTAAACACTCGTTTATTAGTGTAATCTAACAAAAGTCAACTGCTGGGTCTTTAATTAGTAGAAGAATGTATTCTCCGATACCGCTCACTCTGATATGTGTAACACCTAACTTAGTATACGTGCTTCACACTCCCTGCATATACTGGAGATGGGAGAAAAGAATATGAATCCAATTCTTAATGGTTTCTATACCTTATAACTTCATTGCCGACCTAACATTTGTGGTCAAAGAGTAATTAAGATGGAAATTACCCATAACTATCAATCCTTGACCGCGATTAACATGTTTCTGTTATCATGTCTCCGGTTTCAAGCCTCGGGGCTTATAGCACAAGTCTTGGGTGCCTTAGGTCACTAGTTTTCGTCTTTCCAAAGTTAAGCAAAGTTAATTTTATTGGGCGCAACGTATGTATGAATTGAAAGTTTTCTGCAACCAATACCACTGAAAGCATTTATTTATCTGATGGGGTTGTGGTTTCTAGAGCCTCTGAGGTTCTACTTGATGCGATTGTTGCCTAGCTGGTTTTGCCTAGATTTGTATGACGCCAATTTGAGTTTTAAAATGAGATATCACAACGTAAACTTTCGACTTAACCTATTGAACGTCTGGTATATAAGTAAGGCATCCACCATAGACCATTGGTTTTATGACTTATCCTATTGTGTAACTCCACAGATATATCACACCAATAATTGAAATATACTACAGGTTGAAAACAAACATTATTAATGTCCGATGACTCACATGGCTCTTTAATATTATAGATACTTCTCTCAGGAGAGGCGAACCTATAGCGCTGGGTCAGTGACTGTGTTGCCAATTATGAGGCGTACTCGTCTATGAATGCTTTCGACTGGGTCAAGTGTACGCTTAGGAAGAACAGGAATCCAAACATATGAATGGTATTCACGGGTCTAATTTGAAATGTGTAGAAGAGAAGGAGTTGTGCCGAAGTAAAATATTTGATTAGCTTTGAAAAAATAGCTGTTTCTTTTTTGTGAACATGGTGGCATTCGACACATGTTCATGACACAACGCAATCCCTCTGACTCCGAAATTAGATGACCAAAACGTTCAAAATAGGTTGTTGGCGCTCTAATAATGGGGTTTTTTTTTTTTTCTTGTAAACCGGTCGGGTCTTCTTTGCATTGAAATTAAGAAGATTGGCCGTTACCCATTGCAATATCCTGACGACATCATTGTAATGACGCTAATATAGAACATGTGGTACTTTATAATATAGTACCTGTAGTACTCCATATTAAAAAATCCGACGTCATGCCTTTAACAATAACCCAAAATTAGCGATTTTCTAGGAAAATCTTTTCCCAGTTGACCACTTTTACGGATAAGTTCTTATAGACGATGTTTACTTAGTAAGGTTCTTGGCGCTTTTTTAGAGATATCTTTTGTAACGCTCCGGGAATACTCGTGCAAGGAGGGAGATCCATAGTTTCAGCGTTCTGTAATGGAACGAGTTACAGAACAATCCCTGTGATATCTGTAAAACTGACAAAAGTCCGCTACGCGTCTTCGATACGATAGCGACTGCACTCCCGATGTCAGTGCTGCGTCTTCTATTAGGCGGTTCCTCCTACCTCTGTAAACTACGAAATAGGCCGAGGATGTGCTTAGGAGCAAAGCAAATTTATATTACTATTTACTATTACTATTTATTGGCCTGTAGGAATCCGGAAGTTCATGACCTTGTGGGGGTTCTTTATATTACATGGAGAACCAACCCACAATTCCAAGCACAATTTCCGCCTTATTTCGACCGCTTCAGCGTGTCATATTATCCCCTATTCCACCGTTCGTGCTATTCACCTGGAATACCATATTTCCCAAAGGACGCTTAGCTAAACTCATTATCCTATGCAGATAATGCATAATTGAGTTTAGCTACCCTTTTTGCCATACGCCCTGTGAGTAGGGCGTTAGAATATACTCACAGCTAGGCCAGCTTGTCGTAAGAGGCGACTAAAGGCCGAGTGGTAGCCGGGGTCCCAACGCCCTGTGCGGCCGGTGAAATACCACCCCATCAAGCTATAGACTCCGTGAAATGGTCGGGAGAAATCCCTGGCTTTCTTTCGGAGCTTGGCTGATGGACCGGTTCGAGAAAAGGTTGGTTAGGTGGTAGTCGGTCCCAAGGTGAGATACCACCCCGTCACGCTGTACATTCCGCGATATCGCCGAGAGAAATCTTCGACGGTGTTTCAGATGTGTGGCTGATGGCCCGGACTGACACCGGGATAAGTCATGATGGTGCCTTCTGATATAAGGAATTCCGGAGGTAAACTAGTCTCCCATTCGGATCTCCGGGGGGGACTATGTCAGGGTCATGATAAATAATGGAACTTTAAAAGGTTCGTTATCGTATAACCGGGCTCGCTCTCGAGGCCCGGCCCACGCTCGACTGGTGACGGCATTTTGTAACATCAGGGGCATCGGTTTCACCAATACGAATGTAAACGCCGTCCACCAATATTTGCAAACAACGAAACCTGATATCCTTGCCCTAACTGAGACCCAGGTCGATTCGTCAAGTGATTCGACATATCTTCGTTGCTCAGGATACGACTTGCATTCGAGATTCCGTTTTAAGTGCGGAGTCTGCGTTTTCGCGCGGTCCAACCTGGCTTGCCAGCGGGTGGAGGCGTTGGAACCCAATAATATGGACATCATATGGTTGAGGCTCGTACTGAGGAATTCTGTTAAATTTCTTTGTTGTCTTTACTGCTCCCCGAATGACGATCGACCGGCGACATTCTTCGAACATCTTTCATATACCGTCGACTGGATACAGATCAACCACCCAGCTTCTGAAATGGTTGTCCTTCGCGATTTCAATGTGCACAATTCCGACTGGTTGTTACATTCTAACAGAACCGACGAGGCTGGGAGGCTGGCGGAGATGTTTGCTGTAGGCCACAACTTGACTCAACTCGTGGGGGAACCAACGCGAGTGCCCGATGCCCGAGGCGATTATGCGAACACCCTGGATCTGTTTTTGATACCCGAACAGAGTATTTATACCGTAGAGGTTTCTGCGCCACTGGGAAACTCAGATCACTGCTTGGTATCTGTCGCGCAAGCACTTGCATATCAAGCGAATAACCGCCCTGGGCAGATTCGCCATGTATGGAAATATGGGGCTGCTGACTGGGAAGATATGCGAGATTTCTTCGCATCCTTTCCATGGTCCGAGGTGTGCTTCGGAAACTCCGATGTTAACGCTTCCGCGGAGTCGGTATCAGACATTATTCTTCTGGGGATGCAGATGTATATTCCACATTCCATCAAACGAAGTTCGTCTGATAAACCTTGGTTTAATAAAAAATGCGAGCAAATTACAGCGGCAAAAAATAGAGCTTTTAAGCAATGGCGCTCTAATCCCACCGATGTTAACAGAACGAATTTTGTTAGAATCAGAAGCTCGTGCAACCAGACGATTGATACCGCGAAGAAAGCTTACAACGACAGGGTGATCAATAAGCTCCTTCGGTGCCCAACTGGTTCGCGCTCCTTCTGGTCAATGGCAAGGGCTGTCAGCGGTAACTTCGCATCCTCCTCTTCCCCCCCGTTGGTGACAGACAGCGGGACATTAGCCACCAATCCAAAGGATAAAGCTAATGTATTCGCGAATTTATTTTCTGCGAATTCAAACCTCGATCCCGGCCTTTTGGAGCCACCTGTGATCTCGCCGGTACAGTCTTCGATGCGGGATGTGAGATTTCGTCCGCGCACTATTCAACGCATTCTACGTGAACTGGATTGTAGGGAGGCAACCGGCCCGGACGGAATACCAGCAATAGTCCTTAAGAACTGTGCTCCAGAACTATCGCCGGTTCTTGGCAGACTCTTCCGGCCCGGACGGAATACCAGCAATAGTCCTTAAGAACTGTGCTCCAGAACTATCGCCGGTTCTTGGCAAACTTTTCCGCTTATCTTATGCACGGAGGACCTTTCCTGCTTGCTGGAAAATCGCTCGAGTTCAGCCAATCCCAAAGACGGGAAAAAAGTGTGTCCCACAAAATTACCGTCCGATAGCATTACTCTCTATTTTATCTAAGGTAATGGAAAAAGTCATCAATACAGAGTTGGTTAAGTATTTGGAGTGCAACGGTCTTCTGAATGAACGTCAATACGGATTCCGTGGCAGGCGGTTCACAGGAGACCTTTTGACACTTATAACCGATATATGGACATCTGCGATTGAACGGCATGGTGAGTTAAGGGCGGTCGCATTAGATATCTCCAAGGCTTTTGGCCGCGTTTGGCACGGGGCATTGCTGAGCAAACTACGTCCATATGGACTTTCCCAACAGCTTTGCGACTGGACGAGGAGCTTCCTCGAGAATCGATCGATCCGGGTTGTTGTGGACGGCGAGTGTTCGGATCTGTATCCTGTCAATTCGGGGGTGCCCCAGAGTTCTATTTTGGCTCCAACCTTGTTCTTGCTTCACATAAATGATTTGTTGGAGACAATGGATAACAAAGTGTTCAGTTTTGCGGATGATAGTACGGTTGTTTCCTCCTTTTCGAGTGATCGGCCGATTGGTGCATCAACGTCGCACCAGCTGAGATGTAGACAGATTGACTCTCTGAATCAGGATCTAGATAAGGTCCTGCAGTGGGGAAAGGCCAATCTTGTCGACTTCAACGCAACAAAGATCAAGTATACAACATTCACAAAGAAAACTGGATCATCGGTTCCACAGCTGATGATGAGTGGCCGGGCCCTCGAGGCTGGGGAAAGTTTGAAATTGCTCGGCGTCACGGTCTGTGGGAATGTATCATGGCATAAACACGTATCGGGCATCGCCAGATCAGCCTCAGGAAAACTGAGTTATCTTTTTAGAGCCAAGAGGTATTTTACCCCGGCCCAACTTCTTCTCCTATATAAATCCCAAATTAGATCCGCGCTCGAATATTGCTCTCATCTTTGGAGCTCGGCTCCTAAACATACCCTCGACCTACTTGAGAGCGTACAGAGACGGGCGATCCGCCTGGTCGGGGACTCGGTGCTGACGTCGGGACTACAGTCGCTATCACATCGAAGGCGCGTAGCCGACCTCTGTCTGTTTTACAGATATTATCACGGGTGCTGTTCTTCGGAGATTCTTGGATTGTTCCACGCAATTCGGTTTATAAGCGCTCCACAAGACAATCCGACGGATCGCACCCGTTTGTGATTCATCTCCCGACGGCGCGATCTTCCCTGTATCAGAACTCGTTCGGTTACAGAGCGGGGAAGCTGTGGAACTGCCTTCCCACGCAAGTGTTCCCGGAGCGTTACAACCTGCAACTGTTCAAAAAGAACTGCAACAGTTATTTGATGGCATCTCGGGGCGCCCACTCGGCGCTATAGGTTCGCCTCTCCCGAGAGAAGTCTAATAAAAAAAAAAATTAAAAAAAATTCCTCTAACCATGAGATTTCCACCGGAAATTTCATTCATGTTGGTTAGCAACAACCAAGTTGAATCAAACGACGCGGTTGCAGCATTATTCAATGGCTTGGGTAATTACCAACATTCCTTAGCGTTTTTCTCACGGTGCCGTTTCCCTAGCCGATGTAGCGTCCTATCGATTTTCATCAGATCATCCATTCGCTTGGGATCAATGATCTCTTTTCGCAGGTGAATAGCACCGGCTACATTTCCTCTCCTCCATAATTCTGTTTCCATGCGGTTCAAAGCACTCTGACATCACCACAGCCGTAACACTAGGGCAGTAGATCATGTTCAGAAGCTGCATTTGATACCAGCACACACAACCAAGCCACCCCGAGATCACAGTACATCGTGTTTCTGTTCTCTCATTCTACCACGTTCGTTGATTATCAATTAACCGAAGCTACCACACTTCGACGGGCGTGACGGTGAGGGAGCAGAGGCGTGATCTCTTTTGGTTGTCCCTTGTGCAAAATCGAGAACACAGAATTTCACCCCTAACCAAGTCAGTCGCATCTCAACCACTGCCACAGGAGGTCACGCCGCTCGAGGCTCATCAGAATTTCGCGTTTATTTTAGTCAGTCATTATTCAATCCCCATCGCGGGCAGACACGCTTCCACAAGTGTCTTAAACGCCATCCAACATACTCACCACAGTAGTCTCAAAAGGTTTTTAGTTCCTTATGTATTATTGGTCTAATCGTACTTTTATTATAGTTACATTGTGTCGTGATCCCTTCATGTGTAAATACTGATATAATCTATTTCGTGTGAATCTAGTGATAGTTTATTTCAATGTAAAATAAAAGGAACCCTAATAATAAAAAATAAAAAAAATAAAACATAAACAACTAAACCAAGTGCGTTCCATTTATTAACTTCCTCCTGTGAACAATTTTTCTGTGGACAAGTGTTGAGATAAAAGTGGAAACCGTGCCCATGTTGGGCATCATACATATCACCCTCACAACCCCACCGAGTCGACTCCGCCATCGTTCCCGGTCCTGTGCACTCTCCTCCCACGTTTGACCATCTGATCCAATATCCTCAAGGTCAAACCTAACATTGTCCTCCCATCGCCGTCGCGGCCGTCCTACCGGTCTCTTTGCCGTTTGTCTACCGTCAAGAATTCTATGCACGGTCCTACCAGTGTCCATTCGCGCCACATGTACGGCCCATCTCAATCTTCGCGACTTGATTACTATTGTAGGTTTGCGGTGTAGGTCTTCCAATTCGTGGTTGTGGAGTTTCCTCCATTGCCCTGCCTCCTCGTCATATTTACCTCCAAAGATACCCCTTACAACTTTATTCTCGAATATGCGGAATTTGTTTTCTTCTCGTTTTGTAAGATCCCATGTTTTGTATACGTATAGAACAATCGTCACGATTATGGTTCTATAGACATGGAGCTTTATATTACGTGATAGCAGTTTGGATTTCAGCAGTTTACTGACTGCGTGTTGCGGGAGTGTAGTCGTTTATTGATTTCCTTCGGCATTTCGTTACTGGCCGTCAGTATTGTTCCCAGATATTTAAATTCTTTAACTTTTTCAAATATCTTGCTCTGACGTTTATATGTGTTCCTTGAGGTCCACCTACTCTCGCTGTATTCATGTATTTTGTTTTGTCTTCATTATTTCTAGGCCCACCTCTTTTGCCGCTTGCATGATGATGCAAAGCAATCTGGTCTAATTTGAAATTTGTACAGGAAAAGAAGTGTTAATACGTGTTACCCACAGATCGTGACGCTAAGCAAATTTATGCTTCCTATAGATTCAAGGGCCCAGCCATTAATCGTGAGCTGTCCAGCCGACGATTCATTGTTCCTTAAGAACGTTGTATATTGCGATGCCATTGCATTAAAGTTGACTAGATTAGCATTTCCCCATTATAGAATTTTATATATATTGGGCTGCATCTACATCATATTTTTAGTATTCTTTCTGGGCCGATTGATTTTAAACACCCGGCGTCGAGGATTGAATTCGCCTCATTTGTGACAAAAGTTGCTCTGTTGGCGTCCGTGTGAGTTGGGCGCCATTGTTTAAAAGCTCAATTATGTTCCACGATAGTCTGTTCGGACTTTTTATAAAACCAAGGTTTAGCGAATGGATTTCGTTTGATGGAATACGGAATGTGAAACTCCATACCGAGAAGAATAATATCCGTGACTGACTCTGCACAAGCGCTAGCATCGGAATATCCAAGGCAGACTTACGACCACAGAATGTATGCGAAGAAATCTCGTAAATCATCCCAGTTAGCAGCTCCGTATCCCCATACTCGGCGAGGCTGCTTAAGTACGTTATTCGTTTGAGATGTAAATTATTACGCAACCGATATCAAAAAGTGATCCAAGTTTACCAATGGCGCAGTTGTTTCCATGGTATAAATTTTTAACTCGAATGACAGAAATATATCGAGGATGTTTTCAGAGTCACTTCGGTCATCCGACACTTCTCCTACAAGCTGACAGAGAACATTGCCATTAACCTCCTATCTCGTCAGTTCTGCTAAAATG
Source organism: Microdon myrmicae (assembly GCA_963931805.1). Taxonomy (NCBI): domain Eukaryota; kingdom Metazoa; phylum Arthropoda; class Insecta; order Diptera; family Syrphidae; genus Microdon; species Microdon myrmicae. The sequence goes on along the minus strand of OZ007502.1, from coordinate 76,835,344 downwards.
TACTAATCAGTTGGAGTCGAGTACGTTGAAGTCGTCAAGAACGACGATTTCGGAAGCCGGATGGTTGATTTGTATCCAGTCAACCGTAGCAAAAGGCCGAAAAGTGTCGCTGGTTGATCGTCATTTGGGGAGCGGTACAGCCAACGAAGCAGTTTGATAGAATTTTTCAGCACGATTTTAATCCGATGATGTCCACGTTATCTGGTTCTAAATCTTACTCCCCTTGAGAGGCGAATTCGGATCGGGTGAAGATGCAGACTCCATCCTTAAAACGTATTCTGGAGTGTAAGTTGTATCCTGCACAAGGAAGATATATCGATGTATTGTCCGTACAAAGTTCTCGGCTGCATTAAGGATTGAATTTACTCGATTAATCTTATCAGAAGACCGTATATGGTAAACGTAAAAATACGTCAAATGTGTTTCTTTGATAATGAAGCGGAAATATCACAAAAATTCCTGTATGAGAGGCCCTATATTGAGCCGAACACCTATGAAGATTCCCCGTCAATGCACTTACCACCATTTAAGGGCATCAGAGATGGAGAGTGACCGATACTCTAAACCCAAGGTTTAATTGATATTTAAAAAAAAAAATTAAACATTAAAGTCCGAACAGAGTATGGTGAAAAAAAAAAACTTTTAAAAAATGACGCCCAAATCCCACGGAGGCCAAGAGGGCGAATTTTGTCAAAATCAAAAACAGTAGCAATCAAGTGACTGATACCTCGACGGCGGTTGTTTAAAAATGTTCAGTTGACACCCGCCACCCTATTGAAGTGTTCAAGCCGGATACGCAGACTCAAAAGAAAAATAATAAGTTGCTCGTGGAATAGCGTTGATTTCTGGTATGTTTGGTTTATTGTTTTCGGATTACCTTCAGCTTCCTCGACGTGACAGCAAAAATCGTCCCATTCAGGTAATCCAGTTCTCATCGCAACTGGAGCTATGTCATCTGTTGACCTTCCTGGTTGATAGTGTAATTTGATACACTCGATGCTTCCTTTTCCACGCTGTAGAAAGCTGTAGGAACTAAGCAAATGAAATCCTCCCAATTGTTGGCGTTAAGATATTCACACTGCGACCGCAACTACAAGAAACGAAACAATAACTCATACGACGGTTGCCTCTTATGTTTCGGGATTTGGCAACCCTAGTGTTGCAATCCGGCAATTGACAGCTCTGTCGTAAAGTTCGACATTTTTGAGGTTATACGCACTCAGAACGTTTTGACATACGAGCGCTATTTGTGTTGTTTACAGTAACTTAAAAGATTCATTTCGGCCCAAAAATGGAATTAAATCGTCAACATTTCCGTGCCATTATTGTTTACAACTTTCGGTGTGGATTAACTCAGCAACAGTACATGGATGAACTTAATTCAATTTTTGGCGATGAAGCTCCATCAAGGACCAGTGTTTATCGATGGTATGGTGAATTCAATCGTGGTCGTAGTTCACTCCAAGATGAATTTCGTGAAGGTCGTCCAAAATCAGTTGTTGTTCCGAAAACCATTGATGCTGTGCGCGAACTGATATTGGAAGATCGTCATGTGACCTATCGTGAGATTGAGACAACCTTAGGCGTTAGTGGGACCAGCATACATTCAATATTGCATAAACATTTGACTGTAAAAAAAAATTGTTCGCGTTGGATCCCACACAATTTGTCAATCGCTCAAAAAAAGGCTCGTATCAATTGGTCGAAAGAAATGCTCAAAAAATACGGTCGCGGTGCTTCGAAACACGTCTATGACTTCGTGACAGGTGATGAATCGTGGATTTACGCGTATGAGCCCGAAAGTAAACAGCAGTCGACTGTCTGGGTGCTTCAAGATGAGCCAAATCCAACAAAAGTTGTTCGCGCACGAAGCACTTCCAAGCAAATGGTCGCCTGTTTTTTCGGAAAAACTGGACATGTCGCAACCGTACCACTAGAACAACGCAGAACAGTCAATTCTGAGTGGTACACAACCATTTGTTTGCCAGTTGTCTTCCAAGAAATCAGGAAAACCAACCGCCGAAGACGGATCACTCTTCACCACGACAATGCGAGCTCTCACACATCGGCTGCGACAACTGCATTTTTGAGCACCCAAGACATCGATTTGATGGGTCATCCGCCGTATAGTCCTGACTTGGCACCGAATGACTTCTTTTTATTCCCGTACGTAAAAAACAAACTGAGAGGTCAACGTTTTTCGACACCTGAAGAAGCGGTTGCTGCGTTCAGAATGCATGTGTTGGAGATACCTCAATCAGAGTGGCAAAAGTGCTTCGACAATTGGTTCAAACGCATGCAAAAGTGTATAGATCTTCATGGGGAATATTTTGAAAAACAATAAAGTGATTTTCGATGATCAATATTTGTTTTTGTTCTCTAATCCCGAAATATAAAAGGCAACCCTCGTACAAGATTCCTTTTAATTTGATTTATAATACGATTTAAAACCACGTTGAAAGTAAACGATACATCACAAACTGCTCCTCATTTAAAAACGATTGGAATTACACCAAGTAGCAAAAACAAACTGTCTAACACCAACCGTCATCTCCAAACGTTATCAAAACAACAGGTGCTGAAAGCACCGTATACAAAAAGGTCAAAAACATTGTGAACACCGTACAGTAGTAAAACAAGCACTGTAAACAGTAACATGGAAACGTCAGACGAATAGACAATTTTGCTTTTGTCTATTCAGCAATAGGTGGCGTTCCGTGTGGTATGTTTTTTCGGAATGGTGTAATGTGGTATATGTTGCGGAACTGCAACATAGACCCTTAATTTTAAGTATCTTCAGAAAAAATAGCCTCTCAAAGTAAGATCCGGCTACGCGGGAACATTTCAATTACTCCTCTTTGTGTCACGAGTTTGTCAGAAAACACCTCGTTCGGCTTCAATTCTTGTATCAGGTGAACTTTATATGTTTTGAGATACAAATGTTTAAGGTTTTTAAGTATAGGAGTCAGTTGTTATGGAATTTGTCTCACCTAAAACGTTGAATAACATCCGGTGTCATCGCTGCCTTCGATCGGCAATTATTCTCACTGTTGTGTCAAACAGTGTGATCCATTTACGAGCCGACTGCCTGTTGGATGCGTGGCTAATGTCTCGTAAACCAAAGTGAGTTCGATACATCCGTCTCGAAATCGTTACACAATAATTGCTTACATAATACGTGCGAACACAAAACGCACGTAACACTCCCGTGGATGGCTCCATTTATACTAAAAATCCTACGGACTATCGGGTTCAACGACACCTGCATATATTTGCGAAATATACGAAACAAATTACGAACGGAGTTAAGGCCCATCGGGGACATATCGAATTACTGCAATAAAAATGAAATTCATACATTACAACTCCTGGGCGTTTATGTATAATTGATTGCAATATTTTACTGTACAACTGCAATAAATTTCACACTGTTACAATTTTTGAACGGCTTGTACCATGGCCGCCATATGTTCCCGAAAGAGAAATGTTTACCGGTTGTTTACCGATATGTCAAACTATTTAGGTCTCGGCGTGAATGACCTTAAGAAAGTTTTCTTCCTGAATGGAGCAAGATACCCCAGCGTCACATATGGTGCCTTCTTCGACAGATTCACAGCCAAAGTCTACGCCTATACACATCATATCGCAAATTATAAATAGGTTGTAAAATATTTTTGAGATTTGCCAGTTCACCCGAGTAAAATTTGTTAAGGTATAACAAAAATTATAGCATTTTGAAAAGTTATCAGTTTAATTGGACCATCCTGTATACAGTTTCTGTTACATAAATACAGTCCATAATGAAAGTCTATTTTCCTTTGAGCTCACTATACTTTTTTTTTTATTACTCTTCTCTCAGGACACGCGAACCTATAGCGCGACACGGCGCTTCGAGATGCCCCCAAATAACTGTTGCAGTTCCTCTTGAACAGTCGCAGGTTGTAACGCTCCGGAAACTTCCGCATGGGAAAGGAGTTCCACAGCTTCCCCCTCTGTAAGGGAACGAGTTCTGATGCAGGGATGTTCACGCCGTCCGGAGATGAACCGCAAACTGGTGTGATCCGTCGGATTGTCTTGTGGAGCGCATATAAACCTGTGATAGCGACTGTAGTTCCCACGTCAGCGCCGTGTCCCCGACCAGGCAGATCGCTCGTCTCTATATGCTGTCAAGTATCTTGAGGGCATGTTTAGGAGCGGGGCTCCAAACATGAGTGCAATATTCGAGCGCTGGTCTAATTTGGGATTTATACAGGAGAACAAATTGGGTTGGATTAAAATATTTCTTGACTTTAAAAAGATAACTCAATTTTCCAGAAGCTGACCTGGCGATGTTCGACACGTGTTTATGCACCGATATATTCCCACAGACCGTGACGCAGAGCAATTTCCAGCTTTTGCCACATTCGAGGGCCTGTCCATTCATCATCGTCTGCGGAACCGATGATCCACTTTTGTTTGTGAATGTTGTATACTGTGTTTTCGTTGCATTGAAGTCGACGAGATTGACCACTTCCCAATGCAGGACCTTATCCAGATCATGATTCTGAGAGTCGATCTGGCTACATCTCTGCTGGTGCGATATTGATGCACAAATCAGCCGATCACTCGAAAAGCGGAAACAAGCGTACTATCATCCGCAAAACTGAACAAGTTGTTATCCGTTGACTCCAACAAATCATTCATGTGCAACAAAAACAAGGTTGGAGGCAAAATAGAACCTTGAGTCACCCCGGAATTAACAGGATACAGATCCGTGCAATCGCCGTCTACAACAACTTGGATCGACCAATTTTCGAGGAAGCTCTTCGTCTAGTCGGAAAGCTGCTGGAAAAGTACGTATGAACGAAGTTTGTTCAGCAATGCCCCGTGCCTGGTGCGGTCAAAATTCCTGGAGATATCCAATGCGACCGCCCTTGACTCACCATTCCTCTCAATCCCAAATGTCCATACATCGGTTATAAGGGTCAAAAGCCTTCTACGGAATTCATATTGACGATCATTCAGAAGTCCGCTGCACTCCAAATACTTACTTAACTCAGTATTGATGACTTTTTCCACCACCTTAGATAAAATAGACATAGTAACGCTATCGACTGGTAGTTTTGTGGGAGACACTTTTTTCCCGTCTTTGGGATTGGTTGAACTCTGGCGGTTTTCCAGCAGGCAGGAAAGGTCCTCCGTGCATAAGATAAGCGAAAGAGTCTACCAATAACCGGCGATACTTCTGGACCACAGTTCTTAAAGAATATTGCTGGTATTCCGTCCGGGTCGTTTGCCTTCCTACAGTCCAGTTCACGTAGAATGCGTTGAATACTACGCGGGCGAAACCTCACATCCGCGTTGTCCATCACCAACGGGGGGGAAAGAAGAGGAAGTGAAGTTACTGCTGACAGCCCCTGCCATTGACCAGAAGGGATGAAAACCAGACGGGCACTGAAGGATTTTATGGTCATTCTGTCGTTGTGAGGTTTCTTCGCTGTATCAATAGTCTGGTTGCAGGCGTTTGTGATTCTAACTAAATTCGTTCTGTTAACAATCTGTGGAATTGGAGCGCCATTGTTTAAAAGCTCTCTTTTTTGCCGCTGTAATGTGCTTGCATTTTTTATTAAACCAAGGCTTGTCAGATGAACTTCGTTTGATAGAATGTGAATTGTAGATCTCCATCCCGAGAAGAATAGTATCTGTGACCGACTCCACACAAGCGTTAACATCGGACTCTCCGAAGCACACTTCAGATCATGGAAAGGATGCGAAAAAATCTCGCAAATCGCCCCAGTTAGCAGCCCCATACCTCCATACATGGCGAAGTTGCTTAGGTCGGTTATTCGCTTGAAATGCAAGTGGTTGCGCGACAGATACCAAGCAGTGATCTGAGTTTCCCAGTGACGCAGAAACCTCCACGGTATAAAGACTCGGCTCGGATATCAAAAACACATCCAGGGTGCTCGCGTAATCACCTCGTGTATCGGGCACTCGCGTGGGTTCCTCCACGATTGAGTCAAGTTGTGGCTAACCACAAACATCTCCGCCAGCCTCCCAGCCTCGTTGGTTCTGTGCACATTAAAATCACCAAAGACAATAATTTCAGAAGCCGGGTGGTTGATCGGTATCCAGTCGACGGTCCATGAAAGATGTTCGAAAAATGTCGCTGGTCGATCATCATTCGGGGGCGGTAAAGGCAGCAAAGAAATTTAACAGAATTCCCCAGCACGATCCTCAACCATATGATGTCCATGGTATTGGGTTCCAACGCCCCCATCCTGTGGTAAGCCAGATCGGACCCCGGGAAGTCGCACACTCCGCCCTTAAAACGGAATTTCGAATGCAAGTCTTATCCTGAGCAACGAAGATATGTCGAATCACTTGACGAATCGACCTGGGTCTCAGTTAGGGCAAGGATATCAGGTTTCGTTGTGTGCAAATATTGCTGGACGTCGTTTACATTTGTATTGGTGAAACCGATTCCCCCGATGTTACAAAAGATCGTTACCAGTCGACGTCGACAGAGCTTCGAGAGCGACCCCGATTATGCGGTGACGAATTTCTTAAACTTCCTCCTGACATAGTGCCCCCAGAGATCCGAATGGGAAACTAGTTTACCTCCGCAATTCTTTATTTCGGAAGGTACCATCATGAGTTATCTCCTTGTCAGTCCAGGCCATCATCCGAAACACCGTCGAAGATTTCTCCCGACGATATCGCGGAATGTACAGCGTGACGGGGTGGCATCTTACGTTAGGACCGACTACCACCTAAACCAACCTTTTCTCGAACCGTTCCATCAGGGATTTCTCCCGACCATTTCACGGAGCCTATACGAGTAACGTGATGGGGTGGTATTTCACCTGCCGACATGGCGTTGGTACCCTACCTGCCAGTTGGCCTTTAGTCACCTCTTACGACAAACCGGCCTAGCTGTGAGTATATTTCTAACGCCCTACTCAGAGGGAAAACTGCTACAACAATGGCATCTGTACCAGCGGAATTTAAACTATTACTACATTGTGGAAGTATCCATTGATCATTGTTTTTGTTGGTAAACAAGCAGTAGCTGATAAATTATTCTACATTTCAAGCCGAAATAGAATATTTTTGCAATTTCAGACACAAGGAGACTACTGTACCAAATGAGTCGAGCTTCTATTTATGTACATCGAATAATACAGCGAAAAGCCTGAATCAGTCTTATTCATGTACGACTGGAATAATTCCCTGTGCTTTTGTGAAGAATATGGAAAGCTCTGTCTCATTAACCACACCATGGCTCATAGTTAATAGAAGTTCAGCCATCAGTCCAGTTCCTCCTCTTTTCCACATATTTCGTGCTGATATTATATCAGTTGGGCCTTTCTTCAAAGCAACGAACTTTCGATAGTGTTTAACTTAAAACGTACTATTTCATTGAAGTTCGGTGATTTATTTCCATATCCTTTGTTTGACTTATATTTCAGTTTGAGGTATATTAATATTTAATTTCGCCATATACTATAAGATCGTGGATCTACGCTGGTATTGCATGATCTGGCAACGCGGCTATGCTTGTGTGGTTCGACTGAAGATCGATCATTTGAATTGTCCCGTATGTTACAATAATTTTTGAAGTGAACCAGTGCGTGCTCTCCGAGGAAATAAAGCAAATAATACAAAAATTCCAAGTTTTGATTAAAAGAGGCTCAACATTGCAGACATTGTATCGAACAACGTTCCTGCCGATCATCAGAACGATATACATGACAGCATTCTATGATTTGAAAAAAACAGCAACTGACATAAAGTTGCACAATCCTTAAAATTGAATATTTCATCAATTGATGTAACAACCATGGTTGAACCTCCATAATAAAACAAACATAAAAATTGATGTACTGACATTAAACATTCGGTAAAATCGGACATAAACTATTTGTATATCTACTTGTTAAAATGGTTTGCGAGGACACCAACATTACTCTCATCTTTTCTTCTTGCAATTTGCTAGTTAATATTTTGAGACGTTAAACGGGCCTGCAGTGTTATTACCCTAGGACCCAGATGTACATCAATGTATATCTGCAGGTCGTCTAGTAGCACACAGAGTTGCTTATATACGAGCTAGTTAATATGCGATGAGCGAATGAAACTTAATTACGCTCCACTGATATGCACACGTTCAGGTTATTACAAGATATAATTACTGGCTAATACATACTGATTTACAGCCGACCTTTCAAACTCCATGACATAAGCGCCACGAGTGTACTTTATTTTTCGCTGTATGTTAAAATTGGAGCGTATGAAAACGATTATCTTACAACCCACATGGTCACACGAATAACTAGCCAATCAATCAATAAATACAGATCAGTTGCTAATTGACTGTCTATTAATTAGAGAAAAATAAGAAAAACCTTGAAACAACACTGGATACCCATGGTATCATAGTGATGCATGGAAGTTATACCGACAAGCTAGACGTATATAGCAATTTAACTGAGAGCGACATATGTGGGAAATTTCTTTATATACGTTTGTGATATAACAAGAGAAGTCGTATTCAAATTCTCTAAGGATGTGGCGTGTGATACTGAAGTGCGAAACTTTGAATACGCTCAAAGTCTATTCGATTATCACATACACTGGCCGCAATAAAAATCGAATGGTTTTATAATTCATATGAGATCAAACATTCCGAAATATTTTCGGTTTGTCGCCTCAGTTTTATACAAATGTGGAGTGTGTTTTTGATCATTAGTCGTATCTTCAGGGTTTCTAATAAATTTGTGATGACAGATCTTATGGCTCTGGATTATGTCCTCTGACATTCACCTGCACATAAATTTCCTCCTTAAAAGCCATTCAAGGGCAATACCTTCACCATAAGCATTGTCAGGCGTTCGTATTTTAACAGCAATATTTCTATTAACTAACAACAATGTTGTGTTCCTAAAACCCTAATCTTTCTGCATTCATATCGAAATCCATAACATTTTTCAGTTGGAAATATAAAATGAACTCTCGCACTTAATATTCAATTGGGAATTGAATTATTCATTAAATATTTTGACCATCTTAAAAGATTTTCGGCATTTCGTTTTAAGTTCAATTTTGAGCAATATGCTTCAGAGGTTGGATATAAAATAATAAAATAACAAGCAGAGGAACTAGTGCGTTTTATTTTAAATTAAAACACAAATCTCCGATTACCAGCCTTGTCTCTTGGCAACAAAGAAGCACGGTGCTGACCGCTGCTTAAAAACAGACTCAATTAACCATTACCTCCTTCCAAATCGCACTTCCTGCTTCTTTGAAATGAAATGCCATCGAATCTATGATCTTTTACTCGTCGTAACATGGTTAAATGCTGAACACAACTATTCATTAGTGTTGGTAGATGTTAACGCACGTAAAACGTTATGTGTTATCGCATACTATTGCTCGTGACATAATCATCATCATCATCATCGGCACTACAACCGGGAACCGGTCTTGGCCTTATTTAGCAAGTCCTGAGGCTTGTTAAATTTTCCATAATGATTGATTTTTTTCGGGGCAAGGTCATTAGTCTTGCGCCAGGGGCCCCCCGACGGGGAATCGAACCCCGGTCTCCCGGGTGACAGGCGGGTGTACTAACCACTATACTATCGAGGAGCCCGCTCGTGACATAATGATATTACTAAATTTTACACCTGCTCCCTATTGCGCTGTTTACGTGAGACTACTTGCACTGTCGTCGACAAACTTGATATGTTTACAGTAAATTCATTTGAGGTGTAAATCCCAAGATGGGGCTAGTGGTATGTATTCGCGTAAAATTCCCCTAATGTCAGTCTGTATTAAACATCGCTCGTAATATAATTTCACATCGTTGGTTCCAATGTCCACCAACAGAAAAACCCTTAAGGATAAGAAGACAATTAGGCACACACCAGATAAACGCAAATAGTGTAATCATTGTTTGTATGGCACGCCTGCTGGATTTTCTTTCTTCGGAAAAACCACAAATGAAAATCGCTGTAAATACCATCCATTACAATAATTAATCGAGTCTGGTCAAGCGTTAGCATCGGGATCTGTAAAGCAAACATACGACCAGAGAAATTTCATAAATCGTCCCTGAGTGGTACAATATCTTCCTCTATATTTGGAAGGATCGCTTGAATTGACCAATCTTTTAAAAAGCAAGTCAGAATTTTCCAATATGAGGACAGTCCCAGAATTAATTGGTCTGACACATAGATGGTGGTATTTATTAACATATAATGACTGCGCTAGGTAGTACCAACTTTAGAAAGATAAAGTCTCAAGTTTGAAGACGGTACGTTGTTTATTACTTGTGTACCCGCCATCAATAACGAACTCTGTCAGTGAATTTTTAAACATGGAAAAAATTGGTCATCGTTATCTGATTCAATACTTTCATTTGAAAAGACTTAGTGCAACCAATATCAAAGCCGAGCTAGCTTCTACTTTGGGGAGCCTACACCTCCGTTTTCAATAGTGAAGTATTGGGTGGCCGAGTTTAAACGAGGCGGTAAAAGCTGTGAGGATCAACTTCGCAGGGGACTAAAAGTGCACCAGTTAGTTTTTAAATGGTAGGCATTTCAAGAAGAGCTGTACATCACATATTAACTGAACATTTGGACATGAGAAAGCTGTATGCAAAGTGGCGTGTGCTCACCATCGAACAAAAACTGCAGCGTGATATTGTTTCAATCGAGTGTTTGGCCATGTTTCGCTGCAACAAAGCTAAGTTTTAGTGTAGATTCATAACTAAGGGTGAAACATGAGCCCATTACTACACCCCTGAGACGAAGAAACAGTCGAAACAATGGACTGCAGGGGGAAAATTAAATCCAAAGTAGGCAAAGGCGGTTCAATCTGCAGCCATGGTTATGTCTTCTGTTTTTTTGGGATGCGCGTGTTAAGTGTGTCAGTGGCGTCATAGACAAAGATGAGGTACATGTCGTCATTGATGCACTCAAATCAAAAAACGCTATCCAATTCTAAACTCGAATAACCCCCAGAACGACAATGCAATTAATTGCACATTTCAGAGCAATTGACAAATCGCATAAAAACAATTAATTGCATATTACAAAACGATTGCCAAATAATACAAAAGCAATTAATTGCATATTCCGGAACGATTAACAAATCACAGAAAAGCAATTAATTGCATACGAACCACAAAAGAATTAGTTGGGTCGATTTGCAATTGCGAATGTTGAACTGTGCTGCAAATCAATGAAGAAATATTGGCTGACATCACAGTACAAAGCAATTGCGAATTGCAGTTAAATTGCGGAAATTAGATCACTGCGAAATGAAATTGCATTATCGTCATCGGGAGGTGTTGACACCGAGGCGACGAGAAGTGGTAGGAAGAAGTTAGCAGGCGGTCGGTGGTTGGATATAGTAGTGAAGTCCCCTTTGGGAATAAAGAGGGAACGTTTTTTTGTGGTGGAAGTTGAATGAAGAGGTGATCGCAGTAGTGAGTAGTAAAGCATCGAATAGAAACGAGGAGTCTGTAAAGTAAAAGATCAGTGAAGAATAAAGGAGAAATAGGTGGTGAATCAGTGACGTAAGGAAGAAGTACCTAATTGTTTTGATTAATAATAATATATGTGGTCAAGTAAGAATAGCAGCAGTGCAGTTAATGATAAGATACATTAAGAACTCGAGATAAGAAGAAGCACCATTCGCATAGTGCACAGAACAATGATAAAGTGGTAAAGAAGTAGAATAAAAGCTTTTGGCAACAGTAAATGAAATAAACAAGTAAGTTTGAATTTATGTTACTAATATTAAGGATTAAGTTAAGTGAAATTTTGTTAAATAAAGTTTAGAAAAAGTGTAAAGACCAAGAAAAGGAATTTTAGAAAAGATAATAGATAAAAGAAAAGAGTGACTATTATAAACCGGTTTTCATTTATTCCTGGAAAGACTCGTGGAAACCATAACTCGCGTGGTATAATTTTCATTGAATATCTTCTAAAAGGAAAACCATCAATGTCGAATATTATGCAAACTTATTGCAGCATTCAAGTAATGAAATTGGGGAAAAAGTCCGCAGTTGGCGAAAAGAAAGGTGTTGTTCCATCACGACAATGCCCCTGTTCACACATCCTTTATTGTAGTGGCCAAAATCAATGATGTAATATACAAATCACTTCCGCATGTACCCTATTCCCCAGATTTAGCACCCTTGGACTATTTTCTCTTGCCAAACTTGAAAAAATGACACGAACGTAAAAGATTTGCCAACGATGAAGAGGTGATGCTCCAGTAGATCGCTATTCTGAGAAGCTCGACGTTTCTTACTATAAACTATCCATCGAAACTATTAAACATGGCTGGGAAAAGTGTATCGAAAAGGAGACTATGTTGAGAAATAAATTAAGCTCTTGGCAAATATTTTGTGATTTCTTTACAAGCCAATTAATTCCAGGACCGCCCTCGTAGCACAGTCATTTATGCTAAATAGAAGTTTGGCTCAGGGAGCAGAAACAAATCCATTGGTTTCAGAAAATGACCGTTGCTCTTACTAGCTGAATCAGATAACTGTCGTGTGTACAACCACGAAAATTCCTATAATTAACAATAAGTTGTAGTGGTTACCTGGTTCCTCCCTCGGGGTGACCCGCCGATGAATTTTGTTGTGCTCGGCCCAGGTCAGTGCAGCAGCCCAGACACAATCCTGTCTGTGGTGTCCCACTTGAATCGATGATTGTCGCCCTGATTCCAGCAACAAGCAGCTCGTAAACTATCCCGTGTCGGCTCCTCTGGATGTTTTAGTGATTCAGCACTGCTTAGCTATTCTTCATTTGTTGAACAACCGCTGTTAACTGAATGCGTGCTTATTGCGTCCGGAAAGCAACGACAGAGGCCACACAAATTCACGGTGCAAACGGAAACCACAATTTTTTCTTGAATTCACGTTTAATTTTCAAACTTCAATTTTTACATCAATGCTTTTAATTTTACTTTTTACCAACAAAAAAAAAGGGGACAAAAAGGAAAAAAAAGGGCTCTTTCTATGTTCCTCCTTTATAGCTGCTCAACTACTCAACGGAAAATCAACTGTTCCAAAAAACGTTCTTTTTTCTTCTCCGTTGTCAAACGTCAACAACGGAATTCCGAACCGTATCTTTGAAAAAAGGTTAACCCTCCATCTCTCTCGCTCTCCACTCACGTCCACTTCGAAAAACAAATTCGAACTCGAAGAACTGCACGATCCACACCCGAATCAGGGTGGGTTCAGAAACTCACTTCAGGATCGTGCAATTCTTCCACCACCTTACCATCATACTATGTTAAAACAAAATTGTATCAAATGCAAATTATTAAATGATGGTGGTGGCCGACGTACGTAACATAACGAATAATGGTAAAAAATGAAAGGTAACATGTTCTATAAAATTGTTCTAGTTGGAGTTATCCATATTGAAAGGATCTAGACAAGAATATCGTATACGGAGAAGTTGAATTCGTTTAAGGACCTTGGGGTGTGAAAAACGTTCGGTCATGGAAACAATAAGGAAGTTTAAACCTCGTAAATTATTTTTAGCGAAATGATGTCGAAATTGTTGGGTTTTAATTTTCGTTCCTTAAATGGGAATCTGGCATGTCAAGTCACAAGTGTGTGCCTCGGTTAGGGCCGAAATATCAGATATTTATATCAGTTAACCTGAGCCTGATATTACAAATTACAAAATGCCGTTAAAAATTGGCAGTGGAGTGCGAGTAGAGTGGGAGTCGAGTTTTTTACTTATTTTATATTATGATACACAATTAAAGTCCCCCCGGAACATTAAACTGATTCGCGTCCTTTTTGCTAATAAAGCCAATTTCCTAAATCCCCCATATCACTTTTCTTACCTGAAACCATCATTATCCAATCAGCAAAACATGGGTAGACGAGGCTGTCTCTACATAGCGAGACAGTTTAGTCCATCTTCGAACTCCTTTGCAGAAGTTTATCCCAAGTCAATGCTCCTCTATCTGATACAAAAAGTACAACCTATTCACTTGGGAACAGTATGAATATCCGATGAAAAGTGTACATGAGTATACTTGTAAAAATTTGTTACGATAGTTCTAATAGGCATGTATTTAGAACAAACTAAAAAGCGGTGCATTTAAAACAAAGAGAAAGTTAGCAAGCAAAAGCCTCCAGAGGATCTTCAAAGATATATTCACTTGTGGCACATGACGAATCATAAGCTTACTTTGTCTACAGAAAAGAAATCATAATCCTAATTAAACAATATTTAGTTATTAGTAATACGTGCGCGCGAAAGGCTTGTGATAATTTGTGCATCTAAAACTCAATAATCAAATAGAATCGAATTAGAAAGTATAATTTTGGTTGTAATTCCCGGTCAAGCAACTAGAGTTATAACTGTGCTGGCATTTTAAACGAGCACCGATTTCGTGAACACCAAAGTCAGTTTTACATATTTGTCCTTGAAATTAGCACAAGAAAGAGGTATGATAAACACTTAAATGATATCCTCCGGCCAATGCGATTGTGTGACAAATAGGCAACACATGCTTCTTCCAATTTGTTACCCAACTTGTCAAGATTTGATTAAGTTCGTTGCGAACTCTTTTGTTTTGAGCGACATATGTACAATGAAGTAATATCTTTAAACTTCAGTTGTGGTGAACTGATAAATTATGAAACAGCTGCAAAAAGTGGTCACAGAAAATCATATTATAATTAAATTTCCACGATACGTACCGTAACAACTAAAGAAGGTCTAACTTCTTTTATTTACTTTTAATTTTGTTTTTAGGGAAGAAGCGATATGATGTAATAATGATCGAAAGTTTTTAGTATCGTTACAATAAAGAGCTTCATGAAACAGCACTTATTATTGGCACAGAGTAAAGGAAAGATCTACCACTAAACAACTTATACACATGTCAAAAGTTAACAATACTAATTATTAAAAACATGAAGAAATGTCCAGGCGATCCATAACCTACAGCTAAACCGTTGTAAATTTCGTCGAAAACTAATTGAATGAGAAATTTCAAATAAATGGAAGTTCACACTTTTAGACAACCGTCTATATGGGCTCTATGTGGGACGAGCACACTCGCATAGGCATTTGAAAATGAAAATATACCTCCATGCTTGAATACACATCGAGTCTTACTACGTCGTATGTGCAGTGCTGTACTACTTTTTCTTTCTCTTTCGTCATCACTTTTACTTTCGTTTCGTTGTAGCCACTTTCGCCAGAAGCCGCACTAAAAGAGAAGCAATATACATTCGTAGGCAAATAGTTTTTCTTTTACAATACATTTAATGTACAACTTAAATATCAATACCAACAACGACTTAATGAGAATAATTACAATTTATCGATGCCACGTTTGTTGTGGGGGCGATGACCCAGCTAATATAGGTCCCGATGCCTGTGATGATCCACTAAAAGCTCCAAATGATCCACTCAATACCAGATTAGTAACACCAGCAACCAGTGATGAAACAACTTGTTTGATAAATCCAAAGGAATCAGACTTATTCATCTCCGGTGCTGAGCCACCCAATTCTTCACTCTCGCCTTCGCTGTCAGACTGTCCGTTCTTTGCTTGCATAAAACCCCGCAGTAGACTCTTTAAGAAGATCATAGGCTGTGGTGGTTTATCGTCATCTTCAGGATCCTTTAAATAGAAAAAGTGTACATGTTACTAAGAGACAAAAATGTGTACAATCAAAAATAATAAAAGCAAATATGACAAGTACGGCACTTAATGATGCAACTACAGTTCCTAGAAAGCCACCGATAAATTTTCCATTATTTATCTGAAATAAAATCATTTAATTAATTCAGTTCTGTCTGCGAACTCTGTCAATTTACTGCTCCTCCACCGCCCGATAGGCCATCGAATGCGACTCCCACGTACTCTCCTAAGACGACACCAAAATTTCGGTTACCCTTAGAGGGAATGGAAACATTGTTTATCGATAATCGAGACAATTGTTATGCATCTTACCGCCAGTAAGCCAGCTATTAATGAGGTTCCTGTACTTAAGAGCGTCTCAATATCCAATCCCCCAGGCTAAAGAAAAATACTAATTCAATGGAATATATCAAAAGTTGGTTTGCCAAAAAGTATATTTACTCCGAATAGTTGTGAAACAAGGCCTGTAATTGCGCCCACCAAGGCACCTACATCAGATCCTCCTTCGCTCTAAAAGTCACAGTTTAGAGAATGTCATGTATTACTGATGTATATGATAACTCACACTCAAACCGGCAATTACTCCAAGCAAACCGCCAGGTGCCGAAGCTCCTCCGAAATCACTTTCGTCTGAATCTTCTATTTGCTCATTATTTCTGGGTTCCTTTAGTGGAAGCGTAAAAGAAAATGGCCATTGACTATCAGGGTTATTCAAAAACAAATTGTTCAAATGTATGTCCAATTGAAATGGAAACACTATAACATTTGTCTTGATGTTTGAAATCCTCACCGAAAAGGAGAATACATAAAAGGGATGTTTCCAGTCAGGGAATAGGTTGACCTTAAAATTAGTTGTTGATAAATATTATCTTGTTGCGCAAAACGCTTGGATTGATACTCTAACATATACCTTACTAATAAAGCCTCCTTTTCTTAATTTTTTTTTTTTTTTTTTTTACACTAGCGCCCCACAAAAGGGGATTTTGGAGTACCCTTAAATGTCAGAACACAGTGCGAGCGTATGGAGAAGAAGTGGATAAGGAAAGGAGGTATCGATGTACATTGGTCTTAATTGCCTGGACATCACAACGGCGAGGAAACACATGATCAGGCAAAACATTACACATTCGTGTGGTTCGGCTAAAGAATGGCTCTCTATGCCTGAAATTGACTTTCAACGTGAACTGATGCGCATTCTCAGATTGACGGGTATCGCCGGTAAAATGTCTGAGGAGGTGGAACACATCCAGGAAGTTCAGTTGAGCAACGACCGTGGTAATACCTATAGAAAAGAGATAGGCATGATACGTTGCGCCTGTGTTCTAACGACGGAATTGATCGACTTACAGCTGAGTTCCAAATAAGTTTCACTGCTCGTTTTTGCATCCTGTCGAGCATGTGTAGTGCAGTTTTGGGTGCGCCTGACCAAATATGGGAGTTGAACTCAATTTTTGGACGAACATATGCCTTGTAAATAGTGGCCAGGTTGGATGGAGTGAAGTGTCTTTTGCATCTCTTAAGGAACCCCATACATTTGGCTGCACTTTTCGCAGCTTCAAATATGTGGTCATTCTAATTAAGAGTCTAATTAATTCGATTGCCGAGGATTGATAGTTCCTTGGCTTCGTCGATGCAAGTGCCGTTCATAGACAGTGTATTTACTTTAGGGCTCGCCTTTGACGAGAAGAGACAGCACCGAGTTTGTTGGGTATTGAATTCTACTCGGTTAGATAATCCCCACTGATATATCTTGTTGAGATCTGAATTCAATATATCAAGCATAAGTTGATGGTTGGTAGTGCCGTTCGAAGCGTTTGGACGGGAGTGTTCGTATGAGTATGAGAAACTCAACGTGCTATCATCAGCAAACGAGTGAATTGAGTTGTGAGTAATTGACAAGAGCTCATTTATAAAGATGAGGAAGAGAGTGGGTGAGAGTACGGAAACCTGGGGAACACCTGCATTAATTTGATGGGAGACAGATTTGATACCATCAAGAACCACTTGAATTAAACACCCAGAAAGATAGTCTCTTGTCGATTGGATCAGGGAATTATCCACTCCATATGAATCCAATTTTGACAAAAGGGCAGGATGCCAAACTCTGTCGAAGGCTTTTGAAATATCCAATGCTTTCACTGAGCTAGTGGATGGAATGGTTCCACTTTTCGATAAGGTACGCCATTAGATCTCCTGTAGACCTCTTGCTACGAAAGCCATATTGGCGGTCATTGAGGAGGTCATTTGATTCCATATATTTCGAAAGTTGACGGTTGATAAGAGATTCCATTACCTTGGAGAGAATAGAAGTTAGTGTTATGGGTCGATAAGAAGAAAGGGATGATTTGTCATCCTTTTTGAGAATTGGCTGAATGTTCGCTGACTTCCATCTATTTAGAAAACAACCAGTGGAATAAGACAAATAGAAGAGTTTCTGCAGTGGTTTGGCGAGTGAAGAGGAACATCTCTTCAAGAGGATTGGGGTAATGCCGTCCGGACCAGCGGATTTGTGTGCGTTTAGCTCTTTGAGTGCGCGGGCAACAGTACGCGTTCGGAAGCGAATCTGGCTCATGGTGTGCTGCTTATGCTCTAGTTGAGCCGAAACTGATGTGGTATCAGGCAGCGTTAAGTTGGCTGAAAAATGTGCAGCAAGTAGATACGCTTTCTCTATTGCAGTGATGACTGGTCTGTGATCGACTATAAGCGATGGAATGGAAGAAGAGACTGAGTTTTGAATGTTTATCACGAATGCCCAGAAGTTTCTACTACCTATGGGAGACTGTAGTATTTTTTGTCTCACTCTCTGGTCATGCAAGAACTTGGCGCGTTGAATATACGCATTGCAGTCATTTCTAGCTCTCTTAAATCTTTTTCGGTTTTCCTCAGTATTGTTTGATTTATACAACTGGAAGATCAACTCTTTAGTATTAATGGCTTCTCTGCACCCGGAATCGAACCACATATTCCTCTTGGGTTTGATACTCTTTGCTCTGTGTGGAATAAAGGCCCACATGCCAAGTACAATCGTGTCTGTCAATGTGTACGCTGTAGAGTCAACATCGCTATTGAGGAAAAATAACGACCAATTTAACCTCCCAAAAAAGTCGTTCAGACCTTTCCAGTTGACTTTCTCGTAGAACCATACTGTTCTTTTGGGAGTTTTCTCGTAAGCGTTGCTGTTGGTTAGAGGAAATTTAGCTGAAACGACACAGTGGTCTGAAGTGCCCAAGGGCGAAGAAACTTCAATTGTGTATTTGTTTGGGTGGGAGGTGAGAAATAGGTTCAGTGTGTTGGAACAGAGCCCATATTGTCGCAGAAGCTGATAAGCAATATCATTTAGTATGTATGTGGCTATACCACGATGTGGAAAGAACAGAGGCACTAAGTTATATTCAGGTAGATTAAAATCAGAAATATCAGTATTAGTAATTACCTGGGTTTCGCCAAGTGCAAGGATAGTTGGCTTCTGGTTAGAAACATGGGCAGACACAGACGAGAAATTGCATCTCAAGGCTCGAATGTTACACAAATCAACGCGAAATTCCCGTTCCATTGAAATGACCCTACACAGAAAACCAATATCGCCTCGGGTAAGAATGGAAGTCGAGACCAGCAATAGATAAGCGAAAGCAACCACTTTCTTGTAGTAGATGCCCCGCTAGATTCGTGCCGAAATCCAGGTCATATACGTTCCATGATGAACATTATGCCACTCAGACACAAAAAACTCTCCAAAGATTATAAATCAATCGAGAGTATCGATGCCTGAGGGACGCAAACAGAGGTGCGAAAAAAAGGAAAACAGACACAAGGGGTGGAAACGGTAGAGATTTTGCCCGCACCGCACATCAATCGCGTGTATATTCTCGCCATCTTCACAGCACTAAGACGCATGTGTGGAGATCCGTTTATTTGCATAGGATCTCACAGAAAACTTTGCATTGCACTCGGACGCGCGTGTGAAGATCCGTTTGTTTGTTTAGGATCCCACAGTAAGACTTCGTGCCCGAACCGATAGTGCAATTGGGTATCTTATGTGTATTTAAGATTCCCAAAACGGATTGCACAATTGATCCGATGGTACGGATCACGAGGGAGAAGCGCACGTGCTGTCTCGTTGGCGGTTTTAAATCCACTGTGATTTTAAGATGGTTTGTCAGATTTCCTCTTCTTATTTTCTTTTCGAGCAAATGTATGCGTCCGCGGTAACGTACTTACATGATTGGCACTTTACAAATGCGTTAAGAAATTGTATACCTTTGATTGAGGATTCACTTGGAACAATAAATATATTCCTATAAAATGAGTGCAGCTTCGTTATAGGTTAAGTTAAACTAACTGTTACCGGACTTTCAAACGTAGATAAGGAATTGATCTTAAGACTGCGAGTGATCCAGGTCGTAGGAGGTAAGGTTTAAATTAATCTTGCAGATATTGTGGGAAATTAGTTTGGGTAGACCATTGAAAGGGTGGGTAGGTAAAAGAGTAAAAGATTTGTAAATTATCGGGTTAAATGGTATATTAGATAGAATTGAAAATTTAATTTCAAACTTCACTAGCGGATCACACAGACTTCCTACTACTGCCAACAGGATGCAAAAATCATTAAATAATTAGATGTTTACATCCGTATTGCACAACATTAAGGCACTGAAAATGACGATGATGCAGTATGAGGTGCGCTGCACAAGGAGTAACACACAAAGATCTACCACCCCTAATCCAGGGTGTTACGCGTCACCGTGCCCATTGGAAGGTTTGCAGCCAGGGGTATACCGGCTGTATTATAACGGCGCCTCTCTGACACCGGGTCGAATCAGAGCAGTAAGCAGACCGTACCATATCAAAGAGGGGCTCTGATATGGCGGACTATTTGAAACCCTAAGACTCGTGGAAACAAAAATGAATAAGCCATATACAAATAACAATCTCACCCAAAACCCAGTAGGCGTAGGTGTGATGAGCCGACACTACCATAACGGAACAAATCATCAAGAAAACACCAACTCGGCAAAAAGAATATGTAGGGAAGAACGGAAAAAGCGGGATATACGCGTCGGCACGTGGAATGTTCGAACGTTATATAAATCAGGCGCGACACAGACGGTCGTAGAAAACTTGAAACAATATAAAATAGACATCGTCGCGCTTCGGGAAGTTCAACTGTCACATCAAGTAATCGAAACCAACGGGTTTACACTGGCGTGTGGAGGTACCGACACACATAACCTCGGAACCGGCTTCATCATAGGCAAGAAGATTACGCCCCATGTAAAAGATGTGAAATTTATTAATGGCAGAATGTCGGTGCTAAAAATACAGGGTACATGGTACAATTATGTATTTATAAACGTACACGCTCCACAGAATCTAACGATGAAGAAACGAAGAACACGTTCTAGGAGACCATAGAGGAAGTATTTGATGGGATCTCATCTTTTAATGTTAAAATCCTCCTCGGGGACCTCAATGCAAAAATTGGTAAGGAAGATATCTTCCAACCAACTACAGGTAAAGAAAGTCTACACGACGTTTCAAATGATAATGTAATTCGAATTATTACGTCCGCAGCGTCAAAAGATCTGGTATTGAAAAGCACGATGTTCAAACTCAAGCAAATCCATAAAGACACATGGATATCACCCGACGGCGTAACGCGTAACCAAATAGACCACTTCCTCATAGAAAAAAGGCACCACTAGAATATCCTTGACGTAAGATCATGTAGAGGAGCAGATCGCGACTCCGATTATCTTCTAGTGTTGGGAAAAATCAGGAGTCGGCTCGCAGAAAATCCGCACGGGCAGTCATGGGAGACGAGCAAAAAGTTCGACATTGATAAACTAAAAGATCTACGAAAAAGGGCTGAATATCAAGAGGAATTAACGAACAGATTTAACATCCTAGAGGATGGGTGTCGTGAGGAAGAGGAAATCAATTATCTGGGCACTAAATGGGCATCGATCATAGACACAATGAGACAAACTGCCCCAAAGGTATTAGGATTTAAGAAAACAATTAAGTTCAAGCCTTGATTTGACGATGAGTGCAGGGCAAAGATCGAAGAACGTAAACGCCTCAGAGTGATCCATATAGAAAGATATGATGAAGTCAACACAGAAAAATACGCGACAGTTCGGAAAGGACCATCAGACTCGTCAAACGCAAAAACGCGAATGGGAGAAGACTCGGATCGAAAAAATCCTAGAAAATGCTAGAGCAAAGAACTTCATGGCTGCCGAAGGAGAGCCAAAATAATTCGAGACGCAAACGGCTGTCTGGTCACAGAAACAAACAATATCGTGACAAAATGGAAGCAGTACATTGAAAACCTGCTCAATGTGCGCACCCATCAACCACAAATAAACGCACCAGACGTACATACAGCCGAGTCTCAGATCCCAGAGCCCCCTTTCAACGAAGTTGTAGACGCAATAAATCGATTGAAAAGAACAAGGCTTCAGGAGTCGACTGCATACCGCCAGAGCTTGTGAAGCATGGAAGTAGGGCTATTCCCACAGAGACCGGGACGATAATATTGGACTGCGTCAACAGTTCTAATGGTTGAATGGCATATAAAGACCTGGATACCAATGTCGGCAGAATAACAGTATCATCAGCCAGCTTACACAAACTTAGATTTTCTAGAATTAGGGTAGTATAAGATTTAAGTTAAGTTCTTTGAAACAAAATTATATAAAAAAAGAAGTAAGTTAAATTTTAAGAAAAAAAAAACAATTCGACACAAAGTTTTCCAGATTTTTCTTTGTCATTCAAATAATCATAAGTACAGCCACAAACAAAGTTCTGTCGCCGAAAGGCAAATTATACAATATTTATGTAATGTTTAGCTTAGAGCTTCTGCGTAAGATCAGTAAGTTATATTATAAGATAATTAAGCTGGAATTTAAGCATTTTTTGTGTAGCATGTAATTCAGAAACTAAGAAGATAAAATGAAAATAAAAAACGGTTGTACAAATGAAAAATTTAAATGTGAAGCATTGGGGGAGGCAACCGTTCGAAAGATCCACCAGATTGTCAGGACAATATGGGATAAGGAAGTCACTCCAGAAGAATGGAAAACCTCAATAGTCGTCTCCATTTTCAAAAACGGCGATAGAACTGACCGCGAAATCTACAGAGGAATATCATTGCTCCCAACCACATACAAAATTCTAACAAATGTCGTACTGGCGAGAATCACACCGTACGCAGAAGAAATACTGGGAGACTACCAATGCGGATTCCGTAGGAACCGGTCAACAAGCGACCAAATGTTCACAAAAAGGCAACTGCTGGAAAAGAAGTGGGAATACGGAGAGACGGGTCACCAACTGTTCGTTGACTTCAAAAAAGCGTACGACTCAGACGCAAGGCAAAGATTCTGCCACATTGTAGTTGAGCTGGGAATCCCGAAAAAAACATGCCACCCTCATTCAAATTTGCATAAACGAAAACAAAGGGCGAGTTAGAATAGAAAACCACCTCTGAGAACCATTTGAAATCCGGGACGGACTAAAACAGGGGGACAGCCTCTCACCGTGTCAGTTTAACCTTGTGCTCGACTATGTCATCAGAAAGACACAAGATGACAACATGGCCGGATCATCCCTGAACGGGATAACACAAGTGCTCGCATATGCGGATGACATCACCGTTCTGGACGATAATCTAGAAACTGTAAGTAAAAAAATCATCATGAAATCATCATGCAAGGCAGAAGAAGTGGGCCTAGAAATAAATGAAGATAAAACAAAATACATGATTACGACGAGAGCAGGGGGAACGCAGGGAACACATATAAACGTCAGAGGCAAGATATATGAAAAAGTTAAAGAATTTAAATATCTAGGAACAATACTGCCGGCCAGTAATGAAATGTCGAAGAAAATTAACAAAAAACTACATTCCGGCAACGCTAGTTGGCACGCAGTCAGTAAACTACTGAAATCCTGCTATCACGTAATATAAAGCTCCATGTCTATAGAACCATATTCATGTCGATTGCTCTATACGGATGCGAGTCTCACAAAACGGGAAGAAAACAAACTCCGCGTCTTCGAGAATGAAGTTGTAAGGGGTATCTTTGGCGGTAAATATGACGAGGGGGCAGGACAATGAAAAACCGCAAACCTACAATAGTGAGAGTAATCAGGTCACGAAGATTAAGATCGGCCGGATATGTGGCGCGAATGGGTAACGATAGGACCGTAAGTAGAATTCTTGACGGTAGACTAACGGGAAACAGACCGACAGGACGCCCGCGACAGAGATGGGAGGACAATGTTAGGTTTGACCTTGAGGAGATCGGATCTGATGGTCATACGTAAAAGGAGGGTGCACAGGACAGGGAACGACCGCGGAGTCGAGTCGGTGAGGTCATGAAAACCCGGGTTCCTACAGGCCAATAAATAGTAAATAGTACCCAATTTCTCATGCAAAATTGAAACATAAAACAAATTGAAAATTGACAGATACCTAGTATGCTTACTAAAAACAGACCATTAGCGCCATCGTATGCGATTCTAGGGACTTATTGATCTACCGTCGTACTTGTTCCCCTGATAACTTGTATTCAAAGCTGCGGTATATGTGGACGACTGAGCTAGAGATGGTGAGCTCTTCTGTTTTAGTTCTTTTACGTGAAATTAGATTTTCAAGTATTTAAAAATACCTGCGTTTCGAACTTGTTAAGAGAATCAGTTAAGGAAGATAACCGTAATAAACGAATAAAAGAAAATGATTTTCAAGTCTACCAGCTAGAAGTTAACAATGTTTATATTGTGGCTTGTAAATTTTGTATTCAAATGTTTAAGAATTGTGTAAATCCTGACAGAGAAGATAATGGATAGTGCAGATGTACTCAAACATCAATACCAAACATCAGTTCCAGTATTTTCTCAGTACACAATTGAATTGAAACCAAACAAAAATAAAATTGTAGGTATCTCGAAAACAAAGTTTATGATCGACAGCAAATCTATCGTTTACAAGGTCACCTAGATTACCCCGGTATACACTTACACGGTAGAGAGGACAAGGAGGGCCACAAATGTACGCTCTTAACTCGACAAAGCTCACAATCCAACCCATCCGTTCCACATATCCCATACTATCTCATTAAAAAGAGAAGATCTAACATTTAAAGACCATACTCGATTAAAAACACTAAGAAGCATCTCTTACCAATTTACAAAGGTTTATCGAGAGATTAAATTGAAAGATGCCACACCCGTTATTCTTTTTGACCATTATTCCTTTCAGTATGGAATATCACATTTCACATACATCAAAGAAAATTCAACTAAAAAACATTGGTTGTGTAAAAAAATGCGAACAGACTAGAGCGGGTAAAAAGCCCCATTTTTAAACAATGCCCATCTAAACCCACGGGGGTCAGGAGAATGAACTTTGTCAGAATCAGAAACGCTGACAATCAAACAATTGATACCGCGTAAAAAGTTCACAACAACAAGATAAACAGCAAACTACTTAAGCACCCAATCGGTTCACGTCTCTTATAGTCACTTGGCAAAGGCTATTAGCAATAACTTCAGCTCCTTTTCCCTCCCCCCGTTAGCGATAAGCACTGGAACATAAGTTAAAAAATAAAGCCAATGTTTTCGCGAATTTAACCCCGGAGGCTAGTTTCTTAGAGTTATCTAGGACCTCAACTACATAATCTTCAATGCCGGATGTAGAGTTTCGCTTACTCTACAGCGTATTTTCCGTGATGTTCAGTTTGCAAGGAAGCAGCCGGACTACACAAAATACCAACGAAAATTCTTAAACACTGTGCACTAGTATTGCCGGCGGTTCTTCGCATATCTTATACACTCTTGTGCCTGAATTCAACCAATCCTAAAGAACGGAAAACCGATGTCCCACTCAAAAGCTGGTCAATTGCCTAATGGCATTCAGCGACAAAGTAAAGAATGTGATTCTAACCCACGCCACGAAATGGTTGGACTTATAGCAAAAGTTTAGACACATCAAATATTAATTTTCTCTACCTTTTAAGCTGTAAGATTTCGATGTTAATCGCTCTGATGATTTATTTTTCGATTTATCATTGTTGGGAACAACTCAGCCTTACTATTGTTAACAATACATAAATTTAGCCACGGTTTACAAGGCGATGGGAAAACTCATCAGTACTGGGTTAATTAAGTATTTTGAATGCGACAGCGATTCACCGAAGACACTTTGAGCTTTGTAAGTGACATCTGATTACTTGCAAGTGAAAAACTTGGCGAGTTAAGAGCTGAATTGGATATCTCTAAGATTTTTAACATGCGTTTGGCGCAGAGCATACTAATTTCGTGACTGGATGAAGAGAAATCCTCCGGTTCAGAGGGCATCAGCGCTATATCTTGGAACAAAATCTACTTCTGCTTCATTTTAACAATTTGCTAGTATAAATGAGCCAGAAAATATTCGGTTTTGTTGAATTCTTTACTCTCGAATGACCGGCCGATTAACACAAACACGTGGCATCAGGTGAGGTGTAACCATGCTGAATCCCTTTATCAAAATCTGAACAAAATCCTGCAATGAGGAAATGCTAACCTCGTCTACATTAATGCAATTAAGACGCAATATAGATACAATTTTTCTATCTTTATTAACACTGCTTATAATGAGGGTTCGTATTCTTGAAGCGCTGCTGTAAAGAACACCCTCAGGGTGTATAAAACCTTTGGCCCTTTTACATATATAACCCGGGAACTGTTCCTGGAAAATTAACGATATTTGGTTTACTTGCGCCATAGAAGGCATACCAAAACCCATTTTGTCACAATACAATGGGAAATCCAAACGCGAGTATTTCTGTAGCTACAATGGCTCCAACAGTTATCATATAAAGGTTTTCCAATAGGGTCGATATGTTTTTAAAAATAATGGCAGCTATATTTAAAACATTAAAAATGTCACTAGCTGTCCGTTGTCTTTAGTACAGTTCGTTATGGTAGAAAACACACTTGAACAACGTTTGGTTATTAACCACAAATTTTATGAAAATAATTGTTATTTTCCACAAAATCAACTTATTGAGAGACCCCATAGTATCTTAACCGCTGTAGCAGCGTTATGGATTCGCCTTTTCTGAGAGAACGATATAAAAAACCGAAAAAATACTAATAAACGTTTTAATGCGACAATTCAAAGATTAGCTGCAAAGCACCTTCAGAATGCATTAAGAATGATTGAAATCTGAAGCCACACTTTGCTACACCTCCATTCTGTGAGTTGTGAACGTGTCGGACATAATCCTTGGCATCTATTCCAAAGTTCTCGATAAAAAGATCGCTGATACTAAGGTGGCGAGAAAGAACCAGTCTTTTTGAGACAAAAGCAGCTCACACTGCCCCAAAACGGCAGCAGGTGGAGGGTGTTGGAGGCTTATTATATGCGTCACTAAAACAGAGTTATTATATTGAAACTTTAAACTTAATTATCATGAAACTGCATTTTCAAAAATTGCTCATTATGTAGCCCAAAAAGTCACTGATACTTGCTGATGTGATTGTCTAGAGCATTACCGGAAGGCGGTAGCTAAGGTTTTAGGTACATCGTGTAGTTTAATTACTTTTTTTTGTAAAAGCTTTCAAAAAATAGTCGAAAACTTGGAAATTCGACTAAAGAGTAAGTTAGCTTTTCAATTTTTGATTTCATACTTTCTTTTTTAAAATCTATATATCTGCAACTGAAACACATTTTTGTTTTCTTTTTCAAGTCAATAGGAATAATATGACAAATGCAGCACTTACAATGGCACACAAACTCTTGAAGAAACCCCTTTTTACGTCGCCATTTCTTTTTGTAAAAAAACAAAGAGTCGTACTTTAAAGTCAACATACTAAAATCATGCGATTATTTGATCATTTTTAAATAGATTCATAAAAAGGACCTCGGCTTCCAAAACGATTGTTCCTCTTAAAAACAGCTACTAAAACAACATGTACTCAATGTCAATGATTAAGATCGGTAGAGAAGTTGACGGGAATTCTACCTAAAACTCATACTCATGCCATTGCGTAAATGTTGACACCTCTTATTTACATACATGCTAGCAATGTGGATAATTTAACGCACCTCAGATTTGTGCTGAAGTGCACTTATATTATTTATCACAATACATATTATTATAATACATACTATAATACAATTAATCACTGATCACCACATTTCTCACCCAAATAACTTTCACCAAAACTCACATCGTCTGAATTTACAGAATTTGTATCATTATTCACTTCTACATCCACGTCAATAAGATTCGTCGCGAGGTTCTTCTACAATGAGAAAGGAATAAATGGAACCCATCCTAGTTACAGATCATCGGTTACCTCGTCTAAATCCGAGTCCAGTCTACTGTCATTTTTAGCATTTCTCTTCTGATACATCTTCAGCATCCTCAATCCATTATTTTCTTGCAAATAGTCCAAAGTAGTATCCACACTTTCGGAGATGTTCTTCTGCATTTGACGAACGTGGTTAAGGATGTGTGCCCTCAACTTATCCATGTTAAAGTCTTGGTTTTTGTAACTTTCGCGCTTCTTCTTCTTTTGTTCCTCCAAAATCTGCTTAATCTCGGTAAAATATTCGTTCTTCGTTAGAGATTTTGTAGCTAGACCCATCGCACTCGATAGTATCCGCATTGCCTTTTCGTCACGGTCTATAGTAGCATCTATTTTGGCAACCTTTGGCCGCAAGGCTATAGTATCTAATGTGTCAGTGTTTAAGACTAAATCAACCACCATTTCGGTAAGATGTTTTTCCATATCCTTTTCAGCTTTAACTGCTCCATTAAGTAATCCAATCGTTGTAATTGTTTTCAACTCCTTATTAGTCATTTTTGGCTCTAAAGTCTTGTACGCTTTTATAGCTTTAAATATATTTGAATCAACTTGTTCACTGAGTTCTTTTCGACGAATTGCTGCCCAAGTTAAACTAAAATTAATTACGACAATCCATGCCCACCATTCCGACAAGAGCCTCATCTTCACGTTCCCTTTCTGAATCTGGTACAAATAACTTTCGATTACTAAAGTGCGCGGTCCGTTTGTCGACCTTTATATATATCATGTCCAAAGAAGAGTTTATGTGCTCCACCTACTACTCGTATTGTTTGTTATCAAAAACTTACTGAAGCAAAAACAGTGGGGAGACGTCGGCAAAGGAAATTTTAAAATGTGTTAAATGAGTGTATGTAAAATATCAATTGCTCATTCGACGACAACTGCAAGACAATCGCAGGCCAAAACTCACCAATTCGCTAAATCGTAGGTATATTCACTCAAGAAGTGGAGTATTTAATAACTTCATTTAAGCGGAACAGACGTGGCATCTGACCCATAATTAGTTCTGTTCCAATGGTTCCCTAGTTTCACTCGATAAATCAGAAAGTCTCTAACTTGAATAGGCTTAGATGACAGGGCCTAAATGTTTACAAGTCGCAACAGTGTATCAAGTGAAAAACCTTTTTCAGCACGATCGCTTCTTCGTGATCTATTTCGGGTACTTTTTGTACAGGAGATCCTGCACGAATTGAAGTAGGAACGCACTATTGAGAAAGGTTGGGTAACAGAGATTTTGAACAACAGAACAAGCAGCATAAAAAAGTATTGTGTCAGAAGTACGGATGAATGAATGAATACTATACTTCCCTTTTATTACTGTACAACATTAATTTGAAATTTTCATATAGAATCAGAAACTATTACCTATGAACCAGAACGCATTAGACGCACTATAACTGTTTAGTCTCAAAGCAAACTCAATTTTTTTAATGTTGCACTTGTAGCGTAAATACAAAAAAATAAAATTGGCATTTACTAAACTCAAATAGCCTTATTTGAATGCCTAAATTCAGTATACAATAAAAGAACGAATTGCGGGACATAGAAATCTTTTGCTTATAATTTTATAAACTACAAGAAGAGGCAATATATTATCCACCTTCATCAGTTTTTTGGCATTGTTCGAGTCGAATTCGCAACTTCTCTAAAACACGTTAAAAAGTTTTTATTGAAATGGTATTGATTTCCTGTTCAGTGCTTTATAGTAAGTGTTCTATTGTTCTCGGACTACCTTTACAGACTATTATATTACCTCAAATTCGCCATTTATTTTACAAAAAAAAAAAACAAATAACATTTTTCAGATAAAACTAAATGCTGTCCTATTCACAGTTATTTTTCTTAATTAACTCACTGGCTCTTCCCAAGCACACCAAATTGTACGATGTCTTTTTGTTTTGTTTTGGCTTTCGGCGTAGAATATTTTCTGAATTAACATTTAATATTATTTATGTACACACATATATATATATATATATATATATATATATATATATATATATATATATATATATATATACGAGGGTGGACTGAAAAGTTTCCGACTTAACAAACATACAAGAGATCTTTTCTTAAGTTCTACTTTTATTTTTCTACATTGTTCTCCCAGAGATGCTCCCCTCTCTCTAACCTGTCCAAATAGTACTCGGTGTCTTTGTCTGCAAAATGGCTGTTCACAGAGGTGATTGTCTCCTCATTTCACAAAAGTCTCTGTCTTCCTAGCGCAACTTTTAGATTAGGGATCAAAAAGAAGTCGATTGGGGCTAGATCTGGTGAGTAAGGCGGATGGTCAAGCAGTTCAAACCGTAATTCGTGGATTTTCGCCATGGCAACCGCTGAGGTGTGAGACGGCGCGTTGTCTTGATGAAACGGGATTTACTTTTTCTGCAAATGTGGCCGTTTTTCCACAATTTCTGCCTTCAGTTGGTCAAGTAATGATGCGCAGTATGCTCCTGTAATGATTTTTCCTTTTTGAAGATAATCGATTAAGATAACTCCATCACTATACCAAAAAAACAGTCGCCATCGCTTTCCCAGCCGAAAAACCACTTGTTGGTCCTTTTTTTTTTAGCCTATTCCCCCTTTGCAGACACATTACACATCGACTCACTCACGCGACTGTCAAATAAAAACTACCATTCCAAAATGGCTGAAATTTTGGTGAGTAGCTGTTAAAAAATTCACTAGCCTTTATTGACGAGTGCTGCTATCTTCACGTTGAGGTCGGTAACATTTCGGTCATTCCAAGTATAAAGTTTTTTTTTTTTTTTTTTTTTATACAACAGAATGTCTTCTTCGGTTTCGTAGTTTTCTCTTTATTTCGATACTTATTATAACTTAATCATTTCTGTACTAAATAATATACTTAAAACCCTTTTTTTGTTATTAACTTTTATCCTTGCCGAATTCCAATACTAATTTTACAACTTTACTATTTGACCTTCTTACTAATTTACAATTCAATTACTTTACTTTACAAAATTTACTTTATACAATTATACTTAACACTATGCATTTTGCGCTTAATACCAATTTGAACTTTATGTTATTAAATTTACCACATACAAATACAAATTTTATTAATGTCTTTTTCAAAATTGTTCTAAAACTACTTCTGTACGCTTTGGTAAACTCTTCTTTTCACTATTGTTCAAAACTTCCTCTATAAATGTTGTTAATTTCTTTTTCAAAATTGTTCTAAAAACATTCTTCAGTACACTGGTGAATTCTTCTTTTTACTATTGTTCAAAACTTCCTCTATAAATTTTGTTAATTTTTTTTTTCCAAATTGTTCTAGAAACTTCTTCTGTACACTGGTCAATGCTTGTTTTCAAAGTCAAACTTGCTTCCGGACTGGAGACGATCCGCGATCCAATCTACTTCTAATTGCCCATCAAAATTCCCACCTACTCTACACCTCGCTTGCTTCGCTGGCTGCCCATGTTCGCGTTAATTTTTATGTCAACTATGCAAAACGCTGTTAGTGACCCCCATGGGGTTTGGATTTCGGAATAAGCTATTGTTTTGTGATGGATTCACAGCATCCAAAACAACTCCTGACCTTCTATAGCTTCCAATTTAACCCACGCTCAAATATTATTAAGCCCACGCTCAAATTTTTAATTTAAATACGCTCAAATTATCGTTTTTTTTTTTTTTTTTGGGTCGGCCCTTAATTAAATCCTTGGCCATGAACTATTTTTCGGATATTACCACGTCAAATGTTCCTCGGAGACACGGGATCTCATTCCAAGGAATTTGGGTAAGTTGCGCTCCACAAAGTAATCCGTCCAGTCCCATCAATTTACAATCATTTCTCTAAGACACGGACGTCTCTACGCCAAAACTCATACGCCACAGAACGGGAAAACTGTGGAGCTCTCTTCTAATCACAATTTGAAACTGTTCAAACACCACACCAACAACGCAATCTCAATGTTATAGCCTTAAAGTCGCTGGCAACCAATTTCTTCAAACGCAAAAGATGCCGTACTCTTTAATCCAATAAGGTTAATTACAGCAAATCAGTCGTACCAACTTCTTAAATAAATATATACACCTACATAGCGTGCATATTTAAAACAAATAGCATCATTATTTTTATCCACACTAGTATGTGTATGTAACTAGTTTCTGGTTACCAAGATAAAAAATTGCTATCGAACTATTGCATGCACTGTAATTGCAATGTGGTCACTCAGAAAGACATCGTTTACACCAAATACTTTTACTGATGTGTCATTATTTAAATTTGATTGAATGATTTGTATACAAATTTTGGCAAAACAAATAAAAACTACGAACATAAAAATGAATAATGCCCTTAGGTTTTTTCTACGTTTTAAATGTTGACATACATGCCTCTTTCGTGCTTTTCCACTATCCCTCACGCATACTCATCCATTCGAAGCTTTAAAGTGGGTTGCGTGCATTATTTAAGAGATTGATAATATTATTTCTTATATTGTAATTCCAACTAATTTTTAAAGCAAAATTTTGACTGATTTTACTTAAAAAACGCTTCATTTGAATCTCGATCACCGTATTTAACATAATTTGTAAATATTATTAATTATTAATTTACTAATATCAGTTACGAACGTTTTTATGTCAATTTCTCTTATATAATATTTGATCGCAACACTTTCGACATGTTTACCAAAGGCGCTTTCAACGATACCGATAACACGTTGCTCTAATTAAAAATATTTCTATGAATCCAAATGATTACCTCAATCAACGCTGAGTAAATTCGCGACCAGTGATTCAATATTTCATAAGGTGACATAATACTCGACATATTGTTGTGCCCGTTAAAAGCTTAAATTATTTCCTATCTCAATGTTCGACACGATGACTTATAAATATCAAATCTAGTGTACTCATCCAACAGATTAGCGATATTAAAACACCCTAATCGTAAACTTAAACAGAGTTTTACTTATTTCGCCACCAATGCCAATTCAATAAAGCGATATTAAACAAAGTATATGACTGTAGGTAACCTTGGCATTACACAGTATATATACATTGCACTATTACCATGACGCTACTCGACTCTAAGTGCATTTATGTTAACCCCACATTCAATTAAGGAAGACGTCAACTTCCGCCCGGCGAAAACATTTCCCTGGCTACTTATATCACTAGCGAGGCTTACTTTTGACCTGGTCAATAAAAGTGCTCGTCGAGTTTGGACTTGAGTGAAGGATTTTAGAGAACCTCGAATGTGGGTTTTAATTGTCGATTAAAAGATGTTATTCAAGTTCAAGTGCTCACACTTTTAATGCCCCAAACGCGACAATCTAGAGGTCATATTTGCTTCTTGAGTATTTTTCTCTTTCAAAGCAATGTGGAATTCTTGCCTACCAATTATACAAAAGACTGTAATTAGGGATTATTGGACCATTTCTCTACCACATCTCACATTGTTAAAACAATAATATACGTTACAAT
The DNA here is from genome assembly GCA_963931805.1 of Microdon myrmicae. Classification (NCBI taxonomy): domain Eukaryota; kingdom Metazoa; phylum Arthropoda; class Insecta; order Diptera; family Syrphidae; genus Microdon; species Microdon myrmicae. Next base: position 76,801,849 of record OZ007502.1, on the reverse strand, counting down.
TGGAGACACATCCAGTTTTTAGTTTTATTTCTAATCCTTACCTATTGGCCCTAATTTATATATGCAAAATAATTTCGTCCAATGATATAATTGCTATCCAAATGCAATTCAGTGTGATTTGTTGTTACCTTTCGCAGGATTTTACAACATATCGAGTATATTCTGATACTCAATCACATATTTTTGTACAAGTGTTCTTCTATGAACTGCTATGAAATTTCGCTTACCTATCCTATTCAAGTGGTCAATTCTCAAATAAATAGAAGTCAGCGAATCTCCCACCAATTAGGAAAGAGGACGACCCGTCACTCCTTTCTCCCTCTAGATTGGTAGCACTAAATTCTATTCTGTCAACGTTTATGGCGTCATCGATGAACCACCAACTTCCAAAACAGTTGCATCAATATCGAGTAAACCATACACTAGTGACAATTGTGTTTTAGACCGCCGACGAGATGTTAGATTTCCCTTAAGTACAAAGTGTTTTTTATGTGTCGGGCCGGCGATTTTTCTTTACAGGTTTTAAACGAATTACAATTTTATAATTTATATTTTACTGGTCAAATATAGGCTCTTTAACATTGTGATGGAATACGACATAGGCCAGCTACCGGCTCTGACCATGGCCCAAATGCGAACCTTTTTAAGAACATTTTTGATAAACAATTTCATAGACTTTTGATATCAATTTCGTTTAGAATTGTGTCTTTAAGCATCAAGATTTGTTGATGTATACCTTCCTACTTCTTAAGAAATAAAGGAGGGAATTTAAATCAGGAAATCTCGGGCTCCAATCGATGTCATCACTTTTTAATATTCAGTGGATGAAAAGTTTCGACAAAATTCGCATCGTAGAACGAGATTTGTGTGATGTAAGACTATCTTACTGGAACCAAATGTTTGGTAAGTCTAAATGATCCAATCGGCGACAAGAGAATTTTCCAACGTGTGCTTATAGCGGTCATCAGTCAGTGATACATCCAATGATGGCGAAGCGTGGAGGGAAAGTGTACAGGACAGGGAACCATGGGGTGGACGAGCAGATGAGATCATGCATTTTTGGTTCCTATAGGCCAATAAATAGTAATACTAATAGTAGTATCCTGTATTACGTTTTTGCACTTGGAAACACTACGAAAATTGCTCATCCGTTTTTCTTTATTTTTCTGTTGTTTTCGTTGTTATAGTTTTCGTAGAAAATGAAAATGTTTGTGGTGTTAAGAGGATTTTAGGCATAGAGTAGTGTGAGTCAGAAGTCTATAACTTGACTTAGTTAAACGACTTTTATGAGATTATCAAACGTATTGAATTGTTTTTACCAAAACTTTTAATCAAGGAAGCATATATAATCATTTTCAAAAAATCTAGTTTTTTTTTAATTATTGTGAAAGAAATTTCGAGTCAATCCGAAAAAAATTTAATGAGATAAAGCGTCGTTAAGCCCAATCCTTCTGACAGGCTCCCATCCTTATTAAAAACTCTAAACGCGTTTATCAGCACCATTTAATAAATCACTTTTTATTTCTTTATAAAAGTACAACATCTCAGAAATGCTTTCCCGAAATTTTGAGTCGATTTGAAAAAAATTGAATGAAATAGATCATTTTTATGCCGCATCCTTTTGACCGGCTCCTATTTTTATTTAAAACTTTAAACGCGGTTATCTCAGAACAGCGCTTTCAACGCTGGTAGACATGATACTCCAATCTTTCTAAAATGTTACACACTTCTTTTTTTTGGATAACATTTACTGAAGGACGAACGAATTTTTTTATTATAAACTTTTTTTTTTTAAATTGTGGATTTTTTATTTGAAATTAAAGTTGTCTAAAAAAACTAAAAAATAGTTTATTTTTTCAAAATCCTTCGTCCATCCCCACTTTTTGATTGCAAATGATCGTACCTTGATGTATCCATGAGAAGTCACAGTTTTTAAGATTCGAAAAATAATTATTAATAGCTGTCAAACAAGTAATAAACAACGTAGCATCTTCAAACTTGAAAATTAATCTTTCTAAGGTTGGTACTATCTACCATAGTCATTATATTTTAATAGCTGCCTTAAAAGACGAGAAGACCCTATAAATCTTTATATTATTTTGTTTTTAATTTATATAGATATTTTTATTTATATTTTAAATTAATATTTTATTGGGGTGATATTAAAATTTATAAAACTTTTAAGTTTTTATTACATTGATGTATATCATATAAAGTAAAATGATCCATACATTTTGATTAAAAAATTAAGTTACTTTAGGGATAACAGCGTAATTTTTTTTTTTTTTTTTTGGAGAGTTCTTATTGATAAAAAAAGATTGCGACCTCGATGTTGGATTAAGATAAAATTTTATGTGCAGTAGTTTAAAATTTAAGTCTGTTCGAGTTTTTAAATCTTACATCATCTGAGTTCAGTCCGGCGTAAGCCAGGTTGGTTTCTATCTTTAATTTTAATAAAATATTTTAGTACGAAAGGATTAAATATTTAAAATAAATAATTTTTTTAATGTAATAGAATAATATTAATATTACTTACTACTTGGGCAGAATAATTTAATAAATTTAGATATTAAATATGTAATTTATATTACATATAGTACTTGTTTAATTGTACCCATCAGCGTGTCTCGTGTATCCATGAGAAGTCACAGTCTAGGATTCAAAAAGTAATAATTAATCGCTGTCAAACAAGTAATAAACAACGTAGCATCTTCAAAATTGAAAATTAATCTTTCTGAGGTTGGTACTATCTACCATAGTCATTATATTTTAATAACTGCCGCCATCTATGTGTCAGGCCGATTAATTCTGGGACTACCAAACATTTCCCTGACCCTGACAAGTTGAAGCCTCACTCTCCAAACTTGTAAATAAAATGATGGATAGCAATATCATGGAAAGCTATATCAAATGTCTACCATATATCTATATGATGGCGCAAGGCTAATAACCTTGCCCGGAAAAACAAATTATTATGGACAATTTAACAAGTCTCGGATAAGAACCGGACACCGGTGGAGAGACTTGCTAAATACGGCCAAGACCGGATCCCGGTTGCAGTGCCGATAATGATGATGATATCTATATGATGGAAAGCTATATCAAACCATACAGCCGAAGTTCCAGATAAGGTCAGCCTTGCGCTTGACAATGTCTCCTTACCAGCTGATATCGAATCAGCGCGATGCTCTAATACCGATGAACTGACACCCAACGTTCCTCTCCCGGACATGGAACAAGCCATCTTAGCTGAGAAGAGACCGGGGATGATTGTGCGCTCAATCACGCACATACTTCCGCCCGTAAATTTTGCAATAATAATCTGTCCGCTTTTATTATTACTGGCTACTCCGAAACCTCTGATGCTTCTTGGTTATCCAGCTTTTTCCTCGACAATTTCGCCGTTCGCATCAAAAACGCCAAAAATATCCCAAAAGCCAACTCATTCCGTTTCTCCCTATTAATGGCTCTTCATCAGCTCAGATGGAGCCACATTAAAAATGGACAAATATGCCGTTATTAAAGACAATATCAATGACGACAAGACATTAAACCATAATTATTACTCCACTATTAACCGTCTTAGCCCTAACCACAATTCCTCCAGATTCCTCACCAAGCTCCCACCAAGACAAAACCATCTTTTTTGTCGCAACTGCTCATCCAATCCACCTAGTTTTTACTCCCCCCTCAAAATTTCCAAACCGACCCAAGCTTAGAAACGGACTCATTTCTAAACCCGTAAGTCAGTTTCCTTTAAGCCTAATCCTATCCATTGTGCCATGGCAAACAAAACCCCAGAATCCATGGCCAATGCCCCTACGTCTAATTCTCTCCCTGGTTTCGACCTCAGTACATGAGCAAACTTTCATCAACTCCCACCATCCTAACTAAATGTCGTCCCTTTCCCACGGGTCGGACATTCTCAGAGCAACTCATCTCCTCTAATTTCAACATCTTCCCACCCTACCACAACTTCAAGTTCCGCTCACCCAGTATTCGACCCGCTTCCTCCCCCAGCGCTAAACATTACTCAGCAAATAATAAATTCGTCAGATTGTTGCTACACGATCTCTAAAGTGAGAAATAAGAACACCAATAAATTTCTTTTCCTGGCCTACCTCCGTGACAAATCGGACACAATCTGTTTCGAAGAAAAAACTAAAACTGGCGTTATGGTCGGCATTCAACAAGAAGGAATTGCCCACTGATGTCCCCAGCCTTCGTAAACTTTTCTTCAAATTTCATGTAAATCTCAAGTTGCCACAACATAAAGTGCCTAAGGACCTCCTGACTTTCGGTCAATGCGTTTGTGGTGTCTCTAACAGATACACACACAATACACAAGCAAATAGTGATGAACACCGAACGAAAACCAAATAAGAAAATACATCAGACCCGTATACCATAGCGATAACAAAACAATTCCCATCAGTGGAATATACTTGAGTTTAAAAATCGAATTCTAAAATCGGCCAGTAGCCTGATGTGTTACGCATTGGTTCAAGTTATGGTGATTCTAACTGTCATAGCGTCAGTTCGAATCACACGTGCTTCACTATCATCCCAAACGCTATACGTTCACTCCATGAGCTTACATCTATAACGCAATAGAGCTGACGTAATAATTTTTTCAGCCCTGAACTGTCACCATATCTCTCTCCCACCATAACCCCTCACAATCTCCCTTTTAGCTGGTAGATAAGATTTAAGTTAAGTTAAGTTAAGTTATTTTAAATAAAGTTATAAAAAAAAATTATGTAGGCTAAATTTTAAGAAAAAAACCACAACAAAATTCGACACAAAGTTTTCCAAGTTTTTCTTTGTCATTCAAATACTCATAAGTACTGCCACAAACAGAGTTCTGTAGCCGAAAGGCAAATTATGCGATTGTTATGTAATGTTTAGCTTAGAGCGTCTGCGAAGGACCAGTAAGTTATAATATAAGATAATTAAACTAGAATTTAAGCATTTTTTGTCTAGCATGTAATTTAGAAACTAAGAAGATAAAAATAAAATAAAAAAATGTTGTAAAAATGAAAAAAAAAGCAATGAAATCTCCCTTTTAGCTTCTATTACTGGAATGTGAGAGGTCTTCGTCCTAAGAGTCGAATAGTTTTGCAGATGATTCACCCCGCTTCTGAAATATACGCCCTAACTGAAACCAACATGATCCCCAGTATAACATTCAAGGGTTATTTACATTAAGGGATAAAGCTATCAACCACGTCATTGAGATAAACGACTCTCGGGGCGATATCGTTCTTTTTGGTGACTTTAATCTCCCACATCTACAATGGGCTCGATCAGATGACCATTCCTTTTACACCACCATCCCTCCAGTGCCAAGGAATGCCTTTTCATCGACCGCCTAACTTATTCAAGCTCATTTAAAGTTGGTAATGTCGCAAACCGCATGAGCAGACAATTAGACCTTTGTAGTATTCCAGAATACTACCCCTATTAGCTTTAACACTGAATCTCCTTACATATCTAACATCTCATTTAATACATACCATAAATAAACCTACACAATATTATATCAAGCCAGTTACAGTTACAGTACATTTCATAACATGCCCCTTTTTAATAACTTGCCCCTTTTTATTTCAAAACAGACCACTTTGATTTTCGTTCAAATTTTATTCAATTTAAAAGTCACAGAAACTAAAGGAATACTTTGAGAAAATTTGTTTTGTTCATATTATAATTTACAGTAAATTAGAACACAATGTTCCATAAGTAGAGAGAAATTCTAATTGTAAAATCAGTTGAGTTGAAGCAGTTGAAGTGAATCAGTTAGTTGAGAAATACAGTCGAGGAAGTTAGTTGAAGTAGAAGAGTTTTGAATCAAGAGTTTTGAGAAGAGTTTTAAGAAGAGTTTTGATTGTAGAGTTGTATTATAAATTAACTATAGTTTGAGTTTTGTAAATAAATATGAACACTAAAAATAAAACTAAACGCATTTATTAAAACCTCCACGCTCTTCCCTCGATAAAAAGAGGAAGCACGGCGCTGGAGATGCAACACCTTATTTTCACGACGGACCCTATTAATTCCTCAGTAGCCCCCATCCCTCCTTGTTCTGTCTACTATTGACAATCACCATCCGCCTTTTACCCAGTCTTTGTCCGTATTTCGGCCATGCTGCCCATCCAGCCCCACGAGCTTTACTCATATGAGTTCCACAAAGCGAACTTTCGCCATATTAACGATTATCTCAACAAAATTTAATTAAAAATTGATCATCTGACAGTAGAAGATGCTACCACCAATTTTTACACCGAAATTTTTAAATCAATTTCACTTTACGTTCCCTAGTCCAGAGATAAAACTTCTACCTCCTCACCTCCTTGGTTTAATCGCAAATTCCGTTCGTTACGTAATAAAATGAAGAAGCTGTGGACTACCTTCCCCCGTAATCGCACCGTCTGCGACTACTCCAACTACCTTGGCCCTTATCTCCAGTTCAGTGAACTCTACAATATCCTTTACTAAAAGTTAAATCAACCTAATAATTTACTCAAAAACTTGTTTCCAATTTATTAGCCACAAATGTAAATCCGATGATTATCTCACCCCCCTTTCATTTAACTTGGAAACCTCAACGGATTCACATGTCATTGCCAACCTCTTCGCCTCCTTTTTCAAATAATCCTTCACTGACGACTCTCGTTCCCGACTTCACCCATTTCAAATATTTACCAAAATTCTCCCATGGTCCATTTCTTTCTCAATTTATTGATATACCGATGATTGAAAAAAAAACTAAAGCAACTTAAAGACGAATTCACCCCCAGGTCTGATGGTCTCCCCGCTATATTTCTTAAAAAATGCTCCTCCGTTTTTTTTTCTCTTTCGACTATTTTCAATCTGTTGCTTTTTAAGGGGAATTCTCTAAAATTTTGAAAACCTCGTTCATCACCCCCGTGGATAAAAACAGACCCGCAGGCGAGATCTCAAACTCCCTTCCCATCGTCAAATTTTCTCATATCCCCAAAGATTTTGAAAGCATTCTGTACCAAAAGGTTACCCTTCCACTGCAAATCCCTGATTTCACACAGGCACCACGGTTTTCTTGATGGTAGATCTAACCACTAACTTAGTTGAATTTACTTCTCAAACACTCCTAGCCCTAGAGAGAACGACAACGAAGTCGACTTAGTTACTATCAATTTTAGTAAACCCTTTGGATAAAATCTGGCACAAACTGATACCTTCCTTGGGCTTAGAACCCATATTAACAAAGTGGATTTCTTCATATCTAAGTAAGCGGCTCTACAGATCTGTTCTCTCAAATCCTTTTGGTGCCACCTTTTGGAGTCGGTCAGGGCAGTCATTAAAGTCCCCTTTTATTCATATTAACAATAAACGGCATCGGTATGATTACCAAGCATTCCTGTATTTCCCTCTAAGCCGATGTTCCCCGCTTGATTCTTTCCTTCTCCATATAGACAACATTTCGTTATGGTGCCAGAATAATTGCCTGGAGTTTAATGGCCACAAATGTCAATCGATTACGTTTTCAAGGAAGCACACTACTTGCGAACCATCACACCCCAATCTTCAAGCAATTCTGTCTTTCCTTTCGCAATTCCTGTACTTATCCGAAACCGAAATCCAACCGGAACGCTGTTAGTTTTGTACGTCTGTAGGACCGTCATTGAGCTCTACGACCCGCTCTCGGGTGTTTTTGACGTCCACTTCTATTAACTCCCGTTGGCATTCAAAAAATGTATGTCTGTACATCACTCACGCCTAATGGGGGAACCGAGCGGAAACTCCATCACGAATGGCTGTCTAGCCAATACTGAGCATTGTAGCCGGCTCTGATTGGTGGTAACTTGAACGAGGGGAACCAACCTATCTACCAACACGAATGTTAATAAAAAAAAAAAGCGGTACCCGTGGCTCCAGCGCTTTGGAGTCCTTATTTTATGAACAAGTTTCGTATGTAATTTATAGGCTGAAATAAATAAAAAATGGTGAATTGAAACGTCTGTTTATTTAGAATAGAACTGGGAACCTAACTGAATATAAAAAATTATCAAATTGGAGAAGACATTGTATTTCACGCTACATACGGTTTCGATTAGGAAATACCTCTCTGGTCGCTCAATCCAAGTAGATAAAGATGATGTCAAATCGGCCACCCCATCAAAATACTGCTAAAATTCGGGCTCTGTAAATACCCATCATATTCTTCATTTTGATTAATGATCCGTTGTCCATTACCCACAATCTATTCCAATTATTTTCTATTGACAAGGGGTTGAGTTTGTGGCACTCATTCGAATAGGCATATACGAGTATAACTCGTGGAAGCTCTATATCCATGAGCTCCCCCTTTAAATTCCGACATCAACAAGAGGATTAACACCCTGAATAGAATTCAATGGCTCTAAAACTCAGAGCTCCTTCACGGCGTCAAAATTAAATACCAATGTAATTATACCATCGATGGATGGCAGTTGCACCATCAAAGCCAAGAACTATCAATTTTCGGCACTCAAATGAATTTGACTTTTATTTGAAGCAATCACATATTTTAAATTGCTAAAAATGTAGTTAAATGTATGGGGTTTCATAACCACCGTTTTGATCACTATTGGTAATATACAAGGAGTGCATTTGCCTTAACTGGAATTCAATTCTCATATTTTCTCAGGAGCATGGATACGGCACTCAAATGAATTTGGATTTTACGAGGGTGGCTTGCAAAGTTTCCGACCTAACAAAGATACAAGACATTTTTACTCAAAATTTATTTTTATTTTTCTACATAGTCTCCTTATAAGTTGTGGAACACTTTCTTAAATACGCGTTCCTCCCTGGACTACTCCAACTATCTCGGTTACTTTTACCAATTCACCGAGCTTTATAGCTCCCTCTACCACCATTACCTTGCCAAAGCTCAACTCAACCTGATCAATGACCCCAAATCTTTCTACCGCTTCATCAACTATAAACGGAAATCGGATGCCTATCCCACCTCTCTTTTCTACGGCTCAACTACTACAACTGACCCCCACACCATAGCCAATATTTTCGCATCCTTCTTCAAACTATCCCTCTACACATTCAACAACACCAAGTTATGGAAAAACTTGAACAACTGAAAGACGATTTCAGCCCCGGCCCAGACAGAGTCTCCTCTTCTCTCTCCCCCGCTCGCGTCAATCTTCAATCTATCTCTTGCACAAGGTCTATTCCCCCTCTTACATAACCCCCATACATAAAAAGCGGACAAAAAATGATATATCCAATTATCGTCTTATTGCTAAGCATTCGCACATTCCTAAACTGTTCGAAGGCCTTCTATATAATGCGTTATGTTTTCGCTGCACACCCACCATCTCTCCTAACCAGCACGGCTTTCTCTCCGGCAGGTCCACTACTACCAAGCTTGTCGAATTCACATCGCACACACTTCTTGCCCTAGAAAACGGCAATGAGGTCGACGTAGTCACTACCGACTTTAGCAAGGCCTTCAACAAAATCTACCATAACCTCATTCTCTTTGAATTATCTTCCCTCGGTTTTGAACCCCTGTTGATTAAGTGGATCTCATCCTATCTTAATTCTCGAACCTGCCGCGTGCGATTTAGATCCACAGTTTCCGTTCCTTTTCTTCCAACCCCAGGGCAGTCATCTCGGCCCCTCCTATTTATCGTAACCATAAACAACATAGACCCATGCATCAATCACTTCCTCATCTCGCTTTACGTGGATGATACCAGCATTTCCAAGACAATCCGCTCTCCCCTAAACTCCTTACTTCTCCAATCGGATCTTGACAGCTTTTCGATTTGGTGCCAAAATAATTGCCTAGAATTGAATATCGCCAAATGTCACACAATCACCTTCTCTCGGAAGCGCTTCCCCACCTAGCCACGTTCCTATCTCTTGCTGGACCAACCGATAACATCGGTTGAATCGATTTGCGACCTGGCCGTCCTATGCGACAAAGAGCTTAAATTTACCGCACATATCGATGACATAATCCTTAAGGCCAACGCCGCCCTTGGCTTTATCAAACGCTGGTCGAAGGAATTCCTTAACCCCTACGTCACCCGATCACTTTACACAACTTTTGTCCGCCCTCTACTCGAATACGCTAGTCAGGTCTGGTCCCCGTATCAATTGTCTCACATTCGTAGGATCGAGGGCGTTCAACGTCGTTTCTTGCGCTTTGCCCTCCGTGGACTAAACTGGGAAACCCCGCTCACTCTACCACCATACAGAATCCATGCCGATATCATCTTTGTCCATCGCCTCCTGTCTGGCTCAATCAATTGCCCAAGCTTGCTCTCCACTTTAACATTTCATACAAACCCCCGTAATGTGCGGAACCCTCGACTGTTTTACGTGCCCGCTGATCACACTTCTTACGGCGCTAACGAACCCATCTCGCGTATGCTACGACAGGCCAACTCTTTCCCCACCTCCTTCGATTTCAACTTCTCCACACCTGCTCGCAAACGACGTCTCAGAAGAAACCCTCCCTAACCCCGACCCTCACCCTCCAGTGATCCCCTCTAACCCTCAAAATAGTTCTCCCAGCCCCACCCACAATTTCAACCTCTCCCCCCAGCTCATCAACCCCTCCCCCGTACCAGTACGTGGACAGGCCCTTCACTGTCACTGTCTCACAAATGCCGAATTTACCACCCCCACATACACTTCCTACCTCCCCTATCGCCCACTCATCTTCCCCTTCCTGGTTTTTTTTCTCTCCTTCTTACTCTAGATTTAAGATAGTCTGCAAGATTTTTATATTAATTTAATTTAAGTTAATTTAAGCTTGCATTAAGCTAAATAAATGAGGGTTCTGCCCTCACTAATCACTTATAACTCACATTTTCACACATTTCATTTTCATTTTTTAAACATTTTTTTATTTTCTTTCTATATTCTTAGTTTCTAAATTAAAGGCTAGACAAAAAATGCTTAAATTCTAGCTTAAATAGCTTATATAATAACTTACTGGTCCTTCGCAGACGCTCTAAGCTAAACATTACTTAATATTTGTATAATTTGCCTTTCGGCGACAGAACTTTGTGGCAATACTTATAATTATTTGAAAGACAAAGAAAAATTTGAAAAACTTTGTCAATTTTTTTTTTTTTTTTTTTCTTAAAATTTAACTTACTTAACTTACCTAAACTTATCTACTTTTTTTTTTTTTTTTTTTTTTTTATGTAAAATCACAGCTTAACTTAACTTAAATCTTATACTACCCTAATTCTAGAAAAGCTAAGTCTATGTAAGCTAGCTGATGATAGTGTGATTCTATACCGACTTTGGTATCCAGGTCTTTATATGCCATTCAACCACCAGAACTGTTGACGCTGTCTAATACTATCGTCCCGGTCTCTGTGGGAGATAGCCCTACTGAAGCGCAGGAGCTCTTCTTCGGTGCGCGTTACTTCCCGGTCGTAGCACAATCGCCCGTCTACGGATGATCTACTTACATGATAGATCAGCGGAATTCCGGATCTATCCTGTATAAGCCCTTTTATGTCCAAATCAAGGAACGCCTCTGGTGGAACAAAACCGTTGCGACGCACGTTCTCATAGTACAGGGTATTTGGATAATAAGCCCCGAAAATTAGGTCATTGGACGAGCATATTGCTCTCGCAATATGTCCTCTGATTAATTTAATCATAAAATTATCCACCCTATTTATGCAGGCTTCACTATATAAAGTCTCATTTGAGTAGTACTTTTTGTATTCCGATTCCGGTGTTCGATATAATCTGAGACAGGTTCTCAGACACTTCCTTTCGAACACCCGAATCTTTTCCATCAAATTTGGACCTATGTTAAACCATACTGGACAGCCATATATGAGCATTGGCCTGATTAGCGTCATGTAGCATATGACTTTTACCCTGCTGTCAAGTTGGCTACTGTGAAATAGCCTCCTTGTCATAGCAAACGTTTTCCTTGCTTTGAGCAAAGCAGCCTCTACATGTCTGTTGAAATACAGATATTGGTCTAGCCAGATGCCAAGGTATTTAACTAAACTCTTGGTTTCCAGTTTATCTCCATGCGGTCCCACGATAACTAGCTTTCGCCAGTTTTTCCTTGTGTCGTTCGTGGCTTTATATAATGGGGTTCTAAATAGGATGGCTTCACATTTCTGGAAGTTGATCTTAAGTTTCCAGTCATCGCAATAGTGCTGCACGTTGTTGAAGTCTCGCTGTATTAAACTATTTATGATCTCAACTTTCGGCGCTGTTCTGTAAATTATGAGATCGTCTGCGTACGCAATAGCCTGCGGGAGTGCATCTAATAAGTCGCTAATGTAAATGTTAAAAAGAATCGGAGAGAGTACCGCACCCTGTTGCAAGCCATTCTTGATATTATACGTTTTATTAGAGGTCACATTACCACTTTTGACCACGAACCTCCTGTCCTTTGACATATCGTAAAGTACATATAGTAAAGGCTTATGTATGCCATGTCTGACCAGTTTGTAATACAACCCTTCGATCCAGACGGTATCAAAGGCTTTTTCCAAGTCGATCAGACAGGCACCTGTGCATTGGTTCCTACATTTATTCCATTGTATGTCGGAGACCAGTTTAGCTGCGGCATGTGTGGTTTCATGACCCGCCCTAAAGCCAAACTGGTTATTTGGAATAACATATAACTCTACACACTTCTCCCAGCAATGCTCCCATCTCTCTAACCCGTCCAAATAGTACTCTGCGTTTGTCTCTGAACATAACTATTACCGAAGGTGATTGCCTCCTCATTTGACGAAAATCTTTGTCCTCCGAACGCAATTATTAGAGTAGGGAACAAAACGAAGTCGCTTGGGGCTAGATCTGGTGAGTAAGGCGGATAGTCAAGCAGTTCAAACCGTAATTCGTGGATTTTCGCCATGGCAACCGCTGAGTTGTGAGACGGCGCATTGTCTTGCTGAAACAGGATTTTGTTTTTCTGCAAATGTGGCCGTTTTTTGTAATTTCTGCCTTCAGTTGGTCAAGTAATGATACGTATTATGGTCCTATAATAGTTTGTCGTTTTTGAAGAAAGCCGATTAAGATAACTCCATGACTATCCCAAAAAAAGGTCTCCGTCACTTTCCCGGCCGAAAAAAAAACTGTTTTTCAGTTTTTGGACCCGATTCCCCCTTTGCAGTCTACTGTTTTGACTGTATTTTTGTTTCGGGCGTATAATGGTGTATCCAAGTTTCATCGACAGTGATTAAACTTAATTTAATATGTGACAAACACGTTCTTTTGACATTTGCATAGCCTCTGCTATATCTCTCACTTTAATTCGGCTGTCCTCTAGAACCATTTGGTGAACGTTAGTGATGTTAACGTCAGTTGTTGCAGTTTTTGGGCGTCCCGAACATTCATCGTCTCCCAAGCTCTCACGGCCTTTAAATTCATCTGCCCAAAATTTGATTGTGGTAAATGATGGTGCAGAGTCCCCATACACAGAGTCCAAATCATCTTTGATTTACGTGGGCGTATTGCCTTTCAAAAACCAAAATTTTATAACAGCTCGATACTTAATTTTGCCCATTTTCACAAAAACACTCACATCGACTCACTCAAACGACTGTCAAATAAAAACGACGCTTCAAAAATGGCTGACATTTTGGTGAGTTTTTTTTGTTTGTTTTATATCCACATTTATTCAACAATTCAATTACATATTTCACTTAAGACTAAATGTTAACATCTATTTTACAAATAACATTCCTACATTAACTTACTGGCTCTTCGCAAACACTCTAAATTACACATTATCATATTTCATATGCCTTTCGGCGTACAATAACTGTCTTTACAACGTCACAATAATTGATATGTTTTCTCTTTTAAAATTTATTCTATTTTTTCTACATCCTGTATTATTTATAATTTTTTTTTTTTTTTTTTTTTTTTATAATTACATATATAGGGGGTTGACAAGCAAAATAAAAATAAAACAAAACGGACAAACATAAACAAGGAATAAAGGAATACAAATAAAAATTAAAATAAAAATAAAAAATTAAAATTAATTTAAACACAAAATTAAAAGATAAAATAAAAATAATTGGGAATTGTGGAAAGGGGGAAGGAAAGCGGTGCGCCTGAGTGGCATACTATGTTTGGGGACGTGTAGTCCTTTCTTCATCACTGATCCACCACCAGTTGGGATGGGATCGATCTTTTATTGATTTATCTCTTTCACCGATCACCATACTAAAACGCAGGCGATCTGGAAAATTAGAGATATCGTTATCGTGGAGAGTTCGTTTATCCCTGGCACCACGGAAAGCGTGGTAAATAATAGGGACTCCACGTTTGTCTTGGATAAGTCCTTTTTTATCCAAGAAAGGGGACGCTTCTGGGGGAATGAACCCATTATGGAGAGTACTCTCCATATACATATCATTGGGATAGAATGCTCCCGAAATAAGATCGTTTTCACTGCACATTGCCCTTGTTGTGTGTCCACGAATAGTCTTGATAATGAAGTTATCTATCCTGTTTAGTCCTGATTTGTCATACAGGACTTTATTCGGATAGTATTTCTTATACTGCGACTCTGGGGTTCTATACATTCCTAGGCAGGAACGCAAACACTGCCTCTCGAACACCCGAAACTTCTCCATGTAAAATGGGGATATGTTGTACCATACCGGCCAGCCATACATTAATATTGGTCGTATGAATGCTGAGTATGAAATTATTTTCACCTTGGGGTCCAGCAGACTACTACGGAAGAGTCTTCGTGTCATTGTATATGCGTTTTTAGCTCCTGTAAGAGCAGCTGCTGTATGCTTATCAAAGTAAAGATATTGATCAAGCCAGATTCCAAGGTATCTGACTACAGTTTTTACTTGTAGAGGAAGATTATTACTTCCCGCAATAGAAAATGTTTTCCAATTCCATTTTGTGTCTCTTGATGCACTGGACAGTGGCGTTCTGAAAAGGATAGTCTCTGTTTTCTGGAAATTTATTTTTAATTTCCAGTCGTCGCAAAAACGTTTGATTTTGCTGAAATCATCTTGCAGAAGTCTGTTGATGACATCAATCTTTTCTCCAGATCTATACACCACAATGTCGTCGGCATACGCAATTGCATGGTTGAGAGAACCCACTAGATCACTAGTGTAAATGTTAAATAAAATGGGAGAATTCACTGCTCCCTGTTGTAAGCCGTTTTTGATGTGGAAGGTCTTGTTAGAGATTATATCTCCACATTTCACTACAAATTGTTTACCCATTATCATATCGTAGATAATGTATAATAAATATTTGGGCATACGTAGGTTTGATAACTTATATACAAGCCCTTCTAACCATATGGTGTCGAAAGCCTTTTCAAAGTCAACCAAACAGGCCCCAGTGCATTGTCTCTTCGCCTTGTTCCACTGCATGTCGGAAACAAGTTTTGTCGCAGCATGAACTGTGTCATGTTGCGATCGAAAACCAAATTGGTTGTTCGGGATAATACCATTTTCCTCACACCAGTTAGTCAATGCTTTATTTATAATTTTCTCGAATACCTTGCTGATGTTCGGAAGCAAACTAATCGAGCGAAGATTGGCTGGATTGCTCCTGTCCTTGCCCTTTTTTGGAATGGGATGGACTACTGCAGGTTTCCATTGGTTTGGATAATATGCATTATTTAGAGCGTTATTGAACAAGATGGTGTAAACCTTCAGTACTTCAAGAGGTAAATGCTTTAGAACAATGTTTGGAATACTGTCTATTCCAGAAGATTTTTTGTTCTTAATCGATCTAAGAATGTCCGTCAGTTCATCCTTGTGTACAAATATACTAGTGTTTAGATCTCTAAGCGGGGAATCCGCTCTATTATTTTCACTAAAGACAGTGAAACTTCGACTTAAGAGACGCCAATTGTTAGGTTCATTGCCTAACGAAATGTGTTCTTGGAGAGCCCTATTTTCCAGGTCAAGGTTAGAATGAGCCGATTCGTTCAATCTATACACTGCTTCGAAACAAGCGCCAATTGAGTTCGCCTTTTTTTGCGGATCCTCGACTATTATGAACTCTTCGTTACAGTTGATGTGTTCCAAGGTAAGTCCTGCGTTCAGTTAATTCAGTCGCAGTGAACGTTATGATTAGAGTGTGGGTTCGTCTGGAAACAGGGTCGAATAGATAATGTCGGTCGAGCCACTTGTTCCGTCAATTTTTTTTCGATCTTTTCGAATTTTTTATCAAACGCAGCAAACTGTCCTTGGATGGACAGTAATATTGCTGTTATATCAGTTTGTGCCTCTGGAGCAGGCGTTTTAATGATATTACGTGATTGTTCTATAATTTGTGCATTTTTTACTCCACCTGCCATTTGGGCGTATGACACACTTGGTGCCACGAAGTTGTTGTAAGAGCGAGTTTTCATCTTTTTCTCTTCTTCAGCTTGCTTCTTTTTGGCTTCCAACTTTGATTTTAGTTGCTGGTACTTAGGGCAACCTCTAAAGTTAGCAGGATGTCCTGAGTTGTTACAGAGGACACAAGATAGTTTACTTCTATCCGGAAGCTGTTCTTTGCCCAATGGACATTCTCCAATGATATGTTTGTTTAGGCATTTGACGCATCTGAAATGCATATTGCAATTCGCTGCCACATGCCCGAAGCGTTGACAGCGCATACACTGCAATACGCGGTCGCACTTCTTTATTCTCTCCCAACTTATTGTTTGGTGATTAATGTATTTAATATATCTAAGTCCATCAATTTTACTATTGGGGCTTAGCGACACAATGAAGAAAGGCAACCTACGGTTGCGATTTCTAGAATTCACTGTAGATAATGGTTTCACACCTGTAAACGTCAGGCTATCGTTTTCGAAGTTTTTTAGCTCTTCGAGCACCTCTTCGGGAGTAAAGGAAGGGTCAACTCCTTTGAGGAGCATGGAGACAGTTTTAGGGGTGTACGTGTGGTACTCGCTTTTCGATTTCCCTAATGCCGATTTAATTTTGTTATACCCTTCTAAATCCTCACATGTTAAACTTATCTTAAAATCATTTACTCGTTTTGTTTTAAAAGTTTTGCATGTCAACTCACCCAATTTTATGACATCCTTTGTCTCCATGTAGCTAATGTAAATAGGAGGTACTTTCTACTTTTTTTTGACTGGCACCTGCTGAGATGTTTCCTGCTGTTGGTGTGATTCGTACTGTTGATTTGGTTCCTGCTGTTGTTGTTGATGTGATTCCTTCTGTTTAGTTTCCTTATCTAGCCGTGTTTTCTCTGCCTTCGTGGGTTGCTGTTGTCTTTGTTCTTGCTGTTGTTGTTCTAGCATTTTCGTTTTTCGCTTGTTGTGGCTCAGGTTGTTTTTTAGTTTAACAACTTCCTCCATTTGTCTATCCAGTTCTTCTTTTTTACGACTAATCTCTTGGATGAGTCTGTTGAGGACCTCGATTTGATTGCTAGCGTCTGCATTTGTTTCGCTGACAGCTAGTTCTTTGAATTGGTTTCCAGCCCCTGAGTACTGGGCACCATGGCTGTTGTCTTTGTCATCGCTGGTTACAATCGACGTGTCTGTATTCTTATTTTCATTTGTTTTAACGCGTTTAGTTTTTATGTTTAGGTCCGTATTTTGCCTTCTCCGATTTGCCATTTTGGCATCAATTTGTTTTACGTCCATATTATGGACTGCGTGTTCTCACTTTTTTTTTTTTTTTTTATTCTTTTTTTCCACTTTTTTTGTGACAAACAGATTGTGGCCTCGCGCACACACTCACAATGTTCGCGCACTTACACGTAGATACCGTTAACGTGTTACTCACACACTTTTTGTATTAAACTGTGTTCTTCGTTTTAACTGTCACAACACGTGGCTTCGTTCTCTTTTAATTGATTCTATTTATTTTTATTTACTTTGTTTTGACTGTTTTTATCACTGCAATTTATTTGTCCACAAATAGTCTCTTTATAATACTTCAGCCACTCGCGACACATAAAAGCAACTTTTTTCATTTAATTCGACCGCCGAGCCGAAAACACGTCCGCACTCGTTCACAGTGTATCGTTGTATATGCCATTTTGGTGAGTAACTGTCAAAAGATGCACAACTACATTCACTAGCTTTTATTGACGACTGCTGCTATCTTCACGGTGACGTCGGAAACTTTTCAGCCCACCCATGTATAAGTGATTGCGTAACCGATATCAATCAGTGATTTGAGCTTCGCAATGGCGCTGTAGTTCCCACTGTATAAACACTTAGCTCGTTGTCGGAAACAGATCCAGGTTGTTCGCCAAATCAAATTGTGTCTAACAGCGAACGTCTCGGCTAGGCTCCCAGCCTCATCGATTCAGTTAGAATATACCAACCATCCGGAGTTGAGAACGTTAAAGTCGCCAAGAACAACCATCTCCGAAGTCAAGTGGTTGATTTGTATCCACTCGATGGTAGGTGAGAGATGCTCAGTAAGTGTCGCTGATCGATCGTCATTCGGTGAGTGCTAGAGACAACAACGAAATTTGACGGAACTCTTCACCACGATTTTCATCATAACGGTGTCCAGATTATTGAATTCTAATGCTTCTTCCCTTTTGTAAGTTAAATCGGGTGGGGTGAGGGCGCAGGTTCTCTCTTAAAACGAAATTTCGAATGTAAGCCGTATCCTGGAATGTGAGCCGGCAACTTTTCAGACCACCCTTGTAAATTTACAAGATATAGAACGCTACAACCGAGCAAAATACATGCACTTTTACTTTGTGTTACTACGAGTACCTTACATAACATTGTAATCGAACTAAATGTCAATTATTTTTCTACACAAATTTTGTAAAATGAATTAGTTAATAGTTTGTCATAAATAGTACGTTTGCAATATTTAGAAACACGTTCTATGCCGACGGTTACCTGATTTTAGAGGTGATATTTTCACTGCACCTGAGATGATATTTTCTCTGCACCTGAGGTGATATTTTCTGTGGTGTGGAATACTTTCCACATCCCCAACTGTTCTATGGCCACGTAGTCATTTTAACGAGACCGTCTTATTGGTCCATAATTCTAGAAGTCTCTCATTGGATTTTCGGAAAAAATATGATATGGTTATTGTACTACCTTATATTTTAAGCACTTAACCAACATTCACTTTGACTGAGTTCAACTTTTATTACTTTAATGCACACAAAGTATTTGGAAATACCACAACGAAACCTCTCACATTAGTTAAACGATCTTATCGAAATTATATAAAAGGTAACTAATTTGAATTTCCAGGTATTACTTTCAGTCCAGCATTTCCATTGAACACTTTTGAAACATTCGAGAACACAGGTCATTTCGCACCCCCTTACCTTAATTGTGACATCTCGTCAGATATTCCACCTCTATTACGGACCACAATAGACAAAAAAGAGCCATTAAATGGCCCCGTCACGAATACCACAATTAGTCTTCTTTGAATAATTCAATAAGCGAATTTCTGACTGACACACATTTGAATGGTTGGCAATCAACCGAACATTGCGTCGATGGCAGACGAGCGCATAACTTGGATGCTGGCTCCAATTAATAATTCAGCAAGAGTAAAAGTCAAACAATGAGAAGAAACGATTGCTCATTGCACTATTACACTCATTTGTGAGATTCTAATGCGAATATGTATTTTTATTATACATATAATAAGTCTGATCTGTATTGCAAGGTTTTTGCTTTGTGCCCGTAGCTTGGTACATAATATTAATCTTCATATAAAAAAAAGTACGCGTAGTCATCCAATGCTAATCGACAATTAATTGAATTCGAATTCTGTACAATCGGTACCTCATTCGCCTATATCAAACTTCGCCCTCTCACTTGAACACGAAAAGATTTTGAAAGGTTTTACTTAAATCTCCAATGGAGAGCTTACGAAATTGATTGTGACTTGACAATCCGACTCCCCTTGGATGCATGCCACATAATTCATCTGCCATATTTCGTAAATGATATTTCAATCTTGGTGGATAGAAATGTGTCCACAGCAGCGCTACCCACATCTGTCGAATATGAAACGCAACTAAAACAGTATATTTGTGATTTTACACTAAACGTCTATGATTTCATACTTGGTATCGTACTTGGTATTCATTTAAAAAGGTACACAAAACCAAAAAGTCAAGGTAACAATTTGACCCTAAATATTTAAATGAAGTCACGTTTTAAAACTCCTTTCTAAATTGGCTTGATTTCAGGTCGCTACAATTTCATTTTCCATCCCAATAGCAAGCACAACAGATGGAAAACCAAACATCTAAAGGAGTATTTGGAAAATGGAAACAATTTTATTGAACTGATCAATAAATTATAAGTCTTATAAATGAATTTTTTGCTTGGTGTTTTATTGTTGACCAAAGACTTTTCGATTCTAAGCGTACGGCACAGTTTCAAATAATTGGCCGCCAAAGGGGACTAGTGATACCTTATAATATCATGGATTCCCGGAGCAGAACAACGGACAAAACAGGACAATCTCGTTTTCAGCCACTCTGTCCGGTGTTCCCAAAAATAGGGAATATTTTCTGGACAAAAAAGTGTCGCGTTTTTGAAAAATTGTACGAGCGTTGCCTCTTATGTTTCGGGATTTGGCAACCCTAATGTTGCAATCCGGCAATTGACAGCTCTGTCGTAAAGTTGGACATTTTTGAGGTTATACGCACTCAGAACGTTTTGACATACGAGCGCTATTTGTGTTGTTTACAGTAACTTAAAAGATTCATCTCGGCCCAAAAATGGAATTAAATCGTCAACATTTTCGTGCGATTATTTCTTACAACTTTCGGCGTGGATTAACGCAGCAACAGTACATGGATGAACTTAATTCAATTTTTGGCGATGAAGCTCCATCAAGGACCAGTGTTTATCGATGGTATGGTGAATTCAATCGTGGTCGTAGTTCACTCCAAGATGAATTTCGTGAAGGTCGTCCAAAATCAGTTGTTGTTCCGAAAACCATTGATGCTGTGCGCGAACTGATATTGGAAGATCGTCATGTGACCTATCGTGAGATTGAGACAACCTTAGGCGTTAGTGGGACCAGCATACATTCAATATTGCATAAACATTTGACTGTCAAAAAAATTTGTTCGCGTTGGATCTCACACAATTTGTCAATCGCACAAAAAAAGGCTCGTGTCAATTAGTCGAAAGAAGTGCTCAAAAAATGCGGTCGCGGTGCATCGAAACACGTCTATGACATCGTGACAGGCGATGAATCGTGGATTTACGCGTATGAGCCCGAAAGTAAACAGCAGTCGACTGTCTGGGTGTTTCAAGATGAGCCAAATCCAACAAAAGTTGTTCGCGCACGAAGCACTTCCAAGCAAATGGTCGTCTGTTTTTTCGGAAAAACTGGACATGTCGCAACCGTACCACTAGAACAACAATTCTGAGTGGTACACAACCAAGAAATCAGGAAAACCAACCGCCGAAGACGGATCACTCTTCACTACGACAATGCGAGCTCTCACACATCGCCTGCGACAACTGCATTTTTGAGCACCCAAAACATCGATATGATGGGTCATCCGCCGTATAGTCCTGACTTGGCACCGAATGACTTCTTTTTATTCCCGTACGTAAAAAACAAACTGAGAGGTCAACGTTTTCGACACCTGAAGAAACGGTTGCTGCATTCAGAATGCATGTGTTGGAGGTACCTCAATTCAGAGTGGCAAAAGTGCTTCGACAATTGGTTCAAACGCATGCAAAAGAAATAGATCTTCATGGGGAATATTTTGAAAAACAGTAAAGTGATTTTCGATGAATAATATTTGTTTTTGTTCTCTAATCCCGAAATATAATAGGCAACCCTCGTACGAGGGTGGCCTGAAAAGTCTCCGACCTCAACGTGAAGATATCGGCACTCGTCAATAAAAGATTGTGAATGTAGTTGTGCAGCCTTTGACAGTTACTCACCAAAATTTCAGCCATTTTGGATGCGTAGTTTTTATTTGACAGCCGTTTGACACTAGCTTTTATTGACGAGTGCCGCTATCTTCACGTTGAGGTCGGAAACTTTTCAGCCCACTCATGTAAATAGCGACAGTTTATTGCCTCCAACAAGTTGTCACCAAATTTACTGATTAGTCCTCTGCTTCAAATTAATCTATGTTAATTTTTTTTTCAAGTAATCCAACTCGCAAACGTCTAAAGATTTAAGCTTAGCTACTGCGGAAGGGGGTGTGGGCTTGTCATACAACAAAACAAAATCATTATTTTCCATCAAACGATTGTGCATTGAAATTAACAGTCTTGTTTCGAAAATAAATTCAGTTCCGTGCGTTCGGAAACTAAACCAACATTAGTGAATTCATGTGCGATGATCATCATCATCATCATCGGCACTACAACCGGGATCCGGTCTTGGCCTTATTTAACAAATCTCTCCACCGGTCCCGATTTCGAGCCGATGTCATCCAGTTTAGCACTCCCAGGCTCTGGGTGTCCTGGTCTACGCCATCCCTCCATCACAGACAAGGTCTGCCGCGCTGTCCCCTTCCATACATCCTGCCACAAAGGACTTTCCGGACAGGCTCCTCTTCGCTCATTCGAGCTAGGTGTCCCACCCACCGGAGTCTACCGAGCTTGATTTTTCTTACAATATGAGCTTCAAGGTAGATTGCGTACAACTCATGGTTGTAGCGTCTCCGGAATCGTCCTCCCTCACATACGGGGCCAACAGTTCTCCTTAAGACCTTTCTCTCGAACGCGGCCAAGAGTTCAGAGTGCCTTTTATTAAGCACCCAGGTCTCGGATCCATACATGAGTACTGGTAAGACCATGGTCTTGTACAGTAGTAGTTGGGTGCTCTGGATAAATTTCGGGATTTAAAGAGCCTTGATAGACCATAGTAGGCTTTGTTGGATTTAATCAGCCGTTCGCGTATTTCTTCTTCCATATTGTTATCGGCTGATACTATTGACCCAAGGTAGTTAAAGGATTGCACTACTTCAAATTCGTGCTCCACTACCCTGATAGTTTGACCAACGTTAGGTCTTCTCTTCGCAGAAGTTGCCACCATGTACTTGGTTTTTCCCTCATTAATGTGCGGTCCCAGTTTTTGTGCCGCCTGCTCGATCTGGGTGAAGGATTCCTGTACCGCCGATTCGGTTCTACCGATGATGTCGATGTCATCTGCGTAGGCAAGTATCTGGCTGGACTTGGTGACAATAGTCCCTCTTGTTGTAACGCCAGAGTCACGGATTGCTTTCTCCAACGCCAGGTTGAAGAGGGGGCAGGCCAGACTGTCCCCTTGTCGGAGTCCATTATAGATGTTTATTGGTTTGGACAGCAATCCCGCTACTTTTACTTGACTAGTTACGTTGGTCATGGTCAACCTACAAAGTCGTATCAATTTATTTGGAATGCCGAATTCTCTCATGGCATTATATAGTTCTACCCTGGCTATGCTGTCGTAGGCGGCCTTGAAGTCTATAAACAGATGATATAGTGGAATCTTAAATTCCAGACATTTTTCCATCGCCTGCCTAAGGGTGAATGATATACGTTTTTAAAAATAGCCTAACTAAAGATATTGTGTTACAATTGCAACTGACGCATTTTACCATGGCAACAAGAAGATATTTCCTGTATTTGTGCGGTCTTATCTTTCCTACGAAGGAATAAAAGTAAAAACTGCATACCAACTAGAAGAAGTGTCGGATGTCATCATAAATTATTGGGTTGGCAAGAGTGTAATTGGCGATTTTTTCATGCAAATAAAACATGATTTTTGTATATAATGAATGACCTGTTTTATACAATGGGACTGCCAACTGGGACGATTTGCGAGATTCCTTGGTATCCTTTCCGTAGTCGGAGGTGTGCTTGGAGACTACGATGTCAATGCATACGCCGAGTCGGTCACAGAGATAATTCTTCTCAGGATTGAGATCTACATTCCAACTTCATCAAACAAAATTCGTCTGTTAAGCCTGGGTTTGATAAGAAATGCGAACAGATTATAGCGGAAAAAAATAGAGCATTTAAACAATGGCGCTCCAATCCTACCGACGTCAACAGAACGAATTGTGTTATAATCAGAAACGCGTGCAACCAGGCGATTGATACCGCAAGAAGGCCTACAAAGAGAGAGTGACCAATAAACTCCTTGAGTGCCCAGCTGGTTCGCGTTTCTTTTGGTCAATGGCTTCCTCCTGTTTTCCTCCGTTAGTAACAGGCAGCGGGCCATAAGGCACAAATTCAAAAGATAAAGCTAATGTGTTCGCCAACTTATTTTCCGCGAATTCAAACCTCGATCCTGGTTTTTTGGAGCCGCCTGTGACCGCTCCGGTACGGTCTTCGATGCGAGATGTGAGGTTCTGCCCGCGTACTATTCAACGTATTCTTCGTGGATTGGACTGCAGGAAGGCAACCGACCCGGGCGGAATACCAGCGATAGTCGTTAAGAACTGTGCTCCCGAACTATCGCCGGATGTTGGCAAACTCTTCCGCTTACCTTATGAACGGAAGACGTTTCCTACCAGTCAGAAAGTAGCTAGACTTTAGCCAATCCCAAGTAGGGAAAAAATGTCTCCCCCAAATTACCGGCCGATAGCATTACTGTCTATTTCATCTAAGGTGATGGAAAAGGTAATCAATGCCGAGTTGATTAAGTGTTTGGAGCGCAACAGACTTGTGAATGATGGTCAACACGGATTCCGTGGCGGGTGTCCACGGGAGATCTCTTGTCCCCCATATAACCGTTATATGGACATCTGCGATTGAGGTGCATGGTGAGTCAAGGGCGGTCTCATTGGATATCTCCAAGAATTTTTTATCGCGCCCGGCACTGGACCTTGCTGAACAAACTTCATTCATACGTACTTTTCTAGCAGGTTTTCGATTGGACGAAGAGCTTCCTCAAAAATCGATGGATCCAGGCTGTTGTGGACACCGAGTCTTCGGATCTGTATCCTACCATTACCGGGGTGCCTCAAAGTTCTATTTTCACTCGAACCTTGTTTTTGCTTCACATACATGATTTGTTGGAGTCGACCGATAACAACGTGTTCAGCTATGCAGATGTTATCGCTCGCTTGTTTCCTCTATTTGGAGTGATCGGCCCATTAGTGCATCAACGTCGCACCAGCTGAGATGTAGCCAGATCGACTCTCTGAATCGGGATCTAGATAAGGTCCTGTAGTGGGGAAAGGACAATCTCATCGACTTGAATACAACAAAGACACAATATACAACATTCACAAAGAAAAGTGGATCATCTGTTCCACAGCTGATGATGAATGGCCAGGTCCTCGCATCGGGAAAGCATGAAATTGCTCGACGTCACGGTCTGTGGAAGTGTATCATGGCATAAACACATGTCGAACATCGCCGGGTCTCGGAATGGAGATCCGCATTCCATCAAATGAAATTCATCTGATAAGCCTTGATTTGATAAGAAATGCGAGCACAGTACAGCAGCAAAAAATAGAGCTTCTAAGCAATGGCGCTCCAATCCCGCCGAGGTTAACAGAACGAATTTTGTTAGAATCAGAAACGCGTGCAAGCAGGCGATTGATACCACGAAGAATGCCTACAACGATAGTGTGACCAATAAATTCCTTGAGTGCCCAACTCCTTCTTACTCTAGTTTTAAGATAGTCTGTAAGACTTTTTATGGGCTCCTCGATAGTATAGTGGTTAGTATACCCGCCTGTCACCCGGGAGACCGGGGTTCGATTCCCCGTCGGGGAGCCTCTGGCGCAAGACTAATGACCTTGCCCAGAAAAAATAAATCATTATGGAAAATTTAACAAGCCTCAGGACTTACTAAATAAGGCCAAGACCGGTTCCCGGTTGTAGGGCCGATGATGATGATGTAAGACTTTTTATATTAATTTAATTTAAGTTAATGGATGCTTGCATTAAGCTAAATAAATGAGGGTTCTGCCCTCACACTAAACTAAACTAAACTAAACTGGTTCGCGCCCCTGTTCGTCAATGGCTAGTGCTGTCAGCAGTAACTTCGGTTACTCCCCTCTTCGTCCGTTAGTGACGACCAGCGGGACGTTAGTCACAAATTAAAGAGATAAAGCTAATGTGTTCACGAATTTATTTTCCGCGAATTCAAACCTCGATGCCGGTCACTTGGAGGCACCTGTGATCGCGTCGGTACCATCTTCGATGCGGGATGTGAGGTTCTGCCCACGTACTATTCAACGCATTCTACATGGACTGGACTGTAGGGAGGCATCCGGCCCGGACGGAATACCAGTAATAGTCCTTAAGAACTGTGCTCCAGAATTATTGCCGGTTCTTGGCGGACTCTTACGCTTATCTTATGCACGGAGGATATTTCCTACCTTGTCGGAAATCGCCCAAGTTCAACCAATCCCAGACCAGACCAATCTCATCGTATTGAATACAACAAAGACACTTTTTTTTTTTTTTTACATTTCTGTATTTATTGACCATAAATGATTTGTTACAGTAAGTAATACAGATAACTTATAATTAGCTTAGCTTTAATCGT
This sequence comes from Microdon myrmicae, assembly GCA_963931805.1. Classification (NCBI taxonomy): domain Eukaryota; kingdom Metazoa; phylum Arthropoda; class Insecta; order Diptera; family Syrphidae; genus Microdon; species Microdon myrmicae. The sequence continues at coordinate 76,775,390 of OZ007502.1, read as the reverse complement.
TTACACATACTTGCTAGTACATTTTTCAAACATTATTATAAAGTTATATATTTCATGGGTGGACAAGATAGGAGTAGGTGGGGCTTCCTGGAAAAGGTCAGAAAACCAGGATATAATTATTTACTTAACCTATAACTAATTTGCTTAACTTAACTTAACTTAGCTTAGCCTAGCTTATCTAATTATTAAATCTATTATTATTACAATAAGTTAGAGTAGGGTGGGACGGGAGGTATAGTGGTTGATGGGTGGAATTTGGGTTAGGGTGGGTACTATGAGTCGGGGATATGGGTTGGGGGAACACTTTCCGATTGGTCGTTGAAACGCAAGATATTAGAGAAGGGTTGTATATTACAATATTTAAACTGGTGAGGTGAGAGTTCAGTATTGTGGTATACAATCTCATTGGAGTTGTTGAGCAAACTGCCAGAGGTGAAGAGGGTTCTGGTGTGGAGACAGTTCGGGTAGGCAGTTCGGTTGTCTGACGGAGTCGATGTGAGCGCATTTATTATCGGATTGGGATTACAACAAAGACACGATATACAACATTCACAAAGAGAAGTGTATCGTCGGTTCCACAGCTGATGATGAATGGCTTGCCCCCCGCATCTAGGTGAAATTACACGACGTCACGGTCTATGGGAATGTATCATGGCATAAACACGTATCGAACATGGCCGGGTCTGCCTCAGAAAAAGTGAGTTATCTTTTTAGAGCCATGAAATATTTTACTTCTATTTTTCCCACATTAGACTCGCGCTCGAATATTGCTCTCATGCTTGGAGCTGTGCTCCTAAGCGTGCCCTCAACCTACTTGAGAGCTTACAGAGACGAGCGATCCGTCTGATCGGGTCATGGCGCTGACGTCGGGACTACAGTAGATATCACATATAAGACGCGTAGCTGACTGCTGTCTGTTTTACAGATATTATCACGGGTACTTTCTTCAGAGATTCGTGGTATTGTTCCGCGCAATTCGGTTTATATGCGCTCCACAAGACAATCCGACGTATCCCACCAGTTTGCGGTTTATCTCCCGACGGCGCGAATATTCTTGCGTCGGAATTCCTTCCGTTACAGAGCGGGAAAGCAGTGGTATTCCCTCCCCGCGCGAGTGTTTCCGGGGCGTTACAACCTGCAACTGTTTAAGAGAAACTGCAACGGTTATTTGGTGGCATCCCGGAGCGCCGTGTCGGCGCTATAGGTTCGCCTCTCTCGAGAGAAGTTAATTAAAAAATTAAGTTGTATGGTGATTGAGGTTATTTTTATAATTTCTCGAAGTTATTAAAGACTTATTCAAATTGTTAAACATAAAACGCAACCGTTTTACTGTAAAACAAATCGCTGTAATCCAACTTATAATAATAATGGAAATGTAGTTTAAAAACGATAAATTTAGAATACCACCGGTGGTGACCCCAATATAAAGCCTAGAATATATTGATTTTAATAAAGGCAGGTATTTTAAAATTAATAAGCCCTATCTTTGTTAGAAAATATTGTTAAGCAGTGTAATTTGTACATAAGAGGTCTTTGCCCCTCTACCTACGAGATGAAGTATTACATACATGATACTGAAGAAGCCCTTCTAGCTTCACGAATCGTTTAGCATTAGACACATATTATGCACGGCATTCTAATTAACACATTTTGTTAGCTGTTATTACAATTTTTACATTAATATTTTTAATGATTTGGATACATAATTGTGGGTGGCAAAGCTCCAAACTTTGAAGTAAAGAAAGAAAGGAAATGGGTTATATGATTCCACTGAGTAGACTGTTGCTTTCCCTGAAATGAATCTTTATGATTGCTTCTACTGTTGAGTAATGCCCTTTTGTGGTTGCATTAACTTCTTTTTTTATTTCAACCCGGAACAGTTGTTAGTTGTATCCACAGATTTTCACTACCTAGTCTACTTTGATGCTCCGAAGATGAAATCTCTTAACTACTTCTTTTGACTTTGAGTAAGGTAATCGTATTTTACGTCGAGTTTTTCATTCTTTTCCGTTATGTTAAAGGTGTTGATTGCCCATTTATATAAATGGGTTAAATGTGATGTCAAGAAATGAGGGAAGAAATTAAAGAAGTTATGATGTACATCATTTAACTCAACTCCTGTATTTTAGTATTAACACGTTCGAGAAAGATTCATGATTATGGTCGCAGGAAAACATTAATAATAGGTAAATGGTTTTATTTCTTTTACATATAATTCCAAGAGAATGGAGCCTTGGGGGCTGGTGATATAACTCCAAGGAAATTGGTTGTATGCAGTTAAGACAATCCGATAAGTCCACCAATTTGAAATTATCTCTACTTTTAATTTATTGTTTCCTTCTTATAATATCTCTACTTTTAATTTCTTCTTATAATATTTTAAATATGACAATGATAACAAAAAACAGAAAAAAAGTTGAGATTTTTCTAATCAGTGACACTGAGCGGAGTTATTCAATATCTCGCACAAAAATCAATATTTCTTAGTCCCCTTACGTATTTCTCTAGGTATACTCTTGTAGATTAAGTGATTTTTTTTGTTTGTTCCGGGTTGAAATATACATTAGGCACAGTACGAGGTCCAGAGTGCCTATTGTTCAAGATACATAGAGAATGATTTAATGTCGCCATCTTGTATAATTTTTCACTAAAAATGTTTTCTTATGTACTTAAGGGGTTATATCTATTGAGATTGCAGAACAACGAAACTTTTTTACAGACGTTTTTTCTCCGTTATTTATTAAGCAATTAAAAAATCATTTGAAGGGTTCATTCTACACATAATTAGGTATAAAAAAAAATTTTTTATTTCAATTTTAAGTACAACTGCGACTTGGTTGCTAGTCAAGTGAACACTTTTTTGACAGGTCAAACGGTGTGAAGTATAACGACCTCCAACAGTACCTAGAAAAAAAAATAGAAATTTATTCATCATCTTTCTGAGTTCTTTTAAGGCGGTACACATGATTATTACAAAGTATTAATTTTACGCAAAATACCACTAGTTTAAAAAAAAAGTATTTCCGATAAAAAATCGAGCTTAAATTGTTTATAAAAAATTTAATAGTTAATTAATCATCAAAACCCACCGCCCTAGATAGTTTATCTAAGATGTTACAGTTAAAATTTCTAGTCGATCGAATAAAAATTGCCCAAGTTATGTTGCATATTGTTGTTGTTGAAAAACATGGTTTTGAGAAAAACGTGTTTAAAGTTTCAAAAGGTGTTTACTGGACGAACTTTCATTTGCATTTTATGTGTAACCTCCAAGGCATCGAGAAAGTAAATCCTTTCTCGAGAGATCTTTATACACAGGCTTGATAGCAACACGTTAACATTCATAGCTTGCTTGTGAACATAGTCCGATAAAAGATTTAAAGCGTTTGCTTTTTTCCAGGAGCACCAAGAATTAATACCTGCGGGGCTATTTTCATGCTAAGGCTTGTTGTCCATTGAAAGTTTGTGGTAAAGAGTGGACAATATTTCTTTGTGCATTTTCTCTACTGAGTCAGTGTTTCGTCTAATAGGTAATCGGTAATAGATACTTAGTTGGTCAATGAACTTGCCTGTCAACATCCCTCTTCCACCAAGATTTTTTGTGATTTTTTTTTATTTCTCAGACTCATCCGTATCCTTTTTTTGGACATGCCTTACGCATTCTTTTTCGTGACTTCGATATCATTATAAAGCTTGCCCTTACAAGACACTTATATGTTTTGCTGTCTCCGTCTCCGATGTAGTGCACATACGTAAAGTTTTGGAACGACAAAACATTTCGACGATCGCATCAGGCTTCATTTTTCCAGCATTGCCACTATGATTTGCAGCTCATTGCCTCTCGTGTCCAACTTTCTACTCTTAGACTCTCAGCTGTGTTACTTCGTTTTTTCCCAATACTCACACTCTTTACAATATTTTGATTTTGTGCAAGAGTCAATCAAAGTGCCTCCGCATTGACTGCACGTCACAACAATTTTAAAAACGAGGCTAAGCTTACTTGTTTCCGAAAATGTAACGTTGGCGCCACACTTGCACACAAAAACTTGAGCCAACGCCATGAAAACAGGTACAAAGTTATTGATTCTATACCCAAATGAAGAATCAACCGATATCTCTCTCTCCGAGGCCGATATTTTTATTTTTTTAGCGAGCCGAGAAACATCCACAAAGTCATTTTCAAATTTGTGACAATTCGGCGGTTCGCGATGTGATATCTTACTTCGTGGTGCACGTGTTTTATTGTTATTCCGGATCTAGTACCAAGTGTTTACCACCTGTCTAAGGCGAATGATATTGCTGGAACAAAAAGTTTCTGAACATCGGCTATCTCAGTTTTTTTACCAATAGGGACGAGGTACAAGATGTCAGATGGATTTCTCGGAAAGAGGTATAATAAAATTAGGTTCGAAATGACAAGTTATCGAAAAAACGGTGCATATTTGGAAGGACCACAAGACAAGCTACTAAGAAGTGGGGTGATGTGTATGGTGAGAAGATCCTAAAAAAGATAGAAAATTAAAATTTGTTTGATAAATTTCGTTCTGGTAATTTTTCAATCAAAGATGACCAACGTTCAATTCGACCAACTGAACTGGATGATCACCAAATCGAATCGGATCGCCGTATACCTGTGCGAGAGATTAAATCATTATTGGTGATGAAACATGAGTTATTTACGATAACGTTGATCGAAAGGGATCATGGTCCAAGCGTAATAAACCACAACAAACTACATCGACAGCTGAATTACAGCAACAGAAGATTATGCAGTCAATTTGATCGGTTTATAAAAGTATTATGTATTTTAGGTTAGGCTCCTCGATAGTATAGTGGTTAGTATACCTGCCTGTCACGCGGAAGACCGGGGTTCGATTCCCCGTCGGGCGCATCTGGCACAACACTAATGACCTTGCCCGGAAAAATCAAATCATTACGGAAAATTTAACAAGCCTCAGAACTTGCTAAATAAGGCCAAGACCGGTTCCCGGTTGTAGTGCCGATGATGATGATGATGTATTTTGGATTAGTTCCAAGGAATCAAATGATAAATTACGATCTATTCTCTCGCCAGATAGACAAACCTAATGCGGCAGTCAAAAACAAAACGACTACAATTGATGAATCACAAAGGTAGGTATTCCACCATGACAGCGTTAGACCATAAACATCTTTGGTCACTTGCTAAAAATTATTGGACCTTGGTTGGGAAATGATATCTTATCCGAACCTTACAGCATCGGATTACCCTTTATTTCGATCTTTGCAAAATTCCTTGAATGGTAAAGCTGTCAATAATGATGACTCTATGAAATCGGACTTGGTTCAGTTTTTCGCTAGTAAAAACCAGATATACTGTGAGCGTGGAATCATGAAGCCTATCATCGATTAAAGTTTCTTTTATTTTTCTTTTTTCTTTTAATATATACTTCCCTCGGGAGAGGCGAACCTATAGCACCGACACGGCGCCCCTAGATGCCACCAAATAACCGTTGCAGTTCCTCTTGAACAGTTAGAGGTTGTAACGCTCCGGAAACACTCGCGCGGGGAGGGAATTCCACTGCTTTCCTGCCCTGTAACAGAAGGAATTCTGACGCCAGGATGTTCGCGCCGTCGGGAGATGAATCGCAAATTGGTGGGATCTGTCAGATTGTCTTGTGGGGCGCATATAAACCGAATTGCGCGGAACAATACCACGAATCTCTGAAAAAAGTAGCCGCGATAATATCTGTAAAACAGACAGAGGTCAACTACTTGCCTTCGATGTTATATCGATTGTAGTCCCGACGTCAGCGCCGTGTCCCCGATCAGGCGCTTCGATCGTCTCTGTATGCTCTCAAGTAGGTTGAGGGTATGTTTAGGAGCAGAGCTCCAAACATGAGAGCAATATTCGAGCGCGGGTCTAATTTGGGATTTATACAGGAGAAAAAGTTGGGTTGGAGTAAAATATTTCATGGCTCTAAAAAGATAACTCCGTTTTTCTCAGGCAGACCTGGCGATTTTCGACACGTGTTCATGTCACAATACATTCCCGCAGACCGTGACGCCGAGCAATTTCAAGCTTTCCCCAGATTCGAAGGCCTGGTATTTCATCATCAGCTGTGGAACCGATGATCCACTTTTCTTTCTGAATGATGTATATTGTGTCTATGTTGTATACCAGTCGACGAGATTGGCCTTTCCCCACCGCAGGCCCTTATCCAGATCACGATTCAGAGAGTCACTCTGACTACATCTCAGCTGGTGCGACGTTGATGCACTAATCGGCCCATCACTCGAAAAAGCGGAAACAAGCGTACTATCATCCGCAAAACAGAACACGTTGTTATCCGTTGACTCCAACAAATCATTCATGGGCAACAAAAGCCACCTTGGAACCAAAATACCATAGAACCTTGAGGTACCCCGGTATTAACAGGATACAGATCCGTTTACTCGCCGTCCACAACAACTTGGACCCATCAATTTTCGAGGAAGCCCTTCGTCCAGTCGGAAAGCTGCTGGGAAAGTCCGTATGAAAGAAGCTTGCTCAGCAATGCCGGGCACGGTCAAAATTCTTGGAGATATCCAATGAGACCGCCCTTGACTCGCCATGCCCCTCGATTGCAGATGTCCATATATCGGTTATAAGTGTCAAAGGGTCTCCCATGGACCGCCTGCCACGGAATCCGTATTGTCGATTATTCAAAAGTCCATTGCACTCCACATACATAATTAACTCGGTATTGATGACCTTGTGGCGTTTCTAACAGATACACATGACCAATAGTGAGGAACAAAACCACCTAAAAAGACAAGACAAGAACAATCAAAGCACATCGATTAAAGCCGTATGCCATAGCAATAGCATAGCATTTCCGAATGTACTTGAGTTCAGAAATTGAATTCGTACACGCGGTAGTGGCCTGATGCGTTGAGCTCTGGTTCCATCTTTTAGTGATTCTAACCGTGATAGCGTCGGTTCGAATCACACGCTCTTCACTGTCATCGCAAACGCTATAACCTTTTCCATCACCTTAAATAACATAGACAGTAATGCTATCGCTCGGTAATTTTGTGGAAGACACTTTTTTCCCCTCTTTGGAATTGGCTGAACTCTAGCTACTTTCCATGAAGTAGGAAATGCCCTCCGGGTATAAGATAAGAGTTTGCCAAAAACCGGCAATAATTCTAGAGCACAATTCTAAAGGCCTATATCTGGTAATCCATCCGGGCCGGTTGCCTTCCTACAGTCCAGTCCACGTAGAATGCGTTGAATAGTACGCGGATAGAACCTGACATCCCGCATCGAAGACGATACCGGCGCGATCACAGGTGGCTCCAAATGAGCGGCGTCGAAGTTGAAACTCGCGAAAAAATAAATTCGGGAACACAATAGCTTACTAACGGAGGAAAAGGGGAGTAAGCGAAGTTACTGCTGACAGCCCTTGCCATTGACCAGCAGGGACGCGAACCAGTTGGGCACTCAGGGACTTTATTTTACACTATGTCGTCCTAGGCCTTCTTCGTGGTACCAATCGCCTAGTTGCACGCGTTTCTGATTCTAACAAAATTCGTTCTGTTAACCTCGGCTGGATTGGAGCCCCGTTGTTTAAAAACTCTATTTTTTTCCTCTGTCATCTGTTCGCATTTTTTATCAAACCAAAGCCTATCAGATTAACTTCGTTTGATGGAATGCGGAATGTAGATCTCCATCCCGAGAAGAATGATCTCTGTGTCCGACTCCGGGCCTGCGTTAACATCGGAGTCTCCAAAGCACACCTCTGACTACATAAAGGATGCGAAGAGATGTCGCAAATCATCCCCGTTGGCAGACCCATAACCCTATACATGGCAAAGCTGCCTAGGTCGATTATTCACTTGAAATGCATGTGGTTGTCCGACCGATACCAAGCAGTGATCTGAGTTTCCCAGTGGCGCAGCAACCGCCACGGTATAAATGCTCGGTTCGGATGTCAGAAACTAATCCGAGGTGTTCGCATAATCATCTCGGGCATCCGGCACTCGCGTACGTTCCTCCACAAGTTGAGTCACATTGCGGCTAACAGAGAAAATCTTCACCAGGCTCCCAGCCTTGTCGGTTCTGTTAGAATATATCAACCAGTCGGAATTGTGTACATTAAAATCGCCAAGGACGACAATCTAAGAAGCCGGGCGGGTGATGTGTACCCGGTTGACGGTACGTGAAAGGTGTTCGAAAAATATCGCCGGTCTATCGTCATTCCTCAACACAACCCTCAAGTACATGATGCCCATGTTATTGGGTTCCAACGCCTCCATCCTTTGGCAAGCCAAATCGAACCGCGCGAAGACGCAAACTCCACACTTAAAACGGAATCTCGAATGCAAGTAATATTGTGAACAGCGAAGATATGCCGAATCAGTTGACGATTCGAGCTGGGTCTCAGTTAGGGCAAGCATATCAGGTTTCGCTGGTTGCAAATATTGGCGGACGGCGTTTACATTCGTGTTGATGAAGCCGATGCCCCTGATGTTACAAAATGCCATTATCAGTCGAACGTCAACAGAGCCTCGAGAACGAGCCTGATTATGCGATGACGAGTTTCTTAAAGTTCGGCTACTTATCATAATATTTGCATGATGTTCCCCCTGAACAGGCAACCTTTTATGATCCAGAATTTAGCTGAGGAGTTTGTTACATTCAGGAACAAAAATAGAGTATTCTTGCCATTGAGGTGAACAGCTACTGATGTGGCGCTCTACAGGGGGGTGTTCAATAAGTCATCATACAGCCACATTTGAATATGAAAACGACGACCGTTGAGCGCTATTTTAATTTCTAACGAAAAAATGAGCTCCGCCGTTATCCTGCGCCCCCCTCATAGTCCAGATTAATCCACGAATGCCTTTTTTGATATCACCAGCCTAAAATGTGGTCAGATTAATCAACGAATCCATTTTTTAATTTCGCCAGACTAAAATGTGGCCATTTTCCTAATGCAGCGCACTTATAAAGGTTTTAGAGATGACATTTTGCATGTGTACCTTCTTGCGAGGCTGTTCTTGCTCTCGATGCCCACTTGGTATCTTTACAGCTAATTTTTTTTTTTTTCAGCTACATGCAGATATTATCATGGATACTGTTCTTCGGAGATTCTTGGTATTGTTCCACGCAATTCGGCTTATATGCGCTCCGCAAGGCAATCCGACGGATCGCACCCGCATGGTTCATATCTCGACGGCGCGAACATCTCTGCATCAGAACTCGTTCCGTTACAGAGCGTGGAAGCTGTGGAACTCCCTTCCCACACGAGTATTCCAGGAGCGTTACAACCTGCAACTGTTCAATTAGAGCTGCAACAGTTATTTGATGGCATCTCGAAACGCCCACTCGGCGCTATAGGTTCGCCTCTCCCGAGAGAAATCTAATAAAAAAAATAAATAAATAAATAATATCACAAGATGGCGCTAATTATACGTCTTTGCCTACAATGACAGTAATATCAGGTTTTAATTGCAATTATGTTTATACCGTAAGGAGTGTTTTGAATACAGAATTCTATACAGAACAATAGTGTTTATTCATTTAAAAATTCATTAATATGACATTTTACCATAAATAAATTTCACTTCATATAGATAAGTCCGGAAAAGCTTGAGTAATTTCCCGTTATCCCTCTTTCGGCGTTGCTTTGCTCAATAACGCTCCGTTGTTTTATTTTTATAAATATATTACGAAGAGTTGAAAAAATTAATGGTAGACTGTGTTCCAACAATAACCTATAAAGACACCACCATAATGTAAATTCCATGCAACTGTGGTCCAAAATTCGGCTCCGATATTGCACTTCATTCAGGCTAGCCTTTGCGCTCAAGTGCCACAAATCATATTTAAACATTATGTTCATCAAATTAAGATTTCAATAAAGCGAATATCGCATACATTCATGTGTACCATTCCGTTTTAAAGTGCTATGCATTTTAAAAAACGATCGTAGATAGTACTGTGCGAAATGGCTTTATTTCGCCTGCAGCATTTCTCTTCTAATCCAAGACGATTTGTATTTTCTTTTTATTTACAGACGGACGATATTATAGACATCACTATCATGCGGAATACGTTTATCGCAGCAAACTCAGCAAACTTGGGAAACCGCAGAATGTCTTATAAGATAAATGATTTCCCCGTTTTCTCTACTTCAGATATTCTAATGTGTTGCCTTATTTTTAATTTTAGTTTATTATAAAATAATGAAACATTTATAAAAAAAAAACAACAATTATAAAAAGCAAAAGTTTAAAAAAATTAAAATGACATTATATGAAACAAGTTTTTATCCCTTTTTTCTTGTAATATATTTTAAATTAATTGTTTACTATTCGCCCAAATGGCGCAAGACTAATGACCTTGCCCGGAAAAAAACAAATCATTATGGAAAATTTAACAAGCCTCAGGACTTGTTAAATAAGGCCAAGACCTGTTCCCGGTTGTAGTGCCGATGATGATGATGATGGTTCGCCCAAAACCATTATTCGATGATAATAAAAATTTTATAATTTAAAGTGCTAGTGAAAAGCCAGTAAATTTGATAAAACGTATATTTGTGATAAAATTCGAAGCATTTTATCTAAATATCTAAATTATTTCCGTTTTTTTTTTCAAAAAGGGATTTTTTCGATAACAATTTTGAAAGATTGAAACGCAGTTGAAATAATAGGTTCGGAAACATCGAAAACCCACTTGTACGCATGATATTCCGGGTCTAACGGGGACCGGCGTTGATTCATTAAATGACTAGACTTAATTTCGATGCTCCGGATATGACAATACTGCTAATTACAAGTAGCTCTGGGTCCTCAGCCAAACCGATTTACGTAACCAGAGGGAAGAAGCCTTCGAACTCAAAATTATTTTTGGTTTTTACCGCTCTCCAAATGATGATCAATCACCGATAATCTCTTATACATTGACGACTGTATACAATACCCGCACAGAAATGTCTATTCAACGACAGGCTTGAAGCAAAGCCCATCATTGGGACGTTCGTCGCACTCTTTTTTGTCAAGTAATTGTGAATTATAAAACAAGTAAAGTATTCACGTTTCTGACAGCTGACTAAGTATGTTACATGAACCATCAAAAGAAGAGCGTATAGTGAAAAAAGACATTTGACCAAGTACAGCCAGGCTATAGCTCTCATGGGGCCTTTCGTTTCGTAATTTAAGGAAAGCGATGTAAATGCTATAAAACTATCAGGAAAAAAACATTGACTTGGTTTGGGATGTAAAATGTGTTCGTTACATTCTCATTTCGACCTAAAAATCGGACCAAGATTGGTCATGAATACGGAGACATTTTTATAAAAGAAAAAGGATATATTCACAAGCGGACATTAAAACTAAGTGTCTCTGAAGTTATATACAGTGGTGGAAAAATATAATAAAACAAAAAAAAGGTTGATCTTCGACGTTAATCGTTAAGAAAAAATGTATTTGGAGAACAATAAGAATTAAAAATATACTAATAGATTTGGTGCACTGTATTAACATACATAAAAGAAATACTGACTTTCAAAACAAAAAGCGAGGAAAAAGTATTGATTCCGGTTTTCCTTGGATTTGCCTGGGAAAAATAATAGAAACAAATTAGTTTTTTGTTCGTGTTTTGTGAAGAATTAATTTACAGTCAAAGCGTTTCATATCCTTTTAATACTAGGTTGTTGCACCTTTGTTTTTAATGACTGCTTCGCATCTTCGTCCCTTGGAATTGACTAGTTTGGTACAAGTCGCGGGTGGTATAGGGTACCATTCATTTTTTATTTTGGACCAAAGTTCTGCCTTATTTTTGGCTTTGCAGTCTCCGATCTTGCGCTTAAGAATGCCCCATAGGTGTTCTATTGGGTTGAGATCAGGGGACTGCGATGGCCGCTCCATAACATCGACTTTGTTTTGAAGAAACCATTCTTCAGCCGATTTTGAGGTGTGCTTGGGGTCATTATCCTGCATAAACTCCCATTTAATAGGCATGTCCTCTTCAGAAAATGGTAGTGTGGGGAGGAAGTATTGTGCCTAACACGGACACTCCGCTCATCTTCCTCCTCCATCATAATGTTCCACTAAGTACAACGCCGAACCAAAAGGACGAAACGCCGCCACGTTTGTCCACAACCGGGAGTAAAGGAACACACCGTCCACCAGATCGCAATTAAAACAAAAGTTGTTCTTAATTAAATTTTAGTTTATTTCACTTTCGTTATTATCTTTAAAATTGTGAATGATAATTTATAAAACCAATTTGTTCTCAGTCATTATTAAATATGTTAGTGTTTTTATACTTCACTTAGAACTTATTATTTAATATTGAATTGATTTTTATAAATCTTAAACACGGTGAAACACTCCTATCTCGACACGACCTACGCTTCTCCGTCGCGCGACGGAGAGCGGGAGCGGCACGACCGTGGTGGTATGCCGATGTGATAAGACTCAGCGATAAACGGCTCGTGCAGAACCGACTCGCTAATTGGGGTGAGTTTGTGGTGTGGTGGTAGATATCCTCTCCACTAAGGATATGTATTTACTTACCACCAGCGAAACGTGAAGTCTCTCTTGGTGGGATAGAAAACCAGATCTCGTATTGAGGATCATAGTGGTATGTGTGGGATCGTTCAGATCTGTGTTGTTTACTCATGCGCGACGGCAATAGAAAAACAAAGCAGACAGGCGGCAAAGACAAGGAATCGGGGCGATCATGGTTTGTGATGTGCAGCGCGACTAAAATAGTCGACGATGCATCGAAGAGATGTGCTAAAAGCAAATATGGGACGAGGGCATCATAAAAGTCTTAGATGAGTGATGCCCTTGTGTAAATAGGCGAATAGCCATTGGGAAAAGGTCCTAATGGGTTGGTGGACGAAACGAATCCTTTGCTTGCATTTGTATATGCAGGAAAATTCGTTTGTGGGAAACGGATTCTATATTTACATTGTTTATGCTTTGGATTCAATCAGCCGGCTATGCGCTAAGTCGATGATTGTTTGGAGATTCAAACAAAAGGAGCATTTTTGGGTAAAGTGCTTGCAGCTGTATCGATAGTTGCAAGTCATTGCAATGCAGATTAGATGGTTATACAATGACGGTTTGTACAATCTGTGTCAATTGTACATGGCATCTATGGCGACGCCAGGATCGAACTCTAGTGTGAACATCTACACTAATTGGAAATTCGGTTCTGGATCGCTAATGCAGAGATGCATTGATATATGTATGAATGCCCTTGTAGGAAAAATTCTTTGGAGGCATTTCGAGGTAATGCATTGAAAGCATTTATTATCCTTGGGAAGGAAATGTTTTTGCTGCGCGGAGATGGTGTGAGAAGGTTGGAATTTGCCTGGCAACCGAAGGTACCGAATAGGTTTTGTTTTATGCTCCCGTACAATGGAAAGAATTCTTGTAGGGAATTTGTATGCGAAGAAATGCATGAAAGGTAAGAATCTATTTAAGATCTATTTGATGCGTGAAGCATTTAAGGTGCCAATGCGATTGCATTAGCGAAAACTTATGCCGATTGGGATGTAGTTATGGGGGTTTTTCAGGTAAGTGGGCCGTGGGGTTTGGCGGAACCGCCACAGTAGCATAAAGGTGTTTAAGATTTCTACATAATCTTTAGCACACATTTTGTCCTTTATAAGAAAAATTGGACCAACACCAGCTGCTGAGAAGCACCCCCAAATCATTAAATTGCCTTCACCATGTTTCACTGTCTTTTTCATATACGTTGGATCGAATTCTGAGTTCATTGGTCGTCTGACGTACATTTTTCCATCGGAACCAAACAAATTAATCTTGGTTTACTCCGACCATAACATTTTATTCCAATTCGCCCGGTGGAGGTGTTTTTTGGTAAAAACGAGTCTCTGGTTTATATTTTTCTTGCTCAAGTATGGAAGTTTTCTGGGACTTCTTCCAGGAAGACCCGCTTCTATTAGTCTGTTTCTAATTGTACGACTCGTACAAGGTGCGTTTGTCATTTTTTAATTCCGTAGAAAAAAAAACGGCTTGTTTTTGGATAGTCGAATTAGCAGTTTGTCGAATCGTGAGATTGTTTTTCTTTTTCTGGTTCTAGTTTCCATTTTGGGACCTGAATGAAGAAGGATATTTTTTTCTATTTCATCCATTGATTTCCCGTCATTTCTTAATTTTTTTATCAATTCACGATCGGAACTAGTGCAATGTACTCCACGACCCATTTTCACATAATTTCATTTTTATTGTTTTTTTTTTCTAACAAACACTAAAACACAAGTCTAACAAATTTACGAAGATTTCAATAAAGACGAACCAGTAGTTTACTTCACAATCACGATTGAAGACTGTGGTGATGGTTTGTTTCTATTATTTTTTCCAGGCAAAATATCCCTTTCGCTTGCATTTTTTACTACTAGGCAAAAAAAGCTGATAAGAGTAAATTGATGCACCATACAAAGTACTGTTAGATACGGTTCGGGTATAGAATTGGTGTCGAAGAAAAACCAAATTGTACGCAGTAACTGATTGTTGATCCTTATCTAAACCGTTGTTTCTATTATTTTTTCCACCACTGTATATATACCGCTCATATTTTACATATAACATGATTATCATTCCTATCCTCCTATTTTTAAGACAAACTAAGAAAAATGTGTTACAAAACATCACTTTTTGTCTGAAATACTTTAATATAAACCTCATTCGCGACTTAATCTATTAGTACTTGCGGTTGTCATGTTAAATTTTTATCAACCAGTGTTTTCAAATACATAAAGAAAACTAATTTTATTTATCTATTTCTATTTCTGATGATTTCCAAGGAGATTTCTTCATTGAAAACCGGACAGAAAATCCTTGAGCACAGCACGTACCACATACTAAAACAAGGAACAAATACTGGGCAGTATAATAAATCAAACAACAAGATTTACAGCAGCTGCTGTAACCGATAAAAGCGATAAAATTGTGGGTCAGTAATCCAAACCAGTGCTACCAGTACATTTCTCATGACTCATACGGGTCGCTAAATAGGTATTACACGATTCGCTTATTTACGTATGTTCGGACATTTGTTCTGACAATTCAATTTTATTACTACCAAAGACAAATTGCTTGAGATTTATACTTGTAGTGTGGTGTAGTCACTTATCATTCCGATTAGCCTGATTTGTTTTTACAGTTTTGTTCATGACCACTCTTTTGGTATCCATAAATTTCCAGTGTCATTTGCAATATATTAATTAACCCCTCTTTAATGTATTGGTCATTTACAATCGATTTCATCTCTGCCAGCAGGACAAACTTATGACTAACGTAACTAACAGTAGCTACATTCCAAGTCGGAAGTAGTTGTGAACCCACGACGTGCACACCATAAGTTAAGCCACAATCCATTGCGGAAGAATTTCAATCCCCAGTTACAGTGCTAAACTGGAATGACATGGTGCAAGGGCATTTGCCTTGCAATTATAGTTAAAGTCCTCATGCTTTAGTAACAGCCAGACACGGAGCAGATCCAATGTAACTAACCTGCTCACAGAATGTTACTTGAGCATGCAACTAACCATACATTCACAGCTGTGAGTTAAGCTTTAAATCTCTCAGTTTAACTTTTACTTTCATTTAATCAAATCAGTCTGCGAATTTATCAAAAAGCTTTCTACCTGAGATCAGAGATACAGGCGCCGTCTTAAGATTTGACGCTCTCTCATGAAACACGTTCTTCGGCCACAAGCAATGCCCTTGCATTTCTCTTAAAACTGCCCGACTCGAACGCTGAGAGGCGTAAAGCAGAGGATGTAAGTTTTTAACAAGCCACCAATCTACAGTGTGAACATTTTCAGTTGAAGTGTCGGACAAGGCAGACAAACGTCTTAACCAAGCATATTTCGGCGTCCGGTTAGTGATAGTCATAGTAGTGGTAGCAGAGCCAGCAGCACAGAAGAGGTACAAATAATTACGAGCAACACGTTTCATTACCAATTTCGTTAACTGTTACGTGACCAAAAACTAAACAGTTCGCACTTCAAAAGTACCCTCTAAGGCATCTTTGTAAATAGTGATCCCAAAATTTGAGTGGTTTCCCATTTCATCCCCTGGATGACCATTCACTTATGCAATGGCGCTCTCTGCAAGAAAAGCAAGCTATTGAGCAGGATTGAAAGAATCATGTGTTGTTGCTGAACCGTGTGTGTGGTGGCTTGGATAACAAGTGTGACTTCTAACTTATTATCCCCACCCAAGTCCCCACCCTCCTCTCAATTTACACCTTTATCGATTACAGCTAAGCACTGGAATCATACGATCGATGGTAAACATTTGTACAATTACAGGTGCAAGGCATTTATAGTGTCTTCAGTGTCATGTGCAACTTAGCCTAAGTGTCTTTACTTGTTACGCTAGCCCACACCGTCAGTGGGAGTGTGTGAGCTGGTCAAAGATAAACAATTCGTACAATTTAATGTATTTATTTAACGAATGACGTATACCCCTGATCTTGGTAACGAAGATGTACATTTTCATATCATTTCAGTGTTGAGTTCAAGTTCTTCGCCAGCAGCGATTTGCCATAGAATAATAGGAGATTACACAAATATACATTCCTAACCTCACACAAAATAGTTAAATCGATATGCGGCATAGCACAGTATCGTTTATCTGCTTATGCGGAACAATAATCTCAATCGTGACAGCTCTTCCCCTGCCTGAATCAAATCAAGAATTGGATGTCCTGCAGATTCCACTCAACAATGAAAAGGTAAGTCCTTCGAATATAATTCTTTAAGTTCACAATTCAGTCTCAGTAATTGTATTTAAAGTATATGTAGAATAAATTAATGTGAAACCATAAACGACCTTTAAAAACATTCGAAAATTCAGTTCACGATCTTCGGATTAATATTCTGAAGGTGTTCCGGCCATTAGCATATACTTAATGTGACCGCATTGTACAAAGCTTACTCTTTCGGAGATCTACCATTTCAAGGGCGATCAGTAGTTAAACTAGATTCGGCAATATCTGAAAGAAACACTTAATTAAATGCTGTACGACTTCCATCTTTCACTTCACTTTCAATACTTCAAGCACGACCAAACACCGACAGAGAATGCGTTTACAATATCGCTTGCGAAAAACACGCTGACTATATCTTAATTTTGGGGTCATGGTCAAAAGCTACGATTTCCATGTTTTATTATGAGTTTATTTATTAAATGTATTCACACGTTTTTAATTTTTTTTTTTTTTTTTTCTTAATCGCTTCTTCGCTTTCTTAATGAATGGTTCAAGGATCACCTGTTTTTAAGATGATGAAAACACCGCACCCAAGAACTCTTATAATTGTAAAGGAAATTTTGTAATTTACACCCGAAAGTTGATGTATCGCGTATTGGTTTCCTTATTTTGCAATAGCCTCCAAGAAGTATGAGTGTAACCTAGATACCGTTACATTAAACAATATTTGCTTAATATTCGATCTGATTCCAGTTTGATAATAGAAGTGAGCAATGTGTTACAGAACCTCTTGAGAACCAATATTTGACTTACTTATTCAATTCTTTATGCACAACCAGTTCTACTTATGCGAACGCGCAATTAATTATTTAATTGCATAACTAATTGCGCAATTATATATTTAATTACGTTACTAATTATTAATTGTAATTACCTAATTAAGTCTACTTAATGTGTTTAATTATTAATTCGCTCACTTATTTATACATCAAATTGTTCCCCAAGTTTTTTTTCAAACTTTGTTTTGCGCATTTTGTTGAGCGAATAGATTTTCTCCTATTTTTAACTTTTAAATGATTGATCCCGAAATACGCGTCAGGTATAAAGTTTTATGCACACGCAGTATTAACTACTTACATTATTTTCTTTTACCTGTTTTTTTGATTTTTTCCTCTTTTCTTAATTTTCTTGTTTGTTTATTCAATTCATTTTCATTCGTTTTTTCTTCCCATTCCATTTCGTGACTTCTATACTTTCTAGCTTCTTTTTCCCTTCTTTTCTTATTGATTGTTTTCTCTATCTCTCCTTTCTCTCTCTCTCTCTCTCTCTCTCTCTCTTTTCTTCCTTTTGTTCTATTCATTGTTGTAATTTCTGCTCTTTCTAGTTTTTTTCCGTTCTTTCTTATTGATTGTTTTCTCTATTTCTCCTTTTGTTTCTTTTTCCTCTCTCTCTCTCTCAATCTCCCTTTTCTTCCTTTTGTTCTATTCACTGTTGTAATTTCTGCTCTTCCTAGTTTTTTCCGTTCTTTCTTATTGATTATTTTCTCTATCTCTGCTTATTGTATTCTTTTTCTTTCTGAGTTTGTGTCATCCTTCTCTTCGATTTTCCTTTATTCTCCATCTTTTTCTTCCCGCACATAATTTCTTTTTTTTCCCCACCCCCTTAACTATATCCTTCTTGTTTTCTTCATTCATAGCCTCTTCCTGCCTTCTTTTTTTCTTCTTACCTTTTCTTCCCTATTTTTCTTCCTCTTTCCTTTTAAACATTCTTTCTGTCTTTCTTCTTTCTTTAAACCAATATATTTCTCGTTTCTTCGTAACCTTAACCATTTCTTTTCTCTTTAATTGAATGATTCCTTTCCTTTCTTTAAACTACTACTCTTCTTTGCCTTATACGATTATTTTGTTCGTTGTACTTATTCGTTATGGCCCAAGGCTAATAACCTTGCCCGGAAAAGCAAATTATTATGGAAAATTTAACAAGCCTCGGGACTTGATAAATAAGGCCAAGACCGAATCTCGGTTGTGATGCGGATGATGATGATGATGATGACTTATTCGTTCTTTCCTTCTTTCACTTTTTCGAAAAAAAAATATCCCTTTCTTCTTTCGTTTTAGATTTATTTATTATTTCTTTAAGTCATGTTCTTCTTTCATTAACTTATTCCTTTCTTCATCACTTAAATGAGTTCTTTCTTCATTGTCTGATACTGTACTTTTTTTGTTCTTGCCCCCCCCCCCCCCCCCCCCCCCACATCTCCTCTTTCACACTTCAATTTCCTTGTTTGCTTCTTTTTCTCTTATTCCTTCTTCACTTAATTTTTGTTCCTTCCGAGAGAAAGAAATTGTGAAATCCCTTCTGCATTTCTGTTTCTTTTCCGGTTATCTTTCTCTTTATTTCTTCATCGTTATTTTTTTTTCTTCGCCTCATCCTTTTATGTTATCTTCTTTCGTCACTCCCTTTCTTATGTTTTTTTTTTCATCTTTCTTTTGGTTTCTGTTTTCTTAACTTTTCTTTTCTTCTTTGCTTTCTTTCTTCTTTTTGCTTTCCATTCTCGTTTCCTGTCTTTACCTCGTCCCCTTTTTTATATTCCATTGCTTTTTTCTTTCTTCTTTCCCTTATTCTATTCTTTATATTTTCCCTCCTGCTATAAGGAAGTTGTGACGATGAATTTATGGATAATTGATTACTAAGTAGTAGAGAATGATTATAATAATAACATAACTGGCTTGTATATATGTTATTTATGAAATTGTATAATAACACTTTGATCTTAACATCTACACACGCGCCCAAAGGGGATTTTATGATTCCTTAAGCAAAACATAGTGCATGTCCAAGGCAGGTGAAAGAGTAGGAAAATAAGGTAAATTGATTTCTAATACATGAAGGTTGAAATGTTATGGTTATTTATTTATCAACAATTTGATAATATATTAAATATGTTTTCAAGGTAAGTTAAGGGACTTACTTGGAATAAGCTTGTGTGACCGTGGAGCGGTCGCTGCAGTTGCTGCTTCTGCTGGTGGGTTCGGCGACTGGGTGCAGGGGGGTTGAGGTAATGCTCCCCTGTTCAGCCGTAGTGGCTTTATCCTTCTGTTCTTAGCAATTCTTATCTCTTCAGATAATTCTTCCTGTATGACTTATAATGATAACGTGTCCTTCTTGAATTTTAATTTATGACTGCTCACTTACACGTTGGAGTAATTCGACTTGCGTGTCGTTTTTCTGATTGTTTTACGTCGAATGTGTGTCAAATATATTTTTATTTACCGTTGAGGTTTTATTTTGTATCTGGCGCCAACGCCGTTTTATTATTTTGTTCTCTACCAAGTAGAATTTGCACAAGGTAGTTTATGCAAATTAGCTATTTGGCGAGTTGTTCTCCTTTTAGAGGTAGAGAGGAGAAACTTACGAAAGGGGGTTTGTGGATGTTAGGGGGCCCTGGACGCTAGGTAGGTCCGTAACAGAAATGACAAGGAGGGATATGATTAAATAGAATATTACATGGTCGTGTAATTCGGCTGAATAAGGAATCTTCGTGTGCGTGTGGCGAAAAGTAATTTTCAAGTCTACCGTAGTTCACTCTCTAGCTAATGGAAAACATTACATTTGGAGACGGGAAATGCATTCCTTCATCAAATTGGGCAACGATTGTTACAATATAATAACTGACTGAAGAAGGACACATTCACGAACAACTGCTAATAAACTATTTCATGAAAAAGTAAGTTAAAGTGAAAGGAATTCTGCGAATTCTTTTTCGTGTTTGTGTTATATTTGTGTGTGAGAAGGAAAAGGGATTGCATTGGTGTAAAAAAGTAACAAAATATTTGCTAACTGGCAAAAGTCTTAATATTCCGATGGCAGAAAGTCCAAGTTCCACGTAAAAATTGACTGTATTAGACCGGATCTCCTTATGCTTAAAAAAAAAACAAAAAAACTCTAAAAAATCCGAATAGTTTTGCTTTGACATACTCGCTCCACGATATCAAATAATCCCATGTATATGTAATTCAATAGCTCTCGTATTGCACAGTAGGAAACTATTGTGGACATAAGCTGGCACATAGAAAATTTATTTAAAATCATCACCAAGTTAAGGCGAAAGGAATATTTATATAATAATTGTTGCTGTAGCAATAGCCTATACATTTAGTCAGTTACACAAGTAGTTGGCGTTACTTTGAAAAAGGCAAACAAATATTGAGAACCACCACTGATACAACACCCTTTGAGAGGCGAGTTAAATAACTTTCAATTTGTATAAATGATGTGTTGACTTCGCATGTTTACAGTTTTGACAAACATGAAGATTTCAACCGATTGAAATCATAAGAGCGATTCTCTCATTAAAATTGTGTATGAATATGTTGTTAACATAATGTTTTATGGTATTCTTACAAAATATTTTGGTATTCAAATTCATTGATCTGATACCGTTCCAACAGTATTTCTCACGATGTTCAATACATAGCGAAGACTAATTTAACTTCAAATAAGCTAAGTAATCTAAAACAGATTTAAATTATTTTTCAAATCAGTTGGTTTCTTTTTCTGAATTGAGGTTGCCAATTTAGAAAATAAGTAGCGTGTCTTGCGAAGACTAAAAAATAGAGACTTAGACTAGGTGCAAAAGAAGCTGTGATTGCTTTTGCCGATAAATACAACATTTACCAATATCCGCATCAGAATTTTAATATGTGATTTGAAGTTATATATTTGCTTGCTGTATTTTATTTTAATGGAACAATTATAGTATAAAAACATGGACATGGAGTATCACCATTTATAAGGAATAAACTTGTTTAAAACATTTTCTTATAAATTCTTTTTGTGAATAACAGTTTTGTTAAATCGTTTTCTATTTATTAACGTTTAGTTAAGGAAACATACTTCTTAATGAACTAATATAAATTAGAAGACTAAAAAAACGATTTGAAGATTTTCTCCTCAGATCCATTATTATGAGAGGTCTTTAAAACATTTTGAAATTATAGCATTTGGCAATGGTAGTGAAGAACGTATTTCGAACCAATTCTATTACGACTAGAAAAGATTTGATACAAAAAACGAATGCGTCAGGTTGTATTTTCTCGCTACTTAGCTATGGGTTGCTATGTTAATTGCTCTGATATACGCCCCTGATAATTTTTTTTTATTTTCTTTTGAGTAGGTTTGCCTGTTCATGTTATGTTGAAAACGACACACATTTTTCGGGATTGCAAAGGTTGTTTTTTTCACTTTTATATCGGCTCATTGTGTAATCTGCAGAGAGAGTCCAATGACCCTTCCTCTGCAGCTAGTTGATTTAATTTACTATTACTATTTATTAGCCTGTATGAACCCGGAAGTTCATGGTCTCACCGACTCGACTCCGCCATCGTTCCCTGTGCTGTGCACCCTCCTTCCACGCTTGCCCAACCTGTCCGATCTCCTCAACGTCAAATCTAACATTGTCCTCCCATCTCCGTCGCGGCCGTCCTGCCAGCCTTTTTCCCGCTGGTCTGTGGCGGTTCCGCCAAACCCCACGGTTCGCTTACTTGAAAAACCCCCATAACTTCCACCCAATCTCATAACTTCACTAATGCAATCGCATTAGCATCTTTAATGTTTCACGCATTAAATAGATCAAATCTTTAACCTAAAAGTCCCTGTAAAAGAAAACTTACCTTTCATGCATCTCTTCGCATACAATTCCCTGTAAGATTTCTTTTCTACCTTTTCTGGAATCCCAAAAGCTATTCGGTACCTTCAAAAACATTTCCTTCCCAAGGATAATTAATGCTTTCAATGCATTACCTGGAAATGCCTGCAAAGAATTTGTCCTACAAGGGCATTCATACATGTATCAATGCATCTCGCCATTAGCGACCAAAAGCCGAATTTCCAATTAGTGTAGACATTCACACTATAGTTCGATCCTGGCGTCGCTATAGATGCCATGCATAATTGACACAGATGGTATACACAACCGTCATTGTGTATCCATCTAAATTACTTTCCGAAGACTTGCAACTATTGATTCAGCTGCAAATACTTTTCTCGGAAATATTTCTTTGTTTGAATCTTCAAACAATCACCGACGTCGCGCTTAGTCGTCGGATTGTATTCAATAGCATAAACATATGCAAACAAAAGAATCCGATTCTCCCAATCGGCAGAGATACGATATACGATCTCCATTATTTCAATCCCTATTAGCATCTAATGAGTGGCTGCTATTTACTCAGCCGACCCTGATTACCGGACGATGCATTAGGTCGCTTCTTTCTTTGTCTGTATCCCTTGTCGAGGTTTCATTTCGCTTTTGACCTGAAAGCGCTATATAAACAACACAGATCTGAACGATCACACACATACCACCATGATCTACATTACGAGATCTGGTTTGCTATTTCACCAAGAGAGACTTTACGTTTCTCTGGTGGTAAGTAAATACATATCCTTAGTGGAGAGGATATCTACCACCACACCACAAACTCACCCCAAACGAGGGTTGTATCATGGAGTCTAATTCCATCCGCTGACCACCACGGTCGTGCTACCTCCCGAAGCGTACCAATATCGAAGTCGTGTTAAGAAGAAGTGTTTCACCGTGTTTAAAGATTATAAAAATCAATTTAGTATTAAATATAAGTTCCAAGTAAAGTAATAAAAAGTCGGTGATCACCTGTCAATTTGTGCGTTTTATTTCCGAACATCTGCGATGGACAACTTTCCTTTTTCGAACAATTCGTGGACGTTGCGTTGTGGAGTTTCGCTCGTGTTTCTCTCCCAGTGCGTACTTTTCATCCTCCCGGTTGTCGACAAACGTGGCGGCGTTTCGTTCTTTTGGTTCGGCGTTTTACTCGGAGAACAATTTACGATGGGGAAGAAGTGAACGGAGTGTCCATGCCTGGCACAATACTTCCCATCCCCACAGGTCTACCGTCAAGAAATCTACGCACGGTCCTATCGTTGCCCATTCTAAATCTTTGCGACTTGATAAATCTCACTATTGTAGGTTTGGGATATAGCTCTTCAAATTCGTGGTTGTGGAGTTTCCTCCATTGTCCTGCCTCCTCGTCATATTTACCTCAAAAGATGCCCCTTAAAACTTTATTCTCGAATACTCGGAATTTGTTTTCTTACCGATTTGTGAGAATCCATGTTTCGCATCCGTATAGAGCGATCGGCATGATTATGGTTCTATAGACACGGAGCTTTATGTTACGTGATAGCAGTTTGAATTTCAGCAGTTTACTGGCTGCGTGCCAACTAGCGTTTCCTTCGACATTTCGTTACTGGCCGTCAGTATCGTTCCCAGATATTTAAATTTAAAATTGATTTAATTTAATACTTAAAATGTTAGATAACACCCTGAAGAGAAAGGTTTCTTACGCAAGAATTTAGAGTCGATTAAAACAAAAAATGGCAGATGTTGAAATCCAAATTTAAAAAACAAAATCTACTTTTTCGCAGTGCCAAATTTCCTTATTCATTTTTTTGGCCATCTTGTCATGAATTAGCACATAGCACATGTTAATGAACAAAACACAATAAAATTTATTAAAGCTGGTTCAGTGGAATTGAAAATGAGTTGACGGCAGTGGGACACATTTGTTGCGGACTGAATCATTTTAACAGGACGCGTTTGGAGGTTTTTATTGAATATCAGTCCCAGCAGAGTAAAGAATACACAGGGACTAAAATTCGTACACACAGTGTGGCAAATACATTTTTGACACTTAAACCATGTCTGAGTAACTAGTAGCGTCTAAGTATTCAGACTGACATTCCTCCATCCTGTAATATGAATTCGGCAAACGGTTAATAAATAGAAAAGATAAAAAGTTATCCCAAAGCAACAGTTCCGTCGATGTTTAAATTCTGACATGAAACAAAGAGAATTTTTAAAATCTCACGCAATACTTGGTAAAGGTGGGTCAGAAACATTGCAGTAAGTGTACAGTGAAGATTGAATCTGTAGAGCGAAGTTTAGAAGATGTTAGTGCAGCGAATATACAGAGATGTATCTTTGAGTAGAGCGGAGTTTAGAAGAGGATAATCAAGAGGAAAAGCCAATTTTAGCTCAGCCACCTGAAAACATTTAAACAGTACGTGATTTTATTGCAAATGACCGCAGTTTTTCACTGAAAGGAATCTCTTCCATTCAACATCAACAAGACAACAATCCGAACCATTGTTCGCAAGGATTTGGGAAAAGCAAAGCGGAATCTGTTTCACTTTGACGGATGAGCAAAAGTCATTTATTGTTCATCTATTCTTGGCACGAAGTCAGGTTTGCATTTTGAATCATCATGACAAATATTTACACATATTGTGTTTCAATGATGTTTTTCACTGCCAGTCTCAAAGCTTAGACGTATAAGTTGTTTTCTGAAGGAAATGACTGTTACATGAAATATTGATCTTTTTTAAATTCTTTTAATATACTAGCCTCTTAAATAAGTCAATTGGCGGTGTTTGTTTTTTTTTTTAATGTTAATTCTAGAAAACCATTTGCATTTCTTTATCTTGATTTAAATTCCCAACTCAACTTTGACCAGTATTCTTTGTTCCCATGTGAAGCCAACTGTAATCACGTATCCATCTCATTACCATATCGGGTATTAAAGAGCACATCTATCTGAAGCGGATTATTTTAAAATTTAAACACAGTGGATATGTACGTTTTAATTTGAAAACAAAAACAAAAACTAGTTGATTTAAATTAAAAAATTACATATAATTTAACATATATCAACTAATAGCAATCGAATCTTAGATAGGTTTTGTTTTTTTCTTTTTTTAACACTTACCCAACTGATCTCGTAGGGTCTTGCTTCATACCCGACGGCATCATGGAGTATAAATCCGCAGCATAAGTTGAGGACACTCATAAAGTGTTACAGGATGACGTCAATGCGATTAAATATTATTTAGAGACTTAAAAATTAACATTCCAAAACAAAATGGATAGAAAAAAAGCTGAAATTATTCTATTCATAACGTCTCTTCAGAGAGTCGATAGTGATACCAGACAGAACTAGAAAAAAG
The DNA here is from genome assembly GCA_963931805.1 of Microdon myrmicae. Lineage (NCBI taxonomy): Eukaryota > Metazoa > Arthropoda > Insecta > Diptera > Syrphidae > Microdon > Microdon myrmicae. Next base: position 76,749,628 of record OZ007502.1, on the reverse strand, counting down.
TGTTGAGATTGTAGTTTTAAAACACGTGCACTATGAATATCATTGTGTATATTTGTTTGATGGGTAGACATGACTGTTATGAATACCTGACTACACGACATTCCCTTTGTTAGATTAAAAATCAGATTCAATCTTCACTGTACACTCACTGCAATGTTTCTGGCCCACCTTTATCAAGTATTGCATTCACCGAATTGTTTAGCTTTTCCTAAGTCACAAGCATTGATCCAAGTTTAGCAATTCAAATCATCATAAGTCATAGAAAGCACCTCTTCAAGCAATTGATCACGCTTTTTTACGAATAAATTCAATGCATATGGAGCAAGATCAGAATATACACGAAGCAAAGGAATATCGACCTTTAATACGGTTTATCTTGATCCATTTAATATTATGGCGATATTAATATAATGCCTGGCGCATTTAATATTATGGCGATATTAATATAATGCCTGGCGCAAGACTAATGACCTTGCCCGAAAAAAAAACAAATTATTATGGAACATTTAACAAGCCTCAGGACTTGCTAAATATGGCCAAGACCGGTTGCCGGTTGTAGTGCCGATGATGGTGATGATGGTGATTAATTTAATGCAAATTGTCTACTCCACAAGTAGTGCTCCAAGAAGCCCTACCATTTTCCTCCCATATTACATTTTCCTCCCACATTACATTTTCCTCCCACCTATAACAAAATCCATTTCATATCCCCAACATAACATTGAATTCAATGTCAAACCAAATCGAACTAAACGTTCAAATTCTCATTTATTGAATTTAAATTCATTTATTCAATTCAATGCATTTGTCCGATTCAATTTCCTAAAATCAAACAGCATAATGCATTATTTTCCCATGTATGCTAAAAGCAATTATCACCTAAAATTCCTACAATCTAAAAGTGCATGCGTCCAAACAAAGGCATATCTATTCGATACGCCGACACACAATTCTTGCAATCATAAACATCCAAACGCATACCAGATGTTTTATGACTTGCTAATAGACACGGATTCCCGGATCCTAAACTAACAACCAATTTCCACGGATCTTGTGGCCAGATGGCTAACACAAACAAAAACCCCAAGAAAGGATCAAACGATAAGTGGCGATGCGTTTTCACCTTCGAAAGAAGATAAAGAGATGAGGATTTTAATTCTCGAAGTGAGAAGATGATCTGAATTCACAGAGTTGGAAAAGTGATTTGACTGGAGTCGCTTGGAGGAGTCAGTCAGTAGCGCGCATAAGGAGAAGACCTCCTCAAAAATTGAGAAATAAACTTAAAATAAATCAGTTAGAATTAGTTAAAGAAGAATCGGAAGTGTTGTTTTAGTGACTGCTCAGCAGCCAATTCTTTGGTGACATTTCTTCTAGTGAATCAATATGATCGTGCGGTATTAAGGACAACAACGGTAGCCCACTCTTCAGGGGAACCGGAAGCACGGTGGTGCACCAAAAAATATTATACACATATTTATCCATTTTAAAAAATCGCCGGCAATAACTCTGTTCAAACACCAAATATGCTGCAATTTCTACCTTAACGAGCATATATCATGATATTTCTGTCCACTCTCTACAACAGTTATACCTGTTTATCAAACACCTATACACATCGATATTCAGGGCGCGAATATTTATTTTAAAAAAAGAGACCCATTACTTCTTTCTTACAGTAGTATGATTTTATTATAAGGCTTACCTTTAGTATTGAACACCGAGGTATAAACCTGGGTGTCTGGTTGCACTACCTTTGGTACTTTGACAACCATATACAATGTGCCCCTGCTTGCTCTAAAAAGGCTTAACGCTGTCAACAAAGTTTTTTATATCCTAAAGGTACAAAGGTACGGTACAACATACCGCCGTCCTACATGGAAAAGTTTCTTGTCTTCGAGAAGCCATATTTGCATTCATATCCGAAAAGTACAGAACACCCGAGGTATAAGCTCAGAAATTATATATATATATATATATATATATATATATATATATATATATATATATATATTCCTTTTCCATTTTACGTACATTTTTATTTTGTTCTTTTTTTTATATTTATCTTACTTGCTAGACAAAAAATGCTTAAATTCTACTGTATAATTCCGATTCGTTTACCGGAAGCGAACGACGACGACATATAATAAAACGTATGTTTCGTATTATGAAATTCTCTTTATTCACAACACAATGTTGGCAACGAACGAAATAATACAAATATTACTATATGAACGAGAAACGAATACTGTTCAATTACAAACGAATGGACAAACGAAAAAACTAACTAATTTGCATAATGCAAAATTGACAACAAAAACCATGACAACTAAAACCAACTAACAAAAATGGCAATAACAAAGATAAAAAGTGCTGCCAAACATGGAGTTAATTACAAATTATAACAAATTTATAATAACAAATTATAACAATTAACTTATAACAAAACAATTACTAATTACAACGAATTAACATTTTAAGCTATCTGCGGCATCTCATCATCATCATCGGCACTTCAACCGGGGACCGGTCTTGGCCTTATTTAGCAAGTCCTAAGGGTTGTTAAATTTTCCATAATGATTTATTTTTTCTGGGCAAGGTCATTAGTCTTGCGCCAGAGGCTCCCCGACGGGGAATCGAACCCCGGTCTCCCGGGTGACAGGCGGGTATACTAACCACTATACTATCGAGGAGCCCATCTGCGACATCTACCTTATTTAAATTATATGCTAACTTCTCGTCCCCTGGGGACATAATAAGCTAAACTTGGGGTGACTTTTGTCATGTATTATTGCCTTACTGCTTTGTTTCTTTTATATTTATTGCAATCTTCATTCATAATTTAACAAACAAAGAAAATTTAGGACAAAAAAAACGTAATTTTGTTTTTACACCTAATTAACTTACTTCATTAACTTAACCTATTTTTTTTTGTTATATATACATGTACAGGTGTGACATTTGTTTATTTTTATTACTTCCCAGAAGGGTTTGGAGGTTAACCTTCGTCTTTTATATAAATAATCTAGCGTATGTATGAATGCGCTGGAAACAGTTAAAGTACCTAATTAATCTCCTCAATTTTTAGTTTTCAATCGTTGCCAAAAATTTCGATTTCATTGAAGTAGCTTGTTAATGACCTTCATTTTAGTCCCCGATCTATAATAATAATATATCGTAGGCTTAAGCAATGTCAAGGTTAAGAGAGTCCACTAGATTATAAGTTTTATAATATACATTAAACAAAATGGGACAATTCACTGTTCTCTGATGCTAGCCGGTTATATAAGGAAGGCCTTGTTGGATTTCGTATCTCCGAATTTTGTGACACACTTTTTACCCATTATCATATCGTAGATTATATATAACAAATTGCATGCCCGAATTTGATAATTCATATGCAAATTTTTCTAAATATTCAGTGCCAAAGGCACTAAATAGACGCCCACATTTTGTGACTTTTTCTTATTTCACTCTAAGCGCAAAACTAGTTCGTTAGTAATTAAAACGGTGTTATGTCCCGATCTAAAGCCAAGCTGGTTGTTCTGAATGATGCCTCAAACCATTTTATTAATGCTTTCATTTTAATTATTTTGAATACCTTGATGACGTTTGAAAGTAAGCTGAGAGGGCGGAAATTGGCTGTCATTGCCCTTTTTTGGCGAGTTGACTACTGAAAATTTCTAGCGAGTTTGTTATTTTTTTTATTTTTTATTAATTGTTTAGGACTTTGTTAAGGAAAGTAGTGCAAATATTTTGTGCTTTTAGATAGTGATAAATAAATTTGGAATCCTATCTCTTCCGGATAGTGTCCCAAGTTTGGTATTCTTTTAGATGTTTGTACCCAAATTTAAAATAGAGGAATTTATCCTACGGCCTTAAGATTGTGAAAATTATGATGATCTGCGGAACTTCAACTGTGAATTGCCAGTGTTTTTGAGAGTCCTATTTTCAAGATCGTGTTTAGAATAAACGGACTCGTTTGCCAAGTATACTATTTCGAAACAACCACCGACGACTGATCCTCAATTATTATAAGCCCTTTGTCGAGATAACGGCTTCCAGATTAATTCCAGCGTTGATCACTGTTTCACAACTCTCAGGAAACCGTGCGATTCGCAGATATAAAGCCACATTATGATCTTTTCTTCGAAATGTTTGATTTACTTTTGGGAAAATATTCTGACCAGTGCAAGTAATGTAGCGAAGTCTTTCGTGCCACTATTCATTAGTTGCTGATCAGTAGTTTTCATGGGTTAGTTGTTAAAGGTGTTTAATAATTATATAATAATTTTAAATAAAAAAGAAGCTATGGCAGTAGCTCGCAATTTATTTGAATGGCGCTAAATACACTAATTAGTAGGGTGAGTTATTATAATAAATCCCATAGTACTATTGAGAATTCAATGAAATGAATGGTCTCTTTTATTTGTGTTCGTTACCTACCAACGTTATGGCTCTACCAAAATTCAACACCTGCCACAAGATCCTGTCTCATTAGAGAACGGAACCTACAGAGTATCCCATAAATAGCGTGTCACCTTTGAGGGGGTGATTTCTTACCCGATAACCTATCGGAAAAACAAATCATGACGTTAGTAAAAGTCGCCCGGCTTTTGAGCTATTTCAGTTTTTTTTCAAAACTTCAGAACATTATGATATTCACGGTCATATTATTATTTTTTTTGTTTTGCTAAAAATGCTTGAATAACTGGCTCATCGAATGTAAAATAGCTATTTGGATTTTACTTTAAAAAATGTTAAAGAAAAAAAAATTTCTTTAATTTTACTAAATTCTCATCGATCAATTTTAAGCTATTGTTGTGAATGAAAAAATTACTTACTTTAAAAATATTAGGAATGTATGAAGATTTCAAGAAGGTGCTACACTATTAGATTATCATCATCATCATCATCGGCACTACAACCGGGGTCCGGTCTTGGCCTTATTTAGCAAGTCCCGAGGCTTGTTAAATTTTTCATAATAATTTGTTTTTCCGGGCAAGGTTATTAGACTTCCGCCATACACTATTTGATTACCTGAGCAAAAAAAGTTGTATTGTTATTTTCCCTTAAGAGGGGGGAGTTTTTCAATTTATGAATCCGAATAAAATTGAAAACTCTCACATGTGTCATATTCAACCCAAATCAACGAATATTCAACCACTTCACAAAAAGGAACGTCTTTCATTCCCCTCTTTCTATAACCCATCATCATCATCATCGGCACTACAACCGGAATCCGGTCTTGGCCTTATTTAGCAAGTCTCTCCACCGGTATCCGGTCCTTATCCGAGACTTGTCAAATTCTCCATAATAATTTGTTTTTCCGTGCAAGGTTATTAGCCTTGCGCCCTCTATGACCCATAGCACTAAATTTTATTCTGTTAAAGGTTATGGAATCCTTGATTAACTGTCAACTTTCAAAATATCTGGAAAGGCTGTAGTAGATCAGATGGCATATGTTGATTATTGAGTCCAAAATGTCGACAAAAAACCAAAAAGTCGATAATAATCCGGCTAGATGTTCCAAACAAATGTTTCGCCAAAAGATCGGCAATATTAAATTGAAGCGCTTACCCGTGATCTATGTTGAGACTTTGGCAATGTATTTGCAAGAGTGTGATGTTGCTCCATTGGTGCAAGGCTAATAACCTTGCCCGGAAATACAAATTATTATGGAAAATTTGACAAGCTCGGGACTTGCTAAATAAGTCCAAGACCGGATCCCGGTTGTAGTGCCAATAATGATGATGATGATGATGATGATGATGATGATGATGATGATGATGATGATGATGATGATGATGATGATGATGATGATGATGATGATGATGATGATGATGATGATGATGATGATGATGATGATGATGATGATGATGATGATGATGATGGGTACTCACTTTATCAACGCATTTAAATAATTAGTAATATCCACTCTATATCAACACGTGTTCACCATCTTCCTTTTGTCGCGGTCAGCAGCAAAACAAAAAGAAACAAATTTCTTTAGATTGGATTTTAAATGTATGGTTTTTCGTGGTCTTTTTCAATCAACAACTTTCGTAGATCCTTTTTTTTTCTGATAACAGATAACACGATTTCTTTGATTTCAGTTGATTTTCTTGATGTCTATATACCTTTTCTTTGATTTTCTTGTTTTATTGAATTAGATTTTCCCGAACAAAAATGAATTTTTTTTGTTCTTTTAGATTTTGAGATAACAGTTGTTACCATTTTCACCTTTGTCCTTCCGGCCCCGAGATAAGATCAGCAATGGGATGATCTTTGTTTACATTTTTTTTTTTCCTAACCGACCGGCAAATCGTGATTGTAGTAGAAGTGTCTGAAGCAATTCTCAATAAATTTCTTTGCGAATTCGCGAGAGTATACCTTATCGAAAAGTGCACATGAGATTACAAATGGGATTTATTCCTTCTCTTACAACACCCAACAATCTCATGACTAACACTATTCTTCGATTCACTTCGCAACCAGTATTAATAAAAGGTCCAGAATTAATTCTTATGTCACCACATGGACACACAATGATTATTTTAAAACCTAGACCCTGACTGTCTAAAACGTATTTTTTGCTTGCATGAAGAACAAATCAAAATTTCTGATAAGGCAGTAAAAGCAGTAAAAAAGTCCATAATTCCGAACCCGTGTAATGGATTTGTACGGATATCTTCACTGCTGGTAGTCTTCGGTTTTTTTTTTTTTTTTTTGACTCGCACTTGAAATTTCACATGTACGAGGGTGGCCTGAAAAGTTTCCGACCTAACAAAGATACAAGACGTTTTTTCTTAAAATTAATTTTTATTTTTCTACATAGTCTCTTTGTAACTCTACACACTTCTCCCGGCGATGCTCCCATCTCTCTAACCTGTCCAAATAGTACTCGGTGTTTTTCTCTACAAAATAACTGCTCACGAAGGTGATTGCCTCCTCATTTGAGGAAAATCTCTGTCCTCCGAGCGCAATTTTTAGATTAGGGAACAAAAAGAAGTCGCTTAGGGCTATGTCTGGTGATTAAGGCGGATGGTCAAGCAGTTCAAACCGTAATTCGTGGATTTTCGCCATGGTAACCGCCGAGGTGGGAGACGGCGCGTTGTCTTGGTGAAACACGATTTTCTTTTTCTGCAAATATGGCCGTTTTCCCGCAATTTTTGCCTTCAGTTGATCAAGTAATGATGCGTAGTACGCTTCTGTAATGGTTTTTCCTTTTTGAAGATAATCCATTAAGATGACTCCATACAGAATTTTGCTTTTTTGGAACCGATTCCCCCTTTTTCTTTTTCTTAAAGGAAGTACTTAGCCCGGGCTTGCCTTGGCGGGGTGTCGTGGGCCGTGGTTTCCACAGCAGGAGGATGTATCCTGGATCGAATTGGAAAAAAATTTTCGATTCGTTTTTATTCAATTGAAACTGTTTTATTCTCGGTTTATTTAAAAACTATTTATTTAGGTTCCTTAACACTATTTTATGTTCTGTTCATCTAAAACTATTTATTTCCCTGTTCATTTAAAACTATTGTCAACTGTTTGTTTTTGTTCGTATATAAACTTTTTGATTTGTATTTTATTTGAAACTATTGATTTAATTGAACCGATGCGCTTCACAGGATATTTTCGATTGTTTGTTTTTTTTTTATATATAAACTTTTTGATTTGTATTTATTGCTTTTATTGTATGACAATTTAACTTTAACAATACGAGTCTCACCACGATAGAAAATTTACTCACAACAACCGCCGCGCACCACAGCTAATTTTCCACTGCAAAACTAGTTTGAATATTTTTTATTTTACAAGCGATACCGCACCGCCTCGCACCACAGATAATTTTCAACTACCTCAAAAGGATCAAGAGTGGGCACACACCCCTGACGTCCAGGGTCTTACGTGCTCACTCCACGTGGAGTTAACTCTTGTTTCCTTAGTTCCCACCAGCCCATCATACCTTTTGGTCTCCTTCGTTCAATATACCGTTATGTGCGCCCCTTTCCAATGGTCATAAGTACTTTCGACTGCCCTTATGCCCTACGGAGGGTTATTCTACAATGGTACATCCAACAAGGGAAACTTTTGGGGGGAATTGTCGTTGTTTTTAGTGTATAATATTTGGGACCTTGCGGCTAACCAAATATTAATCTATTGGGATAGGGATCATGTATTTTTAGGGACGTATTTTATTTTAAAATTTGTCTATTGCTCCGTGGGAATGTGCTATTGTATTTTTAATATGATGCTTTGGTATAGAGAAAGGATATGGAGTGACTAGAATTTTAAGTGTATGTTATGGGGGGGGGGGGGGGGGGGGGGGGGGTAATAATTAACTGCTGCTAATTATATAACAGTCCACTGTTTTGACTGTATTTTTGTTTCGGACGTATAATGGTGTATTCAAGTTTTAACAGTAATTAATCGGCGCCAAAACTCGGACTTATTGCGTTTAAACTGCGCCAAGAGAGCGCGTTGGAAATGTTCATTCGAACACGTTTTTGGTCTACCGTGAGCAAACGCGGCACCCAACGCGCGGACAGTTTTCTCATGCCTAAATCGTGTTTTAATATGTGACCAACACGTTCTTTGGACATTTTCATAGCCTGTGCTATCTCTCTTACTTTAATTCGGCGGTCATCTATTATCATTTGGTGAACTTTAGCGATGTTATCGTGAGTTGTTGCAGTTTTTTGACGTCCCGAACGTACATCGTCTCCCAAGCTCTCACGGCCACGTTTAAATTCAGCTGCCCAAAATTTCACTGTGATATATGATGGTGCAGAGTCCCCATACAAAGAGTCCAACTCATCTTTGATTTGCGTAGGCGTATTGCCTTTCAAAAACAAAAATTTAATGACAACTCGATACTCAATTTTGTCCATTTTTACAAAAACACTCACATCGACTCACTCAAACGATTGTCAAATAACAACTACGCGTCCAAAATGGGTGAAATTTAATATTAATAATTATAATTAATAACTGTCAAATGATGAACAAATACATTCCCTAGCCTTTATTGACGAGTGCTGCTATCTTCACGTTGAGGTCGGAAAGTTTTCAGCCCACCCATGTATTTTAAGCACTTAACCAATATTCACTTGGACTGTGTTCAACTTTTATTACTTTAATGCACACAAAGTATTTGGAAATACCACAACGAAACCTCTTACAGTAGTTAAACGATCTTATGGAAATTATATAAAATGTAACTAATTTGAATTTCCAAATCATCTTGAATTCCTTAAACAGGTATTACTTTCGGTCCAAAATTTCTATTGAATACTTTCAATATATTATATGTTCGAAATTTCCGGAGGATTTTCCCTTCTTAATGCAACTCAACTGAAACGATTACACATTTGAGTCTGCAGAAAGTGCTACCAAATCTATAGGTTTCATAAGAAATGCAAGACATGCTTTACGCCAGCCAACCTGGCCACATTTTACAAAGCATATATTCGTTCGAGACTAGAATTCAATTAACAATTGGTCAACAGTATCACGTGCTGAACAGAATGCAAAATTTGATAGTGAAACTTATAGAAAAGCCAGGCAGTGCACATTCAATTCCATCATTAGAATATTATCACGTGGACATAAAATGACCCGTTAAAGTGGGAATCAAAACAAAAGCAAGTGGCAGAAGAGAAAAAAATTAAATCTCGTTCTTATAATAATTTCGTTGCCCCGCGTGCATCATATGCACAAATCACGGGCAGTTGTATGCAACGAGCCCCCGTGGAATCTTCACATACCAATGGGCGAATACCGGCAGTAGATGCGCAACCTGAGATATTAATTATGATATCGGCCATGCAAACACAATTTGCTAATTTTCAAAAAATATTGACGGAACAAATGGCCCGAATAGATATGCTCTGTTCGGCTGTGTTTTCAAATAACTCCTTCCATTAAAATCTTCGACCCTCTAACTGAACTAAAACTAAAAATCATTTCGGTGAACGTAAATTCACTAATACACATAGACAGAAGAGATAATCTAGGCAACATGCTTGAAGTCGAATCCCCTGATGTACTTTTGGCTAGTGAAACTAAGCTAAACCAAAGGCACAAAATTGTCTATAAAAACTATAAGATAAGGGGTGGGGTTGTAGTTTTAATTAAAAAAGGTCTTTATCATAAGGTAATTTATAGTACAGAAGTACACAAATTTCAGGTGCTGGAAGCTTGCATAATAGATATTCCGTTGAGAAGTCAAAAGCACCTGTATGTGGTCTCCATTTATGCCCCTCAAGCTACCCAGTGTAAGCAATTTATCAATGAAATTGATATGCTATTTCGACACCTGAAATTAGATTCGGAAAACATATATTTCCTAATAGCGGGGGATTTCAACGCCAAGCATAGTGCTTGGGGTAACTTAACCACGAACACAAGAGGCAATGCTTTATATGATTGGTGGCAAATGAATGCTATCGAGCGCAGATTTGAGTTATACGCCACAAGTACACCGTCTTATCCTAAAGAAAATTCATTTCTGGATTTACTTATGTTAGACGATCGAATAAACTTGCCAGGCACAGATGTAACTACGCGAAACTGTCTTCGCACAATCGATTACGATAGCGATCACTACAGATTGGAGCCATAATTGAAGTCCCAAATGAACAATATTCACTAGAGCAGTTCGACCAGATCCACTCTTTCAATTTTCGAAAAGCTCACTGGTCACGCTTTGATCGATTAATAAAAAAAGAACTTCGTAACAGTGCCATAGACCCTCCGACTATTAGAAACCTCCATAACGACGAAATCGATCATTACTTAACAACATTGGACGATATTATTACCAATGCAATGAATCGTTCTATACCTAAAGTTCCCCATACCGACGGTTATACTAATAAGTACAGGACATCAGCAATTGACGCTTTGTATAAGCAAAAGAGCATTATGCTCTCAAAGCTGAAAAGGCTTTATAGACAGTTCAACGACCCAAATAATCAGGAAATAAGAACACTTAAGTCCCTAATCAAAATCTCCAAAAATTGATCCGTGATAATTACCGTTCAAGTATAAATGAAGAGTGAAAGAACAAAATTCAAGCCATTCAAGCTAGCGGATCGAATATGTTCCCAAAAATCAATAAAACTTTTCGAAAGAAAGACCACAATGACATTCCATATTTGCGAGTCCCACGGACTCCTGAGAATTGTCAAGCAATGCCGAACTCAGGACTCAATCTGGAGCATATCAACTCCAACGAAGAAGCAATATTAGTCGAAGACCCGCAAGACAAAGTGAACTCAATTGGTGCATGTTTCGAGGCAGTATACAGAGTGAACGAATCCACTCACTCCAATACGATCCTCGAAAACAACGCATTCCAGACCTACAGCTCACTGAGAAACCAACTTTGTACCTGGCGGAACCAAAACCGTAGTTTTACCACATTCAGTGAAAATAACAGAGCGGACTCCGCCAGGAGTAATCAGAATATGAATATGTTTGTGAGTAAGGATGAACTTACGAACATCCTTAAGTCAATCAAAAGCAAAAAGTCTTCTGGGATAGATAGCATCCCAAATGTAGTTTTAAAACATTTGCCTCCTGAAGTAGTAAAAATCTACACTACGCTATTCAACAACGCCTTAAATAAGGCATACTATCCAACCCACTGGAAAACTGCAATAGTCCTCCCCATCCCTAAAAAGGGCAAAGACAGGACCAATCCAACCAACCTACGCGCGATTAGTTTGCTACCAAATATCAGCAAGGTTTTTGAGAAGATCATAAACAAAGCACTGATGAACTGGTGTGATGAAAATGAAATCATCCCCAACAACCAGTTTGGCTTTAAAGCGGGACATAGTACGGTGCATGCCGCGTCAAAGCTTGTTTCCGACATACAATGGAACAAGACAAAGCGCCAATGCACAGGTGCCTGCTTAGTTGACTTTGAGAAGGCTTTCGACACTGTGTGGTTAGAAGGACTTCTTCATAAGTTAGAAAACCTGAGAATGCCTCATTATTTATTGTACAACATTTACGAAATGATAACGGACAAGCAGTTTGGTAAAATGCGGAGATATATTCTCAAGTAAGACCTTCAAAATTACAAACGGCAAGGGGCGGTGAATTCTCCCATTCTGTTTAATATTTACACCAGTGATCTAGTGGGTACGCTTAACAATGCCATTGCATACGCAGACGACATTGTGGTATACAGAACAGGAGAGAAAATAGATGCCATCAATAGGACGACTCCAGGACGACTTCAATAAAATAAACCTTTTTTGTAATGACTGGAAACTAAAAATTAATTTCCACAAAACCGAGACTATCCTTTTCATAACACCTCTCTTCAGGGCCTCTCAGGATACAAAGTACAATTGGAAAAACGTTTCTATCGAAGGGAATAATAATCTCCCACTACAAGTGAAAACTGTAGTCAGATATCTCGGTATTTGGCTTGATCAGTATTTATACTTTGACAAGCATATAGCATCACTCGCTCTGCAGCAAGAAACGCATTTGTTGCCACAAAAAGTCTATACCGAAGCAGCATTCTCAATCCAAAAGTTAAAATAATCTCATATTCGACATTCATCCGACCAGTGTTGGTCTATGACTGTCCAATATGGTACAATATATCCCCATTCTACATGGAAAAGATTCGCGTGTTCGAGAGACAGTGTTTGCGTTCCTGCCTCGGACTTAACAGAACACCAGAGTCACGATACCAGAAAGTTTACCCTAATAAAACCCTGTATTATAAATCAGGACTAACTAGGATACACAACTTCATTATAAAAATTATTCGTGACCACATTGCAAGGGCAATATGCAGTGTAAGTAATCTTATCGCGGGAGCATATTATCCGAACGATATGTATCTGGAGAGTACCCTCCAGAACGGGTTCATGCCCCCAGAGGCGTTCCTGTTCTTGAACGGAAAAGGTCTTATCCAAGATGAGGGTGGAATACCTATTATATACCACGCTTTCCGTGGTGCTAGGGATAAACGAATTGTCCACAATAGCGATATCTCTAATAGGCCAGACCGACTTCGATTCAGTATGGTGATCAGTGAAAGAGATAAATCAATAAAAGACCGAGCCAACCCCAACTGGTGGTGGCTCCAAAACGAAGAAAGGACTTCACGTCCTCAGATATAATATTCAGCTCTGGTGCAGCTTCCTCCCTACCATTTCCTTTGCCCTCCTTCCCGTTAACTTCTGTTATTTTATCTTTTTTGTTTTCATTAAGCACTTATTATTTTGTTTTTAAAATCTTTGCATCCTCAAAAAAAAACCTTATTTTTTGTTGTTGTTGTCATAATGCCTCTAAAAGAAGAAGAGGTAGACTTCTAAGATAATAGTTTATTTTTTTTATAATGTATGTGTATTATATTAAGAATACATAAAAGAAAATGTAAGCTGAAAGGCATAAATTAAGCATATAATATTGTATAATTTAGAGTGCTTGTGAAGAGCCAGTAAATTACATTATGTAGTAAAATTATTAAGATAGGTTTAGCATTTAGACTAAAATTGTAAAACATAAAAAAAAGACTTTGTGAATAAATGCGTCTGCAAACAAACAAACAAACATAAGATGACCCGGCGTACATAGAATACCAACGAAACAAATTCTGTCTATCTCAATTCCACAGGTATTATCACAAACACTGCTCGAAAGAACGCAGAGATGCATTACTCATTTGCAAAGGTCGGGCAAATCAAAGAGGGCATCTTAGTTCAAACTAAACTAAAACCAATTTCATAGGACATGTATAGACATATACATAGGTGATTATTCTTCAGTCGAATTTCATTAGCGGGAGAATACTCCGCTTGTTCCTATGCGGTGAGAAACTTCAGATATTCAAGGCCAATTTGCATAGACACCTCCTCTCCCGATCCTCACCCTCAACTTCCCACTCGTACTGTGGGCTGATATTTAAGCCTATCAGAAAGTTTCGATTGGGCGCGTGTATTATGTCGGCCATCTTACAATCCATACTGTCCATGTATAAATTTCGTACATTACTGGAGATGGGGATCCACACTTTTGGTTGATATCTTCTAGTGTTTGGGTGTTACAAAATATGAAAGATTTATTGATTAAATTGACAGAATGGGATGCAAGAAACCAATCCCGGGTGTTTACGAATGTATTGTAGATAGATTACGTTGGGAAATTTACGAGTAGTGTCAAATTATTTGCTTCACTGATAAGCATACTATTTCAACAACTTCATTGGAATATAGGCACGACGTTCCTACCGAACCCCTTTTAATAGGTATCATTATGATCATTACTCAACTGAAATTAACCGATGTACCAACTTCACATATATTCCCGCGATACTTGTCAATCAGAAAGAATTCTGTTATCTTTAAAAATTTAGACCTTCGAGTAAATACAAAAAATCGTTCTTCTGCCGAACGTAAGAAGCGTGAAACATACATACCCTCATCATTCAAAAACGAAAAAATAATCGTATTCATCGATACTACGAGGGTTGCCTTTTATATTTCGGGATTAGAGAACAAAAACAAATATTGATCATCGAAAATCACTTTATTGTTTTTCAAAATATTCCCCATGAAGATCTATACACTTTTGCATGCGTTTGAACCAATTGTCGAAGCACTTTTGCCACTCTGATTGAGGTATCTCCAACACATGTATTCTGAATGCAGCAACCGCTTCTTCAGGTGTCGAAAAACGTTGACCTCTCAGTTTGTTTTTTACGTACGGGAATAAAAAGAAGTCATTCGGTGCCAAGTCAGGACTATACGGCGGATGACCCATCAAATCGATGTTTTGGGTGCTCAAAAATGCAGTTGTCGCAGCCGATGTGTGAGAGCTCGCATTGTCGTGGTGAAGAGTAATCTGTCTTCGGCGGTTGGTTTTCCTGATTTCTTGGAAGACAACTGGCAAACAAATGGTTGTGTACCACTCAGAATTGACTGTTCTGGGTTGTTCTAGTGGTACGGTTGCGACATGTCCAGTTTTTCCGAAAAAACACGCGACCATTTGCTTGGAAGTGCTTCGTGCGCGAACAACTTTTGTTGGATTTGGCTCATCTTGAAACACCCAGACAGTCGACTGCTGTTTACTTTCGGGCTCATACGCGTAAATCCACGATTCATCACCAGTCACGATGTCATAGACATGTTTCGAAGCACCGCGACCGTATTTTTTGAGCATTTCTTTCGACCAATTGACACGAGCCTTTTTTTGGGCGATTGACAAATTGTGTGGGATCCAACGCGAACAAATTTTTTTGACAGTCAAATGTTTATGCAATATTGAATGTATGCTGGTCCCACTAACGCCTAAGGTTGTCTCAATCTCACGATAGGTCACATGACGATCTTCCAATATCAGTTCGCGCACAGCATCAATGGTTTTCGGAACAACAACTGATTTTAGACGACCTTCACGAAATTCATCTTGGAGTGAACTACGACCACGATTGAATTCACCACACCATCGATAAACACTGGTCCTTGATGGAGCTTCATCGCCAAAAATTGAATTAAGTTCATCCATGCACTGTTGCTGAGTTAATCCACGCCGAAAGTTGTAAAAAATAATCGCACGAAAATGTTGACGATTTAATTCCATTTTTGGGCCGAGATGAATCTTTTAAGTTACTGTAAACAACACAAATAGCGCTCGTATGTCAAAACGTTCTGAGTGCGTATAACCTCAAAAATGTCCAACTTTACGACAGAGCTGTCAATTGCCGGATTGCAAAACTAGGGTTGCCAAATCCCGAAACATAAGAGGCAACCCTCGTATGAGCCTACCTAAACGCTTTATCACATCGCATCTTACAGCTGTCATGTTTTTTTAAGACTATTCCCGATTGATTAAGAAACCCTTTGGTAGTAACACCGTTGTCAAATTTAGGTCACCATATCACAGTATTCACAGCGATACAATCGGTAGTAGTGGCAATATTTTTTAATTGCCCATCGTCACGAAAACAGACCTGACGTTTGCATATCTAAAATTGCCTTGATCGGAATGAAAGTTTCCATTGATTTCTTAACCGCAGCGTTAGTTGGGCTATTACATTTGAGTAAATTGCCATTATTTCCCAATATGTAAAACAGTTTGTTTAAACTTACTGCATTTGTTATGTTGTTTTTGTTCACTACGACTTAATACACGAGTATGGTTAGTGAAGTAACTTTTGTTTCATAAATTTCCTGATGCATTTTTCCAGTCCATATAAAAATTATGTTGTTATTAATGTTGCGGGTTAAGATATACAAAGTGAATCCAATTTGATGGTTGGCTGGAAGGTGGAAGCGTTCAGCTCTAAATAGCTTGTATCAACACATCTTAGGAATCTCTAGTATCTGCCATTTTTTTAATTTCATTTGTTCATGCTCTGCCTTTGTGCGACATTTATTTTGAGTTATCATATGACGTATTAATTTACAAAACAATCAACATATTTATATTCTTAGATTAAACACTACTTGTACAATTGTATTTGTTAATATAATACAATTTATTGGCACTTCGCCAGCACTCTAATTAAATGCGGTAATTATTTAATGCCTTTCAGTTAACAATGACTGAACTACAATGTTTGCAAACAGAAATAAAGACTAGAATGTTTTATTATACAAAACAAAGGAAACGCTTCCATCTGTTAACACGTATAAATAAAATAATTTTTAAAAAATTCGTAACACAACCTCCTTAACGCATAAAGGTAATTAGTGTGATCCGTCAAGTCAGCTAGATGGACTATAATTGCAAAAGTTTCCTATATATGCCAAACGGATGCAAACCAAATGAATGTATTTAGTGTCAGTATAATAATTTCCAACTTTAATTCAATTCATATTTGTTGCAAAATGTGTTGTATATATAGTACTAGATATGACCCAACAAACCCAGATGTTAGGGTCGTAACTTGTATATTATCATTGTATTAATTTATTATTAGTCGTTAATTATCTCTATACAAATTAAGAGTATATTGATTTCCTATTCTTTTTTGTAGATTTTGAATCAATATAACTCTCATATAATATCTGTCATATGCCTTTTGGAAAGGTGTGCGATTATTTAATCAATTTAAGTATGCTGAGAAACAGGTTAAAAAGCACTATCTATCAGATTGTGGCATGCTCCAGTGCCAAATTCATTCACAGAAAGTGGGCAAAGTCAAAATGTTTCATTAAATAAATTCACTGACGCGCAACGTGACTCATGGGCGGTAGCAATCCACAGCAAAAGAAATAGCATATACCTTGTAGACTCTTGCTACCTCGCCAGGGTTAATAAACGTATTTATATAACTAATTTGCAATCGAACAGCATAAATTAATATACCTGTATTTGAGTTGATAAACTTGCTCTCGTTTGACCTCATTTTCACTATCTTCGATTTATAAAGCTGTAGCATCTTTAAACGCTGAATCAGATACATTGGAAAATGTAAATCAAATTCGATGACATGAAACGCAACTGTGACTAAATAACTTAACACGTATTGCATGCTGAAAAATATCACATTTATCAAAATTACTTTGTTTAGCCTTGAGAGCATTTTTGTAATATTATTATCAAATTGCCTAGAGGATTGAGCAGTTATTTATGTATTCAACTGAAAAGCATTTGCTTGCTCCTTTAAGGCGGCATTCCGGTTTGTCGGGTCAAAAAATAGGTTATTTGCATGATTTTTTTAAGAGAAAGTATTAAAGATATAACAACAATTTTTTTTTAAACATTTTATTCATCTTTCGACTACGTTTGCAAATTTTGTCGACTCACTCCCGAACCGAAGCCCCCATCCAGGTGTTCAAAGTTACCCATCCGTAAGAGTTATTTTCGTCCCCGGTGAAAAAATACGAAAAATGCAAAAAGTTTATTGAATTTAAATACATTTAGCCCAATGTGAGTGAAAAAAACGGCGACTATTGAAAAAAATTGATTTTTCGACCTTTTTTGCTCTATTTTTTAGTTTTAACTAAAAAAATAAATAAATAAATAAAAAGTGCGTGTGCGAACTTTCATAACAATCGCATGCACCGTTTTCATATTATCGCCTACACCGTACTCAAAAAAGTCGTTTCGAGAAAAACGCATTCAAAGTTTGGAGATAAATTAGACAAGAGATAAAAGTGATTTTTTTCATGAAATCATCGGGATATTTTATACTAACAGCTAGACATCTATTCCTGGACCATAAACAATTCCTTCCACGACTTCGAATTGGTCCTCCAGTTGCATTTTCGCCTTTTTCGTACCTGTTCGTGCCTCGTGCGAGTTGTATACTATGCTGCGGTCAGTGTCTTGCAGCCGATCTCTGTCCCTCTCGTTCGCAAACGCTCTCGCAGCGTACCCAATTTTGATGCCCATGACTTGCATTATTAGCAATACGGGTAAAAATCCCTCATTAAACATACAAGCTGCGGTAAAAGCCGCAACTTCAATGATCTTCATACCACTGTATGTGGGTTTTGGCGCCATTGGCCAGATAGAACTATAGCGTTTGAAATAATAGTGAAGAAGATCGTGTGATTCGAACTAACGCTATGACAGCTCGAATCACGAAGAAAATTTTACCTAAGCGTTACACACCAGGCTACTGACCGTGTTTAGAATTTGATTCCCAAACTCGACTATATTCCACTGGTGTGAATTATTTTTTATTTATCGCTTGGTATACGGTTCTGATGTATTTTTCTTATTCGATTTTTTTCGTTCGGTGTTCTTCACTATTTTTGCTTGTGAGTTGTGTGTATCTGTTAGAATCGCTACAGTAGCATTTAAACTTTCGTTGTTATTTTGCGTGAAATCTCCCTCGCATTTTTTTAACAAATCGGGATCTGTCAGTTTATGTAAACTGGGTAAATAGCTGTTCGTACTTTAGGATCCAAGGGAGGTTTGTCGTGGTGGAACTTTGACAGCTCATTCGCAGCTTCCGCGCGTTTCCATTTGCACCATGACTCCGGGCCCCCTGGACAGTTTTGATGTTGCGGATTTTCATCGGTTGATATTTTATGGTAGTATGTTGCCCAAATTTCTTTCGCCATTTCTTCAGCAGAGTGAGCATTGCATCTAATCGCAAGTTCGTAATAAGTCGTCGGTTCTGTTATCATGTTTCCCGTAAGTTTGCCAGTACCAGCTCCTCCTAATTGGTCTGTTTTTTTTTTTTTTTTGCTTTTTTTATGACACCGCGTAATCGCTTTCCCACGTGATTGATACACTCGGCCTTTACAACATTTGGAAATGATTTCTGCAAAGCATTCATTATTTTTACATCCCCGTCTCCAACGTACCTTTCGTAAATGCGGCCGTGCAGATCAAAAGCGCGCTCGAACATCTCTAACATTCCGTCAGGCTCCATTTTACCCGAACTTCCATTGTGATCCAATGTGCAAACAACGTGCTCATCCCACTAAGTATCATATTCAGGGGTGCCTTTCTTTGTTTCATAAGCTTACAGCCTTGGCAATAACGCGATTTCACAGTAAGATCGAGAACTTTGTTTGTTTTGTTGCCGATCAATGTCATAACGCCATAATTAGCAGTATGACCCCTTTTGCTGCAACTACCATCTCCAGAAGCCGTAAATTTTTTATCTTCACTTTCATCAGTTTTTTCTTTTTCTTCTTTGCTAGCTTTTTTTATCACGGAAGAAAAAACGCCGATACAAGCGGTGTGTGCATTATCGACAGCAGCGTAGTAGATGTGTTACGTAAATTCGCCAATATCCATCAGTGAAGTGAAACAATGTAATCCATTTAACCCGACAAGATGCGCATTACGAATACTATTCTACGATTAATTTCGTAAGCTTTGTTGGCGATTCGTGGACAGGACTCGATGACCCTCTCACCACAGTTGCATTCGACGATCAGTTTGAATCCTAGGCCTTTCTCAGATTTTTTTTGACAAGTTTATCGAACCGTCACAGTTTTTACACGTTATAATGTTTGAAAGTTCGGAAAAAACTGAAAAAAATGTAACATCACGTATGCTGCCGTCACTGTGACCGTTGGAACGAAGTCGGGCGATGTAGCCAATTTTTGTGCCGATGTAGTCGCATACTCCGTTTCCAGTTCATGTAACATACAGTTCCCATAAATCTTTTTCGTTTTTTATATAGACTCCCTGGACGCACCCCTGACTTACGCGAACCTTTAACGTTTTTAAACATTATGTTAGAAAAATTTACCGTTGAAAAACGTATGAAACGGACGCCTTAACGCGAGCACTGCACGCTCTGAGACCACGTTTATACTAAATACTTTTTCCTCCTCATGAAAAAGAAATAAAGGAACATCAAAAATACCTACCCCGCGACGTCACCGGTAGGAACATCTTCCATAGTCACCAAACAAGAAAAAACCACCAGCACCGTGCCACGGGCAAATTAGTTTCATATATATGAAACTAACTAAAACTCAGGCAATCGCAAGTCACCCGCAGTACGCCCGAATGTAAGAACAACATACACAGGAGCGACTATCCATTACCGCTTATGAACATGTTGTTCAGTTGCACAAGATTGCGACATATTCAAAGAAGTGGCAGTTGGCCCAAGCCAACAGCGAATCAAATTAATGCCCATAAATGGATAGTCTGCATCTTTCTAAATACACGGTAGTTGCCACCTATGATACGAATTTGTACCCGCGGGAGACCCGACCCTTTAATGACCTATAACTTTGGAACCGCCTAAGATTTTGTTTCCAAATTTTAACATATTATTTTTGAAGTATAAAACTATCGATTAAGCAAAAAAAATTGATTTTTTGAACCGAACAAACCGGAATGTGCCCTTAAATTACATTCAATCGAATAATAACAATGTTATTACAAATGATATGCATACATTACTTAATTAAACCAATGGACATCTTTAAAATGAGAATTCATGTAACTATTATAGCATGGCTAATGTACTCTGGATCGTTTGATGTTCTTATATAAAACCTTAATATTACACATTTGTCCTTTATGTCCATACTTGCATGTATCCCCTACTAAATATATCAGGAAAATTAATCATAAAAATAAAAAACAGTTAACAAAGAAAACCTGTAAAAATTATTTGACACTTTTCCTGCTAATTTTTTAGATTATTCGCAACATGACATTTGTTAAGTAAAACTTCGATTAACCATCCGGTGATACTGAGCAATATTAAGAAACAGGGTACCCGTTCATAAACTTCCAATCCGTGTCCCAGGTCCGATGGTGGATCTAGGAAGATGCTTTTCCTTCAGTGGGTGCACCGGAACATATTTCTTCCAAAAGCGCACAATCAAAACTGACTAATTGCTAAGTAATTTATAACTTTCTCTTTTATTTTACTTCTCCCAGGAAAGGCGAACCCATAGCGCTGAGATCCTTTTTTTTCTCGACCGTCAAGAATTTCTCCCAATCATTTTACGAAGCCTATAGCTTAATGGGGTGGTATTTCACCGGTCGGCTGGGCTTTGGGACCCTACCTACCACTCAATGATTGTGCCGCACTGCACAATAGCAAGTGTCGTCAGTTGAACCTAGGTTTGCAGAATCAAACGCAACACACAACCTCCTTACCAACTCAGCCATCGTCCTCCAGCAGGGATCCTATCAGGCGTCTTCCCTCAAAATACCAACAACGACTACCCTGTTAGGTCGTTGACTGGTGGTCGTTGTCAGTTGACGCAATTGTACACGAATCTCATTTAAATATTGGGAATTGTTATAGTTGCGAATTATACTATTTAATAGGGGAGGAGCAAGTGGGAGATGGGTATGTTTTGTTTTCTCACAATGCGGAAGGCTACCTGCCCTCTTGGACTGGTGCCCTATCCTCTTCAAACGGTAGGAGGCTTATCTCGGTAACTGGTCTAGTGCGGGTACCAATCGCTGTCCGGAGCTTCACCACACGCACCAGTCCATCTCTGCCTGGGTGCCCGGGAGCTTATAAATCCATATGTAACCCTATTCAGCGAGTAGATCTTTAGGTCCTCGGTTGGATTGGTTCCCCAAACGATTTGTAGAAATCACTTCCTCACACATTTTTACGAGACTCTCTTTTCCAATAAAATTAAGTATTTTTGGTACAAATGAAATTTAACTCGTGTCTGGGCCAACATATCTTTTGAAATGTTACTTACTGACACCTTTGCAACGTCAACACCATAGCTAACGACGATTTCTTAACTTGTTTGAGTAACTCTCATCGGTATAGGTAGTGTGGCGCTTCCGCCAAACCCCACTGCCTACTTACCTGAAGAACCCTCACCCCTACAACCCAATCTGTATAAGTTCGCTAATGCAATCGCATTAGCACCTTAAATGCTTCACGCATCACATAGATCAAATTTATTTATCTAAAAGTCCCTGTAAAGAATCCTTACCTTTCATGCATCCCTTCGCATACAAATTCCCTGTAAGAATTCTTTCCTAACTTATCAGGAATTCCAAAACCAATTCGACACCTTCGGTGCCAAGCAAATCCCCCTAGACCAATTCCTGAAAACAAAATGATTTGGTTTACATACAATGTAACCATCATAACAGGGACCATAAACATTACGTCGCCTAATTCCCGCCCTCCCCAAGTGTATCATAAGTCACCATACATACACATTGGCTGGCGACCTACACCTAAGGGACCAACACAAATATACGATTCTCGCGTCTCTTGGCACCAATTAAATCCTACAGCATAGGCAAATGCAAATAGGTATGGTATACTTACCCTTGGCAGCGATGCAAAAAAACACCAATTCCCTGTAAATAAGCTAGAATCAATTAGCACCATGTGCATGGGCATTGCGGCTATCGATACAGCTGAAATACATAGGTTAGACAATGATCTAGCCGATCTCTTTGCCTTCCCATATATCTGGATCTGTTTCTCATGACTAGCGGCATTGAACAAACAGAAACCCCAATTAGCACCCAATGAGATTCGGCTTGTTTACTTAGCCGAACTCACATCTCATTGATGCACTTCATTCCTTTTCTTGTTTTCAGATTCGTTCCCATGGCCTTATGTAAGAAAAAACCAATGTGATTTTCACTCACACATACACATACATTACCAAGCCCTGCTTCATTGTTTTCACCACGAGAAAAACACTTTCTCTCTCGGTAAAACTCACCCCATTAGCGAGTCGGCTCTGCACGAGCCGTTTATCGCTGAGTCTTATTACATCCGCCGACCACCACGGTCGTGCCGCTTCCGCTCCCCGGTGCACACGGTGACGCGAGAGTCAACCGCGAGTCGCGTGAGTAAAGTTTTGATATACGAGTCGTCGGTTCATTACAGCCGACGTGTGCGCGTAATTTCATTGTCTAATTAGATTAATTTACGACTTCAATCTATAAAATTACGAATTATTTTTCACAATTTTGAAGATAATGACGAATACAACAAAATAAATGCATCAAAATACTTGGATACATCTAAACCAATAAAAGAACATTTACATCAACAACATCACCAGTGTTTAATTTTCCGTGCTGCAGTGCCTGGCAGTTCCTAGATGGTTTCCTTAATCGTTGTTCCCCTGGTGTTTTACTCAAAATTGTGGACAAACGTGGCGGCGTTTCGTTCTTTTACTCGGCGAACAATTTCTTGGTGGAACATTATGATGGAGGAGGAAGATGAACGGAGTGTCCGTGTTTGGCACAATACTTTCTCCCCAGAGTAGATGGTTGACTGGGGCGCTTTTCGTCCTCAACTCGTTCTTAATAACAATTGTAAACATTTTTTTTCCTACAAGTCTGCTAACCAATATCTTAATATTTCTGCATACAAAATTTAAGTTTTCAAACAAAATTTAATGCAACTTCTTTGTTCGACAAACTCACGCATTGAAAAAATAAGAAAAGACTCTGTGTCGTACAAAACCAAGCGTGGCTGTAACAAACATGAACTAACAGCATTTCTTATTGTTGGGATGACCCAAAAAGACTCTCCTAATAGCATTCGTTTTTTGTCTTTTGTTTATAATTCCAAGAAACCATTTAATTGGACTGCCTTTGCCGTTGAATTTATTTTTTACACTAACGAATTTTGAAGTACCATTAAATGTCATAGCACAGAGCGAATGGTTTTGGCAGTTTAGTTTAATGTATAACAGCATAGAGTTTTATCATGTGTAAGAGTTTTTCGAAAATAATTTTGAGCATATAACTTCAAAAAAATTAGTGTTGCATTTTGCAAATTAATTACAACACCATCAATAAGGTAGTTTTCAAACAAATAAGGAGCAGGTTCATGCACATGATGAATGATAAAATCCTCCGTGCTGCTTCGAAACTGTAGATGTGATGATCAAATTAATATTTCTCCATTTTATTGCACTGCACAACTCAATCTTGAGATGAGAGTCGACATTTGTAAGGAATCATCCACTGATAGTCAATTCCAAAGTTTCACTACGACAGTTTGTCCTTCCACTACCGGTCATCGCTGGTAGGTGTTTGGCTCAGGAATGATTTTGGAAAGTTTTTAGTGCAATCGTGTTCTCGCATACACGGTGAAAGGTCGTCTTTTTTCAACAGTTCCGTATAGTATTCGATCATCCTTTTACCCTGAAGCTGTGCCGAAACGGAACCATTAATATGATCCAATCTGATTTTAATATCTAACCATACCAATATTGGACATGTGGCAAACCACTTCTCTGCCGTTGTACGCTGTGAATGTACCTAACATGAGAGCATTGTTTATGAGCCTTCTATATTTTTCAATAGAATACTCCATTCAGGTGTGGCATAGAATCATCTGTCAATCTGTTGCTGCGAAAATCATATTAGCGGAATTTTTTTAAGGTTGATTAATGTATCCATAACCTATGATAAAATGAAGGCTAGCATTATATGTCGATAGACAGTACTGCTCACATTGTTCTTCGGCATTTAAGAGTAAATTTTAAAAGATCGTACGGCATGTGTTCCTTAGAGTTGTTATAAAACGATTTTTTTTTGCACACATTGTTATTATAAGCAACAAAGACTTCCCTTTCGCATGGACATATTATTTTAAAAAATCAAGGACTCAGTGAGGTAAAAGTCACTCCCTCCCACTGTACTTTATCAATATTTCATCTGTTCTCATTATAACCTCCTCCCTTTCTTATGTATTAAGATACCCATAAAGGTTTATATATATATATATATATATATATATATATATATATATATATATATATATATATATATATATATTTATATATATTAAAAAATATATATAAAAAAAGCGGAGTTCAATAGGCTGTAAGTCAAGATTATATGAAATTGTCATTAGATATGTGGCTTTATTAAAAGCCCTTAATACATATCCATCATCTCTCTTTGTCCTCTTTTTACAATCCCCTGCTCCACATGTTATGTATCATCACTAATTACTGATTTCGATTTTTTCGCATAGAAAAACAGCAAAAGGAGTTGACTTGGCAAATAGGTGTATTCCTTACCAAATAATCTTGTTATATCTAAGCTATTAAGCAACATACATCCACAATCTGCCCCAACTCCATGGAGCTAGGCAAGAACCTAATGCTATGTTTCTTATAAGCACAACACACAATGTGAAGCAAAAGTGCGTGACACCCCTTCTCCTTTATGCAACAAATTGGCTCATTATTTGACATGGCTAACGCTTCGGTGTTCCACATTACAAGTGCAGTGGACGACGGGATCAATAAAATGACGTTAATAATTTAAATTACAAAGCACAAGAAATCAGCACGTCTCTTGACATGCAGTTAAAAGGCCGCTTAATACCATTTTATAAAAGCAATGTAATAATATCGGATATTTAATACGCTAGCATCACGTCATTTGAATCATTTCAGTGCCTAGGAAGAGATAATTTTAGATCTTGCTCGAAGACATACTTCAGACAGAGGTTAATAAGTTAGACCAAACTTAATGCACTATATTCGCCACATGCTCCACACAAATTACATCGCATTGTTTCCATTGTTACTGTGCCTTTAATTAAAGGTGCCTGAGCTACGTAACTTCTTAGTGCATTAATTGGGTCCACTTTTGGTGTCAGACCACCCTTACGTACCCAATATTTCACGGCGAACTTTCACTCACCGTCAAGGTGTGACACAATGTGCCAACTGCACACAATGTGCTTACCAAAAATGTTTTAATACAAATATGAGCTATTCCAACAATAGGAGGGGGCAGTACGAAACAAGTTCTTCGCTCTGTGGGGATCCCTTGGTAATAATTAGATACTCATTAGCCATTGAATTGTACACCCCCAGTAGAGTTACAGGATGCCTTCGTTGGTAATGCACACTGAGAAAGACATTAAAACCAGTTATGGATGTATTCAATGAAAAACAGCTGCTGGCGGGGTTACATAATTGGACAGGTACACATTACAGTGAATCACGCACGGCGTTCGGTTTGTGTAATCGGGTTTCTTTTCCCCGTCTTTTCCTCTCTCTGCTATTCAATTTATATAGTAGTCATTTTCGGATAAGTACTTGCATAAAATGGTACGTACATTTGCATCAGGTGATTTAGAAGATTGTTATGAAAGTATCAGGATAGAGCCAACAGCCGTTGCCAAAACCTGAATTGGATTAATGTTGGTTACACACATCAATGCTCTTAACTGCGCCCATAAATGTTGTTTGATGTTTGTAGATCAATTTCTGAATTGAATATATGTATTAACATACGCGGTAAGCTCTGCATGTATTGCTGGCGCGATCGGCAGACCATGAAGTGGGTTTTCTGACCGTTAGAAAGGGAGAACATAAACCAGATTTTTTTTTGGTAAATTACAAAGTTACATTTTACACATATATAAGACAGCATTTCAGATCGTTATTTTATATTTCGTGTGTCTATCTCTATCCTTTTCAAAAATAAATGTTCAAGGTTTTTCCATTAAGCAATCCCTCTTTTTTCCTACGGAAACCTGTAAGATGGTGTGAATTTATTGTTAACAAACTTAACATATGACAAAAGTTGTCACAAAAACCATTTAGTGAAAGCCTACGCTATGAATATTTAGCAACTCTTAAGAACACTTGACATTCAACTCAATTTAATTACAATGACATACTCATAGATTCGGCAAAAATGTCTGTGGGAGTCAAACGTCATAAAGTGCTTCTACGCGCTTGCATTTACTGCAGATTTATAATCAGTTTGTAAATAAAAAGAAATGACAAATAATGATATAACAAACCAAAGAAGATAGATGGAAGAAGGACGGATATTGACAACGACCAACACGGAAAGCGAGACTAAGAGTAGAACATAACTCAAGTCGAAGATGAAAATTAAATACAAGTTAAAGATCTAAATAGAGATCAAGATGAAGTTGATGATCAAACCAAAAACCACGACGAGGGTACTGACTACTTAGACGCAGATCATATTTTAGTTGATGTTTGATCAAGACGAAGACCAAAACGAATATCAAGGCCAAACCGAGACGAAGAACGAAATGAAAACATAGACCAATATTTCCAGATTCACGGTGTATGCAATATTTTTGTTGCCACTAGATAACATTCCGAAAACTTTGAAGTTTCTGCTGAAGATACTGCACCAAAATGTTTAGAGTGAAATATGAAATACTTTCCTAAGGATAAGTACAACGTTGCACATATGATTATATTTCTGTATATTGATATTAGGACAACAGGTATGATTACACTACATTACATTTTTACAGTCTTCAAAATCAGTACGAAAAATTACGGGTAGATGTTTACGTAGACATATAACAAAGATCGTAGACGTCTGAACTCTCCAAAGCAGAGATTTATTCATGTAATGATTAATTGATTGATAGGAGAGATGGGAACAAAGGATTATGAATAAAGGAGAGGAAGAAGAAATGAGTGTCAAATTAATATGTTCGCACGACTCCAAGCAATTGGTTCGAAGGAAGAGAATTCAGGGAGTACACTATAAGGCATGTTTTGAATTTTTTTTTTAATTCGCATTTATCTTACAAAAAATAATTAATTACACTTTTCACTTAAGACTAAATGCTGTCCTATTTACAGTTTTTTTTCAGACTTGTTAAATACGGCCAAGACCGGATACCGGTTGTAATGCCGATGATGATGATGATGATATATATAAGAGACCTTCCACTTTTGCATCTCTTAATTTTTTAAATTTCTTTTTTATTTTGAAATTTTTTTTTTGTCTGAACACACAAGAATTTTAGAACCAAACGAAACATCATTAGGTATTAAAATAAACTTGAATGGACGGAAATAAAACTAAAACTACATCTATGGAGGGAAATGAGAACATTGCGCCTGAGAGGCATATTATATTTGGGGACGTAAAGTCCTTTCCTCATCACACACCCACCACCAGTTGGGATGAGATCGGTTCTTTTTAGATTTATCTCTTTCACAGATCACTATAATGAAACGTAGGCGATCTGTAACATTACAGATATCACTTTCATGGAAAATTCGTTTATCCTTGGCACCACGGAAGGCGTGGTAAATAACAGGACTCCATGCTTGTCTTGGATAAGACGTTTTCCATCTCCATATACATATCATTAGGATAGAATGCTCCCGAAATAAAATTATTTTCACTGCACATTGCCCTTGCAATGCAACGGATAATTTTGATTATGAAATTGTCTATCCTGTTTAGTCCCGATTTGTCGTACAGGACTTTATTGGGGTAGAACTTCTTATGTTGCGACTCTGGTGTTCTATACATTCCAAAGCAGAAGCGCACACACCGCCTCTCGAACACTCGAAGCTTCTCCATGTAGAAAGGGGATATGTTATACCATACCAGTCAGCCATACACCAATACTAGTCGAGTGAATGCCGAGTATGAATTTATTTTGACTTTGGAGTCTAGAAGACTGCTACGGAAGAGACTTCTTTTCATATCATATGCGTTTTTAGCTGCGGTAAGAGATGCTATTATGTGCTTATCAAAGTAAAGATATTGATCAATGCAGATACCAAGGTATCTAACAACAGTTTTTACTTGTAGGGGAAGATTATTACTTCCTACAATGGAAAAGTTTTTCCAATTCTGTTTTGTATATCTCGATGCCCAGGGCAGAGGCTTTCTGAAAAGAATAGTTGCCGGTTTCGGAAAATTGATCTTTAATTTTCAGTCGTCGCAAAAACGTTGGATTCTATTGAAGAAATTTTGTCGAAGTTTGTTGATGACATCAATCGTTTCTCCAGATCTATACAACACAATGTCGTCAGCTTATGCGATGTCATAGTTGAGAGAACCCCTAGATCACTAGTGTGAATGTTAAACAAAATGGGTGAATTCACTGCTGCCTGCTGTAAGCCGTTTTTGATGTGAAAGGTCTTGTCGGGTGTTACATCTCCACATTTCACCACAAACTGTTTACCCATTATCATATCGTATATAATTTATAACAAATATTCGAGGATATCTAGATTTGATAACATCATCATCATCATCGCTCACTACAACCGGGATCCGGTCTTGGCCTTATTTAACAAGTCTGAGGCTTGTTAAATTTTCCGTAACAATTTATTTTTCCGGGCAAGGTTATTAGCCTTGCGCCAGCCTATGGTCTATCAAGGCTCTTTAAATTCCGAAATTTATCCAGAACATACAAGCTACTACTGTACAAGACCATGGTCTTACCAGTACTCATGTATGGATCCGAGACCTGGGTGGAAGGTCTTAAGGAGAATTGCTGGCCCCGTAAGTGAGGGAGGACGACTCCGGAGACACTACAATTATGAGTTTGTACGCAATCTATCTTGAAGCTAATATTGTAAGACTCCGATGGGCGGGACACCTAGCTCGAATGAGCGAAGCCCTTTGTGGCAATATATATGGAGGAGACAGCGCGGCAGACCTTGTCTGCGATGGAGGGATGGCGTAGACCAAGACGTCCAGAGCCTGGGAGTGCGAAACTAGATGACATCGGCTTGAAATCGGGGCCGGTGGAGAGATTTGTTCAATATGGTTAAATAAGGCCAAGACCGAACCCCGGTTGTAGTGGGCGATGAAGATGATGAAGCATCTGAACCAATCTACTTGATAATTTACCCATGAAAAAACGTTCAGCTTGTGTGCCGCGGATCTTATGATGAAATCAAACATTAGATCAATCATTAGATTGAATATAAGATCAAGCATGAGATCGAACATGTGGTCGAATATGATCAGTAGAGCAGTATGAAACCTAGTCTGAAAAATATTTTGACAAACATTAGTAACTACCGAAGGAATTTGAACGTGCATCCATTATAGAGGATAGAAATTTCAAGCATATAGGCATGGCATTGCAAGATATCGTTTGTTTCAACTACTTGAACAAATTAGAGATTTTCACGAATGAATAGTATGCCGTCTTTCTCGCCACATTCCAAGAATAGTTGATGAAAATCAATAAAAACGGCTCCCGGTTGTTAAAATAAAAATATTTCTACGCAATGTCAGTGCACTTGGGCATTCGTCCGTTTTTATTATAGCAAACTTGAGGAAAGATTTACTTTATTAATTTGAATTGCATATCCTCTATGTTTGGCTCTCTGCCTGTTTTTTTCTTATCAAACATGAACTTTTTTATATGAAGAAATTCCCTTACAATACAGGATGGTTTCAACGTTACCGGAATATCGTTGAACAAACAGCTGATTGAACTACTTGATTAATACAAAAATTATATATCAGCAGGTAAACCTTATCATTTTACTAGAATGTGCCTTTAAAAACTCCCAACAAAGTACTCCCACTTTGTTTAGATCTTAGTTCATCTATTTTTATTTCCTCAACAATATCTCTTGGAATCTTGTGTGCCGAGCAAGGAAGTATTGGTTACCAGGTTATGAAGTAATAATTGCCAAAGTAAAACCATTACTGGATTTGATTGCTCATAGAAACCATACGATTCGTATTGGACGAAATTACTACAACCCGGGATCCGGTCTTGGCCCTATTTAACAAGTCTGAGGCTTGTTAAATTTTCCATAATAATTTGTTTTTCCGGGCAAGGTTATTAGTCTTGCGCCAGAGGCTCCCCGATGGGGAATCGAACCCAGGTGATAGGCAGGTATACTAACCACGATACTATCGAAGAGCCCCGTAAAAAAGAAGTACCTCATCAAATGGAGCTCATTTTGAGGGGGATAAAACATTTTAAGATTTTTTGATATGTGTTATTTTTATTGATTTCAGCAAAATGTATATTGAATTGTTAAGTAATCACGGTGTTACGGTGTGCTTATGCGAAGGAACAAAATGTCCGCACCAGTACAATCTGGCAATTTTCGTTGCTCTGCGTTAGACAACCAACTTACACTAATCTCTTAAGAAAATTGTGCGCTGACGGTATTATATAAAAACTGGTCAAAAAATACCACTGAGCGAATACAATCTTTATTTAATAATTGGTTCCATGGAGGAAATCCAAGCTTATCTTCAGTCTTACGGTCACAATCTCAGAATCCTCAGAACTCTTCTTTTTTTACACTTACATTTATCCGATTTATTGAATGCTACAGAATGTACCAGTGTGGCGGTTCTACGAACAACACAAACCACTATAGGTCGAGATGTAGTCGTTCCACCAAAGAACATACTCACCTATATCCAAACTACACGTGCGCACAGACACGTGTCGTCAAAATCCTCCTTTCCACCTGAAATAAAAAGTAACATGCATCCTGGAGTCAACAACCTCACGTATCCACAGATACATGGGCCACAAGTCAGACCAATTTTCCCACGCCTGCACGGCGAACGAAGGACATGACCCAGCATAGAAATTAAGTACCAATCCATCAACTGGATATACACAAACGGTTGGCACAGTCGCGCCAAATGTCGACAAACATCACATATTCGGCGTAGAGCGAGCTGCCGGAAAGCCAATCCGTCGACAAAACCTTTGTCCCTGCCGCAATGTACGTCGCCTAAATAAAGGCCATTGCGATGCAACAGCAATAAACGAAAATGCTGTTCCCTTAGGGCTATGTAAACGGCGATAATTACATTACTCCATGATCGCCTAAAAGGAAAACGCACACTCGATTGTTTACGTGAGCTTAGAGGTGTGAAATTCTGATCACAAAGTGATCTACAGTATGCAAAGACAACTATGGGGTGAATAAGATCATCCCTCAGAGAAAGGAACCACAGTCGTCACAGAGAACCCGAACGGGGAGGTTAGTCCGCGCCGCGCAAGATAATTAAAAGTACGTATATACTCGACTTGCAACGCTCAGAAAAGTAACGCGCAGTAGAAATACAAGTTCTCACAACCTGTGAAAGTTGTCCTGATTTTCGCGAATAAATTCGCAAGTAGTTTCGAAATTAATTAAAAATATCGAACGATAAAAATATCGTGCTGACGTGCAATACGGAGACGGACACGGTGATCTTCGTCGCGACACTTCCGTGGTGATCCTAGCGTGTGCAAGTTCAATCGCCTATTTTTGTTGTAATTGTGCTGTTTCAAAAATTAAGACGAATAAGTGTAAAGAAACGAAATAATTATTAGAAAAATAAAAGGAAAACAATAAACAATTCTCAAAAACTATTTCTCCGAGTTTCATTTGCGGCATTCGCTCCTTGTTCCAGTGTGTTTCTTTCTTGTTTGCGAACGGTGATCGGCGGAACACTCCAATAACGAACAAAGACAAAATCCGCCAAAACAGCATATGCGGAATATTTGTTTTCCAGTTTTTCTAAAACCCTCCTCGAATAAAATTTTTATTTCCTATCAACCGAGTGATTTTAAACCGTTCATTGAGATATCCTTTTCTCATATTGCCATATGTGGCGAAGTACACTTGCTCCTAATGTTATGTTGTTAAGTTTTTTTATCTTTGATGTTTTACTTTTTAACTTATTCGTGCATTGTGAATGAAACTATGGAACAACTTATATATGAGAATTGTTCATATTTTTTAGACAAACTTCATGGGAGTCAATACTCCACTCTACAGGTACCAAGAACATTTCAAACTGGTACTGAAATAAACCACATATGTACAATTGAATAATAGTCAACACACAAATAAACAATTAGCTTGACTAAATAAACAGTTTTGTCATTTTTTCGTTAATAAAACGTACCAACTCTTAGTTATTAATACCTCAATGTTTTTTCATTGCTTGTCTGTTTACAAGAAGTTTTGACATTTGTATACTCAACACCCAGGCAATGAGCTCATGCCCAGAGAATGCGGTTAAGTTACTAAACGATCTTATAAAAGTGAACCTTCCTTAAAATCACAATTTGCCATACTTCCAATATTTTTTGTCAACATTCATTTTGGTTTTCTCATTAGAAGTCGCGATGACAAAACGAGCTATAAGTGTACATTCGATTGCCAATGTCAATAAATATTGAGTCTGAATTTAAAGCTGACAAGCTTGTTAGGGTAATCAAGTATTCAAAGATAGAGAAAATAGAACCAAAATTCACTCCGAAGTTAAGTTATCTATAAATGGTAAGCTGAACTGCAAATATTAAATGTATATGATGAACAGTCACCATCAGATAGCTGCTAGACATGTAAATTAGGATATTAACTAGCTGACCCTCGCAAAAATGAGATATTTCTCATTTTGTATAGAGCTTTGATTGAACTCGCTCACAGATCCAATTATAACACAAGTTTAAAGCCGGTGAGCATAGATAAATTAGCCAAATCTTCAAATATACGTGTATTGAAGAAATGGTTTCAATAATGCAATTGGTCAAACGGTTGAAATATGCGGACCCTACGACGTCCCTATATAATTTTTTTTTACATAATTAGCTGCAGTAAACTGTATTGTCGGGCACGATACTAGGTATAACTTTGATCCAATAAAATGCTTAGACAGTAAACGTGTTCTTAATTTAATTATAGCAAGACATCATATTGCCTTGCCAAATACCAAAAACCACGCGTTACGATAATGCGGATTTTATGTACCCATAAACACAGTGCAATAGAAATGGTGTTATTCTGATTGTTATTGCCTTTAAAGAAAGTTGGGTATCTTAGGAAATTATGGAGAAGGAAATATAAAGGTTTTCAACTTTATACTCCTCTATAAATTTCCATAAATACGCAAAGTCCAATTTAGACGGATCAATGATACGTGAATTGTACGTAACAACGTAGTTTCTTAAAATGTGTATTATTGTAGTGCTCCACGAAGCCCTACCATTTTCCTCCCACATACAATTTGCACTTTTCCTTTCCTACGACCCAATTCATATCCATAATAAATACAATTCAATATTCCCATATCATCCGTCTATATCCTCATATTCCCTATAATTCCGAAGTCAAATTACATGCGTGAACTAAATGTTCACGCATAGACTTGTGGGTGGTTTCTGCTAGGGCGTCATCACGGACGCTGGTTCAGCAG
This sequence comes from Microdon myrmicae, assembly GCA_963931805.1. NCBI lineage: Eukaryota > Metazoa > Arthropoda > Insecta > Diptera > Syrphidae > Microdon > Microdon myrmicae. The sequence continues at coordinate 76,715,272 of OZ007502.1, read as the reverse complement.
AAACCCCACCAATATTACGCTGGAAATTAGAGCACAACCACGAAGACAATAGCTCTCCAAAGAAACACACTGAAGTAGTTTTGATGCTAATGTTTTTTATTTCGTGGTAAAAATCCTGTACAATTAAATCAATATCCCGAATTCTCGTTACACGCACGGTGACAATCCTGGTTTATTATTCCAACGGGATCAAAGTTAGTGGGCTACAGAAAAACCACTTTTAATTGATTATGTTGCGACTCGATACGCGTTCGACTCGCACTCGACGTTTGTTTCACACCGTACCGGCGCCGATTCTTTTGCAGGTACTTTTGGGTTATACGAATTGGATCTATTTGATGCGTGAAGCATTTAAGATGCTAATGCGAATTGCATTAGCGAAAGCTTATGCAGACTGGGTTGTGGTTATGGGGGTTTTTTCAGGAAGGCGAATCGTGGGATCTGGCGGAATCGCCACCGTAACCCCCCCCCCCCCTCCCTGTGAAGTAGTCACGAAAAAAAAGGTAGGGCTGAAGGGATGCTCGATGGTTGGTGCAGTGATGATAGGAGGGCCGGGCGCTTGGGAATCAAGGTGGCCCAGCTTGCTTCGGGATGCGCTGTGGTAATGTTAAGGGAACGGTCGTGGTGACGAGTTCCTGGTTATTGTTTGGGCCTTTGTGGATAATGTGGACACAGATGTTACCGATTGATGCCATCAAGGGCAAAGGTGTACGGCGTGTCCATAGGCCTGTTATGGGTCGCATGGACCAACAGGCTTATCGTCCGAATAGGTCGGAACCCATCGGAAATCCGCTCGCATCCGCAGTGACGAAATGGCGTGTACGAGATGTAGGGGAACTTATCCCAGGGTAATTCACGTCCGCAGTGACGGGTTGCCGTGTGCGGAATGGAAAAGGGCCAAGTCCAGAGCCGGTGTCTTTCATCCATACGTTTGTTTGGCCCTCAGTTGCACGGCTTGCCGACCGAGGGATCTGGCGGAACCGCCACAGACTCATTTTCTAATTTTATCTAATATCATATAGTTTGCGTCTGCATTTTCATGATCTTCCATGAATGTGTATTCACAAATTACTATTTATTCCTTTTAAGAAATACTCCCACAACACATTTCTAGTCCACTAACAATCAATTTGGTCTAGACCCCTTTTTTAGCACATGTTCGTTTGTCGCGCGTTTTTATTTTGGGTCATTAAATTGTTGATCCATTTGTTGATCCTCTTTCAAGAATTTTGTATATACCAAATTCCTTAGCCATTGTTTCTTGCCGAAGTGCATTTTTGACCTTGTGTTCCTTTCTTTTCCTTTTTCAAATATCCGAATCCCGAATATAGTTTATTTATTACGGTTAATCCAAGCTTAAATTAATATAATATATAATATAATACCTTACAGACTAACTTAAAAACTAAAGTGGTAATTAAAAAAAAAAGGAAGAAAAAAAGAAGAAAAAACAAGGAAAGAGACGAAGACTTGTTGGTAGGGAAGGTAGGGGGCTGGAGGAGAGCGAGTGTATGTTGGGGAGGCAAATGTAGCATTTGTGAGACAGCGACAGTGAACGGCATATGTGTTGGAATGTGTACGAGTTGTTAGGGTATAGACGGTGGGTGTGGCAAGGTCAGGAGGGGAAAGAGGGGAGGCGGAGCTTGAGTGCAATAGATGTAAGGTAGAAATCAAAGGAGATAGGGTAAGAGTTTGCCCACCTCAGCATTCGCGAAATAAGTTTATTAGAGTCGAATTATAGAATGGACGGTGCACGATAGTTCGGTAAGATTTGAGTGAGTGGTAAGCAGCAGTTTTGTGAAGACCGTGCCGGGGAGAGTTGTGGCGGTTCCTCCAAGCCCCACTGTCTACTTACCCGAAGAAGCCCAATAACTACAACCCAACCTTCATAGTTTTCTGCTAATGCAATCGCATTAGCACCTGTAAATGCTTTATGCAACAAATTTATCAAATGTATTTAGCTAAAAGCTCCTGGAAGAGAATTCTTGCCTTCATTCAATTATTCGAATCCAAAATTCCCTATAAGAATTTTGTTCCAAACATCATAACTCCCAATCACCAGCATACCTGAAACATTTCCCTTCTCAAGGGCAATTAATGCTTTCAACGCATTATCTAGGAATTCCTGTAAAGAATTTCTTCCACAAGGGCATTCATGCATGCATCAATGCATCTCTGCATTAGCGACCTAGAACCGATTTGTTGTTTAGTGTAAATACTCACACTAGAATACGACCCTTGAGTTGCCTTAGATACCATATACAATTGACATATATGTTATACAAACCGTCATTGTGTAACCATCTAATTTGCTTCACAATGTCTTGCAGCTATTGATACAGCTGCAAGCACTTTACCCCGAGATGCTCCTTTGTTTGAATCTCCAAACAATCATCAACTCCGCTCATAGCCGCCGGATTGAATTCAATAGCTACAACAAATGCAAATAAAGAATCCGTTCCTTTACAACGACCAAAGATACGATATACAAATTGTATGATGTATCCCAAATGCATTGCACACCTAATGAGTGGCAGCTTATTTATTTAGCCGACCCTCATTACAGGCCGATGCCTTAGGGCGCTTCTCCCTTTGTTCTTTTTCCCTCGTTTCAGGTTTCGTTTATCCTTTGCTCAGATGCATCGATAAACACTGCGATATGTACGATCACCTATAAATGCATACACCATGATTTTCATTACGAGATCTGGTTTTCCATTCCATAAAGAGAGACTTTACGTTTCTCTTGTGGTAAGTAAAATATATATCCTTAGCTGAGAGCATATACACCACCGCCGAGTCGAGGGTGAATCAAGATCCAGATTGCAACCCTCGATTGGGTCGTTTTTCATCACCCGACCGAGCCGGTCGGACGTTCCGTCTCCCGCTCTCCGTTCGCGCACGGGAACGTAGTTATCCCAAGTCGAGTGGAGTAAGCTCGCGCATGTAATTAAAAGTAGTTTTTCTAGTGCGTTAGTTGCGTCGTAATACTTTGTGCGTCAGTTGCAGCGTCGGTGAAACCAGAGTCTGTTTTATGTAATTCAATGGAATGACTTATGTTATGAATAAATTCAGTATTAAATAAATATGAACATTTTCGCATAAAGATAAAATTAAATTAAAAACGGTGATCACCAACAATAAACCCAGTTTTTTATTTTCAAAAATATAACAGTGAGTTTCATTTACTTTCCTCGGTGGACAGTGTTCGGCGTAACAATCTGTGGAACATTTAGTGGAAGTTGTGGGGACGGAGTAGAACTCTGCACCCATGTCGATGCCACGACTTCGTCCCCCACAGAGTAAAGTTAATAAAGTGAAAATTATTTTAAAAAGATTGTCGACTTTTCCTCTGTAAACACCGCTCTTAACGCTCTCCCACAAATAGAGAAAATGTGGCGTTGAACCGGTAAAAACATTGTGGGGGTTCTTTAACCCTACGCAAGAACCACCCACAATTGCAACCTCAACTCCCTGTGCATATCTGCAAACATTTCCTCCTTCAAGGGCATTTAATGCACTTCGTGCATTACCTAAAATTCCGTGAAAAGAATTCTTTTGCATACATCACCATAATTAGGATAACTATTCGGCATCCCTGCTTGGCAATTCTGTTGCACACGTGCATACCACATTTTCCTGGCAATTCATGGCCTCGGCAGCCTTTTGTCCAACCGACAAAAGCAAGTATAGCGTGTAGTGGCCATAAATCGAATTCTTCTGCATATAAACATGCATACAAAAATTCGATCCCTTACGTTCAGCAAGATATGGTACACAATCACCCATTGTGTACTGAAGTGTATTTCAACTCAGCAAAAAGATGTTTCGCAGGTACCTTGCAATTCTGTTCGAATATGCATAGCGTTGAAGCCCAGCAAAATCTCGTTGACAATACTTAGCCGAAGAACATAAAGAAAACGATCGAATTAATTAAATTCAATTTTTTATTTTTTGGATTAATACACCTTCTTCTTCTTCCAATTGAAAATACAAAACAACTAACTTCTTCAATCCACAACAGTAACAAAATTAACAAAATACGTTACTTTTTTCCGAAAATTTAAACGTTGTGGGAGAAAACTGGAAAAACTGAATTATTCTTTCGTCACCGTTTGTTGTTAAAAAGTTCTTTTCTCTCGAAAAAGCCGTTGAACTAAAAAATATCTCCTCCGCTATGCAATAGTGGTATTCTCCTCAACGAATCCAGCAACAGGGTCTGGTATCAGCTGGCTGAATTTTCTCTACAATCAGCAAGCACTCCGAAAGGTGTTCCATAGCATGGCTACTGATGACTCATTATGCTAGCATACTTTCGGGCGTTGTGAAGGTGGAATTTCAGCAATTCAAAGGAATTAATTTGCTCATCTGGTTCAACTGACAACTTTATGTGTTGCACGGTTGCGTGTGCAACATCTTCCCGGGCTTGCTCTTAGCATTATTTGCCTAATTACTTTGCGGTCTATTTACGCAGCTGCACCATGCATCTATGCCATGAATAATGTCCTTTGTTATCTTCTCTTTTCTCGATTTCGTTTCCCATGATCTTCGTTGCATGGATACACAACGATCTATTAGCACTCTCGCTAAGATCAAGCGTACAGATCTTCTCCCATTGGTCACTGGCCTAAAGGAAAATTTCATTTCCTCTTCGCCACACCACCAAACTCACACCGAACTGAGGGTTGAATAAAATGTGGGAATTCAACCCTCGATGAGTCGTAATGCAGCCACCATCGCGTGCGCATCATCTTTTGGCCACTGCAGAGTGCACACGAGAGTGTGCACTGCCCTGAGTGTGTCTCACTACGGAGTCGAGAGTGTCCAAGAGTTTAGTTTTTACAACCGAGTTAGAGTTGTGTTTTTCCAAATTTTTGCAAACGGCAGGCGAAGAAAGATTCGAGACATTTTCCGATACAATTCATGTGTGTTCTATAGTTCAGTGAATTTGTAATCATTATTAAGCCTAAAAATGCCGTCTAACGTAAAATTATAACTTGTACCAATCGGGACCTAAAAATTCAATAGAATATAATATTTAAACATACAAATAAGATGAACTTAATATTGGAAGTGCACTAGTAATAACAAAACGGAGAACAATAAAAAGACCCATTTACGACTAAAGAGTGTTTTTTATTTCTCCTATTTTCTCTTGTGCGATCAGTGTATTGTCCTTCCCTTGCGTTTGGTGATGGGGAGAGAAGTGAACTGTGGCCGTGTCGGCACACATAATTCTTACCCCCACAACATTATCCACGTACAGAAAATATTTCAATTAGAGACCAATCAATCCAAATTGGTTTTATTTACCATGGATATCCTGGTGCTTGCGATTTCTTATCTGTAATACTAATGAATTTATTAAAATATAAAGAAAACATTCAAACTTTCAAAAACCAATGTAATTAAAGACTTAAAATACTTTATCCGTGGGTAGGCTGAAAAGTAATGTACACATGCTTGTGAAACGCGAACAAAAACAAAAAGTAAGATTGGGCAAGAAATAAAGGGTTTTCCAATAGGGACTTGACAACTTTTTTTCGGTAGTACATTTTTATAATTTGAAGACGTTGTTCGTTCGTCTACTTAACCACGATGAAAATGTTGAGTTTACTAAATAAATTGACAGTGACAGTTCGATGATTAGTGAAAGGGTGCGTTCACAAAATAAAATTCAAAGTTGTCAAGTCCCTATTGGAAAACCCGATGTATTAAAGTACAATTGTTAAGCCTCAAAATCATATATTTATTTTTCAACATAGTTGGCGTTGAGGCTAATACATTTCTCCCAACGTGTAACAAATTTATTTTATTCCGTCACTGAAAAATTCCTTAGCTTTCTTTCGAAACCAGGATTTGAAACTGACGCTCGCCTCATCGTCCGAGGTGATTATGCTTGCGATCTCTCTTCAGTAAAGGAACAAAATAAAAATCGTATGGTGCGAGATCAGCGGAATAAGGAGGGTGTGGAATCGGTTCAAACTTCAGGTTCCAAGGTTCAAAAGTTGCAACATCAAAGGTTATAGCATTCTAATCGACGCCTTTGAATCAAACCATTTACGAGTTTGCGATAATTATCGTCTGCCGCAGTGATCGGACGTCCGCTGTGTGTGCCATTAACAATGTTGGCTCAACCAGGGTCGCGACCACGAAATTTTATTACCCATTGATTTATAATAGACCTATCAACAGCATCGTTACCATAAACAGCCATTAAACGATGGTGAATTTACATACCGGTCATTTTTCAACACTTAAGAATTCAATAACAGCACGCTGTTTAGGTCACGTTGACATAGTATTAGAACACGTTGTTATAACTCCCACTCTCGAAAGACACTGTATGAACGGTATTAAGAGGGAATGTTAATTCCATTTGCCACCTAATGCGCTTCTAAAGGTCATATCATTCATGTTCTGCAAGCACGAGTGCATTACTTTTTTGCCTACCGTCGTAAAGTGCTGAAGCTTTCGGCACACCATCTAATGACACCAGTTCGATATTCTAATGCAAACATTTGGAAGGAAGAATGTCAAAGAATGTTCAAAGATAGACTCTATATCTTACAGTGGTGAAGAAGTTCATGTGACTAATTTGGTTATTACTAACTCGATCCATAGTTAAAACAATCCCGATTGCATCGTAAATAAAGCTAAGCTTACACGTGCGATTATGGTTTTGCCTTGAACCAACTAAGGCTTTGTTCCTTTTTTTTAATTTGTATCTAAATTTCTAAATTAAATCATAAACATCTCACTTCGCTGACTGTGAATCAATTTAAACTACTTTTTTGTAACAGTATCCTTACCACATATCTGGAAAGACTGCCAATAACCATCGATCAAACGAGATGAAACAATCCCGCTAATCCCGGCATGCGCAACTTGACAGCTCTTTAATCTTTATTTAGCTACCGGTCTCGTTGATGCTCTTTATTAGTATCACTACAGCCCCTACTGGAAACTATATGTTAAACCAGTAGCGTTCATCACCATCGTAAAAAGTCATAAAAGGGCAAGTGTATGGTATTTTAATAGGTCGTAATTAGATTTGGTTATAACAAGTCATATTTTGACAACACTTTGCCCTTATATAGAAAATGTGTTTTAAATTGTGTAGGAAGAAAAACTGTCTTAAATTATTAATACCCATTCAATGTGCAAATAAATTATTTATTGAAAACGAACAGAGTTTAAGTTTCAAAAAAATGATTTATTTGGGGATAGGAATTTTATGAATCTTTGAACTGTCAAACTCTCATAGTATTTTTGTTCAGTATTGTTTGACTCGCAACGATCTGACGCGTCACCGAAGATTGGAACATTAACCTTAAGTACATTAGACACACTTACGACCAATATTCCAATATTTGTATAAATTTAAAAGTAACACAAAAAGAGATATAACCAGTCTCGTTGGCGCCGTTTATTAACATCAGTCCAGTCCCTGTTGGAAAATATTTGTTATACCAGTAGTATTCATCATCATCATCGGCACTACAACCGGGAACCGGTCTTGGCCTTATTTAGCAAGTCCTGAGGCTTGTTAAATTTTCCACGATAATTTGTTTTTCCGGGCATGGTCATTTAGTCTTGCGCCAGAGGCTCCCCGACGGGGAATCGAACCGCGGTCTTCCGCGTGACAGGCGGGGATACTAACCACTATACTATCACTGTTAAAAAAATTCATAAAAAGCCGATAATCAACTGGATAAATGATGAAGAGGAAGATAGCGATGCGAAAAACAAAAATGCGATGAGGTTTAAGGAATAAAGTGCACGAAAATTAAAGTAAACTATATTTAATTAACAAGCTAACATGAATTGTTGTTTCTATTAAAAAAAATAGATTAATAAAGCCACACATTTGAAAACAAATAAACAATAAATAAAGGTGTTCACTGGTGTTGCGTTTAGGTAGTCAGTCGGTCTCAAGTTAAGATACCACTCCATCGTGGTGTACATTCCACGATAGCGTCAGACGAAATTTTCAAGTATGTTTCAGATGTTTGTCGTAATGGTACTGTGGCAGTCGTGCGAACCACACAAACCACTGTGGGGTTAAATACCTTTCGCCTAGCAAAAGGGGACATACGTACCGTGTCCTCAACCCCACGTGCCCACGAACACGCGAGCCCAATTTACCTTCCCGTCCAGCTAAAGGGGCGTCCTCGACTCCACGTATTTACAGACACGTGGGCCCAATTTCTCGGCCGATTCCTCATGCCTGCACGGCTATCAAAGGACACTACACAGAAGAGAAATTGTTTGACGACCCATTAGCTGGGCAAACACAAGTGGCCGACGTGGAAGCGCCAGATGCCGACAGCCAGAAAAATCCCAGGGGATAAATGTATGGCCAAGGAACAAACAAATGTATGACATTCCCTTGAGCCAATCGCAATTTGGTTTTCGGCCAAGGAAATCACCAGGGCCATAAACCACACGCGGGTAATGTACACAAGGCATACCGCAGATGTGTGAAAATCCTGACGATCCTCGGCATATCTCCGGCCACACGGGCAGCAGCGTTCGCGTCGGTGTGTGTGGGTGCATCCACACAGTATTCCTACGAACAATACGAAATCGTAGGACAATTGAGGGTGCAATTTCCTGGAAAGGAGAAATCCCTTGGTAAAGAGAGGATACCAAGAGATAAGCGAACGGAAGAGAAAGGAAGAGAAGGGAAGAACAACCGGGTGAGTTTCCACCCCTTGAAGAAAGGTTTTAAGTTAGTCAAGTGATAACATCCGCCGTGGAGGGTTACCGACTGTGAAATAAACTAACTGTGTCGCCGCGAGTCATTCAAGAAAATTACAAATAAGTACATATCACAAGGTTCCGAAAGGTTGTGAATAAAGACAGATATTAAAAAAGTAATAAAAGTAATAAAAACAAACTTCACAAGTGACTTTGATTTTGTGTCATGGACAGTGTTCGGCGGAACACAATCAATCGATTAAAATTCGCCAAAGCACCTTCTGTGATAAAGAATTCCGGAGGTAAACTTGTGGTGTTTCTAACAGATACACACACGACTAATCATCAGAACATCATCATCATCGGAACTACAACCGGGATCTGGTCTTGGCCTTATTTAACAAATCTCTCCACCGGTCCCGATTTCGAGCCGATGTCCTGGTCTATGCCATCCCTCCATAGCAGATAAGGTCTGCCGCGCTGTCTCCTTCCATACATCCTTCCACAAAGGACTTTCCGGGCAGATTCCTTTTCTCTCATTCGAGCTAGGTGTCCCGCCCACCGGAGTCTACCGAACTTGATTTTTCTTACAACATTAGCTTCAAGGTAGATTGCGTACAACTCATGGTTGTAAATCGAAATAGTGAAGAACAACACCACCGAAAAGACAAGTCGAAAAATCAAAGCAAAGCCGGTAAAGCCTTATACCATAGCAATAACATAGGATCCTAACATCAGTTGAGTTTACTTGAGTTTAGAAATTGAATTCGTACACGCGGCGGTGGCCTGATTCGTTGAGCTTTGGTTCTATCTTTTATTGATGCTGGTCGTTATAGCGTCTGTTCGAATCACACGCTCTAAGCCCGCGTGCACACGCTATAAATTAGTTCCACATTCGGATAGCCGGGGGGATTATGTCAGGGGGAACATCATTCAAATGCATTGATAAAAAACCGAGTGTAAACAGCTCGTTACCGCATAATCGGGTTCGCCCGTGGAACACTGTCAACCTTCAACTAACGGCATTTTGTAAGATCAGTGGCATCGGTTTCACTAATATGAATGTAAACACCGACTACCAATATTTACAAACTGTGAAACCAGATATCCTAGCCCTAACCGAGACTCAAGTTGACTCATCTACTAGCTCGACATTATTTCGTTGGCCGAGATCCGGCTTACATCCGAAATTTCGTTTTAAGGGTGGAACCTGCATCCTCACCCCATCCGATTTAACTTACCAAAGTGAGGAAGCATTAGAATTCAATAATCTGGACACCATTATGATGGAAATCGTGGCGAAGAATTCCGTCAAATTTCTTTGTTGTCTGTAACACTCACCGAATGACGATCGACCAGCGACACTTTATGACCTTTACTCACTTACCTTCGACAGGATACAAATCAACCACCAGACTTCTGAGATGATCGTTCTTGGCCACTATAACATACTCAACTCCCGATGCTTGGTATATTCTAGCAGAATCGATGAGGCTAGGAGGCTAGGCGAGACGTTCGCTGTTAGACACAATTTCATTTTGCGAACACCCTGGATCTGTTTCTGACATTCGAGCTGCGTATTTATACAGTGGAAACGACAGCGCCATTGCGAAACTCAAATCACTGCTTGATATCGGTTACGCAATCACTTACTTACACTTACACTTCGAAAAAATAACCAATCTAAGTAACCTTGTCAAGCGTGGTGGTACGGGGTTGCCAACTGGGACGATTTACCTGGTTTCTTCGCATCCTTTCCGTGGTCAGAGTTGTGCTTTGGAGACTCCGATGTTAACGCATGTGGGCAATCGTTTGCAGAGATTATTCCTCTCGGGATCGAACTTTACATTCCGCAATGTATGAAATGAAATTCATCTAATAAACCCTGGTTGATAAAAAATGCGAGCTGATTACAGCGGTAAAAAATATTTGAATTATAATATAATAATAATATAATAAAGCATTTAAACAGTAACTGTCCAACCCCATGGAGGTCAACACAGCGAATTTTGCTAGAATCCGAAAATCGTCCCACCAGCTGATTGATACCGCGAAGAAGGTACACAATAACAAAGTAAATACCGCACTGTGGTCCGCGTCTTTTCTGCAAGGGCTATTAGCAGTAACTTCCTCCTCTTTTCCTCCGTTAGTTTTATTTTATTTATTTATTTATTTTACTTCTCCCAGCAAAGCGCTGAGTCAGCGCCTTGAGATCCTATTTTTTCTCGAATGGGACCATCAACCAAGCTCCGAAAGATGGTCATGAATTTCTCAACTATTTCACGGAGCCTATGGTTTAATGGGATGGTATTTCACCGTGCGAGTGGGCTTTGGGATCCTACCTACCACTCAGTAATTGTACGTGACGGGCAGTAAGGCATTAATCACGAATTCGAAAGATAAAACCAATGTGTTCACGTTCTGCGAATTCAACTTTCAATACCAGCCTTTTGAAGCTGCCTGGGATCCCGCCGATGCAATCTTTAATGCCAGATGTGAAGTTCCGTCCACGAACAATTCAACGCATTCTCCGTGGACTTGACTGTAAGAAAGCAACCAGCCCGGATAGAATTCCAGCAATGTCCCCTATAAACTGTGATCGAGAAAAGTCGCCGGTTCTTAGCAAACTCATTCGATTATCTATATTTCCTACCTGGTGGAAAATCGATTGAATTCCACCGGTGCCAAAGAAAGAGAAAAAGTGTCTCCCGCAAAATTACTAAGCGATAGCATTACTGCCTATGTTATCCAAGGTGATGGATATGGTTATCAAAGCCGAGTTGATTAAATATTTGGAATGCAACGGATTTCTAAATGATCGACAATATGGATAGGGTGGCAGGCGCTCCACGGGAGACATTTTGACACTTGTAACTGCTATATGGGCATCTGCGATTAAGCACGGTGAATCAAGAACCGTCGCATTGGATATCCCAAGGCTTTTGACCGCCTCTGGCACGGTATATTGCTGAACCAGATTCGATCATACAAACTTTTCCAGCAGCTTCGTGACTGAACGTAGAACGTCCTCGAGAATCGATCGATACCTGTTTTTGTGGGCGATGAGCCTTTAGATGTGTATTCTTTTAATTTCGGGGTGCCTCAGGGTACTGTTTTGGGTGCAAGCTTGTTTTTGCTTCCCATGAATGATTTGTACCAGTCAACGGGTAACAAAGTGTTCAGTTTTGGGGACTACAGTACGCTTGTTTCCTCCTTTTCGAGTGATCGGCTAATTAGTGCATCAACGCCGCATCAGCTGAGATGAGACTGACTCTCTAAATCGGGATCGGGATGGGATCCTGCAGTGGACATCAATGCAACAAAGATACAATATATAGGATGGGCCATACATTTTTGCAAATGGCAACAGTTGATTTCTTAAAAACCGTTAGAGGGAGTGGCGCACGAGTGGCGGGGACGATGTCATTTAAAAAATATAAATTTCAAGAAACATTTATTACGTTAAATAAATGATCAACAAAATAACATTTGTAGTTTTATTTCTATTCATGTTTCAAATGTGCAAAAATATATGGCCACTCTACACAACATTCACAAGGAAAAACGGATCATCGGTTCCGCAGCTAATGATGGGCAGGCTCTTGAATCTAGGGAAATAATAAATTTGGTCAGCGTCACGATCTGTAGAAATGTATCGTGGCATATCACCAGATCAGCCTCTGCAAAACCAGAGCGACGAAATATTTTACCCCGGCCCAACTTCTTCTCTTGTATAAATCTCAAATTAGACCCCCGCTCGAATATTGCTCCCGTGTTTGGAGCTCTACTCCTAAACATACCCTCAACCTACTTGAGAGCTTGGGAACTCGGCGCTGACGTCGGGACTACAGTCGTTATCACAACGAAGGTGCGTAGCGGACATTTGTCTGTTTTACAGCTGTTATCACGGGCACTGTTCTACGGAGATTCGTGGTATTATTCCGAGCAATTGAGTTTGTTTGCGCCCCACAAGATACAAGTAACACAACGAATCGCACCAATTTATGGTTCATCTCTCTACGACGCATCAGAACTCGTTCCATTACAAAGCGGGAATTGTCTCCCCGCGCAAGTGGTTTTGCAGCGTTACAACCTGCAACTATTCAAGAAGAACTGCGACAGTTATTTAGGGACATCTCGGGGCGCCGACTCGGCATTATAGGTTCGCCTCTCCCGAGAGAGTATAAAAAAATAAATAACTTACCCTAATACGGTTTTTATTAAAAAAAAAATTTCTATGGGTAGACTATACCTGACACAAACGTGTTACCAGTGGGAGAAAAAATATATGCATATATTATATATGAATATATATTTAAATATCAACGGTTATTTTAGTTTTTTGCTTGGCAACACATTGTGAGGTAGATATTCTTACGCGTGGCTGTTTTTTTGGTTTATGAAGAGTAGGGGAACCGGCTTGGCTAGCGGTCGCGCTCGACTTTGTAGTCAGTACAGGCATGAGCGAGCTAGAGGTACCCACGTCCGTCGCACAACGGATTATTATAAAATCTTTAACAAATGAAGGCGTTAGACCCTCGGACTTTTTTTTTTTTTTTTTTTTTTTGATTTCCGATGTTTTCTCGCACAGTTTGGTGATGATATACTGCCTCAGGATCGTATGTATACGATTCAAAGTGGGTAAGAACGTATCGTAATCGAAAGTCATGATCGACGCCCAAGAACAAGTTTTACAGGTAACAAAATCCGTACCGTTCAAGAGCTTATTGAAAGTCATCGCCGCTTAACTGTTGGAGAAATCTCAGTTGTTACAGTCGGCAAAAGTCGCATATTGACACAAAAGACGAGGTATGCCCATTCGAGATGTAATTCTTCTTCGTGGCAACGCCAGACTTTACGCCGCCTCTTTGACAAAGGATACTCTGAAAGAATTGGGCTGGGAAAGCCTCGAACACCATCCTTATAGTCCAGACTTGTCTCCCTGTGACTATTTTTTGTTCGCACCCTTGAAGGAATTACTTGGAGGAAAAAAATTCGAAAGTAATGAAGAAGTCGAGGAGCAGGTTCCCAATAACAATAGCTAACAACTCGCTCTAAATCTTTCTACGAACGAGGGATATTAAACCTTCCAAATCGGTGGCAGAAGGTATAAAAAGAAATTACCATTTATATTTGATTCACCCTTGTATATATCCATATATATATGGATATATATATATATATATATATATATATATATATATATATATATATATATATATATATATATATATATATATATATATATATATATATATATTGGTGTACAGCTTTGCTTCTGCCGTTTTTTCCGAAATTCGAGGCTTTATTGTAAAAAACTGGTTATACATTTATGATTCAAAGTATTGTCCATCGCTGGCCACTACTTTCTCCCATCTTTCGGGCGGCATACGAATTCATTTCTTCACATTAAAGCAGAAAATTAAAACCTCCCGCAAATGACGAGAATTTGGCTCGTAGGCTATGTTTAATCGAGAATAACTTTCTGACGCACACACAAATCGACTAATATGGCGATGGCGTTATGTTTACAAATACCTAAGCTTATTGTATGACATCTATGATCTATTAATTTCAACTACCACTTACCGCCACAGCCATCTATTGCAAAACAGCGGAAGCAAAGTTGTACATCTAATCTATAGATATATATATATATATATATATATATATATATATATATATATATATATATATACATATATCATCATCGCCGGCACTACAACCGGGATTCGGTCTTGGCCTTATTATTTTCCATAATAATTTGTTTTTCTGGGCAAGGTTATTAACCTATATCATATCCCATATATCATATAAATATATATGTATTTATATATTTATATATATATATATGTATATATATATCATATATATACATATATATAAACATATATATATTAAATATGAATGTTTTCAAGACCACCTGCATTATTTTATATAAGTTCTTTAACTTTCTGTATCTGGTTAACATCCTCTTCTTTTTTTTTTCTAAGGTGACGCAAAATTAATCATCCAATTTTATTTTTGAACTCCTTTTTAACTAAATAAAAAGAAATTATGTTGAGTGATGGATATCTTTATTTGGACTTTTCCAATTTTTTCTGTTAAGTGGAAACGCCAACTGCAGCTGCCTAGATCACAAATGTCAAATATGATTGACGTACGGCGCCATTTGCAAAAATGATAACATCTTCCGAAAGGGTGATTAATTTTGCGCCACCATATATAAAATTCGGCTGTTTTTGTCAAAATCAACTTTATTGGAAAAGATACAGTGGGGGTTCTTTAAAGCCTTCCCTAAGAACCACCCACTTCCCTAAGTCAATCTGCCTTTCCCCCACTCCACAAGCCACTATATTTACCTGCAATCGAGCAGCGTAAGCTATCTTTCAGTAGCTTTCACCTGAAAGTAAAACCTCTCCGATGGCATGCATAACATTGAATGTTTCTGGTTCATAACACATGAACCATTTCATATCCCCTATCGGGTCAGCTCGTCACCAATAAATGATGCCTTATGATGCTCCGGCCTGTAAACCAAACAAACACACAGTAGTTTCACTGTGTTTATGCTATTTACCAACCGCTGGTCCATGGCCACCCAGGGCGAGACGTACGCTTGCACATCTGCGAGGTTAATTCCTCGCCATTGTACTCATGTACCAGCACTGTCATGTAAACAAAACCCAAATCTTCGGTTGACCTATCGTCACCGAAGAATGTGTAGCCTACAACGGCATTACAATGAACGACTGAGTAAACACGATGACGACCCAATGTAACATCGACAAAACCACGAACGATGTGCATCTCATCGTTTGACCCTTGAAATAGCGTTTCTGTTTACTTAGGATGCAGAAACCTATTTCGTTCTCAGGCGTGCAGCATCGACGATTCATGGCCGCAATGCCTGCAGCCCCTTTTACTCGCCCATTTGTTTGAACAGGTACAGGGACGATCGTTGTCGGTATTGCAGGCAAAGGGGCATCGTATTTGCCCTATACGGCATATTGGAAAACCCTCCCATTTAACTCCTTTTTTGATCGCCAATTGGCCGTCCCAAGTCGGTCCGGTTCACTCCCCCTGCACCGATGTGATCCACCGCCGTTGCACCTGACGGATGTGGATTGCACCGAGGAGTCAGATTTTATTCGCCCAAGGAGTCAGGAGTAAAATTCTACCAGTCGAGCAAACAGATCGAGGTCGTTGCGTTGTCGGAGTCGCGAGAATTCGATAAGTTATGTGTTCGATTCGCGTGTAAATACACCTCGTGCGAGAATTCCGTACTTCGAAATTCGTGTTCTTGTGACAATAGTGTTCTCGGTTTGTTATTGTTCACCGGGTCATTGTGCGCTGATTTACTTACCAGCATTAAATGTAATTTACCTATAAACACCATCGATGTCCACGACAGGGCTAATTATATATTCAAGACCTTTTCCGTTTCGTGAACAGTAACATAGTGTATCTTAGACTATAAACAATATCGAGAAACGACGTGACCGGTGAACCATTTAATGTAGTAGGAATTACCAGTGGAGTATACGAGTACTATGCAGATCTACTTTTACACTGCGACCAGGAGTATAGAATAAGATAACATTTATGTTTTAATAAAAAAAACCCTCACGTCGAGCTATGTGTGTTTTATTTTCCTTTCCGCTTTGGGTTGCTGAACAATTTTCGGGAGAAGACTGTGGAAATTTAGTGAACCTTGCACCCTTGCCGGCGGCGCCCCGACTAAACTTACCCACAATACTTATACAAACATTAATAGTCGAAATATTCGCCATTACTATCTATAGTCTTTTGCCATTAATCGGTTAGATGATGAATACCTTCGGGATAGAAACTTGGTGGTTTCGAAGCAAAATTGTCGTCAAGCCATTTTCGCACATCTTCAACTTTCGTAAAGCACTGGTCTTTCAAATAAGACGACATCGATCTGTATAAGTGGTAATCAGAAGGAGCCAAGTCTAGAGAATACGCCGCGTGCTGGACAACATCCTAGCCTATGAAAAATATTAGTTCCTGGGATGGTTTTGCTCTATGCTGGGGTTGTTTTTTCTAAAGGCATATGTGCCTTCCTTGGCCTGTAAATGGTCTTCTTTTTCTGTAGCATCACTTAATTCGATCAATTGGGACTGATAACGTTCAACTATAACAGTTTGACCAGGTTCCAGAAGCTCATAGTACCAGACACAGAGTAAAATTTCTTGGCATGAATATCGGTTTTGTAACTGGTGATGTTGACTGGCCTGGATCAACCCATGCTTTTCTGGGTTTAGGATTGTTGTACAAAATCCACTGTTCAATAGGTTTTGTATAAATAATTCTTCCCTTTGTATCGAGGAAACAAATTCATGCAGATGTTTGAGGAACCTTCCTTTTTTCTAGGTCTTTCACATTACATGCAATTGAAGTGATATTGCTTGGTGAGAAACTCCTAACTGTTCTGCAAGCTTTTCTTGAGTTTGATATGGGTTTTCATCCAGTAAAACTTGAAGTTCTTCGTTGTAAAATTTGTTTACTGCTGGTGGACGTGGAGCGTCCTCAAGACTAAAATTTGCTTCAAGAAATCTTGCAAACCACTTTTTTGCTGTTGAATGACTCACAGAATGTTCACCCAAAGTCGAATTAATCAATTAAATAGCTTGAGCAGCATTCTTTTTTCATTTAAAAACAGAATAGAATGCAATGGCGTAAATGTTGGTTATCATTATCCATCTCTTATAAAACTGATGCACACAGAATGACAGCTTGTAAATGACTAACACTTCGTGGCTAAGCTACATATATCCAAAGTGGCGAGCGAATTGGATGCGTTCAAGTATGTTTGAATGCAACCAACTTCCGAGCCGAGTTTTTACTTGCGCACCTATTATAATACCTTCGATTGATCACGCGTGTCAAATCATTAATACTTTTTGAATCGTGCGTTCTGAATAAGACATCATCCGTGCATTATTACCATAAATTTCTTTCAACTTTCTTTTTGAAATAGCCGAAAATCATTGATCAATTTAAAGCAACAACCTCATAGCACATTCAATTCCCAACAATATAACGCGAAACCACTTTTTGTGCACGCACGTGTTTTTCAATTCAATAATCCCTCTTAACCACTAAAAACGTCAGTCTTTCAAAATCCCTCGGACGTCATTAAAGTGTGTGAGTTATAAGTCCGACTGGCATCATATCAGATATTTTTGAGACAACTCGATTTTTTTGTTGTCACGAATTTTTATGTAAACGAATGTACAAATCACCCACAATCTTGCACAGCTCTCAAAAATATGGTATTTCTCTTGCAGCTTAGGTAATATAATGCTTTACGTCATACAATCGACGTAAAACATGGTTGGGTCTGCAAATAAACTCCAAAAAACTACAACGTCGATTATTATAAGAGTATTGATAAATACTACTTTAGACAGAGTTATTTATCTGTTACTAACCTGGGAATAATCTTTTTTCGACAAATGAGTATAAATGTTGAATAAGTTTTTACCCGTCTTATCCCTAGTTGCATGCCGTACTAATTACCAGACCAATCAATCTGCAACAAGTAAATTAACCGCTCAGAGGTCATTCTTAGGTTATTTTCACTCTTATTTGTACTGCATAAGTCAAGTCAGTAATCGTGTGACTAATGTCGCCAAACATTGCATTTGCATGGCAGCTCCACCTTGAAGGGCAATTGGTATTTATACCAATTGAATGGCTTTTGTTTTTGTGAAATCGAGAAAACAAAGTTAAATTGCCCGAATAATTGCTTACCCACGCCGACTGATTTAAAATACGCACGAAACCCCGATTCGTTTTGAATTTAAAATTATAATTACCCGGAACTTTGCCACTGTTGTCTGATGGTATTCGCACTCTGACGCGGTTTATTAACATTGCCATATTGAGTTGCACTTTTGTGAGTAAACTGATTTTTTTTTTTTTGTAATATGCACTTGCTTAAGAAATTATTGATATTATAATAACAAAATATGCAATGTTGCAAAATAATTCTAGTATCGTTCCAAATAAATTTTTGGTTCACATACTTTCATAAAACAAAAAGATATTATGGCTGTAACTAATTAGAGTATTTATGCTGATTATAACGACTTTTTTAAAATAATACACGCGTCCAAAAGGAATTTCCTGATGACAACTGTTTGAACGCAGTACAGCCATAAGAACAAGAGTGGAAACCTGGATACACACGGGTCTTGAAATTCTGACGATCGTAATGACAAACAAGCACATTATTAGGTAGAAGGTTTCACTCTCCCTGGAGTCGGTTTCAGAACGATGCCCTGTGTTTATTCCGTCTGAAGCTAATTTTTTAAATGAACCAATGCGCACTTCCTTATTAACACTATCGCGTGAAACTATTTGGAGAAGAGGACATATTCACCAAACTCAGAATATCAATGATTGGGATCTTACTTTAAAGCAACGAGGTAGACAGGATAAAAATGTTCAAATGACAGTATTCAAAAGCTTCCGTTGAGTCCCGAGTGAGTCTCATTGGTCGTTTTTTTATTTTGAGCACGTGCAGTACTGTTTTAATGCGTCTAAATAAATTTAGGGATTGAATTCCAGTTCAGAACGAATATACGCCTTGTAAATTGCAGCTCGTTTGGATGGCCGAATCTCCGAAAAAACTATATACATTTCGCCGCACTTTTTATAATTTTAAAAATTGGGTTGTTCCAATTAATTCGAATGGAAAGAATTAACACTTCTTTTTTTATATAACTTTTCCCAGGAAAGCCGAACATATAGCCCTGAATTGGTTTCCTGAGCTGATATTTCTTCTCAATCCAGACGAGCACCTAAGCTACAAAAGATGGAAAAGTATTTCTCCCAACCGCTTCACAAAGCCTATACTTTAACGTGATAACCTTTCACCGGGCAGCTCGGAATTGAAACCCAACCTACTACTCAGTAGCTCGGTAGCTAAAACGATGCAATTGACAATCAGCGAAACTTGTATTTTTTTTTTTTTTTTTTGGTTTCGGTAGGAAGGTGGAAATCTTCAAAAGATACCTCTAGACCGATCCAGGGGCATGCCGGGTTTCTACCGACTAAAACTACCTCCCGCCAGGCTCATATTCCCGTTGATCCCCGCGGAACTTTCTTTTAGATATTCCCTCGCGGGGCGGGGCGGAGTTTACCTGTTACCACGCTCGTCACGTCGCAACTGCTGCATCATTTCACAGAGTCTACTTTCGGATTTGTTCTAACGACAGGAAACTTTTAGAGGCATTGAATTATTCTCAATTGCATAATCTCCATCCACAGAATTTAATAATTTGACCACAGTTTATTGACTGATAATGAAGTTCGAAGAACTTCATCGAGTACGTTCTGTCAGAAAAGTACCAGGAATTGATTTTTTTATTACACCTCTCACGGGAGAGGCAAACCTATAGCGCCGAGTGGGCACGACGAAATGCCAACAAAAAACGGTTGCAGTTTCCTCTTGAACAGCTGCAGTTTGTAACGCTTCGGGAACGCTCGCGTAGGAAGGGAGTTCCACAGCTTCCCTGCTCTGTAACGGACCGAGTTCTGATGCAGGAGTGTTCGCGCTGTCGGGAAATGAATCGCAAATTGGCGGGATCCGTCGAATGGTTTTGTGGAGCGCATATAAGCCGAATTGCGTGGAACAATACCACGAATCTCCGAAGAACAGTACCCGTGATAATATCTGTAAAACAAACAGAGGTCGGCTACGCGCCTTTGATGTGATAGCGACTGTAGTCCCGACCTCAGAGCCGAGTTCCCGATCAGGCGGATCGCTCGTCTCTGTATGCTCTCAAAAAGGTCGAGGGTATGTTTAGGACTAGAGCTCCAAACATGAGAGCAATATATGGATGCGGGTCTAATTTGGGATTTATAGAGGAGAAGAAGTTGGCCCGGAGTAAAATAGTTCATGCATCTAAAAATATAACTCAGTTTTCCAGAGGCTGACCTGATGATGTTCGACACGTGTTTATGCCACGATACATTCCCACATACCGTGACGCCGAGCAATTTCAAGCTTTCCTCAGATTCGAGGCCCTGGCCACCCACCATCAGCTCTAAAACCGATGATCCACTTTTCTTTGTGAATGTTGTATATTGTGTCTTCGCTGGACTGAAGTCGACGAGATTGACCCTTCCCCATTGCAGGACCTTATCCAGGTCCTGATTCAGAGACTCAATCTCTCTACGTCTCAGCTGGTGATCCGTTGATGCACCAATCGGCCGAGCACTCCAAAAGGAAAAAACAAGCGTTCTATCATCCGCAAAACTGAACACTTTGTTATCCGTTGTCTGCAATAAATCATTTATGTGACGCAAAATTTGATTGGTTAAAAGCCCATTTAAAGGATTGGGAAAATACAGTTGCCCATGATAGCACACCATCTCACAAGGCTTTTATTCTGAACAAATCTCGGGCCAAAAACTCAACAAATATCATCGGACAACCATCGACTTTTTTCTGATTCCAAAACTCAAATTACTACTTCGAGGTACCCGTTTTCAGTCGATATGTTAGAAGACATAATAGAGAATTTGCGGCCAGAACTGAAGTCGATTCCCGAAAATGTGCTCTGTAGACAAACTGAATCGCAGATCGTCGTCAAGCTGCGAGAAGTGCAGCCAAATGTATGGGGCTCCTTAAGAGATGCAAAAGATACTTCACTCCATCCAATCTGGCCACTATTTACAAGGCGTATATTCGTCCAAAAATGGAGCTCAACTCCCACATTTGGCCAGGCGCATCCAAAACTGCACTACACGTGCTCGACAGGATGCAAAAACGAACAGTGAAACTTATTGGGGACTCAACGCAAGTCGATCAATTCCGCTGTTAGAACACAGGCGCAACGTATCATGCCTATCTCTTTTCTATAGAGATATTGAAGCGGTAGACTTGTTTGTCGTTACCCTTGTTGGTGACCCCCTGCTATCGATTCCGCGCCATCCCCAGGGTGTCCGTTTGTCACAACAGACGTCGCATGCGATTTTGGGGTGTTTCCCTGAACGCTTTTATCACCATATCTTTAAATGTGGTGTAGGGTCGAAGTGATGGAGTCTTTATGAATTCTTTGCGTACGTGAGCAAGGTTGGGTCCAGGTCTCGGGCTACCAGGAGAAATTTCTCCTGTTCGTCCGAGATTCCTCCCAAGTTGAAGGTCTGTTCGTCGTAGCCAAACCAGAAATGTGGGTCGTCGGACGTAAAATTCGGTAGCTTTATGCTACGTCTGCTTGGACGCTGGTCCGTAAAGGAGAAATTTCCGGCTTCCCGCAGGACAGTTGATGCCTGTGTGGGATTTTAGGCTTCAGGTGCTTCATCGGATGAAGCTTGCGACCTGGTTGTTGGCATCGTTGCGTCTTTTTTTGTTAAAATTTGGGCGCGCGGTTCGTGTTGTTTTTTCTTGGAGACGTTAATGTTAGTGGAACGCGGCGAAACGACCTGCTGGTTCCAAAGAGTTACAGGGAAAGGGTCTAGCAGAAAGGATACTATCTGATTTCCAAAGATGATATAGGGATATGCCCACACCAGCGGATATTTCGGGCAATTCGACGGTGCTAGGAGCCGACAAGAGAAACTTTCGGTTCGGAAGAGGACGAGAAAACGAGGAGGTGAGGACGGTTTTACGCGAATACGCAACTGCTTTTGCGTGGCTTTTCTAACGGAGTTTAATCTTGCCTGTTTTCGCGGTCGTTACAAGAAAGAAATGTCAAGTGTGTCGTCGGTTCGCGCGTGTGCTTCGTTGCTCTGCGGGAGCTTACACAATTTTTTTTATATATGTATTTTATTTTCAGGTTTATAAATATCACTATTATTGTGTTTCTCTTTCGTAATATTTTTATTAAAATGTTTCGTGCAATCAATACTAACATTACAAGAATGTCGAATATTTTTGTTTTTTGTATAATTGAAATCGACATACACAAACGAAAAAAATTTAAAGTCTCCGCTTTTAAGTACTTTCTTCTTGTGATTTAAGTTATCCCTAAAGTGTCTCAGAAGGAGCTTGCAACAAAAAAAAATTTGATATGTGTTTTTGATTGGGATTTATCACAATTACATTTATTGTGTTACAAATAGCTATAATCGCTTGATTTTAAAGTTTTAACATGATTCTAATTGACTGTAGTGAATAGAGCGCAAAATTAATGAAATTAAATTATTAAATAGGAAGAAAACGTTTTGTACTGTAGTTTCTCTATTCCGCTCCTAGCACCGTCGAATTACCCGAAATATCCGCTGGCGTAGGCCCATCCTTGTATCGTCTTTGGAAACCAGATAGTATCCTTTGTGCCCCTGTAACTCTTTGGAACCAGCAGGTCGTTTCGCCGCGTTACACTAACATTAACGTCTCCAAGAAAAACCAACACGAACCGCGCTCCCAAATTTTAACAAAAAAAAAAAAACGCAACGATGCCAACGCAAGCTTCATCCGATGAAGCACCTGAAGCCCAAAATCCCACACAGGCATCAACTGTCCTGCGGGAAGCCGAAAATTCCTCCTTTACGGACCAGCGTCCAAGCAGACGTAGCATAAAGCTACCGAATTTTACGTCCGACGACCCAGATTTCTGGTTTGGCTACAACGAACAGACCTTCAACTTGGGAGGAATCTCGGACGAACAGGAGAAATTTCTCCTGGTAACCCGAGACCTGGACCCAACCTTGCTCACGTACGCAAAGAATTCATAAAGACTCCATCACCTCGACCCTACACCACATTTAAAGATATGGTGATAAAAGCGTTCAGGGAAACACCCCAAAATCGCATGCGACGTCTGTTGTGACAAACGGACACCCTGGGGATGGCGCGGAATCGATAGCAGGGGGTCACCAACAAGGGTAACGACATGCAAGTCTACCGCTTCAACACATTGTAGGCGATAACTAATACGAAAACAAATCGAATCACACTTAATCCGGCACACATTCACTTTTGATGACACGAAAAGTATTAAAGATTCTTTTGGTTGTTAGGTATTGTTTGTATTCGAGATAGTTTTTTTTTTTATTGCGAATTTATCGCTTTCTTGCACTTTTCCGTTTCTGAATTCCGAACCGTATTTACAGCGCGAACGCGCGATCGTCAAACATTTTACCGGCATCTAAAAGTACTTACTGTTTTCGTAGCTTCCCGTCGACTATTAGCTTGGCGCGGATTGACCTCCTCGGCGGGGTTCTGTATCTGTACTCACGTGACGGGTGCTCGAAATATACTCCTCGATAAAGACTAATCTCTAATTCGACTACTGAATTCGTATCCTCCATCGTAAGGGAAATCTTCCCAACGTATCTGTGAAGGAAGGTTTTTCATCGTAATCATCATTATCACCATTGTGGTGGTGATCGAAATCCTGTCCTCCTTTGTCCGTTGATCGGGTGCCGCCGCTTATTCTCCGATCACTCGCTGGTTTGTTTATCCAACACATCTGGCATGTGGAAAAGAATCGCCTGCATTTTGGATGCGTTTACAGATTATGGGATGTAAGGCTTTGTTTGCATTTTCCATCATAAACATCTATCAGGGATAGTGTTATGCGTTTATGATTGTTCGCCTGCTAAACAGCGGCGCAACGAATTGTTTGTTTGCGCAAGTGTGCCTGGTTTAGGTGCTAATTGCATTTAGCTACCAGCGTATGCATCTGTTGTTCGGTCTATTTACCGAAAATGGTATTTCTTTGGAAACATCGCGTTGATGTTTAGGATGGAAGATTGATGACCTGTATGCGATGCTTGCTGCATTTGACGCATTGCTTAGATGCGATGCTTTAGCTGGCCTTTTGAATTGGGGTATAATATCATGTATGGATGCCTTGAACTCGGTATTGGAAGCTTTTGGGCGTTAAGTTCGTTGGTTTTTGCTATCGGGTTCAACGTTGTTGCAATTTCATATAGCCTTTATTACAGGCATGGTAATGACTATTGGGCCACGTGTATGTGGGCACGTGTGCTGCGAAAGATGATTAGAGTTCCTTGGCGGAAAGGATAACTCACCTGTAAGGAGTTGTATGGTTCGTAGAACCGCTACAGTATTACTACGGTCGTTGCTCAATTGAACTTCCTGAATGTGTTCCGCCCCTTCAGACATTTTCCCGCGATACCCGATATCGGATACCGATAATCTGTGAATGCGCATCGGTTCACGTTGAAAGTGGACTTTAGGCGCAGAAATAATGACTATGTCTTTAGCCAAACCATACGAATGTGGAATGTTCTGCCTGATCATGTGTTTCCTTGCCGTTGTGATGTCCTGACATTCAAGACCAATATTCATCGACACCTCCATTCCTTATCCACCTCCTCTCCATCCGCTCACACCGTGCTCTGGCAGTTAAGGGTACTTCAAAATCCCCGTTTGTGCGCGCGTTAGTGTAACAAAAAAAAACCACTCCATATCAGGATAGCGGACAGTCGTGTCAATTTAGCGACATAAAGAATATTGAAAGTCTTATATAATGGCGTTTGTCCTTTTTTCTCAGAATATATTTTCGAATTAACACAAGAAACTCAACCTTTTACTATCAGCAAAACTGGAAATCTGTTGTAAAGAATGAACAAGGGATTGTTTACAAAAATTATGAATAGGGCTGGTGAAAGTACAAAACCCTGGAGATTCCTGAATTGTTTTGTTGGGAAGTCGATTTGACCCTATCTAGAACCATTTAGATTGAGCACTCACATAAATATTCTCTTATCCATTAAATCAGTAATTCATCAACGCTCTAAAAATGTAGTTTCCACAATAGAGCTGCGCGACAAACTCTGACAAACGGTTTTGAGACACCTATTATAGCAACCTGCTATCCTCCACGTTCTAGATTGAATTGATCCACTTTTCCAAGAATAACAGATCTCTTTTTGACTATTTCTCATGAAACTCATGTTTATAGTCATTAAAGAGGTCGTTTGTTTTCAGATATTTCGAAAGTTGACTCTAAAACTTCGGACCGAATAGATGTTGTGTTACTGATGGATAGGAAGACGAAAGAGAAGGCTTACGGTTTTTCGCTCGATATTCCCTAGCTTTCATCTATTCGCAAGTTGACCAGTTAAATATGGGAGATGGAACTCCTTTTGTGGCGTTTCTAATAGATACACACACAATACACAAGCAAATAGTGAAGAACGCCAAACGAAAAATCAAATAAGAAAATGCATCAGAGTCGTATACCATAGCGATAACATAACAATTCCACATCAGTTGAGTGTACTTGAGTTTGGAAATCGAAATCGCACACGCGGCAGTGCCCTGGTGTGTTGAGCATTGGTTCAATTTTTAGTGATTTTAACTGTCATAGCAGAATGCATGTAATCGAATTCATTGATATGATATTACGAATTTCCAAGATGTAATATATATGTAAAATATGCAAAGGTCCAGTGCATGCATTCGTCACGACAGTGATTGTGACATTGGTGTTATGACCTTCTACGAGAAGTTGCACAATTAAATCCCTACAACGCTCAATCAACAATTTATCAGTAACTACCAAGGTTCGACTTACATTAATCTGATGAATGCGATGAAAAGTAGAAAGTGATTCAAACCAGAGGTGTGAAAAGGTTAAAACAAAAGCATCAACAAATCGGGCGACAGCGACCTGAACACAATTTTGTATATTCTCGCTACAGTACTGTGTTTAATACTCTTGTATACAGCCCTGATGATTTGTTTTCTCAATTCTCTTTGGTGTTGTGTTCTTTATAATGGTTGTGTGTTCGTGTGTGTCTGTTTGGATCATCACAAATGTATTTAGTCAAACAGAGACGGCACTGTTTCGCATTAAAAACGTTTCGATAAACCACGGTTTCAGCATGGAATAATCTGCAAGTTCATTTAAAATCAATGTACATTGATACATCTTTCCTCATCCCCTCGTTTTTTTTTCTGCCGTCTGTTCAAAATGTTGACAATCACTAAATTCTTTTTTTGTTAAAAAAATATTACTGAGTTACAGTATAATGTAGTACAATGCATCGTGACATAAGTGTTGCCTCGTTACGTAACCATAAATGGTGTGATCAAAAACTAACCGGAAATTTGTTTTTTTGTAAACAATCTCAATTTACCGGTTCGAGGTGCACTCTTCATTATCATCTTAAAACGCCGTAGGTATAACTGATGTTTTTGACAAAATAAATTTCTTTTTATTCCTACAAGATTGTGGTAGGCCGTGAGACCGAGAATTAATTTGAAGAAGTTATGAGCACTACTCGCCGACCTTCTTTAATATTCATCTATCAAATGTTGTACGTTGTTATCTTAGCAAAACTTCTAAGATATGTCAAACGTTTGTCCAACATATATAATACGCTGTTATCTTGGCAAAACTTCTAAGATATGTCAAACGTTTGTCCAACATATATAAGAGGATATAAAAATAAAAATTTTTCACTTACACGGTCCTTTCCTTTAAAATATGGACTGCCATCATGTTAATACTTGATTAGCTAAAAAACTTTAGCAAACTCTATTTTCCATGCATTTGTAATTTAAAGATGTGCGCAATCGCAAATTTACACATATCAGTAATTGATGAATTTCAATTCACTTGATAAAATCAATTAAAAGTGAAAGCCTGTCACAATCAGTGGTATGCAATAGTCCAGACAAAGTGATACATAATAATGATGCTGTCATAAGGCCCACAATGCGGCACTGTCCTCATATTTACTTTTAATCTAATGTATTTCAGCTTGTGTAATTACATAATTACTTCCTACCAATTAGTCATACCTCTAGTGTCTATGTAGAACTAAATGTGGCATTTACACTGGAATCTACAATAACTTGTAACCTCTACAGTCGCGTAATGTAGATACTAGTGGCCAGAAAATGGTTACTCAACTGTGGAATGTTTCATATCTTTTTGGACTGGACATAATCAGAAGCTATGGTGACGGGGAACTCTTTTTACCATTTTTTTTTTTTTTTTGTTTTGTTTTTTCTTTTAACAAGTATATGATTTATAACGAGACTGGTTATGTTGTCCTCTGCCTGCAATATCTTATCGGCTGTGGAATTGTTGTTCATATCCAATGTGAAGGGGGCGACTGTTTGTTGTGTCGTTAATATGCTGCATCATTTCCCTGTCATTTAATTATTTGTACAGTGAAAGTACAATGTTGGGTAATTTTTGGGAGGTCAAGGTGAATAGTGCTATGATGGTGTACACAGCTAAATCCTAAGAGCTGATCAGAGTCTGCATGGTGTACATAATGGATTGTTGGTTATCGTAAGAAAAATCATACTAAGAATTCTGAGCATCAAAATTTAAGAGTATTGTAACAAATGGTAAATAATATTTGTAGATCTTCTCTACAATAATTTCACTAATGATTTGAGAATTAGTTCTTTAAATCACTTCATTTCGTTTGTTAGCAATTTACAAACACAATAGAAACTTCACATAATAATAATTCGTCTTAACATTCGTTTATCAAAGCCGATTATGTCCCATTTTTATCAAGCAGATCCCATCAACTATTTGATCACATATTGCAGATCAAACTAAAAATTGCTCTCATTTATACATTCCAAGCTTTCGATGAAATAAGATTTCCGATGGTACATGAATCAACGATCTTTCGATCTTCAGCTATCAATATTTTGATTGTCAAAACCTCATTTTTTCCTACTGCGGCTGAAGCAATAAAAAAAACATTCTTATTGGTATCAGATGTTGGTACTACACAGCCAAGAAAACGTCACATCAAACCCGAATTTCGGTTCAATTCTAGTTTTAAGGAAGTCGTTAAGCCAAATGAAGTAAAGGTTTCTATTATATAAGCCTGAATTTAAGGATGACCGAGAAATGACGTCAAGGTCAATTTTTTCATCTGGATTACGTAGTGATTATACCACCGATTCCCAAACGGGCAACCCTTCGATTTCATCTTGATATTAACATACAGCAATAAATTTCATTCGCTCAAACTACAACGTTCTAACGAGTTGACATTATTACTCAATGGGAAAATGGTTTTCGAAACAACAAAGCCACTGCCATTTCTAATACCATAGCCCTCTGAAAAGTGAAATTATTCTGTGCCCTATTTCAGCAAAAGTGAAGTTGTCATACTGGAAATCTTCAAGAGTTTTGCCGAAATAGCAATTTGATGAATTTGACGATTTTCACATTTAATGAACAAAATCTCCGACCGTTCAATCCTAATATTGTAAAATGATATTTTATTTGCTTTTCGTAATGCATAGTTCCCAAATTCTACTTTTTTTTCTTTTTTATCTCACGTGAAATACACCCGGTTGTTGACAACGGCGCATTGCGCCTCTCTTATTGGTTCAAGCACGCTATACCAACTTCAAGTCTTCAAGCAACTTGTATGCTGAGCTTGTTGAATTCAGAACTGGATATATATATATGATATATATATGTATATATACATATATGTATGTAAATACACATATATATATATATATATATATATGTATATATACATATATACATATATACATATATGTATATATATATATATGGTGGCGCATCGATTAATCATCCAATTTTATTTTTGAATTACTTTCTGACTAAAAAAAAAAATGATTTTGGGTGATGGATATCTTTATTTGGTCCTTTACATTTTTTCTGCTAAGTGGGAAAGATGATATCCGTCAAGTGGTTGCCGCCAGTGTTTATACACATTTGTACCCGTTTTATCACATTTTCCATGATTTTCAGCAAAATTATATAACTTATATAACTAATATAACAAAATAACTGTTCGCATTCCTGTCGAATATTCTCCTTAAGGGCTGCGATTATCTGAGGCATGTTGGCATAAGCCCGCCACTTTAAGCAGCCCCAAAGAAATAAGTCAGTAAGATGGTTAAATCGGGCGAACTTGCTGGCTATGCCAAATCGCCAAAACGGGACATTACGCGACCAGTAAACGGTTCCTTCACAATGTCCATTCTGGTTCGTGCTGTGTGTGTGGTTGCGCCGTCTTGTTGAAACCACATGTTTACCAAGTCCCGCCCATCCAATTCCGGCAGTAAGAAGTCGTTTATCGTGGCCCTGTAGCGTTCGCCAGTAACAGTGACCGTATTGCCGATGTCCTCCTCAAAAAAATACGGCCCAATCACTCCTCCCGCATGAACGCCGCACGACACAGTAGCTTTGAGTGGATGTAATGACTCTTCGTGCATCACACGCGGATTTTCAGTGCCCCAGAAATGAAGATTTTGCTGATTGACGTAACCGCTTAACTGGAAATGCGCCTCGTCGCTCGTGATGATTTTCAACACAAAATCGTCCTCTTCATCGTTGAACCAATTATTCCACGCTCTTGCTGAGTATATCGCTCCATTGCTCAACTGTTTGTACACTGCACCTGTCTAGTTGACATATGTCAAATATGATTGACGTACGACGCCATTTGCAAAAATTATAACATCTTCTGATAGGGTGATTAATTTTGCGCCACCATGCATATATATCATCATCATCGGTACTACAACGGGATGCGGTTTTAGCCTTATTTAGCAAGTCTCCCGACCGGTATCCGGTCCTTATCCGAGACTTGTTAAATTGTCCATAATAATTTGTTTTTCCGGGCAAGATCATTAGCCTTGCGTCAATATATATATATATATATATATATATATATATATATATATATATATATATATATATATATATATATATATATATATATATCGGGTTTTCCAATAGGGACTTCATAACGCAAACCATTCGAGATATTTCAAAAACTTTATTATCGACTTGAAGTACAATCAAAACATTTATGAATGGAACTCGACTTCGTTCATATGGCCACCGCGGCAACGTTTGCAGCGGTCGATTCGTTGGACCCAATTTTCGATGACTCGACCACACATTTCGGCTGAAACGGCCGCCATTTCGCGTTCAATGTTGGCTCTGAGCTCTTCCAACGTCGTCGGCTTGTTGGCATAGACCAATGACTTGACGTAGCCCCAAAGAAAATAGTCTAGAGGCGTTAAATCGCACGAACGCGCGTCCAACCGACTGGCCCATTTCTTGAGATAACACACTGATCAAACTTCCTCTTCAATAAATCGATTGTATCGTGTGTTGTGTGGCTTGTGGCACCGCCCTGTTGAAACCACATGTCGTCCAAGTCCATATCTTCCAATTCAGGCCAAAAATAATCGGTAATCATGGCGCGATAACGATGGTCATTCACAGTAACGTGACGATCGTTATCGTCCACGAAAAAATATGGCCCAATGGCGCCGCCGGCATGCAAACCGCACCAAACAGTTATTTTTTGTGGATGAAGTGGTGATTCATGAAGCACATGTGTATTTTCACCCGACCAATAACGCATGTTTTGCTTATTGACGAACCCATTGAGCCAAAATTGACTTCGTCACTGAAGATGATTTTGCGATGAAATTCATCATCTTGGCGCATCTTTTCCAGAGTCCAATCGGAGAACATACGTCGCTTCAAATGGTCCATCGGCTTCAATTCTTGAGTCAGCTTGATCTTGTATAGGTGTAAACCAAGATGCGCAAAATTCGCCATAAAGTGGTCTGGGCGATGCCCAATTCTTGAGATCGCCGTGGAATTGACTGATTTGAATCGTTTGCTACGGACGCCTGAACGGCAGCGATATTTTCGACGCTTCGACCAACCCGTTGTCTCACTGGCACGGCAACATCACACAACGAATATGTAGACTCAAATTTTTGCACTAAACTTGTTATTGCCTGTCTACCAGAGCGAGAATTACGACCGAAAATTGGAGTTAACGCTCTTAAAGTTGCGGTCATCATCATCATCATCATCATTGGCACTACAACCAGAAACCGGTCCTGGCCTTATTTAGCAAGTCCTGAGGCTTGTTAAATTTTCCATAATGATTTGTTTTTTCCAGGCAAGGTCATTAATCTTGCGCCAAAAAGTTGCGGTCACCGACTCCAAATTTTGGTAGTAAATTTTTATAATTTGCAGACGTTGTTCGTTCGTGTACTTAACCATGACATACACATATGAGTTTACTGAATAAATTGACAGTGACAGTTCGACTAGTGAAAGGGTGGGTTCACAAATTATATTCAAAGTTGTTAAGTCCCTATTGGAAAACCCTTTATATATATATATATATACATTGTTTATGTACATATTTATTTTTATTTATATATATATATATATATATATATATATATATATATATATATAGATATATATATATATATATATATATATATATATATATATATATATATATATATATATATATATATATATATATATATATAGATATACATACAAATAGGGATTATCGGTGCAAGGGCAACTTAGTGTTGCCACAATGCAGTGCTGTCTTTTGAAACCTAACAGAAAATCCACCGCAAACCCATTGTCAGTTGTATCACCAAAGGCAAGTAACTTTAGCACTAGGACTTGAATTAATTCACGACCTTATATTTAAAACTGCGTAAAATATCACAATGGTTTGAGGTTGCCTAAAAGACGAACAGACCAACCCCAATTGATTTAGTGTCAATCGTGCAGGATTGAAATTCAATTCAAATGGATCAAAGCAGAGGAGAGGAGACTCAAACCCAGCACGTTTGATTCCATCAGTAGAACAAAGACGGAGCGCATTCTGCGATGCCTCGTTCTTCTTTCGCTCGCCCTGCGTTTTGACGAAATTCCCATTGTGCATCCGTTTCGTATAGAAATACTCTACCGTTCCGATTATATTATAATTTTTTATTAAAATTTGATATAACACAATGAAAGAGTACTCACGGTCTTGCCCCCGGGTTGAGATCGTCGAGGGTGTGATTACCTTTCCTGCTTAAATCTGCAGATGTTGATGTAGTTTATCCCCTATCATTGTGAGCTTTCCATGGTGGTGTTGACGTTGATGGTCGTTTTTCCCTTTTATTGGCGAGATTTTTATTGTTCCTTTTCACTTTTAGTGTCTCCTCACTTTCAGTTTTTCCTCACTTTTTACAATTAAAAACATTATTCGATGGGCGACGGAAGGGTTCCACTTGATTTCTCAAAATGTCGGATAAATGTTTTGATTAAAAGAGAAACGAGAATGTTTTTTGTTTTTAGTTTTTGTTTATCAATTTATTATTAATTATTAATTCTACAACACATGAGCTATTTCACACCACGTAATCAATTTTTTTTTTAAAACAACGATCGCCCACAACGGTTTTTAGTATACGAAAGGTAATTTCCAAACACAACACGAGAAAATAGGACATTCGCCTCCTTTTATACTGGGAGACAAATTTACCCCCATCTTACCATTTACCGATTCATTGGAATTTGGTTTCGTCTCTCGCTGGCCTGAACACCCTTCCAGTGAATCGTCAGGTGTACAAGTATATAATGGCCAGGTAACGGCAAATTGTACTTAAAAATATGTGTGAAAATATTCGTTGTGCTCGTTAAGAGAATTTTGTAATTCTTTTGGGGTAAGAATTACGACATTTGCGAGAGTGAGGATGAAAAGAGTGCAAAATGTTGGTACGTACTTTTTTATTTGAGTTATGACTATTCCCTTCGAATAGATTGTATATGTTATGTACGATGGAAAGTTTCACCATGAAGCGCTTTTGGGATAGGATTATGTGAGGGAAAAAATATTTCGAATTAGAAATTGAAAAATGATTTGAATGTAGATTGAAAAATATGATTATTAACCATGGGAAATGTTTGTTGGTATGATAGATGTGTGTAATTAGGGAATAAGGACCCGAATTTGCGTAATTATTTAGTTAGAAGCGGGGGGGGGGGGGGTGGTAGTTATCAAGGTTAATTATGCAACACTACCACTCTCGTAAAAATTGTTCAAATGTACGCCGAAAGGCATAAGTAAAATATTAATAATGTATAATATAGAGTGCTTGCGAAGAGCCAGTAAGTTAATGTAAGAATGATAATTGTAAAATAGAAGTTAACATTTAGTCTTAAGTAAAATATGTAATTAATTTGTTAAATAAATGTGGATATAAAACAAAAAACAAAAAAAAATAATTGTTGAAGCACTCGCCGAAGTTACGTTGGTCCCCCCTATGTAGTTACCTCGAAACCCAGCAATCAAAAAATACACCGTGATTTAGATTAAAGGTCAATGTTTGACGGATAAACAAATACCGATCAAAAGATTAAATATATCGTGATACGATCTGCCTGCTCATCCTACACCCTGTTTACAAACTTCAAGCATCAAGAACAATATGAATAAACTTTATCTGTTCACTCCTTCTTCTCCTGTTGCTCTATGCATTTAAGGGGATGCCTACTGTTTGGGACTATTATACAACAAAAAGGAGAAATGTCGATGTGAAATAATGACTTCAAAAAGCAATGAATCCCCTTACACCTGCATTTTTATACTCGTATTTGTATTAGCTGCTGAATTCATACAAATATATATTTCATAGTACGACTATTAAAAAATTACAAAAATAGTATTTAATTTTCTAATCATTGTTTTATTCTTTTATTACAGGAATTAGACGTCCTTACTCTGGGCACAGCTGACCAGCTGGCCGACAGAAATAAGAGGACCATTGGGATTTTAAGAGAGCTCTTCCCCGAGCTCACAAAGGTAACGCATTATTAAATATCTTCATTACTTTCATATTTTGTAGAAATTCTATACTACAATGAACTAAACAGAAAGTTGCGACCTAAGTTCAATTTACAATATAACCATTTCATACGATGCTTTCGGAGTATTCAATTTTAGGATTGAATTAAATTTTAGTGGTAAATTACACTGAATTACCAATTACCATCAAGGAAAATATTCCTTGCCAAATATAGTTACACTCAATTGAGTCAGAGTCACGTAAATGATATTTGTTTATGTTTTTGGTTGTAACTATCGCTTTTTTAAATGTTGTCAAATAAAATATACGTCCTCGTTAAAACTTGGAAAAACATATTAAAATGAACAATTACAATAATGACAAAAATATGACACAGTTAATTCAAGCTTTCCTGTGAGCCTGAAACACCACGACGAACTTTTAAAAAAACGCGTTGCTTACCCATTATCAACCATTCTGTATCTTATTAACTTATTAAGAGAAAAGGGGAATTCTCTGGAGCGCCCATCCGGCAGGAGTATTTTCCGAACATTGCAATTTGTAGCAATTTAACAACATTTTAACAGATTCTAAAAAAAAAAGTATTTACAAATGATATAGAACTGTAAACTGTAAACTGTAGACCATTTTTTATATCTATATTACACCGAATTTAATTTCCATTCTCCCATAAAGAAAATTATATTTGAATATGCAATGAAGAACAGATTAACCTCGGTCCAAATAACACATTGAGAGCAGTTTACTTACGTATTCTGTGCTATAAGAGTTGATAAGATTTATCACCAATTTTTCTAGCTTTTTATATATGTTATCTATCGCTTTACTTGATTTTCCTCTGATATTACTCATGTTCTAGGTGAATATTTACTTCTTATAAAAAAAAAAGAAAAACATTCTGTACTGCATCCATTTTATAGTCCACATCTAGCTCCGAAGGAATATTTTTATATCCTCAGGCCAAAATATCTTAGTACAAGGGCAGCTGTAAAGGCTTTAAGGGCGAAATAGTACCACTATTACTACTACTTATTGGTCAGTGGAAACCCAAAAGTTTAAAACCTCACTAACATGGTACCCCATCGCTCCCTGTTCGGCACACTCTCCCTCCACACTCTGGCATCTGATCTGATTTCCTCATCATATCCTCCCATTTTCTATTAATCTCTTTTCCGTTGGCCTTCCGACAAGAATTCTATAGACGATTCTGTCATTGTCCATTCGCACTTATGCCCTGCCCATCTTAATTTTCGCGATCAGATGGTTCTCACTATTGCGCGACTTAGCAAAAAATTGCGAGCTAGATAATCTTGTGCGTGGCTTTTGTTTGATTTATGAAGAGTAGGGGAACCGTCTTGGCTAGCGGTCGTACTTGGCTTTGTGGCCAGTACAGCCATGAGCAAGCTAGAGGCACATACGTCTTCTGCCCAACGGATTATTATAAAAATGTTAACAAATGAAGGCGTTAAGCGCTTCTAAAATTTTTTCTCGATTGAAAGCACAGTTTGGTGATGATACACTGTTTCAGAAACGTACATGGACCAGAGAATTTAAAAGTAGGCGAGAACGTATAGAAAACAAATGTCCTGATCGACGCCCAAGGACAAGTCGTACAGATGACAACATCCGTGCCGTTCGAGAGATTATTGAAAGTGATCGCCGCTTAACTCTTGGAGAAATCGCATCAGAAGTGGGTATCAGCTATGGAAATGTTCAATACATTATCACTGATGATCTTAGTTTCAAAAATGTTACTGCTCAATGGTTTTCGAAGTTATTGACCGTAAATCAAAAACAGGTCAGGTCGAAGATCAGTGGAAGACTCCTCAATCGATTTCGACAAGAAGGGGAGGATTTTTAGAAGCATAAAGTCACATGTGATGAGACGTGGGTACACCATTATACCTTCAAGACGAAAATAGCAAGTAAGGAGTGGCGAAGGAAGGATGAAGGCTGTCCAGTGAAGACGAAAACTCGTCTCTCAGCTGGAAAAGTTCTTGCAACGAATTTTTTCAAAGGGAGTTTTAATTTTGATTTTCTTGACCAACAACGAACAGTGAATGCAGCTTACTACTGTCAGTTGTTACATTCAGCAAAAGCCGCATATCGAATCAAAAGACGAGGTATGCCCATTCGAGATATCATCCTACTTCTCACACTCTGCCTCATACCGCGGCCTTGACAAGTGATACATTGGAAAAAACGGGCTGGCAAACTTTCGAACACCCTCCTTATAACCCAGACTTGTCTTTTTGTAACTATTTTTTTTTCGCACCCTTGAAGGAATCACGTGGAGGAAAACAATTCGAAAATAATGAAGAAGTCGAGGAGCACGTGTGCAAGTGGCTAACAACTCGCACTAAATGTTGCTATGAACAAGAGATATTTAAGCTCCCAAATGGGAGGCAAAATTGTGTAGCACACGCAGGAGACTGTATTGAAAAATGTTGATAGTATAGTTAATGTGTAACATTATTCAAAAAATGTATACCATAAAAAGAAACTACCGTTTATTTTTGATTCATCCCCGTACACATAATACAATATTAATTACAGTTCTTTATACATGGAGTAACAGGTATCCCGCTTTATTACTGACTCGGCTTGATAACAATGATTCAGATTAAGTTTCCAACTGTCGTTTTCATCGTTAGTTCTAATCCTAATATTATGTTTCCTAGTTCCGTATTCAAAAAATATATGTGTCTCTGTGCACCAACAGATGTGTGATCTCGATGATTTTCCACAACATATTGCACCAAACAAGATTCTCTTCAAAATTGGCAATCAATTATTTACACAAATAGTATATAGAGTAATGACAAGGAGAATTGCAGAAATTAATGTGAAGGTGTAGCATTACTATTTTTATCTTACCTCCTTTGGGGCGGCTTCCGGCTACTCTAGCCTGTGGATGAACTCTTCTGGGAGTTGATGAGCCCAACTACTGGTCCAGTGGTGTGCACAGCCAAAATTAAATTCAAACACCTTTTTTTTCGTGGACCGCGGAAGCGGTAACTTATTTTATTTCTATTAAATTAGGATCATCAACTGTTATGTTTT
Source organism: Microdon myrmicae (assembly GCA_963931805.1). NCBI lineage: Eukaryota > Metazoa > Arthropoda > Insecta > Diptera > Syrphidae > Microdon > Microdon myrmicae. The sequence continues at coordinate 76,677,900 of OZ007502.1, read as the reverse complement.
CTTTATGTTTCTCGACGTTTCCGTGATTCCACTTTTAGAGTCTAATTCAATTGTGCCTCCAACAGAACTCCCTATTTATAAACGAAAATCCAGTCCGAATCCCACATTCTTTCCTACGATTTCATTTCTCACCTTAAGACAGCCACCGGATGCCAGGCCCCGGTCGACGGCCATGCCAACGATGATGCGAACTGCAACGTTGCAATTTTGCCGCCATTCACCCTGAGGTGGCAACCTTACGCCTACTCTGGCTGCAGCTCCACCCCAAGCCCATGAGAGAATTTCGATTCAAGGTGATGCGAATCTGATTTACCCATAGCCAATAGCATGCGAGTGCATGGGCGGAATTTCCTTGAAGGTGATGGGGTGTTCGGTGATCATCAAGGTGATGAGAATTTTTTGTTTGCTTGTAGGGCATAGATGGAACGTGGGAATTGCAGAATTGCAATTCTGGTTATGAGAACTGGAAAAGCGTTTAGCAACAGGTAGGCATGTGATAAGGTTTCACAGCTACACCGAAAAAAATGCCATCGGTTGCAGCAGGAAATTATATTTGATGCTACACCGAAAGAATTCTTTCTGTTTAAAGTTAATAAAAGATGTCCCATATGCATGCAACATTATTGTATTTGCAGAATTTTGCGTATAGCATACATGTAGAGTATAGGAATTCTACGTGTAACAGATTTATTAGATTATGGGCTATATGAGTATAGTATACGTGTTATATGAAATATATTTGGAATTTGCGTACAGCAAAGTGTAATATATATGTTATATGTAAATATATATTACATTATTGGAATATTAGGTGTAGCATGTATGTAATTATCGGAGTATTGGATTTCTGTGTGTAGCAATAGGATGCACATCTAACGTTCATCCGAACCACTTAGATTAAGATGCCATGAGATTAAAGTAATATAAACTCTGTAAGTTTACAATTTCGAAAGCAGCGCTGACTGGTAAACTCTATCGCCGGCGTGAGAAACATCCAACGCAATAAATGTGCTTTCACAGAAGTCGGGTTATAATTTCAAACATCCTGTAACATATCTGCCGCAAACACTGTATTGCTCATCATTGAAGACACGGTATATGTTCCGAAATTTCGAAAGGCTTTTGTTTTCGTTTTTATAAATGCAACGGATGTCATTACACAGAGCAAGCGCAAGAATAGACTGAGGACCGGTAAAATAAATCGACGCACTTTCGTTTCTAACTCCTAAAATCCCACCCGCTGTTGAGTAGTTCGACTGAAGAAGGATTACGGTACTCATATAAAATATATACCTAAAATATGAACTCTTATAAATCCTTGAAAAGAAAAAACGTAACTCCTGACTTCACTTAAGCTTTTTTTAGCCATGGTAATCATTTCGCATTTTTTATTAAAACCACAGTTTATGAGATGAATTTAGTTTAATGGAATGTGGAATGTAAAGTTCCACACCGAGAAGAATAATCTCCGTGACTAACTCCGAGCACTCGCTAGCATAGAAGTTTCCAAAGCAGACTTCTGACCACGATACGGAAGCAAAGAAATCTCAAAAATCGTCTAAATTAGCAGCCCCATATTTGGCGAAACCGCTCATTTCTTTTTTTTTTTTATTATACTTCTGTGGGGGTTCTCTATACCACATGGAGAACCAACCCACAATTCCAAACCTTATTTCGACCGCTTTCAGTGCGTCATTCCTACCCATTCCCCTTATAAGCTATTCCACCTGTAAATCATGTTTAACGGACGCATAGCTAAACTTATTATCCTATGCAGATAATGCATAATTGAGGTTAGCTACCTTTTTGCCATACGGCAACCCCATTTCGCTAACCCATGACGTTTCCACCAGAAATCGCATCATGTCGGTTAGCAATGGCTTTGTCTGATCAAACGACGCAGTTGCTTAATCTTGCGACCGCTGGGGAAATTATCAAAGCATTTAAGTTAGTTCCCATGAACAGATTTCCGTAGCCAAGTCGGCGTCCTTTTCACTTTCTTCAGACACTCCGTCACTGCGGATGCGATCTATCCCTGGCTCGAACTTGCCCCATCCCGCACACGCCACTTTGTCACTGCGGATGTCAGCAAATTCCCGATAGGCCCTGACCTACTCGGGCGACAAACCTGTTGGTCCAAGCGACCCACAACAGGCCAGTGGATCACGCCGCACGCCCCTTGCCCCTGCGGCATCAACGCGGTAACAACCGTGTCCACTCCTAGTATCGACCCAGGCCCACTATAACTCAGGAACTCGTCACTCAGGGCAGTTCCAATACCTCACGACCGCGCCTCCCGAAGCGAGAGGGGCCACCTTATCCTTCAAGCGTCTAGCGCTCCTTCCAGCACCACACCAAACTCCTTCTTCCCTACCAATTATTTTGTGACTACGTCCCTGGGGGGGGGGGGGGTACTGTGCGGGTTCTCTATACCACGTGTAGAATCAACCCACAATTCCATACCTTATTTCGACCGCTTTCAGGGCGCCATTTCTACCCATTCCCCTTATAAGCTATTCCACCTGTAAATCATGTCAAACGGACGCATAACTAAACTCATTATCCTATGCAGATAATGCATAATTGAGTTTAGCTACCTTTTTGCCATACGGCAACCCCATTTCGCTAACCCATGAGATTTCCACCGGAAATCGCATCATGTCGGTTAGCAACGGCATTGTCTGATCAAACGACGCGGTTGCTTAATCTTGCGACCGCTGGGGAAATTATCAAAGCATTTAAGTTAGTTCCCATGAACAGATTTCCGTAGCCAAGTCGGCGTCCTTTTCACTTTCTTCAGACACTTCATTCGCTGGAGATCAATTCCCTCTTTTCGCAGGTGAATAGCACCAGCTTAATTTTCCTCTCCTTCACAGTTCTGTCTTTGTACAGATCAATGTACTCTGAGATCACCATATTCACCGAATTAGGTCAATGGGTTACGCTCAGAACTGCGTTTATACATGCACACACAACCAAACCCACCCCGAGATCATAGACTTTGTGCGTCTGTTCTCTCATTCTCCCATGTTCGTCGATTGTCGAATTAACCGATGTAATTCACTACACATCGACGGGCGTGGCAATGAGAGAGCAGAAGTATGTTCTCTGTTGGTTGTCAAGTGCGAAAATTAAATTACCAATCTTCATCCCTTTTCCAGACAGTCGATTAACAACAATCAACGAAGTCAGTCGCTATTCAACTACCGCAGCGTGTGCACGCTGCTGCACACGCTCGCGCGCGAAGCAAAAGGAAAGACGTGTCTGTCGGCAATTTGAGTATCAACAACCATTCCCATTAAAGAGTTAAAACGAGTTTGATTTTAAATTAGATCCATTCCAATTCCGTTTGGTCAGCAAGTTTTTATTGTTCGATTTTATAAGGCACACAGTTTTAACTCGTGGAAATGCCACCGTGGCGTACTCACTTAGCGTGTTGGGGTGCCTTACATTCTACTGCTTCACCTCAACCATATTCTTGGATTATCGTACGCTCGTACGGATTAACACAGTGAAAGACCTAGTGAAGAACGTGCCCATGTTCGGCAAATGAACCCCACAAGAGAATTCCAAATACGTATTTATAATGGTGGTCAACAAACTTGTAATGACTTTATGTGACGTAACCTTGTTATAATAATAATCCAAGTTGCATAATATTTGCGAGGCATTAAATACAGGTATTCCCCGACTTACGACCGAGATAGGTTCCTGGTCATCGGTCGTAAGTCGATTAAGTCGTAAGTCGAATTTCATATAAAAAAAAATCCGACTTAGCTAATGTAATGTATTATTTGTACTGAAATATGTATGTAAATCGAATTTTTTTACTTTTTTTTTTTTAATTGTTCTCATATATTTTAGGGATTCCCCGCAACTACATATTTGTCTTCTTTAAGTATTTTCTATGAAAAAAATTGGAAAAAAATGGTCGTAAGCGCGAATAGTCGTAAGTCGAACGGTCGTAAGTCGAGGACTACCTGTATTGTTTATCACAGTTCTAACCGATTGCTTTTCAAGAATTAAAAAGAAAACATTAACCAACTAAACACCATCAGTGAGTTTTATTTTACCCTCTTTGACGATTTGTGATCTAGTGTTTGTCGAAACATTTATGGGGATTCAAGTGAAACCGTGCCATACGTTGGCACACCTACTTCTACCCCACACTTCTCTCAGGATACGGCACCCCGAGATGCCATTAAATAACTCTTGCAGTTCTTCTTGAACAGCAACGCTCCGGAAACACTCACGTGGGAAGGGGATTTCACAGTTTTCCCGCTCTGTAACGGAAGAAGTTCTAATATATGGTAATATATCTTCGATTTAGCAGAGCAGGATCTCTCCTGCCTGTGTCATAATGAAAATATTGAACACACGACGTCCCGAGTACCATATATCCTGCCTGTAGTATAATAACGAAATCGAACATACGATTGGGTTCATTGCTCAATTTTGCATCCTGTCGATTATGTGTACCGCTGTTTCCGATACTTCTAACTAAATATTGGAATTTGGACGATTATACAGTCTCCCTGTATGTTGTATTTAAGTGGGGTGGGATAAGATATTTCTTGCATCTTGTACGGAACTGGCACGAATTAAAAGACCGAAAAGCGCCAATTTTCAGGAATTTTTTTCTCAACCCGCTTCCTCGAAACATTTTTTAAACATTTTTCGAAGGTAAAAAAATTCCGTGTGGGATAATCCCGATTCTCTGTTCAACGAATTTGTTGTATGTTGGGCAGTCGACTATCTTTTGGTAGAGGGCGCAACCTCTTTTAAAATACTGAGAAATCGTTAAGCTTTTGGGTTTTTGGTTTCCAAGACTTCTTTCTAGTATCGCAATAATGGAGTTTTATAGATAAAATGATTGACAACACATCAAGGAGTTCACAAGAACATATTAGCCTGATTCCCTGTTTTTTTCATTCTCGTATTTTTTATCGATGGTTGCACTATGATTTTATTCTTTTATTCGTATCGTAGTTAGTCACCAGTTACTTCTATGTCGTCGTTTATAACAGAGATTACTCTTTTCAATTCCCTATATAGTCATAAATTTGTACTAGCTTAGCCCCAATCATTTTAGGCTGTATAATTAAAAATATATTAGTTACTTTCATAAGAGATGGCATACCAATTGCTACATTTTAATCGACTTACCATTAATATTGTTTGGTATGTACATCTTGGGGCTCCTCGATAGTATAGTGGTTAGTATACCCGCCTGTCACACGGGAGACCGGGGTTCGATTCCTCGTCGGGAGCCACTGGCGCAAGACTAATGACCTTGCCCGGAAAAAACAAATCATTATGGAAAATTTAAGAAGCCTCAGGACTTGCTAAATAAGGCCAAGGCCGGTTCCCGGTTGTAGTGCCGAAGATGATGATGATGTACATCTTAATATTTTACACCACCTTTTGACCATAAAGAAATTGTTAACGTTGTTCGGGCCGCATTTACCCACAGTCGGGCATAAAGGTACAGTCCTAACGAATTTTAACGAAGACATGTGACATTGAATGAAGCCTGGATCTGTTATTATACTCCAAGAACGAAAAATCATACAAAACAATTGGTCCTCATAAAAATGCTCCCAAAAAGCTGGCAAGGTTTGGTCGCAGTTTTTAGGATTTACATGGTGTAAGATACATACGTTATTTAGAAAAGGAAATTTTGTCAGTACGATAGTATTGTGCAGCATTATTGGACCAATTACACATGATCTTTCTGAAATAGCGACATCATTTATTTGAACAAAATTTATTTAAAAGTTGTTAACCTGTCAAAGAAACCTCGTAACCATGAAATAGTTGTCTTTCCGCTATGTTAAGTTTATCTGATTACAAAACGATAGATTTCATGTCACATCTTAGTATTTACAATTCAAAAAACATTTTTCATGTCTCATATATGGTCTACAAAAACAAAGAAATTCACTGTCATACAACTCAACGTGCCGCTTATGTACTTGACCTAAATCAAACACATTTAGCCCCGAATTTTTAAGGCAAGACTCATTTGGCAAAAGTTCCATTCCTCAGTTTCTACCCTTTTATTCATCAATGTAATCGCTACAATTAACATTTGATTTCGCTAATCACTCCTTTCATAGCAAGTCGACGAACAAGCCAATCGCGTAGTTTCGAAAATAATTCGCGTTCTTGGGCCGACAGTACTTAGGGCTGCTGTCCAAGGTAATGGTGCCGCCGCACGTACACGAAGCGATTTTGATGCTGACTTCGATGAAGACGATGATAAAGATGACGATAATGATATTGGTACAAGGGTATCCATTGAATTACCCTCGTTCTCCCCCGATGATGATGATAGTAGTGAAGATAATGAAACAAGCAGTGAGAGTTCATCATCATCATCATCATCAACAACGTCAAGCACATTGACGGAAACTACAACAGAACATGAAGATACCTCTGATGTTGAATCCACAACCATTGATGATACAACATCATCTTCAGAAAATAGCAATGTGAGTTCAATAGTTCCATCGAATAATGTCACCGCATTATCTGCTACAGAAACATCGACAAATAATAAAATGTCAGATGTTAGTTCCGCGGAGATATTAAATATAATTGAAGATATTAATCGTTTGCTAAATTCTACAAATTATTCTATTACAAGGATGAATAACAGCGACCCAAACAACTCAAACACAACAGTACAGTCACCAACAACAACTTCGCTCCCAACACAAACGTAATCCAGCATTTAAACAAATAACATTCGAAAACCGGCATCATTTTTCTTTCCCCCATTTTTATACACTAAAACCCCTTCATTGAAACAAAGCAAACAGACCAAACAAATTCCCATTGGGACATTTTGTAATTCTGCCTATCTTTTCCGCCTCGTCTTGCCTGTGGGTTTTAATAGCTTCTTCTTAGTTTTGCATGTGTATCAGGATGCTTACTTGACACTGATTCTTCTCTCTAATTCATATCTTTAGATACTTATAGTTTTGTCGGTACGTCATTCTTTCTTTGCAACGCAAACTCTACTACTTTTGCGTGAACTCTTTTTATTTTACTCATTTTAGAAAGCTTTCCAGATAAATTAACTTCAGCGTACGCAGTTAATACACACGCACACATTTGGTACGAGGTCGCATGGTGTCATTACATTCAGGTTGACCTCATGATAAAGTGTCCATTAGGCAAATCTCCTTTCTAATGCCGGACCAATTACTGCGAATACAGGCTGCACTGTACACTTGGAATCATTTTATCTTAATTCATATTAACAATACATTATCGTTTTTACTGTATACTTTTAATTAATATAAAAAAGAATAAAATCTATCGTTTTTGACTCTTCCTCGATTTGGTGATATTCATTAATTTCACGCTTTTATTTTGTTTGTTTCTTTATTTCTTTTTACATCCACTGCTGTCGCATAAATATGATCAAAAACATAAACAAAAAACCAAACTATCTAACGAATTTTATAAACTATACAATTGATCCCATTTCACTTCACTTGCCGCATTCCCATCCATACTTTCCTCGACACATTTATTGTCCTCACAATATAAAACACTCCCATTCTTAAAACAAAAAAAATAAAATTGAAAAACACCTCCATACCACCTTACACATACATTTGTATAACTTCAAAAATATAATAAAATATATTAAAAAACAACAAAAACAAAAACAACAAACCAATAAATAACATTCAAATCAAACGTCAATGAAACCGCCAACGCTATCAGGAAAGTGGCGACGGAGCGGCGATAAATTTGAGCGCCCTAAACAAACAATTGGAGGAGACAATACGTGTTGCACGACAGGCTAGTGAGAACGCTGATGCAGACCAGAATTTAACTAAAACCAACGAAGTTCAAGGAAGCAACAGCAATTCGGACAGCAGTAGTAGTGACAATCAAAAAACCCCGAACACTAAGCCTCCAGCCATCGATGATTTAAACCTAGATTCAAATGAGGACATTAACATGGACGATCGCAACAAGAGGTAAGCTACAACTGTAGATTGCTTTATATTCGTAACCACTTAAAAAATTACGGATTCTAGGTTCCTATCATTCTCAGCCAGTGGAGGAGACGGAAAGAGCACAGGAGGAAACTCGGGAAATTTCCTATTCGACATCGTACGGGTAAGTTTAGTTTGGTATATTTTCACCTAGTCTTGCCAGCGTGGCAGTGAACACTCGTTATCTATTGTAGTAACTGAGTAGTAATAGAATGGAACGATTGACAGAAACGAAATAAAGGGGTTCCGTGAAAATATTATTATTATTATTATTATTTACTGGCCTGTAGGAACGCGAAAGTTCATGAGCTCACCGACTCGGCTGTGCCATCATTCCCTGACCTGTGCATTCTCCTTCCACGCTTGACCATCCGATCCGATTTCCTCAAGGTCAAACCGAACATTATCCTCCCATCTCCGTGGCGGCCGTCCTGTCGGTCTCTATCCCGTTGATCTACCGTCAAGAATTCTACGCACGGTCCTATCGTTGCCCAATCTCGCTACATGCCCAGCCCCTCTTATTCTTCGCGACCTAATTACTCTCACTATTGTCGGTTCGCGATATGCATAGCTTTTCCAATCCGTGGTTGTGGTGCTTCCTCCACTGTCCCGCCTCTTCGTCATACTTACCGCCAAAGATAGAAGGTTTGTGGTATAGGTCGTCCATTTCGTGGTTGTGAAGTTTCCTCCATTGTCCTGCCTCTTCGTCATACTTACCGCCAAAGATACTCCTTAAAATTGTATTCTCGGATATGCGGAAATTGTTTTCGCCCCATTTTGGAAGAACCCATGTTTCGCATCCGTATAGAATAATCGGCATGATTATGGCTCTATAAACACGGAGCTTTATATTATGTGAAAGCAGATTGGATTTCAGCAGTTTACTGACTGCATGCCAAATAGCGTTGTCGGAATGCAGTTTTTTGTTAGTTTCCCTTGACATTTCGCCACTGGCCGTCAGTATTGTTCCCAGATATTTAAGCTCTTTAACTTTTTCAAATATCTTGCCTCTGACACTTATGTGTGTCCCCTGGGGTCCGCCTGCTCTCGCCGTAATCATATATTCTGTTTTTTCTTCATTTATTTCTAGGCCCACCTCTCACCTCTTCTGCAACTTGCATGATGATTTCACTGTTTTTAATTACAGTTTCTAGATTATCGCCCAAAACGGCTGTGGCGGTTCCGCCAAACCCCACCGTTCACCTACCTAAAAAAACCCCAAAACTGTCATCCAAACACAAAATTTCGCTAATGCAATCGCATTAGCACCTTAAATGCTTTACACATATAGGATTATCTAAGGTATAATCTAAAAAGCTTCAGTAAAAGAATTCTTACCTTTTCTTGCATCTCTTCGCATACAATTCCTGTACGAGTTCTTTCTCAACATATCAACAATTCCCTGTAATAAAATTCATCGGTTCACATATCATACGACCGCATATCAGGGAATCTTACCCTTGGGTTGGCTAATCCCAGGCTCAATATGTGTACATAAATACTATCTATGCACACATCGGCTGTCGACCCTTTTAGCCAGCGATAAATAGTCCAACACCAGCTACGTGTAATTAGCACCATCCACGTTGCGACTATTTCCCTAACTCACACCATGAGTAAACAAAAGACCGCTGTCCTTCAGCAGTCATTCTGGCGATACGCAAACAATTCAATCATCCTAGTATCCCAAATGCACCTACCATCTAATGAGTTGCAACTTGTTTACTCAGTTGAACTCTTAGGTTATAACTTCCTTTTATCCTACATAGTTCTGGATTCGTTTCCCAGTGACCTCTCACATAAACAAAGACCTCCACAATCCCTTTTTCCTTTCTTTGTTTCAGGTTCATTCCCATGGCCTTGGGTATGAAAAAACCAAGGTGATCTTCGCTCACACATACACATACATTGCCAAGTCTTTCTTCCTTGTTTTTACCACGAGAGAAACACTCTCTCTCTCTCGGGAAAACTCCACCCAAAACGATTGAATATCGTGGTCATTTTCCATCCGCTGACCACAATGGTCATGCCGCTCCCGCTCTCCGCCGGGTGTGGAGACGCGCAAATATATACCGGAGTCGTGTTCGCGTTGTACAAGTAACTTTAGTTAAAGTTGGTGAAAGTATTAATTAAAATCTGCCATTTTATGTGTTGTTCGATTTTGATGTACATTCAAAACTAGAAGAATAATCCCCACAAGTCCTAAGTGAAATATAAGATCCTTTTATCGTTAAATAAAAAAACAAACAATAAATTAATTTAAAGTGGTGATCAACAGCCAACAATCGAGTGTTATATTTTTACTTGTGTGATCGTGTTTGTGCTTTTCCTTCAGTGTTTTACGCGGCGAACAATTTATGATGGAGGAGGAAGTGAACGGAGTGTCCGTGTTAGGCACAATACTTCCTCCCCACACGGCGATGTCATGCGCATATGGGAGCACTTGTGTGACCCCGTTCAGTGATGATCCGGCCAAGTTGTCATCTTGTACTTTTCTGATTACATACTCGAACACAAGGTTAAAAAGACCTGGTGAGAGGCCGTCCCACTGTTTTAGTCCGTCGCGGATTTCAAGTGGTTGTGAGAGGTGATTTTCTATTCTGACTCGCCCTTCATTTACGTTTATGCAGATTTGAATGAGGGCGGCATATTTTTTCGCGACTGAGTCGTAGGCTTTTTTGAAGTCAACAAACGGAATCCGCACTGGTAGTCCCCTTAGTTTTTTCTTCTGCGTACGGTGTGATTCTCGCCAGTATGACATTTGTTAGTATTTTATATGTGGTTGGGAGCAATGATATTCCTCTGTAGTTTTCGCAGTCAGATCTGTCGTCTTTTCTATAAATGGGGATGGCTACTGAGGTTTTCCATTCTTCTGGAGTGACTTCCTTGAGAGGTAATTTTCTATTCTGACTAGTCCTTAATTTTCGTTTATGCAGATTTGAATGAGGGCGGCATATTTTTTCGTGACTCGCAGCTCAACTACAATGTGGTAAAGTCTTTGACTTGCGACTGAGTAGTAGACTTTTTTGAAGTCAACAGTTGGTGAACCGTATCTCCGTATTCCCACTTCTTTTCCAGCAATTGTCTTACTGTGAATATTTGGTCGCTAGTTGACCGGTTCCTACGGAATCCGCACTGGTAGTCCCCTAGTTTTTCTTCTGCGTGAGGTGTGATTCTCGCCAGTATGACATTTGTTAGTATTTGGTATGTGGTTGAGAGCAATGATATTCCTCAGTAGTTTTCGCAGTCAGATCTGTCGCCTTTTTTGAAGATGGGGATGACTATTGAGGTTTTCCATTCTTCCGGAGTAACTTCCTTATCCCGTATTGTTTCAATCACTTGGTGAATCTTTCGATCGGTTGCTTCTCCTCCATGCTTCAGAAGCTCAGCCGGTATGCAGTCGACTCCGGGAGCCTTGTTGTTTTTCAATCAGTTGATTGCGTCTACAACTTCGTTGAATGAGTGCTCTGGGATCTGAGGCTCGGCTGTATGTACGTCTAGTGGGTTTATTTGTGGTTGATGGATGCGCACATTGAGCAGGTTTTCAAAGTACTACTTCCATCTTATCACGATATTGTTTGTTTCTGTGACCAGATAGCCCTTTGCGTCTCGAATTATTTTAGCTCTCCCTCGGAATCGATTTCTAATCGAGTTTATGATCGGTATACATACCTCGGATGTTCTTTGCTCTGGCATTTTCTAGGATTTTTTCGATCCGAGTCTTCTCCCATTCGCGTTTTATGCGGTTGAAAAGTCTCGTTGTCTCTTTTCGAATCGTCGCGTATCTTTCTGCGTTGACTTCATCATATCTTTCTAAGTGGGTCACTCTGACGCGTTTAGTTGTTCGATCCTGACCCTGTACTAATGGTCACACCAAGGTTGGAACTTAATTGCTCTCTTAAATCCTAATACCTTTTAGGCTGTTTGTTTGATTAGGTTTCTGGTCGATGTCCATTTACTGTCCACATTATTGGTTCCCTCTTCCTCACTACTGTCATTCTCTACAATGCTAAATCTATTCGTTAGTTCGTCTTGATACTCAGCCCTTTTGCGCAGGTCTATTCGTTTATCAATGTCGAGCTTTTTGCTCGTCTGCCGTGATTGCCCATGTGTGTTTGCTGCAAGCCGACTCCTCACATTGCCTACAACTAGAAGATGATTGGAGTCACAATCTGCTCCTCTATATGATCTTACGTCAAGAACGTTCGAGTGGTGTCTTTTGTCTATGAGGAAATGGTCTATTTGGCGTTACGCCGTCGGGTGATATCCATGTGGCTGTATGAATTTGCTTGTGCTTGAACATCGTGCTTTTCACTACCAGATCTTTTGACGCTGCGAACGTGATAATTCGAATTCCATTATCATTTGACACGTCCTGTAGGCTTTCTTTACCTATAGTTGGTTGGAAGATATCTTCCTTTCCAATTTTTGCGTTGAGGTCCCCGATGAGGATTTTAACATCGATTGATGAGATCCCATCAAATACTTCCTCTAGGGTCTCGTAGAGTGTGTCCTTCGTTTCTTCGTCGGTAGATTTTGTTTTGGGGCGTGTACGTTTATAAATACATAATTGTACCACCGACCCTGTATTTTTAGCACCGATATTCGGTCATTAATAAATCTCATCAATAAAAATTAAATTGATGTGAATATTAAAAAAAAAAAAAAAAACTCATCTTTTACACAATGCGTAATCTTATTGCTTATGATGAAGCCGATTCCGAGGTTATGTGTGTCGGTACCTCCATACGCCAGTGTAAACAAGTTGGTTTTGATTACTTGATGTAGGAGTCGGTCTTCCTGTAGCGCTATGACGTCCATTTTATATTATTTCACGTTCTCTACGACCGTCTGTATCGCGCCTGATTTATATAACGTTCGTACATTCCACGTGCCGACGCGTATATCCCGCTTTTTCAGTTTTTTGCTACGTGTTCTTTTTGCCGACTCGGTGTTTTCTTGATGATTTGTTCCGTTATAGTAGTGTCGGCTCATCACACCTACGCCTACCGGATTTTTCCAAACTTTAAAGTTTATTTATTTTATTTATTAAGACCTTGAATAAATCCTTGCGTTTCCAATAGACGGCATTAACCAGATGAAACACTAGCTGGATTCTTAAAATCATTAAAAGTTAAAAAAAAACATCACTTTCATAACCTACGAAAGCATAAGGAATAATTGAAAAGCAAAGCGCATTGAATGTCGTACAAGCTGAAGCCAATGTGGACTTATTCAAACACATGGGAATCTATTCAAGGTCTTAATAGTTTACACAGTTTTAAAGGTAATATAAGACCCATGATATCGATTACTATCAATACACTGCGTTAATCACACTCGGAAATTTCCATTAAATGCTTTCATTTTATCGATGGGTATATTTTCGACAACAGCTTGTTAGCCAATTCATTTGAGATACACTTGTAAAAAACGTAGAGGGCTAAATACGGCAACCGTACTGACCTCTGCAGATGTCCCTTCAAGGATATGAGCGACCGTTAAAAGAGTATGACTCGTAGCCAAACACGCGCATCACCTTCAATCGATTCATGATGGTAACCAAATGACCCGGAGCAAAACCTATATACACCGCACTCTCGAGTTTTTCTGCTTCATTCTCGGAGCAAACTTTGATTCAACGCATGCAAATCAAGTTAGCAAGTTCCTCTGCCCAACTCTGTACTTTTAATTGTTGTCCAGCGCTCTTTCTCTTCAATGTAATCTACTTCAATGCTAACATTTTTTCCACAGCTTTTCTCAGGAAGTGTACAAACTCAAGCAAACGATGAAGCTGCTAACGCACCAAGCAATGGCGACAGTGCCGGTGAGGAAGATACCACAGAATCAGACAACAGTTCGCGAAATGATGGATACACCGAAGGTATCCCTGGACCGGTAACTCGACTGGTAGTTCTCGCCAATCGTGGATTAGCCAATCTAATTCAAGACCTCATTCTTGTAAGTGCTTCACGTTATTTATATATATGAATATCGTATCTCACATTCACGTATTTTTCTACTTTTAGCGAATTGCCGCAACAAGTGAACGCCTGGTCAACTTTAAGGCCCGACTCATCACAGCACTTATCTAACTGCCCTTTTCACATCGCCCGTCATAGGGCTCTTTCAACTTTCCATTGCACAAATTCTAGCGTGCTCTAAAATGAAAAATTGTAATAACAAAATCGTATGAACTTTGTCCTCAAAATGACACGATCCACCTGCTGATTAATTTATATGACTTTTTTTTATATTTAGAAAAGCATTCTACCCTATACTTCTCTAAGATGCTGCCTTATACTCTTCGAAGTTTCTTCCTTTTATAATCTGTATTCTTTTATAATTTATGTATTCATATATGTAAATATATATTAATTATATATATATATATATATATATATATATATATATATATATATATTACATACTTTCAAGCTTTCCCCAATGTAGATAGTTCATTTCTATCTTTTTTTAACTTAATTGTCTGTTGCCGTCGTTTCAGCTTCCTTCGAAAGTGACCTTTGAAATAAGATCTTTTCCATTGTATAAATAATAAAATTCTAAAGTTCAGTAAGACCCAGTTTTTAAAAACCTGATGCATATGCTTCTTGCAGTTCATTCTCATACTAATCAATTGTTGTGACCATTATTATAGACGTAATTATGGGATATCAGAAACCTGTTTACCAGGCATTGTAAGTTGTTTAACACACATAAACAATAACTATCTGTGAAGGGAGATCGCTAGAAGAAAAAATCTAAGTCGTTAAAAATGATCGAGTACCTACAATATAATTTACTGCAAGCAAAAACTTGTATTCCCCTTTGCGTAAAGTTAGAAGAAATTAGAGCAAAAACAAAACTATTTTAATTTGTTTATAGCTTAAGATAAAAACATCTTGTAAATAAATAAATAAAAAATTTCATAATTTCTTTTTATTTATTGACAGCTTAATGGTTTGTTTAATATCGTTTAAAAATTACAAAGGGAAAAAAAAACTCGCCTAAGAAAACATTGTGTTAACCAGGTCGCTTGAACAAAACTATCCGCAATAACATTTTAACTTTAGATGGATAACGAATCACAATTCCTCTTTTGGCATTACTCTGAAAGATATCTTAAATTTGTCCACGTTTCCACCACCTTGCAAATGAATGACACCTAGGAATCAGTGGAGGTTTTTAATACAATCTGATTGAGAAACAATTTAATGACCATAGACAAAAAAGTTCACGTCCACTTCGAAATCGCTCAACTAATTGACGAAAAATCGTCAGTATTTTTTGAATGTGAATCATGTAGATGCCGAGGCGCGGGAAGATGTAAATCGTTGGCTTCAGAGATGCTATGGATAAAGTCCAAGATTATGCCCTCCGGATTCTCCCTCAAGGTTTCCAATTATGTGTTGTTTCTTTCTGGTTGTTATTATTGGTAAACCATGCAATAGATCACAAATATGAAGCAAAAACAAGGTTGGAGCCATTTTGGCGGTTTTGGTGTTTGTCCAAGTGTTCCGCCGAACACTGTTTACCGCAGAGGAAAGAAAACACCAACGGATCGCACACAGTACAAAATAGAAACTCAGAAAGGATTGTTATAATTCAACTTTTATTTTTTTGGTTTTATACTTCCTTTATCAGTTGATACACAAACGTTCGAGTGTTCGCAGTATTACAATTTCTGATGACGAGACACAAGCGCTCTGGGGTTCACAATATAACGTTTTTATAATTTAATACTTAAATAATAATTTATAATAATCACTAGGTACAACTTCAAATTTCACCGGCTAGGTTACCCACTCGACGTTACTTTTTTTAAACTAATACAAATTCTTTCCACGGACCGAGGGGTTCAAAGGGTCTGTAACTCCTCATTTCGACTGTTCGATAAAGACTAATCTCTAATTCGACTACTGAATTCGTATCCCCCATCGTAAGGGAAATTTTCCCAACGTACCTGTGAAACAGAATTTCCTATCGTATCCGTGAAGCGAAATTTCCCATCGTTTCTGTAAAGGAAGGTTTTTCATCGTAATCATCATTATCATTATCTTTTCCGACTTGGTTATCGGAATCTTGTTCCTTTGTCTTATGATCGGTGGTGCCGCCGCTTATTCTCCGATCTTTTTCTATGCATTGTTTGTTTTTCCCATCTGGCCTGAGAAACGAGGGTTCTCATGCTATGCAGATGAATACAAAGGACTATGGGATCGGTAATGCTTTGTTTGCCTTTTCCATCATAAACATCTATCAGGGATAGTGTTATGAGTTTATGATTGTATGACCACGGGACGGCAGCTACGATATGCCTTGTTTCCATAAGCGTGCCTTTGCATTAGGCCCTACAGGGGATTAAGGTGCTAATTGCATTTAGCTACCCAAGTATGCATCCCTTGTTCGGTTAATTTACCGATAATGGTATTTCGTGGGAAACCAACGCGTGGCTGCTCAGGCTGGGTGGTCGATTTACATGCGATGATTTCCTGCATTTTGGGATAGGTTTTGCATACGATGTATGGATGAAATGTTGAACTCAATATTGGAAGCTTTTGGAACGTTAAGTTCCTTGCTTTTTGATATCGGGTTCAACGTTGTTACAATTTCTTATAACTTTTGTTACAGGTACGATCACCGGCTATTGGTACACGTGTCTGTGGGCACGTGTAATGAATACAGGTAAGTATATTCCTTGGCGGAAAGAACATCTCGACCTATAGTTGGTTGTGCGGTTCGTAGAACCGCTACACCATCATAGAACATTGAGATACACGAGGATCAACAGAACAGAGATCCGAACACACGCTGTCTACGACAACCCAGATCGATCGATTCTCGAGGAAACAAAGTTGTTGGAAAAGACCGTATACACGAAGCTTGCTTAGTGACGCTTTGTGCAAGACGCGGTCAAAAGCCTTAACGAAACACAATGCCACTACCCTTGATTTACCGTATTTTGCAATTGCAGATGTCGGTATGTCTGTTACAAAAGTCAAAAGGTGGTTTGTGGACCGCCTACGGAATCTTATTGGTGATCATTTAGAAATCCGTTGCGTTCCAAATATTTAATCCTTTTCCATCACTTGGGATAGCGTAGACAGCGATATTATCGGTCCATAATTTTCCAGGATACATTTTTTCCCCTCTTTGGGATTGATTGAAATAAAGCAATTCTCCAACAGGTCGTCTGCGCATTAGATAAGCGAAAAATCTTGCTAAGAACTAACGACAGTTCTGTGGGGTAGGTAGTCGTGGCGCCTGCATGGGCACGGGTTCTACTACCAACCCACTCTGCTAAAAGTTCGACGAGCACCCAAAGAAAAACCGTTTACCCGAAAGAAAAACGAAACAAGACCTCACAACACAACGTCCACGAAGAGCAAGTAAAATACACAAGGTTTCACTGCACAGTAAATGAAATACTTTCGTTTCTTAGTTCAAATAGTTCTTGTACGGATTTATTGAGGTACATGTATTTATTTTACATTTAACAATTACTCGCACTTAATTCCGAAACACAGCGAATTTTGGATTAATACAATTTGCAAAAGAACGAAATTAATAATTTTGGTATAAACGACTACGAGCTGAACTCGAAGTGTTAGTTTCCACACCGTACCGGCGCCGGTACGGGGGATGGCAGGCGACCCGACCGCCTTGCTGTTTGAAAAACGACTCGATGTGTGCGCACTCAAGAATGGAAGAAGACTCAGCGATAAACGAAGCAGACAGGCGGTAAGGACAAAGTGACCGTGAAGATCGTTGGTAGTACACATGTATGTGTGTACATGGATTCTTTCATGGGACAAAGCCATAAGAACAAATCTGAAACGACGAAAAGGGCATAGAGTGTATTCGTGAGATGCGAGTTCGGTAAAGCAAACAAAACCGAATCTCCTTGGATGTTAATGGCTTTTGTTTGCTCATGCCGCTGCTGATGAGAAGCAGATCCCGAAATATGAAAAGACAAAGGGAACGTTTGGGTCTTTGTCTGAGATGTGCATTGCGGCTAAATAAATGGGCGGCAATGCAATGTGGAAATGTGCTAATGGGTTACAATACTTTATACAATGAGAATTGTATATCGTATCTTAGGTCGGTGGCTAAAACGAATCCTTTGCTTGCATTTGTATATGCAGGGAAATTCGTTTGTGGCAAAGAACGAAATTTGAGATTATTTATTCGTCTGGGCGAGGGATCATGGTCGGGTATATGCCAGCTGAACAAACAAGCTGCCCGACATAGGATTTTAACACAGACAAAGGGTGCCGACTGGGTTGGGATTAATTATGCCATATGCACTTTAAAGAATTATTTCTAGGAATTTTAGATAATGTGTTGTATGCATTAAATGTCCTTTTAAAAAGGAAATGTGTCAAGCATGCTGGGTGGAGATTGCGGTGCAGGTGTGGGAATGTTGAAATTTGCCTGGGGTTCCTGAAAAGGTAGAAAGAAATTCTTACAGGGAATTTGTATACGAAGGGATGCATGAAAGGTAAATTTTCTTTTCCAGGACTTTTTTGTACAGATTTGATCTCATTAATGCGTGAAGCATTTAAGGTGCTAATGCGATTGCCTTAGCGAAGTTATTAGATTGGGTGAAAGTTATGGGGGTTTTTAGGAAAACGAACCGTAGGGTTTGGCGGAACCGCCACAGTTCTTTTAAGAACTATTGCCGATATATGTGTCCTACAGTACAACCCACGAAGAATAGGTTTAATGCTTGGTAGACGGAACTTCACACCTGCCATTAAATATAACATCGGCGCGATCGCAGACGGTTCTGAAAGACCGACATCGAAGTTTGAATCCATGGAAAACCATTTCGCGAAAATATTGGCCACGCTGTCCCTCACTAACGGAAAAAAGATAAAGAAGCGAAATTATTGCCTCTGCCATTGACCAGATGTAACGCGAGCCAGTTGGGCACTCAAAGTGGATATTGGTCACTCTGTAGTTGTAGGATTGGAGCGCCATTGCTTAAAAGCTCAATTTTTTGGCGCCGTAATCTGTTCGCACTTTCAATCAAACTGAGACTTACCGGGTGGATTTCGTTTGAAAGAATACGGAATGTGAGGCTCCATTCGAAAAGAACAATATCCGTCGCCCACTCCGCGGAATCTCCAAAGCAGACCTCTTACCACGGAAAGGATGCGAAGTAATTTCGCAAATCGTTCCAGTTGGCAACCCCATATTTCCTTGGCAAGGCCGCTTAGATTGGTTATTCGTTTGAGGGGTAAGTTTCTGAGTTTCCCAATGGCGCAATTATTTCCGCGGTATAAATGCTGTTGCAATTTTTATGCACAATTAAATATGTTTCATTTAATATTCAAGAAGAAAGAGTACTTACCCCGGGCTTGACTTGGTCGGGGTGTCGTGATCGATGTAGTTTCCTCTTCCAACGTTTACAACGGACCCCTATAATTCCTCAGTTGCCGTTAGTACTCACGCCCTCTCAACCATCGACAATTACCACTCTCGCTTCTCGTATCCTTTTATCGTGGCTGCTTAGTCCGACCCTCACCAACCCACGTCAACTTCTCCCACAACTTCCGCAAAGCTAGATTCCGCCTATTAAATGAGCTTCTTAGAAGAATCACATTTCGTTTTGATCATCTAGCGGTAGAAGAAGCTACTACCGCTCTCTATAAGAAAGTCTACAATGCCATTTCCCTATATGTCCCTTATTATCAACATAGGATAACGATTTCATCACCTCCATCGTACAACCGCAAACTCCGCACTCTTCAGAACAAGAGGAATAAATTGTGGAACATTTTCCCAACAACACGTTCTTTCCTGGATTACTCCAACCATCTCGGTTCCTTTTGTAAATTCACCAAGCTTGACAACTCCCTCTACTACAATTATCTCACAAAAACACAAAACAAGTTGATCAATGACCCCAAGTCTTTTTTCCACTTTATTAACTACAAGCATAAATCGGACGCCTATCCCAACTCCCTTTCCTACGAAACCGACCCCAAAACTACTGCCAATCTTTACGCTTCTTTCTTTAAAAAATCCTTCGCGGACAACTCTTCCGAGCGTAACCCGTCTTACTTCAAAGTCCTGCCCGAATTCTCCCTAGACCCCTTTATCTCTTTAGTTATTCGGCATCACCTAGTTGAAGAAAAATTAAACTTACTTAAGAACGCGTTCAGCCCTGGATCTGGTGGACTTCCGGCTGTCCTTTTAAAAATAAAAAACAAAAATTCCTCTTTCTTTCTCCCCCACTATCAAGGATCCTCAAGCTATCTCTTATACAGGGTGTGTTCTCAAGTATTGAGAATTCCTCTTTTATCACCCCCATACATGAAAAGGGCCCTAAAAACGATATAAGTAACTACCGTCCCATCGCCAGACTGTTCCAAAACTGTTCGAAGGCATATTTTTACAACACGTTATGTTTCCGCTGCGAATCCATCATCTCACCCCACCAGCATGGTTTCCTTATGGGTAGGTCGACCGCTACCAATCTAGTTGAGTTCTCATGCCACACTCTCCGTACCTTAGAGAATGGCAACGAAGTCGATTTAATCACAACTGATTTCATCAGGATACTTTCCACAAAATCTCCCAAAATGTTATCCTCTTTAAGCTATCCTCCCTTGCTTTCGAACCCCCCCTGATTAAGTGGATTTCTTCCTATTTTAACCATCGAACCTACCATGTCCGATTTAAATCCACCCTCTCCAATCCTTTTCTTTCCGCATCAGGAGTTCTCCAAGGCAGTCATCTTGGACCCCTCCTATTCATTCTTACTATTAACGATAAAGACTTCAGTATCAAACACTCCTCCATCTGTCTATACACGGACAACACTAAGCTCTTCATGATGATCCGGTCTTCTCTCGACTCCTCACTTCTCCAAATGGATTTCGACAGCTTTTCAACTTGGTGCCAAAACAACAGCCTCGAACTAAATATAGCCAAATGTCACTCAATGACCTTCTCCCGTAAACGCTCTTCCTCCCCACTAAGTTCCTATTTCTGACTCAACCAACAGATATCACCTATACAATCGATTCGTGACATTGGCATATTATGTGATAGGGAGCTTAACTGCATGAACATATTGAGAACATTATCCTCAAGGCCAACTCTAGCCTTGATTTCGTGAAACGCTGGTCGAAATAATTCTCTAATCCCAACATTTCCCGATCGCTCTATATAGCCTTTGTCCGTCCCCTTCTTGAATATTCTAGTCAGGTCTGGTTTACTCACTACTCGTCTCATATTCGCAGGATCGAAAGCGTGCAACGTTGCTTTTTGCGTTTTGCCTCCCGAGGATTGAATTGGAAAAATCCTCAGATTCTACTCCCATACACAAACCGTCTCCATTTAATTAACCTTAACTCTCTCGAAGAACGCCGAATTCATGCCGACATCTTCTTCATCCATCGTCTTCTCTCAGATTCAATGTACTTCCCAAGTCTGCTCTCCTCTATTACATTTTACACTACCCCCGAAACCTGCGAAACTCGAGTCTCTTCTACTAGCCCGACCATCACACTTCTTACGGCTCTAACGAACCGATTTCGTAAATGCTGCGGTGGGCAAACTCTTACCCCACCTTTTTTTGAATTCAATCGCACCTCGACCGCTCTCAAACGTCGTCTCCTATCTTACCCCCACTGACCACACCCCACTCACCGCCTACACTGTACAACCCGCATTGATACCCACACCCTAGCCTCCGGCCCATCCTCGCCCTTCCGTCCTATCATTTATACACTCCCAATCACTAGGATAAGGCCACCAAATTTGCAATTGATTTTCGCTCTTTATACCTGTTGGAAATTTTGTACCCGGAAACATATACTACCTGTAAATAGGTACGTATTTTCCCAAAAGAATTCCTAAAATTAAAGGGTAAGTAAGAAACGACCGTTGGAATTTCCCAAGATCAAATAATAAACTACTTAAAATGGGTATACAAAAGTGGGTCACTGGAATGAGGCCATTGCGAATATTTCGTTGCAGGATTGCACATGAGCGGTTTTTTAAAACTTTTCTTTAGATTATTTAAAAAAGTGTTGAAAAGAACTGTTTTTATTTAATTTGAAACACAAATGGGTTCCGGAAAGACGTTGACAGCGACAGAAAGAGGACAAATAGATACTTTCAAAGATTTAGGACTCTCAGGCCGAGAAATAGCTAGGAGGCTTAACAGAAGTAGGACTGTTGTAAACAGTTATCTTGCGGATCCACAAAAATATGGGAAAAATCAAAAAGGACGCATATCTGAAGCAACAACGGTCCGAAGGATAATAAAAAGGAGTGATGTTGTGGGGTTCTTCATGGCGCCCGAAGAACCATCCATCGCTTTACCCAACCAACTACAAGCACTTGCACCTATTTTTAAGCATTCCTGAAATATAAGTTCATGACAAGATTACCATCTTGCCATGATATCAAACTTTCACCTCGGGGCATGCTCGCATCCAACGCATCATGTCCCCGAAGGCTAATTTGGCTGCCTCATCAAGTAACCAGCATTGATTCATGCACATGCCAATGCTCTACGCGAAGAAGCATTTACTCTTACATGTGCATGACATGATTATCCTCATCACCGCTGAACCATCGGTCGATTGTACAAACAACAACCTACAGCGCAACCATTGCTGGCCGCCTATAGGAAATTCAAGTGTTGTTTTAATACAAACAACACACCCAACAAATCAACCGACGGGACGTCGGCAATCTGCCTACATTATAATTGATGCTTCTATGCCCTGAAATGCAATCCGGTTGTCCCTTCAGATAATCGGCATAAACATTGAACAGGTCAATTCCCCACATGCTGCATGACTGGTTCACCCTTGTCATCAGTCGACCCTTCGATCGACAATTTCCGGAGTAGTCATAGCTGACTACCTACTATTGATCGAGTGTTGTTTTGAGTAAACACGCACTCGACCCATCGACCGGTGATATGCCACATGCAAGGAACAATCAAATGACGCTATACGCGTTGGCAATAGGGTAAACAAAACATTGCCCTCATGTCCATGTCCCTCGTTACTTTTTAAGTAAACACGATTCCATCTATCCTAGTCCCTACCCATCGTCGACAAAGGCTCTGTTGACTTAACGTCAATCAAGAAACCTACCCCTATCGGACGGCGGCAATATACCCAGCCCATACATCGATCAACATATTTGACCTGTGGCATATATGTGTTGTTCCTTTTTCCTTTTTCCTTTCCTTCCCCCAACGCATGTCGTTGCCTTTCTCCCACGGTAAAGACATTCAACTCATCTGGACGACGTCCATGAGAACCTTCCAATGGAATGCAAATCGTTTTTCATTGGTCGTTGGGGCGAAGGAAAGATGGTTTTCCCTGCGATGATGTGCGTGAAAACTCATCACAATCACCGAGGCTGGGTCAATGTCGTCCAACACCGGAGAAGTCAGATTTGAACCGTAAAAGGAGATCCTCGTGTCGAGAGTTGCGTGTGTCGAAGTTTCTAATTCCAGATGTTTCAAAGTCAATTAACTACCAGTTCCAGACCAACTTTGTATAAGATTGAACATTCAATATAATAAAATAATCGTGTGTATAATTCTAGATGTTTTAAAGTCAACCAACTATCCGTTTCAGAACAATTTTAAATAAAGTTAAGCATTAAATACGATTAGATAACTGTGTGTTTTATTGCAGCCGGATTTGTCAGTGCCTTTGGTTTTATTCCTCTTACCTCGCGGAACAATTTAGTGCGCCATTGAGTGTTGTAGGGTATACACTCTGTTACCCACAATGCTATCAAGAGAAAAATATGGAAAAAGAAACCTGTTTTGATGCACAAGGAGCATCGAATGAATTTTGCAAGAGAACATGTCGCTTGGTCCAGTGAATGGAAACGCGTTGTATTTTCGGATGAAAAAAAGTTTAACCATGGCGGTCCCGATGGTTTCAACTTTTATTTCCATGATCTGAGCAAGGATGAGCTTCTTTTGGCAAGACATCACAGCCGTACATCAGTTGTCATGGTGTGGGGAGCTATTATCTGCTATGGCACAATCGAGTTGGAGTTTTTGTCCACAACAATGAACAGAAACAACTACAAATGTTTGCTGGAATGGTCATTTCCAAAAATTAAAAACATTTTCGGACCCTGTCTTGGATTTTCCAACAAGACAGTGCCCCCGTCCACACTTCCAGGGTTGTTAGAAGTTGGATGCAATCAGAAGACGTGAAAATTTTGCCATGGTCGCCCTATTCGCCGGACTTAAACACAATCGTAAACGTTTGGTCATGGCTATCTCGTAAAGTTTATGAAGGCGGCAGACAATTTGAAGACAAGGACACCGTAATCGAAGCTATTCGGGATTCCTGGGACCAAATTTCCCTAGACTATTTAAAAAAAAAACTCGATGATTCTATTCCAAACCGTCTTATAGAGGTCATATCCAAAAACGGCGGGCGTACTCATTATTGATGTAGAAAAACGTTATAAATAAATGTTTTAAAACCATAAAATGTAAACATTTCATTAATTTTTTCCTTCTTTTCTAAAATGTTGCATGTGACCTCATCCAAGTGACGCACTTTTTTATGCCGTTTTTAAGTAGTTTATTATTTGATCTTGGGATTTTCCAACGGTCGTTTCTTAATTACCCTTTAATTTTATACATTCCTTTTGAGAAAATACGTACCTATTCACAGGTAGTATATGTTTCCGGGTACAAAGAGCGAAAATCAATTGCTAAATTTGTGGCCTCGTCCTAGTGATTGGGAGTGTGCTATTGTTTAGTTCCCCATTCTCCAGTTTTTAAGTTACTTTCAAGTTAATCCCTGCTCCAATAATAAACTAAAATCGAGGAATGTAGGGTTAGATGAAGTGCTACTTTTACTATTTATTGGTCTATAGGAACCCGGCAGTTCATGAGCTTGTGGCGGTTCCCTTGAACGCCACCAATCATCTTCCCATTATCCCATGTAAAACTCCCACCTAGGGCATACAGAAACCTGGAAAGCAAGTACTTACCTGTTCATAGTTGTACCATAAAACCTTGAAATGCATTAAATCACAATATTTTCTCATTCTAAATTCATCTGCACCAAACAGGCATTACCACGCAACCAACATGTACCGAACCAATCCACTAAACATGTCTCGGTTCGATTTCCATCAAGTAATAGACATCTACCACATTAAAGGCAATTTGGTTGCATCACCTAGCAACCAACATTGCTCGAACTATATCACCGAGATATACTTTTACGCGCCAGTCGCACACCTGCAGATGATATTTTATCTTTCCCTTTGCATACATACCTACATCGATCGGTCATCCGACCGACAAATACATGAGGGTATCTGGCTGATTGCCCAAGCAAGTTGAGTTCTCAAAATGGAAAATTACCATCGAGAATTCGACTACGTGGGGATGCCGCCAACGTGTGCACCATCAGCATAAATGCTTTACGCAGTCGCTGATCGTGTATGCAACAAAATCTCTATGTTGAGATCACGGCACCAGCTGCAACCATGTCAGCTTATGTCCGCTTTAGGAAATTATTGTATCCAAGGTCCGCTTGCTCATGCACAGCATAAGGGTGTGATGGAACCTCATCTGTGTATGTGCACAATTCTTTCGATGATCATCTTTGAATATCATCCCTTTTATGGTCACTGGTGCGATGTATGGAATTTTGGTGTTCTGTCGATCCGGCGGGAATAATCAATCGCGTTTCGGATTCCGTGGAGGCATGTCGGGCCCCCACGTTAAATAAGCTACGGTCGAGTCGAGAACAGGAATCCATTAGAGCCAGATCACTGAAAGGGGTCCTCTTGTGCGTAAAGTCGAAGTCTATCGGTTATCGCAAAAGTTTCAATACAATCATTTTAGAGCCAACAAATTTCTGTACGTTGTAAGTTTTAATACAAACTTTAGAATCAAATAAGTTTCTGTTACGGTGTAAATTTTAATACAAACTTTTGAATCAAATAAGTTTCTGTTCGGTGTAAATTGAATTTAAACATTGTCAAATCAACCAGTTAACTGTCATAATTATTTTCCGTTCCACATTTAATATTAACATTTTCAAGTCAACCAGTTAACTGTCATAATTATTTTCCGTTCCTGTGAACATTTAATATTAACATTGTCAAACCAACCGTCAACCTTCATAATTATTTTCTGTTTACTGTGTAAACATAAACCCAAAATATTGAATTAACTAACGAATAATAAATGAGAAAGAAAGGAGTGATGCGGAGTTTCATTTCGTCGACTGGAAAAGCAGAAACTGGGTATAGTGGTGGACCTGTGCCCCTGAGGCACCTTACCCAAGAACACAAATACCCACGTTGGTACAACCATCATTACCACAAGCTCACTGACTCGGCTGCGCCATCGGTCCCTGTCCTGTGCACTCTTCTTCCACGCTTGACCATCTGATCCGTTCTCCTCAAGGTCAAAACTGACATTCTCCTCCGATCTTCGTTGCGGCCGTCCTATCGGTATCTTTCCCGTTGGTCTTTCGTCAAGAATTCTACGCACGGTCCTATGGCTGCCCATTCTGGCCATATGTCCAGCCCATCTTAATCTTCGTGACCTGTTTACTCTCACTATTGTAGGTTTGCCGTAAAGCTCTTCCAATTCGTGGTTATGGAGTTTCCTCCATTGCCCTGCCTCTTCATCATATAAGTATAAGTACTAATCTGAATTAGTAAATATTTCATAAGTATGCTGATGAGATGATAGAATTCAAATAAACAACACAAGAAGTCGCAAAAACTACTACAATATCTGGTTAAAGTGCCTTGCGAAGGAACATTGAACGTCAATCTCGCAGGAGATCCAGGGATATATTTTGGTACGTAGGCACATTGTTCTTATACGAGGGTGGGCTGAAAAGTTTCCGACCTAAACTTGAAAATAGTAGCACTCGTCAATAAAATCTAGCGAATGTAGTTATGCACCTTTTGACAGTTCTCGCCAAAATTTCAACGATTCTGGAAGCGTAGTTTTTATTTGACAGTCGTTTGAGTGAGTAGATGTGTGTGTTTTTGTGAAAATGGACAAAATTTAGTATCTAGCTGTCTTCAATTGTGTTTTTGAAAGGTAATACGCCTACACAAATCAAAAATGAGTTGGACTCAGTGTATGGGGACTTTGCACCATCATTTACCACTGTGAAATTTTCGGCAGTTGAATTTAAACGTGGCCGTGAGAGCTTGGGAGACGCTGAACGTTCGGAACGTCCAAAAACTGCAACAACTGACGATAGCATTGCTAAAGTTCACCAAACGGTGCTAGACAACCGCCGAATTAAAGTGAGAGAGATAGCAGAGGCTATGAAAATGTCCAAAAAATGTATATCATCATCATCGGCACTACAACCAGGAACCGGTCTTGGCCTTATTTAGCAAGTCCTGAGACTTGTTAAATTTCCCATAATGATTTGTTTTTTTTTTTCGGGCAAGGTCATTAGTCTTGCGCCCGAGGCTCCCCGATGGGGAATCGAACCCCGGTCTCCCGAGTGACAGACGGGTATACTAACAGCTATACTATCGAGGAGTATATGTCACATATTAAATCCTAATTTAGGCATGAGAAGCTGTCCGCGCGTTGGGTGCCGCGTTTGCTCATGGTAGACCAAAAACGTGTTCGAATGAATATTTCCAATGCTCTGTAAAGGCAGTTTAGGCGCAATAAATCAGAGTTTTCATCATCAACATCGGCACTATAACCGGTAACCGGCATTAGCCTTATTTAGAAATGCCCTGAGGCTTGTTAAATTTTCCATAATGATTTGTTTTTTCCGGGCAAGGTCATTAGTCTTGCGCCAGAGGCTCCCCGACGAGGAATCGAACCCCGGTCTCCCGCGAATTAAGTATTCCGATAACAATTTTATATTCAATTAAAAATATATCTTTATTATTTTTTTATTCTTAGGACTACTTATTTTAAATTCTTATGTTGCGGCTATGCCGATCGGTGTCTCCAAGAAGAGTGAGTTACTTTAAAAAACCATGCTCACTCGATCAGTATCCCAGACGAAAAAGGAAGTAGAATCGCTCTACCACCATTATCTAACTGTCGATTCGTTAAGGCTATCCGATGCGACATCTAGTAGTTTGGATGGTGATGTACTTTCGTTAAGTTGTATGGAATTAGACGATTCATCTTTTGGGTGTCAATAAATGATCACCGCTTGGGTGATTCATATTTTTATATAATTCTATATATTCTATAGTCCCACAAAGATATGAATAAATGGGGCCTTAACTCGCGCGACAGGCGGGTATACTAACCACTATACTATCGAGGAGATAGAAATCCGAGTTTTGGCGCCGATTAATTACTGGCGATGAAACTTGGATACACCATTATACGCCCAAAACAAAAATACAGTCAAAACAATGGACTGCAAAGGGGGAATCGGTTCCATAAAAAGCAAAAACTGTTTTTTCGGCTGGGGAGGTGATGGCGACTGTTTTGAGAATAGTCATGGAGTTAATTTAATCGATTATTTTCAAAAAGGAAAAACCATTACAGGAGCATACTACGCTTCATTACTTATGCGACTGAAGGCAGAAATTGCGGAAAAACGGCCACATTTGCAGAAAAAGAAAATCCCGTTTCACTAAGACAACGCACCGTCGCACATCTCGGCGGTTGCCATGGCGAAAATCCACGCATTACGGTTTGAACTGCTAGACATCCGCCTTACTCACCATATCTTGCCCCAAGCAACTTCTTTTTGTTCCCTAATCTAAAAATTGCGCTCGGAGTACAGAGATTTTCGTCAAATGAGGAGGCAATCACCTTCGTGAACAGATATTTTGCAGAGAAAAACGCCGAATACTATTTGGACAGGTTAGAGAGATGGGAGTATCGCTGGAGGAAGTGTGTAGAGTTACAAGGAAACTATGTAGAAATATAGAAATAAATTTTAAGAAAAAATGTCTTGTATCTTTGTTAGTTCGGAAACTTTTCAGCCCACACATGTATCATCATCAGCATCGCTACTACAACCGAAGCCGCTTTTGGTCTTCCAGAGCGAGGTACATCTTCGGTAGTTGTGCGACCCATTTTCATCATCATCATCATCATCATCGGCACTGTAACCGAGATCCGGTCTTGGCCTTATTTAGCAAGTCTCTCCACCGGTATCCGGTCCTTATCCGAGACTTGTTAAATTGTCCATAATAACTTGTTTTTCCGGGCAAGGTTATTAGCCTTGCGCCAACCACCCATGCATAAAACCTAGTTAATCATGTGCGTCAAAAACTTGAATCTCTTCAGAATATTACACATCATTTTGGGCAACCACAAAAAAGGCACTCTTTATCAAATACAAATGTGTGGGAATCCGTGTATTTACTTTAGATTCGAAATGGATAAGTACTATCACAATGCATAGAAGAATCAAAATTTTAAAAATCGGTGAGGTATCAATGGACCTCTTCGTACCCACTTCACTCAGTCTATATGGAACCGCAGAGAAAGTTAACTGGTAATAAAAAAACCAACTAAAAGTCGAGGTTGAGTTCGTTGGCCCATACGTCATCTACGGGAGTACCTCGCTGAAAAGTGAAAATCAACCTTGCACTCTTTAACTAAAAGCAAGATTATTCTACGTGATATCTCTAGTTAAATTCATTGGGGCCATGCTCAGCCAACAACTAAGACAGGTGGATTATTCCAAGACCAAGTTATACAGTCGATTCTCTCTTAAATGAAATAAATAAACCGTCAGTATTTTTTATCCGATAAAAATACATGTATGAAAGAATTCAACTGTGACGGCGTCGTCTTGACTATGCATGACGTACCTCTCCACTATCACAAACTCATTCAAAACTTGTAGGTGAATGAACCCAATTCAAGTGTTTACCCGACGTAATCGGGAATAAGTTCAATTAACCATTGAGCGTGTTGTACTACAGCCACCCGTCTCTCAGACTACATCTAGATAACTCTTATCAGTCTGCCTAGGCCAAGTGTACTGTTTACCCTGACCTCTATAATTGTAAACAAAAATTTATAATAGGAAGACTTGAGACCGTGACTCTTCTGTTAACAAAAGTAATCGTTAAACTATGATTTATGAAAGGGGCTACTAAAGAAAGGCTGTTCATATGATCAAATCCTACAGGAGAAATAATCATTAATGGCTGGCTAAATGAACGACGGAACTGTATTGAAACATATGAAACTATAAGACGATTTGAGTTTTTGACACCTTTACAATACCGAAATTAGTTGACTCTTTAGTTAGGCAGTTCACACCATCTACCGAGCCTTTCCCGAGATTAAGTCCACCAAACTGATTTGACAATGAAAAGAGCCCGTGCACTGGTAACATGAATACTTTGTTTACTTAATTTAACATATATATTCACATAGTTAATTAATAATGTTCAAACATTTGTACTGCTCGTCTGGAATCAATGAGCAGCTACGAAAAGTAATTTCGACGAATAGCTAACATTAGCAATCCAAGGACTAATGCAAAGTTGGCAACGCCGATGGATCCTGCTGATTTCTGGTGAGCGGTGAACACTACATCTCTGCATATGGTCCCATTTTTAAGAAATCGAAACATCGATTCGGCTATGTTCGCCGGTGTTATTTCACTGCAACTCTCCATCTCAGTGACGACGCACTCGCCCAGTTCATGCATACTTTTGCACTGCTCCTTGCCAATCACAAGCTTTGGTATCTTCTCCAGTTCATCTAAATTTGTGTCGGGAAAGTACTCTCCCATTGTCGAGTTGAGACAAGTCATTAAGTGATCTTTCTTTGCCTCGAGGCACTCAGGTCCTTTTTCAGCAATAAACAGAGCTATTTGATCTCCACCTTTGTAGCAAACAAATTCGAGAAGCTTCTTAAAGAGCCCTGTTAATGTACTAATGTTGTCCTTCTCTTCGGCATCCAGACAGGGCTCGACTTTGTTTACCAAACTGTTTAGACAATTCTCCACTTCCGGTCGCCTCTCGCAATATTTTTGGAATACTGTATCTAGATCGCCATTGGGTCGGGCTTTGTCAATTTCCAACTGAATGGCAGTCATATTGATGATTTCGCTGAGACATTTAAACGCCGTGGATGCACCCTCTTCAATGTTGTCAATAGCATTATCAGCCTTGTCTTCTCCAACGATCTCCTTGCACTTATCCTTGAACATTGTTCTTGCCTTCTGTGTGTAGTTAGCCTTGGACAGCTCTGTTGAAATTTGGTTTTTTTGTTCATCAAAATCGAGCATATTTGCGGGTACCAGCAACGCGACACTGAGCAAAATCGCAAGTGCGTAAAATCGATTCACTAAGTTCGTCATAGCCGATTGGTTTAACTCGTCTGCCTTGTGTCGTTCAATTATGTGTGCAAATTTACTTGCACAACAAATAAACTACTCACCGTATCCAATTGCTTTAAACACTACTCACTTAAGCAAGTTTAAAATTATGACTTGACAAAAAAGTTTAAGCTGAGCATTGCACTGCGTTGAGTTTCCTATGGGACTGGTATAAAAGTCTCATCAGGTATGTCAAAAGAACTGTCAGCCCTTCTATAGAACTCGTATAAATGTAAATGATGTTACCGTTAAGAGTTTTGTTTAAAATTTTGTATTGTCTAGTTGTTCATTAACAGAAAGTATTTTATTCACTAGAAAACACCACAAATATATTGATCCGGTGGTGGTCATTTTTTACAATGAGAAATATTTCAATTCACTTTTCATAGTAAGCCTTTGGCTCGAAAATTAAATTATTTTTTGCCATCGAAATTTACTCAGCAAGCAAAAACTTACAGTTGAGTCGCCCCAGAGAAGAAAAACTCATAATTCATAATTGAAACTTCGAACTGCAAAGGAAAAAGATCAATTCAAAAAACAAAAATAAATAAATAAATAAACGGACTTGTACTCGTAATCGAACTAAAAATATTGAAAGCAAACTATAATTTCAATTTCATTTATAATTTGTGAAATTATAAAGTTTACGGTTTCTTTTTGTCATCTCAATTCTGCTGGAAGAGGATTCCCCAAATTACTTCAAAATACTCTAACATCCGAGACTCAAACAGAAACTAATAGAAAAACCCAACTACTGGCGCTCTGCAAATATAATAAACTCTGCTCTTATCTAAGCTAAAACTATTTGTTGGCGATGCAATTTCCCGGCGCACAAGCACAACGACCAACCAAAACCACTCAAGAGGGAGGGGCGTGACAGCCAGCGGTATACCAGTCGCGATAAATCACTCAACAGGAAACGAGTGATTTATGGAAAACAAGCGAACAAGGAGACAGCTGCAGGAAATAAAAGGCGAGCGCGGCGGTGAAACGGCAGGACCGGCCAGTTACAGGAACTGTCCTAAATATAAAGAAATAATTCAAAGATCCAAGGAGGCTCGAGCTAAACAAACACCCAAGTCAGACCTCGGAAAACAGGCCACACAAAACTTCATCCAAAATGGATTTACATTCGCCGAGATGCTTAAAGGCCGACAAATAAAGAGTATAAAAACTCTCCCAACAGCTCCCCTTCAAAAACATATTCAAGCCCCTAAGCGACCCGCGGTAAAGCCCAACAGAACCCCACAAATCCAAGCGGCGACACAAAAGCCTCCAGAGGGGCAACCCTCAATGCTCGAGAAACTACTTAGTCTCTCCCGCGTGATTGAGGATATTCGACCCCGATATGAAAAACTAACAACTGAGGCTGAGAGGGATGCACTCCTTTTCACGGCATATGTAAGACATACGCTTCAAAATGGATCCCAAAATTAAAGTTATCCTTATAAATGTCAACTCCCTTGTTTCGCTGTCAAAGCGTGCGATAGTCTCTGACTTCATAAAGGATAACCGGGCGGACATGGTTCTTGTAACCGAAACTAGGTTGCATCCATGTCACCGCCCCACTTTCCCAAACTTTTCAATGATTCGAAGAGATCGAACCCTCACTGGCGGCTCCACCATCAACGGAGGTGGCACCTGTATTCTAGTTAATAGCGAACTTCGCCATGAAGTTATTGACCTCCCACATTTCGAGTCCATAGAGGTCTGCGGGGTTGAATTGCATCTAGCTAATAAGGGTAGAGTGAATATATAATCCGTATACCACTCACATAAAACCAACAATGGCCCTATAAATCCCGAAGATATCGGCCAGTTAATAAGGTCCTCGGGACATACACCGTTCATCATAGGCGGCGATTTCAACTCCAGGCATCCCCGCTGAACAACTCCGTCTCTTGCCCAAACGACACAAAGTTGGTCCAATGGTACACCGAAAACTGTCATACCCTCAACTTTGAAATAGTCGCACCTACCGTTGGTACCCGAGGCAACTCCATCCTGGACATCTTTATTGTGTCCAAAGACTTACTTCCCCAAATCACTCATCCCCAAGTATCGGCGGGTGTATCTGACCACAACGCTGTGACCATGTTCATCCGCGGCTATCGAGCATCCCGGGCTCATGTCAGATACATACTCGATTATGGGCACAGAAATTGGGATAACTTCAATATTACATTGAACGAAAAACTCCACCAACTCTCTCTCCCCACTGACAGGAACCTAACGACGGTTGAGATAAATAACGCTGCAACCCGACTTCACGAGATTCTAGTTGAAACTTCTGAGACTCATGTCCCGAAGTACAAACTTGAAAAGACTTATCAGATTCCCCATGACGACCTCACTCTTCGTCTCATTCGGGAGCGTAAAAAGCTCTGCAGAATGAGATATCGTCGCCGCTTTACACAAAGGGAGCCATTACTGCGATCCATTATTCACAATATTGGCACACTGATAAAACAAAGAATCCAAAACAATCGCACCCGACAATTGGAAGACAAACTGAAGGGTTTTCAGATGGACCAGAACGTTTATAAAAATGTTAAAAAGATATGTGGCACCTCTCGTATCACAGGACCAATCATGCACAACGGTCTTGTTGTCAATAATAATGCCAATAAAGCCAACATCATCGGAGAGAACTTTGAAAATAATCACAAGCTCACTCTCGAGGATGGCGACCCGGAAACGAATGCAATAATTAGTTCAGAGGTTCACAATAAATTAGACAACTTTAACGAGCCAATAGTTGTTTTTAACTCAGCTAACACTGCATACTTCGACGACACACGTGATAATAGTCACGGCTTCGTCACACCAAATACCCTACAGAACCTAGTCAAATCTCGAAACCCCAAGAAGTCACCCGGTATCTACAACATGTCCTACCACATGTCCTGCCTTATTCTTTATAAAGCTCTCCATTCAGCTCAACCATGCCTACAACATGGGGTACTTTCCCCAAGCTTGGAAGCATGCTGTTGTCTGCCCAATAGCGAAGGCTGGGAAACCAAATTATCACCCCTCAAGCTTTCGTCATATCTCGCTCCTCACCTGCATCAGCAAAATATATGAATAGTTCATATACGAGAAGCTAAATAAATTGATCAGTATCAGGAAGCTAATACCTGATTTCCAATTTGGATTTAGAAGAGCGCACAGCACCACCATGGCTCTCAACATATTTCAAAACCACGGTTGCGTGCGCCTCTTTAATAAGGAACCCACCATTGCGGTGAGCCTGGACATTGAAAAGGCTTTTGACACAACCTGGATCGAAGGTCTCGTTTTTAAATTACGGGCCTCAGTAAAACGTTGAGTAGTATCATCTACCAGTTCGTTTTAAACAGAACTTTCCAAGATCGAGTGAATGGAAAGCTTTCCCGAACTTTCAACGCCGCTGCAGGCGTATTACAGGGCTCCATCTTATTTAATATCTACACCTCAGATATTCCTCGCCCTGTGGATGGTAGAGTATACCAGATTTGCTATGCGGGTGACGTCCTAGTGTACACGTCATCTAAAAGCACTAAGCTCGCAACAAACCGACTCAACCGTCATCTGGACGAACTGTATCAGTATTACAGTCGATGGAAAATTTGACTTAACCCATCCAAAGCAATAGCTATAATTCTGAGTAGTAAACACTTCCAACCTACTTCTAATATATTCGAATAAAAATGGGAGATACTACGATTAGACCACAGGACAGGATGAAATATCGTGGGGTCACTTATACCCCAAAAATGAATTTCATCAAACATGTGACCCACATTCTCCAAAGGGGCCTCGGTCGGTCTAAGCAACTGCACAATATCTTGAAGTGGAGCAACAAAGTTGACACCAAAGTTAAACTTCTCTGCTATAAGCAGCTAATCCGATATGGAATATCGTACGCCTTTCCCATATGGTCCTGCATATCTTCGGCTCAAATGGAAAGACTTCGAGTTTTCGAAAGTACTACCTACCGGTCTTGTACGATTTCTTTCCCACCATCCTTCTATACAACTAGTTAGAGAATACCTGGACTAACACTGTCCACACTATCCCTGGATACCCCCCTTTTTTCTTTTCTTTTCAGATATCGCGAGACCGAGCCCAACATCCTCACGGATGTGGGTGATTCTGGTTATCGCAAGATGACCAGAAGTCAGAGACAAGATGAAGGACACATCTGTCCTTGTCTCGCTAAAGTCTGCCCTCTCGGCACCCTTTTTTTTTTTTTGAAACGGCAGGAGTCGTCGAAGGAACTCCTCTCCGCCATTATCGTGACAGATCTCGTCCAGTGCGGACGTATACGGAAACGTGTTTATGTTTACGTGTGTGAAGTGCACTATTAAATTGTGTAGTGCAATATAAAAACAAAACAAAAATAATAATAATAACAACAAAAAAAGGAAATTTTAACAACAGGAGAGCAGTTACTATACAACCCCGATGATAGGCGATGACCCAGGCCATGCACTGGAGTTCATAACAGAAAGAAAAGGGGAAGCTCTGGACATCTTACGGAACGCACTGAAAAAATCTACAAACATGGAGAGAACAAGCAGCCCCGAAGACTATAAACAAAAACTCGAGGAAGCCCTGGAAACGATAAACCAGTTAACACAAAAAATGAAACAACTCCAGGAACAAATTTATAAACGAGATTCCATCTATAACACCGATAACGTCCATATGGAAGAAACGTCCCGCCAAACCCGCAATTCGAGCCACAGCCAAGGCGAACTACCAACCAAACTTCCCACACCAACAAAGCCCTCATCAAACCAAATACCTGCTCCATCCAGAGTAGAAACAACGAAATCAACCACGAAAAACGAAAGACCACCACCAACCTACATCAGAAACCCGACCAGCACCAAAGCACTAATTCAAACCCTGCAAAACGCCCTGGGTCACCGGAATTTTAGCACCAATGCAAAAGGATCTAGGACTTCCATAACAGTCAGATCATTAGTCGATCATGATAGGGCAGTTAAAAAACTGTTAGAGGAACAATATCAGTTCTTCACCTTCCAGCATCCGAACCGCAAACCAACTACCTTTATTATAAGGCATATCGACCCCGAATGGACCAACGGAAAAGTGGGACTGGAAATCGCTAGGATATGTTCACAAATAAAGATCAATAAGCTGGACTACTTCCAAACACCGTACATGAGGACAAACAACGAAAAAAACCTCCGGATCATACAAATCCCACTTAATCAAGACATCAAGCAACTTAAACAAATTAAATATTTGTTTACCCAAAAAATCGCAATCGAAGAGCCCCACAAACAAGAAATTCTTCATTGTAAGCGATGCCAAGACTCAGGACACTTGGCGGTCTCATGCCACTAGCAAAGACGTTGCGGCAGATGCGCAGAGGAACACGAGCTCGATGAATACAAGGTAAATCCACGAGGCCTGAAACCTGAAACAGTACAAACCGTCAACGCTGATGGATCCATTACCACAAAAAAGATTACAGTAAAATGCTGTAACTGCGGAGGCCCTCATCCGGCAAATTTTTTGCAATGCCCCCAGAAGCTAAAATGTCTGCAAAGGCGGAAATTAGCAACAACAATTAAATCAACAACAACGAAACCAACAGTATTGCAGGAAACAAAGTCAACCCGACCCGGAATATCTTACGCGGATGCAGCAAGAGGAAACCTTAACACTACCACTCCCCCTAACAACAATACTAAAAATTTTAATCTGGACATCATGGGATACATCCAAAGCTTACAAGCCATGCTACCTTCGCTGAGGAAGATATCAGAAACAGAAAAAAAGGTCAGATTCTTTCACTAATAACTTCCCATATTCTTTCCAGCTCTCTCTAAACTAACCATTTCTCCCTCAACACAGAATCCATTTACTCTAACATACGTAAGCAACACCTCCGGTTGTTTGTTGAAAAGTTTTCCCCAGATATCCTCTTCCTTCCAGAGACCTGGCTCAAACCAAATTCCCGAGTTTCCATTCCCAATTATACTTTAGTTTCTAACCCCAGAACTAATGGTTCTCATGGAGGTACCGGCATCTTAATTCACAAAAAATTTCAATTCAGTGAAATGAGATTTACCGATATATTCAATATTGAATACACAGCAGTAAAACTTTTCTGTGAGAGCAATAAAGTGCTCGTCTTAGCATCCATTTATATTCACCCTTCACGACAACCAGATTTCCCAGATACTGACATTTCGCAGAATATCCAACAGTCCGTTCCCGCTCCATTTATAATCGGAGGAGATTGGAATGCTCGTCATACAGCATCCAATGATAATAAATGCAACAAATATGGTAGCCAATTGCTAGCCCTCCTCCCGTCTTATCCATATACTTACGTTAACTCCCCATTACAGCCAACTGGTGTCTCTAAGTCAGTCAAGTCAACAATCGACTTCTTCCTCAAGTCCGATGATGTTTATTCAACGGGTCCACCTACAGTCTCCTTTATATTTCCTTCTGATCATGGTTCCGTTCATACCACGATCCAAACCCCCTCTCTCGACCCACTCTACTCGTCAAACCCTGTCCCAAACTTCACCAAAACAAATTGGAGAAAAGTCAATAGGGACATAGCGATAAGTTTCTCTGACTTGTTTATCCCTGAAGCATCTAACTTACTCCCTACTGAAATCGATCAAGCATCTTTAAGAATAGAGCAAATTCTTAAGGAGGCTCTCAGCAACAACACCCCGACAACCATTCCTCATAACTTATTAGGAAAGCCTTTGCCAAGCATCCTAACCAAATTATTGCGCCTTAAAAAGCAGCTCCACCGAAAACTTCTTACAAGATACTGCCCCTTTATAGCTGCGAAGCCAAATCCAACTCCTATCCACTCTGATAAATGAGCAGTTGAAAAAATTCGCAGATGAGAACTACATCTCCACACTTAGCAACATCAAACCAAATCGTGATCTTTTCAATAACATCAACCAATTAACTGGTCGTAAATATAAACCCCGAATTGACCATCTCATTAATCCAATCAGCAATAATATTTCCCAGTCCGATACGGACATAGCAAATTGCCTCGCAGAACACT
Organism: Microdon myrmicae; assembly: GCA_963931805.1. Classification (NCBI taxonomy): domain Eukaryota; kingdom Metazoa; phylum Arthropoda; class Insecta; order Diptera; family Syrphidae; genus Microdon; species Microdon myrmicae. The sequence goes on along the minus strand of OZ007502.1, from coordinate 76,639,498 downwards.
TTGCAAAGATTCATCAGCAAAATAATTCTCTCTCAACTCCTGGCTTCGAGAACACAGTAAACGAATACATCTCTAACAGATTATTCCCATCTTTTACTCCTTTCATCGGTGAATTCAACAACACAAACATAGCTTCACACCCCTTAGACACTACAAATTTTCTAACTGCGGACGAATTATCCGAGATCGTAAGATCAGGAAATAACAAAAAGTCAACTGGATTAGATGGAATCCCACGTCTTCTATTTAAAAGGCTGCGCCCACCGAATCTACTTCCCATCCTCATTCTTCTTAATCATATAATTAATGCATCGCACTTCCCAGAGAACTGGAAAACTGCAGTAGTAATTCCTATTAAGAAGCCCGGTAGTAGTAATAGCCCTTGCAATTATCGTCCAATATCCCTATTAAGTACACTAAGTAAGATACTGGAACGCAAGATCTACCAAAATCTTCTCTCATTTGCCAATGAGAATGCCCTCATCCCGTCGTAAGCGACAATCCACATGTCATGCTCTACTAAAACTTACACACGATGTTACAACTGGTCTCCAAAACCAAAGCCCTACTGTGTGTATATCTCTCGATATTTCTAAGGCGTTTGATTGCGTCTGGATCTCAGGGCTTCTGTACAAACTGCACTCCATATTTAATCTAAACTCTCACACAACAAAGCTCTTAGCCTCATATCTTTCTGCCAGAAAATTCGTTGTGAGAATAAATTCTTCTGTCTCAGAAACCCACACCATAACCGCGGGTGTTCCCCAAGGCTCCATTTTAGGGCCAATTTTATATCTGTTATATACCTCAGATATTCCTCAACCCGTATCTCCTAATGTTGTGATGCTGAATTATGCTGATGATACATTAATTTACTCTAGCAGCAAATTTGTTAAGGCTGCAAGAAACCGCATTAACAACTTCCTCCCTAACCTATCAACATACTTTAATAAGTGGAAAATCCACCTTAATCCAAATAAAACGCAGCTCATAGTGTTCAAGGGCAAAAACGAGCACTGTACAAACAACACTAGACGCTGCCAAAACAAAATTAAGATTCAACTGAACAACACTCTGATAAAACCCTCCAAAACCCTAAAATATCTGGGAATCACTTTTTCTAATAACTGGTCTTTTTCCTCCCACATTAAAAATTCCCTTCAAAAAGCCACAATTCAGCTTAATCTCTGTAGAAGAGTAATGTGGAAACCTAATAGTCTCTCTCACAAAGTCAAACTGCTCATTTACAAACAAATTATCAGGCCCACACTCACGTACGCGTGCCCATTGTGGTACCATATCACTCCCTCCCAAATGGAGAAATTACGAGTATTCGAAAGAAAATGCTTTAGGTATGTCTCTGGGTTACATCGTCGTCCTAACTCCTATAAGTACTATAGTAACGTCGAACTCTACAATACCGCTGGTATCAAGCGCCTCGATAGACGATTCCTCAAACTGTCTATCAAATTTATCGAAAACCTACAAAATAATCCCAATCCCATAATAACCTCGCTCTTAGAGAACCCTCTAGACATCCGAACTAACTACCCCAACTGTCTCCACACCAGAGCTATCTTTGCCTGAAGCAGACTGGTAAATGATTCAAATGAGATCATATACCACAACGCCGAAGTTACCCCTATCCAGTTCAAATACTGTAACGTCCAACCAATTTCCAACATCCTACGCTTTTCCAACGAACAACCGGAAAGAAATACTCTCCCCCGAACCCATAATTGACCTCATTCCACATCCTTTAATTCATATATCCCATTAATTATAAAACTTTGTTTATGGCTTTTGGAAAATCATACTGTAATCAGGCTAAATTAGGTTAAGTTATTTATATAATTAGGATTAAGTTAAGATTAAGTAAAGTTGAAAAAACAAATTACTGGTTTTCTGACCTTTTCCAGGAAGATAATACTACTAAATTTATAAACACGCATCTATCTTGTATCTCATAAAATATTGTTTGGAAAATGTATATATTATTATAATAATTACATGTAAGCAATTGTTACGAAATTAATTTTAAGTCGGGAGTACCTGGCTGACTTTCAAACCGACAACTTGTCGCTCAGTTTTGCTCGTGCTATTTGTCTTAATCAACCGTTATTTTCACAATAATTATAACAAGCCATTATCTTGTTTTCTTTGCTTCGCTACCGCAAACATATAACTTGATCAAGTGCGAAACCGTTAAGTTATGGCCCCTGGGCCACGTGTGTTAAACAAAATTAAGCGTAAACTGTTGCGTTACGACCCCGGTATTGGAGGCCAAACCCCTCCAGATAAACTTATTAAAGTTAATAATAAAGTGATAGATAATTCCAATATGTGTTCAAACACTAACTTTTTCGCACCATTTCAAAGCCTAATGGAGGACTCACCTGAAATGGAATCTACCAACGTAGATCAGTACGCAAAAGTTAGTAAAGAAACCGTTCCGCCAATTGTGGTGTTAAAATCAACTAGTGCTAAAGTGCGTAGTATTTTGAGTAACATTAAGATAGACAGCTACCTAATTAAAAACATATCGCTTGTACAAAAAATATGTGCCCCAACAATGGACACATATAACAATATTAAATTTGAACTCTTACGGTTAAAATGTGAGTTTTTTACCCACTCGCGTAAGGAAAATCGTCCATTAAAGGTAATGCTATCCGGATTAGACTTGATTAGCAACGATATAGTGAAAAATGAACTAATTGCACTCGGGATTAAGTGCCTAGATGTTAAAACCATCACATTAAATTCGTCAACAAAAGCCCTGTACAAACACTACTTGTACATCGTCTACATTCAACGCGGTACAATTAAATTAAACGAACTTAAACGTAGCTATTCTACCTTGTTCAAAACCATCGTTCGCTGGGACTTCAAAAAACATCATCCAGGTAAGGTCACTCAATGTCACAATTGCCAGCTTTACGGTCACGGCTCGATGCATTGTCACATTAATAGCTTCTGTGCAATCTGTTCGGGAAACCACAAATCATCCGACTGCAAAACGAATGAGGTCATCAAGTGTGCAAATTGTAGTGGGCCACATAAATCCACCGATCCAGAATGCATTAGCCGAAAACAGTACATAGACATTCGGCGCAAATTATCCCCACGTGGACGTGGTACAGGAAATACAACGTTCCTACAGACTCCGAGTGACAAGCAGCAGCCACTGCCCGGCCGATTGTCCATTGATAATTTTCCTTCACTACCGCGATCTGTGCGTCACCCTTCACTTCCTTCATCCACCTGGGCTTCTGGCCTCCATCAAACCCAGCAACCTTCCAACAGTGGTACGACACACACGAAGAAAAATCTGTCTGAAACTATGACGAATGATAACTTGTTCTCATTTAGCGAGATAAACTCTCTTCTTAATGAAGTTGTAACCAAGCTTAGTGCTTGTCAAACTAAAGCTGAGCAATTTAACGTCATTACTTCATTAGCTATTAAGTACATATACTCGGAAAAAACATGTTAAGAAACACTCTTAACATCATAACTTGGAATGCGAGAAGCATCAAAAACAAAAAGCATGAATTTTTTAGTTTCTTGATAAATTTTAATATTGACATTGCACTTGTTTCAGAAACCTGGCTCAAACAAGACATTTCTTTCTCTCATCAAAATTACATATGTTATCGCCTAGACAGGGTACATGCTAGTGCTGGAGGTGTCGCCATTGTTGTTAAAAAATTTATAGAACATACCTTGCGTCCTTCATTGCACCTTAAGTTAATTAAGGAAATTAGTATAGATGTAGCATTAGGTGATAACTCCAAGGTGAGTATTTTTTCGGTCTATTTCCCTGGAGGAAATGGAAACATTGAGAAATCTACTTACTTTAAGCGGGATCTGCAAAAATTGTATAGGGTCAACACTCGATACAAGGTAATTATTGGTGGTGATCTAAACTGCAGACATCAGTCGTGGAATTGTCTTAGGGCAAACTGCTGGGGTAACATTTTACTAGATGTCCAGCCCAAGTATTTCCATACTTTATTCACTTCTCCCCACCTATATCCCAGCGAGTGCTAACAAGAACCCCTCGATCTATATATTACCAATATTCCAAATTACTGCACAGTACCATTAACTCTAAATACGTTAAGTTCAGACCACCTTCCGATCAGCCTCACAGTGATTCATACAGTATCTGTAAATCGTACCAGTTTATACCACAACTATTCCGCCGCCAACTGGAATTGTTATAAACCATATATGAACACCAACTTGGTTCTAGGTGATACCAGCCTACATTCTATAACCTGCAGCCAGCACATTGATATCATATGTAACAATTTTGTTTCTGTTATCAATACAGCGGCCGATCTTGCGATACCTAAATGTTCCACTGCTCCAGTTGACAATGCACCGCTTCCTGAAAATATCTTACATATGATTAGGCTACGAAACTCTGAAAGAAGAATATGGCTTCGTTATAGAATCGATTGTTTTCTAGTTAATGTTAAAATCTTAAATAATATCATTAAAAAAGAAATCTCAGCATATAGGAACAAGTGTTGGAATAAACACCTTTCCGCTCTAGACAAAGCAAGCAAACCGTTCTGGAAAATATCAAAAATTATGAAAAAAAGAGGGTCAAGTATTCCTCCGTTTAAAGTTCACGACAAGTTGTTTATTTCTTCAGTGGAGAAATCGAACCTACTTGCTAACACGTTTAGTAAGAACCAGTCCATATCTATGCATTTAAGCGACGCGTATACTGAGGCCGAAGTTGCTAACACTATCCATGTACTTTCTCAAACACCAGCTGAAAGTACTTACGCAACTAATATTAGCAAAGTTAGAGAATTGATAAAAAAATCGAAATCAAAAAAAGGTGCTGGTCTTGATAATATTAAAAACAAATTAATTAAAGCACTTCCACCTGCTGCAAGTAACTATTTAACGTTCATTTTCAACGCTTGTCTTAAGAATTGTTGTTTTCCGGACTGTTGGAAAACAGCAAAAGTAATACCTATCCCGAAACCCGGCAAACCGAAGAACAGCCCCGAAAGCTACAGACCTATTAGTCTACTTAGCTGTCTGAGTAAACTCTTAGAAAAAATCATTAAGGAAAAGATTGATCGTTTTGTGGAAGCCAATAACATCTTACCAAACTTTCAGTTCGGTTTCCGTAGTGGTCACAGCACAATCCACCAAGCCGTGTGCATTAAAAACCACATAGCTGGTAAATTCATCGACAAAGAGTCAACGGGGCTAGTTTTGTGGGGGTAGAGAAGTATTATTGCCAACGTATGGCACAGGATTCACTTCCTCCCCACTGCACCGTCACCGTGAAAACAATAGTTCGCCCGAAGAAAATACAGTAAACGAAAACACTTTTAGTTTGTTGTTTTTTATTTTTTATTTAAATTGTCTTAACTTATAAATAATTAAATTATCATTATTGCTAACACGTCTGTTAGTTGTTATAATTTCACAACTTTACGAAAATACTTCTATCATTAATACTCGAGTGACGTGCCCGAACTCCATTGAGGTTGAGATGCGACTTCTAGCGGCAGCGCGTCTGTTCGCTATAACGATTAAATAGTGACTGGTGTGAATTAGGGTTGTAATTCGTATTTCCATTCCACACACAGGGCAACCAAAAGAGACCACGCCTCTGCTCTCTCAACCTCACGCCCGTCAAAGTGTGAGTAACTTTTGTTAATAGGGTAATTGACGGACATGAAGAATGAGAGAACAGAAAACATGATATGCTGTGATCTCGGGGTAGCTTTGGTTGTGTGTGTTGGTATCAGATGCAGCTACTGACATGACCTGGTGACCCAGTGGTACGGCTAGGGTGTATTCGGAGTACATTGAACCGTGGAAAGACAGAAATACGAGGGAGAGGAAAAGAGAGATCATTGATCCCAAGCGAATGGGTGATCTGAGGGAAAGTCGATAGGACGCCGCTGATGTTTGGGAAATAATTCGCGTGAGAACCAGACTCTAAGACGCTGAAATAACCCCAGCTATTTTGCTATGATGCAACAGCGTCGTTCTTTTAGACTTGTTGTTGCTAACCGACATTATGAGATTTCCGATGGGAAACTCATGGTTAGCAAGAATGAAGTTGCCATATGACAAGAATGTAGCTAAACTCAATTATCCATTATCTGCAAAGGATAATGAGTTTAGCTATACGTCCGTTTGAAATGTTTTACAGGGGAATACATATAAAGGAAATTGGTAAGTATGATGCGCTGAAAGCGGTCGAAATTAGGTGGAAATGTTGGTTGGAATTGTGGGTTGTTTCTCATGTAGAATAGAGAAACCCCCCACAGTTCTTCTAGACATCGAAAAAGCCTTTGATACGGTATGGCACGATGCCTTGATTTATAAGCTACTGAAGCTTAAGCTACCAATACCGCTTATCAAAATTATCCAGAGCTTTCTTCGTTCGAGAAAATATGTTGTGAGTATAGGAACCGATATATTCTCTACTCACCAAATCCACTATGGTGTACCCCAAGGCTCGGTCCTTGGTCCCAAATTATTCACGTTGTTTGTCGCAGATTTACCATGTCTAGGTGAAGACATTCAGGTAGCTATGTTTGCCGATGATATGGCCATTTTCTCTTCGGGTGCCTTATTCACTAATGTCTACAACTCTTTGCAAGCAGCTCTTGACAAACTAGCAGTATATTACAGGAAATGGAAAATAAAAATAAATGGTTATAAAACACAAGCTGTCTGGTTTTCGAGATGTAGGAAATTTTGCTACCTACCAAATGGCACTAAACTCAGTATTTGTGTAGTTGATATTGATTGGTCCGAAGACTGTAGATATCTAGGTATTGTTCTAGATAAAAAACTTATCTTTCAAAAACACATCACTACCACAATTGACAAAATAAATAAATATTAGACAGCGTCAACAGTTCTGGTGGTTGAATGGCATATAAAGACCTGGATACCAAAGTCGGTATAGAATCACACTATCATCAGCTAGCTTACATAGACTTAGCTTTTCTAGAATTAGGGTAGTATAAGATTTAAGTTAAGTTAAGCTAAGTGATTTTACATAAAATATATTTAAAAAAAAAAAAAAAAAAAAAAAAAAAAAAAATGGGTAAGTAAGTAAGTAAGTTAAATTTTAAGAAAAAAAAAAACAAACAAATTGACAAAGTTTTTCAAATTTTTCTTTGTCTTTCAAATAATTATAAGTATTGCCACAAAGTTTTGTCGCCGAAAGGCAAATTATACAAATATTAAGTAATGTTTAGCTTAGACCGTCTGCGAAGGACGGATATTTAAGCTAGAATTTAAGCATTTTTTGTCTAGCCTTTAATTTAGAAACTAAGAATATAGAAAGAAAATAAAAAAATGTTCAAAAAATGAATGATTGACAAAATAAACAAAGTCGTAAGAGTTATGTATCCATTAGTGTGTAGAAAGTCAAAGCTTAGTATCGAAAATAAAATTATAATATTTAAAACCATTTTTCAAGCGATACTCCTGTATGGTGTAATTTTGCTCGCACACACAAAATAAAATTGCAAAGGTGTCAAAATGAAATATTGAAAACGTTGCTGAATTTGCCATGGCATTATTCGACACATGAACTACATGAAAACGCTAAAGTTAAACCAGTAGAGGTCCTTATTGACAAAATCAATCGAAACTTCTTCGTCAATTGTTCTTTTTCTGACAATGTTCTCCTTTCCCGTCTTGCGATATCCTAAATCACTACATATGTACTCTGTCTATGAAAATTATATCGAGGTCATTATTATATAAAATAACCGGAAACCCGTGCAATATTAGTCTTAAGATTCAAATAAGGGTTTTTTCTTGTAGTTTTTCCCTTAATTTATTATATGTTATTCATTAAAATTGTGGTATTGTCATTATATAGATTTAAGATTATAGTTGTAAAGGAATTGCTGTCCTAAATCTCTTAAATACTAGTTGTAAAATATAAATGTACCATATCATCTACCAAATAAAATTGAATTGAATTGAATTGAAATTTTAAGTCACTGTATTACTTAAATGTACAAATTCTAATTATGGTCAATAAATAGTTTTGAAAAAAAAAAAAAAAAAAAAAAAAAAAGAAGGAACTCCTCCCCAAAAGGTCTTGTTCAAGACCGCTGCGAAGAGACGGAATAAATATTGAGTAATAGCAGATTGAAATAATAATCAATAAACAAACGTTAAGCGAATATCGTAGAAATAAATAAGAAATAAGTAAATTGATTGCAACGCGTTGTTTTGCTCAACTTCTCTCCTTGGTCGTGTTGTTTTTCTTATTCGTTTCGCAGGTCGTAGTGAAGGGCAAGACTCCAAAGCCCGTTTTCATCCAGAGAAGAGTCCGGCTCTGGAGGTACAATCCCGGGAAATTGAGAAGGCATCGTTGGCCGGCCAGTGCTGGAAAATACAGTCCGCTAAGACGAAATTGGGACGTCGCCGAAGAAAGCGCCGTTCGCGATTTCGGTTTTACCTTTTTTCTTTTCAGCAACACTATTAAAAGGCTATTCGCCAAGTGGCAAAAACATGGAAGTGGGACTCTCATTTGATAAGGAATCTGCAACAGCTAATTCGTGTAAAGTACAAATTACATATAAATTCTAAGTGAGGAAAGTGAATTTGAGCCAGTTTATGTTTCCTCAGATAAAGAAAATATTTCGAAGAAACAATTATAACGACGTTCTTTGTCAAGAAATCACCAGAACTCCAGAAAACTGGCAAACACTGCTGAGCGGAAATATTGCTGTCGAAGACATCATTTCTGATAATGAATTTATATCAACAATCCAGAAGAGAAAGCGAATGCTAAGTGCGTCGCCTTTGAGGCCATTCGCTTCAATTAGAGCACTGTAAAAGTATATTTCGTTTTAACGCCAACTGGGGCTCCAAAAATCGGAATTTCACCAGGGTTGATGATGCAAATTGCACTCTCAATAGTCAGGCAACAAAAAGCTTTCGAATTATATATAAAAGTAGTAATTCTTCTAGAATTGCTGAAATTCTAAATATACTTAAACATCTGCCACTGGTAGCAGAAAAATTAGTAGTGTATAATACAATTTCGCCAAAAAATGCATAACGTAACAGCATTTCTAATCGAAAACGAGGAGAGGATATTCGGCAATCCTGAACATAGGGAACGTTCTCCAAAATTAGTAAATTGGTCAGAGAATAATAAGTTATAATACCTAAAAAAAAAGAAAATTCAGCTTATTGGTTCACGTGTTTCTAACGTATGTTGACATCTGTCACTTGTATTTTTGACAGTTTCTTTTATACTATAGCAAACAGATTTCTTCGTAAAATTGGGGTGAGTAAAAGTCGTTGTGTATTTTTGCAACAGATGGTGTTGGTACAGCTTTAGCAGTACTAGAGTCATTGGTACATGTTTGTTACATGTCGTTTAACAGCAGATAGAACAAACTTTATTCTTGACTAAATTGGGCGAGATGGTTGGGTTTGGAGATTTTAAAACAAGTAGAAAATGCAAGATCAAATTGTGCATGATCGCCATAGTTTTATGTTTACTTCCGTAATCGGAATAACTCCCGTCAAGCTTGTTAAAAATTGCGTAGAGTTTACAATTCAAGAATTTTCACGGTAATCATTTTAATATCAAAATTTTCTTCAACCCGCAGAGGTTGATGACGACGAAATAGTGCCATTGATCAAGTCAAGGCCACGTCACGCGAGTTATGGTGTGTTGATATCCATCGAAACAAAAAAAAAAGATACACGACACCGAGGAAAAGACGACCAAAACCTCCTTTATACCAATCACTGATAATTTAAAAACACGGAGTTTTTCTTTTACTTTTATTTTCTTTGTCCACTTTCTTTTCTTTTATTGTCATTACAAGAGTTATTAGTATTACAATTGTTATTGTCTAGATTAATTACCTTATGGAGTTGGTCTTCTCCTATTTCCTTCACAATTCTAATCTGGCTATAGTTTAGTTCTAATGTATCTTAGCTCTTACATAACTTGTTTAACATTCACTATTTCATAGTTTACACTTTAATTGTTTTCTTTTATTCTACAGCATTTATTATTCTCCTTGTATCCTTTTATTATACTGGACTATTTGCGCCACTGATTACTTTACAATTCTCTTCCGGATATAGTTTATTTCTGATGTATCTTAATTTACATAACTTGTTTAACATTCACAATTTCGTATTTGTTGCGCACGCAATCGTGCAACACATAAGGTTTGTCAGCTGAACCAGATGAGCAATTAATTCCTTTGAATTGGTGAAATTCCACCTCACAGCACCCGAAACTATGCTAATATAATCAGTCATCATTAGCCATGCCATGGAACACCTTTCGGAGTGCTGCCGATTCTAGAGAAAATTCAGCCAGCTGATACCAGAGCATGTTGCTGGATTCGTTGAGGAGAACACCACTATTGCATAGCGGACGATATATTTTGGTTCAACGGATTTTCCGAAAGAAAAGAACAATTCAGTTTTTTTCTGTTTATTCGTAGAACGTTTAGAGAGAGAGAGATCATTTTATTTCGTAATAATATTTTCAAAAAAAAGTCTGTGACCGCACATTTTACAATTCAGAGATTTGATAAGTTATATCTTACAACTGAAACAATATCTTGGATAAAGAAAAGAAAAATATGTATAATTAATAATTAAAAGAATAAATCGAAGGAAAATACGAAAAGGAAAAACCTTCATTAAAAAAAAAAAAAAAACCAATAATAAATAATATGAAATGTAAATATTTACATGAAATTATGACAAATTAAGCATGAAGCTGGGTTATGAGAGGATTTTCAGAACTTTCACAGCTGAAGTTAAAGTTATATACTAGTTTACGAATTCTTTCAGAAATCAATTCAACATCCGCCCTTCCGTGGAGACTTAAGGTTGAATAGTGCCAAGGGAGGTCTAGCATCATTTTCAAAACTTTGTTTTGTGATACCTGTAACTTCTTTAAATGGCACCTTGCAGCGTTACCCCATACTGGACACCCATATAACAGTATAGCTTGGAAAATAACTTTATGAATAATAATCTTATTTTCATTTGTGAGTAAAGACTTGCGATTAATAAAAGGGTAAAGCATCTTAATAGCAATACTCATTTTATTAAGAGTGCTTTGAATATGTTGTTTAAATGTGAGTTTTGTATTGAGATGAACTCCGAGATACTTTACGGATTGCTCCCATGCAATCGTGCTACCATTTATTTGCAGCTGACTGCTGGGAAGATAGCAAGCTTTTCTCTTTCGTGTAAAAAAGATGGCTTGTGTCTTCCCGACATTTAGCTTGATTTTCCATTTCATATAATATTTTTCAAGTATCTCGATCGCATGCTTTAGATTTGTCTCAACGTTGAGAGAAACTTCATGCGACGCTAATACTGCAGTGTCGTCAGCGAAGATAGCTGATTCACACTGCGGTAGATTTGGAAAATCCGAAGTGTAGATATTGTACAAAGCTGGACCAAGTACTGAGCCTTGGGGGACGCCACAATCAAAAAATATCAATCTAGAAACATCACAATTGACATGAACCTGAAAACATCTATTGGATAAGAAACTCTGGACGACCTTACACAAATACAAAGGAAAGTCGAACCGTATCATTTTATATATTATCCCATTGTGCCATACGGAATCAAAAGCTTTTTCAATGTCTAACAATATCATGCCCGTTGATTGACCACGTGAACGATGGTCTAGAACATGGCTGCAAATTCGTTTAACCTGGTGCGAGGTGCTGTGAAAGCGTCGAAATCCAAATTGGATATCGGGGAAAATATCTTTGTCTGAAACAACTTTTAAAATATGTTGTTTCAGGATTTTTTCAAAAACTTTACTTATGTTGCTAAGTAAACTAATTGGCCTGTAACTTTCAGGTTTATCTGTGGCTTTTCCAGCCTTAAGGATAGGTACAACCATTGCTTTTTTCCAACATTGAGGAAAGTATTGACATTTAAGGCATGCATTGATTATAAATGTTAAGTATTTAATTCCAATATGAGGCAATTGTTTTAGATAGGCATTCTTAACTTTGTCTAGTCCTCCTATTTTTCGTGTTTGCAAGCACTTGATTACATTTCTTACGTTTTCTTCTTCTACAAATGCATTTAGAGGAGTTAATTTGTTTGTGGTGTCGAATCTTTCGATTCTGTTACCGACAAGTTCATTAGTTTCAAATTCACCCAAATGCTGAGAGACCAAGTGATTTTTTGAAAAACTTGTTCCAAATAGGTTTGCTTGTTCACAACCTGTAAAAAAAAGTAGTAGAAGAATCCTTCAGAAATGGTATTTTACGGTTTTTATTCTTGATTAACTTCACTATATTCCAGAACGGTTTAGCATTTTTATCCATAACGCTCAGTTTTTTGTTCCATTCTCTATTACGATGGATTTGTATCTGGTCAGTAATGCGCTCATTAAAATGGGAAACCATTGATCGAGAAAAGGGTTGACGGTAATTCTGCCAGTTTCTTCGATGAATGTTTTTCACTTTAATAAGCTCTAAGATATGGATTGGAAGTTTTTTAAAAATATCTTTTTTTACTCTTTTGGGAATACTTTCATCAACCGAAGAAATTATAGCTTGTGTAAAGTTTTGTACAATAAGGTCAACATCATCTTTACAAGACACTCTTTCAAGATTTGTAGTACTATTTTGAAGGCTCATTTTAATCTTTGATTTGAATGAATTCCAATTAGCATTCTTCATGTCCAGGAAATATTGAATCTTTCTTTCACCCAACCAAGAAAGGTTACAAAAAACAGGATTATGTTCTGAACTGAGGGCACTTAACGAAACGGGTTCTGTTATAAGACCAGGGACATTTGACACAAACAAGTCAAGGACAGAGGGGATGCCACGAGAACCTGCGGGAAAATAAGTTGGACAAGGTGGATAAAAAATATTAATTGGTAGTGCCAATGGAAGGGCAGCCAATATATTGCCCCAAGCATTTGCTCTTACACAGCCCCAATCTCTATGCCGGCAGTTAAAATCACCACCTAATAGAAATTCACCATTCATTGTGAATAACTTTTTTAAATCTTGCTTGAGCCATTTTCTTTTAATATCCGACGAAGATCCACCAGGGAAATAAACAGAATAGATTTTTACTGTCTTATGGTTTCTTAACTTAATCATTACACCTACATTCTCCACAAGCCTAGTTGGAATTACAGGTAAAAGCGAATGTTGAATCGACTTCCTGATAAGAATCGCCACTCCCCCACCCCTTTGGTCTACTCTATCAATGCGATAGCAGTTAAAGTCAGATGATGGGAGTCTTATATCAAAATTAAGCCAAGTTATTGTTACTAGAGCAACATCAACTTTATAGCTATTTAAAAAGTTTAAAAAGTCATGAAATTTATTACGTATGCCTTTAGCATTCCAAGTAATTATTTTTATATGTGTATCTGCCATTTTACTTAACATTATTAGTGTATAAAAACTTAGTGGCTAAATGCGCGATCACATTAAATTGTTCTATTTTCGTTTTACAAACTGATAAATTTGAGATCATTTCCATGCACAAGGAATTTAGTTCCTCGATTGTGAAGAGTGGTGAATTGTTGTTGGGTAAATTATTGTTATTGTTTGATGAAGAAGAGCTGCGTGAGTCATTTTCCCATGCATTAATTGTTGGTGGTAAACTTTGAATTCGCGGGCTTGAATTTGGAAAGCTTTTGCTCGGAGCATTGGTCAGTCCCAGTCGTCGCTGTGACTGTGGAAGCGTAGGAAAATTACTCATAGAGGCAAACGAAATCGGTTTTTGGCAAGCTTGATGATTAGAAATTTGAGTTGATGCAGCGAAATGAGTTCTTGGATGGAACTTGGATCTTCCAGATGATCTTTGTTTTATTTCTAAGTAGATCTACTGGTGCATGTGACGTCAGTAGCTTTATGATTGCCGTTGCAGTTGGCACATTTATTTACCGAAGCGTTATTACATTCGCTTGTTTTGTGTGAACCAGCGCAAGTAGCACAATATGTTTTTATGTGACAATTTCTCTCACCATGTCCAAACATTTGACAATTAAAGCATTGTGTCACCTTACCTTTGATTTTCCTTTGGAAGTTCCAGTTCACTTGGGTATGAAAAATTGAGCGATAATTTTTTTTAAGTTCACTTAATTTAATTGTTCCATTTTCAAAGTGAATGAGATAAAATAAATCAGTAAATTGATCATATTTTTTTTCAATTTTTTTAACATCAGAACAGTTTAAGCCAAGCGAAATGAGTTCAGCTTTGAGTTCATTAGTTTTTATATCATCCAGTCCATACAAAATAACTTTGAAAGTTTTAGCACTTTTAATATCATGAGAAAAATATTGACAGTTATCCTCTTTTAGTTTTTCTAACACAATATTAAATGATTCAATAGTTCCGAACATTATTTTTATACCAATTGTTAATTTTTTTATTGAATAACTGGATATTTTAAGCTTTTTCATGAGGCTATGCACATATTCTGGTGATTTTTGCAGCACTTTGATTGGTGGCACAAACACTTTTCTGATTATTGGCGAATCAGTTTCGTCCGTTTCAGAATTATCTGTATCTGGATGGCATTGTAGGGGAGTGAATTTATTACAGTAGGGGTTTTTACCAAGCCCACTTGTTGGGTGCATAGTGGAACGAAGTTTTTTATCCGAGGACAAGCAATTGTCCCCGGTATCAGGCGATCTATCGCGTTTGGGAATGGTTGTAATGAGAACTCGCGACCGAGATGAACACGTCAAACGCAGTCGAAAGCTCCGGGTGAACTGGCGTAGAACGTTTAAATTTTCGGGAAAAAGTAACGTATTTTGTCAATTTTGTTACTGTTGTGAATTGAATAAAGTTAGTGGTTTTGTACATTCAATTGGAAGAAGAAGAAGGTGATCATCGATCCAAGAAATATAATTTGTGAAATTGAAAATTTATTCATTGTTTTGTTGTTTTCATGCTGAGTTTTCGTTACCGTCTTTTGGTTGGAATTCAACGGCGCTTATATCCCAATCCAACATCACGAGTTCACAAGGAACTATTTTTGCTGAGTTGAGAGACACTTCAGTAGTTCACACTCTGATTGTTTTCTTTCATTCAACAGCATTTATTGTTTTACCTTTCTGTCTCTTAACGATTTTTCTTAAATATGCTATTCTACCTAGTACCGCACTATCTTCGAAACTCCGCCCTTCATTCACTAGCTTGCCACTACTTTTCCGATCAACCTCTGACTCCCATTCCTTTTACGATTTACCTCTCACTCCTGCCATGACCAACACCAGACTGCCTCCTAACTTCTTCCTACCACTTCTCGTCACCTTGGGGTCAACACCTCCGATAATGCAAATACATTTCGCAGTGATCTAATCTCCGCATATTAACTTCAGTTCGCAATTGCTTTGTACTGCAGCGTCAGCCAATATTTCTTCTTCGATTTGAGTCACAGTTCAATATCTGTAGTTGTGAACTGACCCAATTAATTCTTTTGTGTTTGTATGCAATTAATTGCTTTTTCGTGATTTGTTAATTGTTCCGGAATATGCAATTAATTGCTTTTGCGTTATTTGGCAATCGTTTTGGCATACGCAATTAATTGCTTTTGTATTATTTGGTTATGCCGAAATGTCCAATTAATTGCTTTTATAATATCTCGTTATGCCGAAATGTGCAATTAATTGCTTTTGTAATATCTGCTAATTGTTTTGGAATATGCAATTAATTCAATTACCGTTCCGGGGAGGTCATTCGAGTTTAGAATCGGATGGCGTTTCTTGGTTTAGGTGAATCAATGACCTCATGTACATCACCTTTTTCTATGATGTCACTGACACACTTAACACGCGCCACGAGAGATTGCAGAAAAGATTGAAAATCAGTCAAAAAACTGTTCACTTCCACCATGAGCTTCCGGTTGTATAAATCAAACAATACTGAGGAAAACCGGAAAAGATTTAAGAGAGCTAGAAATGACTGCAATGCGCATATTCAATGTGAGACAAAAAATACTACACTCTCCCACAGGTAGTAGAAACTTCTAGACATTCGTAAAAAACCAGTCACCACTTCAATAGAGAAGGTGAATCTACTTGCTGCACATTTTGCAGCCAACCAAACGCTGCCTGACACCACATCAGTTCCACCTCAACTTGGGCATAAGCAGCGCACCAAGAGCCAGATTTGCTTCCGAACGCGTACTGTTACCCGCGCACTCAAAGAGCTAAACGCACACAAATCAGCTGGTCCGGACGGCATTCCCTCAATCCTCTTGAAGAGCTGTTCCTCTTCACTCGCTAAACCACTGCGGAAACTCTTCCATTTATCTTATTCTACTGGTCGTTTCCCAAATAAATGGAAGTCAGCCAATTCCCAAAAAGGGTGACAAATCATCCCTTTCTTCTTATCGACCCATAACACTAACTTCTATTCTCTCCAAGGTAATGGAATCTCTTATCAACGTCTACTTTCGAAATATCCGGAATCAAATGACCTCCCCAATGACCGCCAATATGGCTTTCGTACCAACAGGTCCACAGGAGATCTGATGGCGTACCTTACCGAAAACTGGAGCCACTCCATCCACTACCTCGGTGAAAGCAAGGTAGTCGCATTGGATGTTTCAAAAGCCTTCGACAGAGTTTGGCATCCAGCCCTTTTGTCAAAATTGCATTCATATGGAGTGGACAATTCCCTGATCCAATGGATAAGAGACTATCTTTTTGGCCGTTCAATCCGAGTGGTTCTTGATGATGTCTAATCTGTCTCCCATTAAATTAATGCAGGTGTTCCCCAGGGTTCGGTACTCTCACGCACTCTCTTCCTCATCTTTATAAATGATCTCTTGTCAATTACTCACAACCCAATTCACGCGTTTGCTGATGATAGCACGTTGAGTTTCTCATACTCAAATGAACATTCCCGTCCAAACTCTTCGAACGCCACTACCAACAGCAACTTATGCTTGATACATTAAATTCAGACCTCAACAAGATATATCAGTGGGGATTATCTAACCGAGTAGAATTCAATGCCCTGAAAACTCAGTGCTGCCTCTTGTCGTCAAAGGCGAGCCCCAAAGTAAATATATTTTCGATGAACGGCACTTGCATCGACGAAGCTAAGGAACTATCAATCCTCCGCACTCGAATTAATTCGACTCTTAATTAGAATGACAACATATTTGAAGCTGCGAAAAGTGCAGCCAAATGTATCGGATGCTTTAAGACATGCAAAAGATACTTCACTCCATCCCACCTGGCCACTATTTACAAGGCGTATATTCGTCCAAAAATGGAGTTCAACTCCCATATTTGGTCAGGCGCATCCAACACTGCACTACACGTGCACGACACGATGCAAAAACGAGCAGTGAAACTTATTGGGGACCCAGCCGTAAGTCGATCAATTCCGCCCTTAGAACACAGGCGCAACGTATCATGCCTGTCTCTTTTCTATAGGTATTACGACGGTCGTTGCTCAACTGAACTTGCTGAATGTGTTCCGCCTCTTCAGACATTTTCTCGCGATACCCATCAATCTGCGAATGCGCATCAGTTCACGTTGAAAGTGGACTTTAAGCGCACAAATAAACATAGAGAGTCATTCTTTAGCCGAACCACACGAATGTGGAATGTTCTGCCCGATAATGTGTTTCCTGGCCGTTGTGATGTCCAGGCATTCAAGACCAATATACATCGACACCTCCTTTCCGTATCCACTTCCTCTCCATCCGCTCGCACTGTGCTCTGACATTTAAGGGTACTTCAAAATCCCCTTTTGTGCGCGCGTTAGTGTAAAAAACGTGAAAAAAAACGATTCTTTATTGAAAAGAATCATAACCGGTGATGAGAAGTGAATTGCTTACAACAATTTGGAACGTAAACGGTCTTGAACCCAATGTAATGATTCACCTCAAACGACTTCAAAGGCAGAATTTCATGGTGGGATTGGAAAGGTGTGGTCTACTTTTAGTTATACAACAATCAATTCAAATAAGCACTGCCAATTAGACCGTTTAAACGAGTCCGTCATCCGTAAAAAATGTTTGTTCCATCAGGACATCGCAAAACAGCACACATGTGACTCGTCAAGAATCATTCGAGCTTGGATGGAATCCCCTCCAGCATACGCAGCTGACCTTGCACCGTTAGACTTCCATTTGTTTCGCCTTCTTCAAAAGTCCTTGCGTATAAAACGACACATTCAGATCAGGCGGTAAACCAACCCACTGTTGAATTTCGGCAATAAAGGCAAGTCTTTCTACGGACCGGGAATTATGAGACTCACCGGAAGGTTGCAAAAAGCCATCGAACAGAATGGAAAATATATAATATATTGGATTCATCTTTGCCATTTATATGAATAAATAAACATAAATAAACGACTTTAAAAACCATACAAAAATAGGCAATGACTTTTTACTCAATCCTATAGTATCCTTGAGCTGAATCTTCGAATTATATGAACGTATGATATGGTTCAACATAACACCTACCTACTACATAGGATGAAAAATCCCGGGATTTTAAATTGTTGTACGATTGAATGTGCGATATATATATATATATATATATATATATATATATATATATATCATCATCATCATCATCGGCACTACAACCGGGATCCGGTCTTGGCCTTATTTAAGCAAGTCCTGAGGCATTGTTAAATTTTCCATAATGATTATATATATATATATATATATATATATATATATATATATATATATACATATATATATCATCATCTGTACTACAACCGGGAACCGGTCTTGGGCTTATTTAGCACGTCTCGCGGCTTGTTAAATTTTCCATAATAATTTATTTTTACGGGCGAGGTTATTAGGCTTGTGCCATATATATATATATACATATATATATATATATATATATATACATATATATATATATATAGGGTTTTCCAATACGGACTTGACAACTTTGAATTTAATTTGTGAACGCACCCTTTCACTAATCATCGAACTGTCACTGTCAATTTATTCAGTAAACTCAACATCTTCATGGTTATGTACACGAACCAACAACGTCTGCAAATTATAAAAATTTACTACCGAAAAAAAGTTGTCAAGTCCCTATATATATGTGTATATATGTATATATATATATATATATATATATATATATATATATATATATATATATATATATATATATATTTTTTTTTTTTTTTTTTTTTTTTTTTGGTTTTGGTAGGAAGGTGGAAATCTTCAAAATATACCTCTGGACCGATCCAGAGGCTTGCCGGGTTTTTACCAACTAAAACCACCTCCCGCCAGGCTCATATTCCCGTTGGTCCCCACGGAACTTTCTTTTAGATATTCCATCGCGGGGCGGGACGGAGTTTACCTGTTACTCCGCTTGTCGCGTCGCAACAGCTGCATCATTTCACAGAGAATACCATTTGTTACAGACCATGCCTGTTTCGAACAAAGCTTGTTTTTTATTACTCCTCCCTCTCCGTCGTAACTGTCCGTCTCATATATCTCTCCAAAATCGTTCGCGCGGACTCGAATCTCACGCACTATGTGAGTACGTGTTTCGCATTTTCTATTTTGCCTTCGCAATACAAGCAGTATGCTTATACTTGTGCAAGTATTGCCGAAAGCATCTATGTCCTGATATTAGCTGAGTCAAGTGGTACTTCAGCTTGCCATGTTTTCTTTTCACCCATGTTTCTATATCAGGTATCATGGTGTGGGTCCATCTTCCTTTGGTGGAAGAATCCCACCTTCGTTGCCATTCTCTTAGGCTCTAATTGTGACCGCATTCTCCGACGATTCTCTTGGGAGACCTTATGCAATGCAGCGTTTTCTTTAGCTGCAATGTCAAGTGGTATCCTCCCGGCCAAAATATTTATGGCATCCCCGGATACCATTCGGAATACGCAACATACTCTTAGTGATGCCAACCTATGTGCGGAGTTCACTCCCCTCATGTACGACTTATACTGTGCGGCTCCTCCCAATATGTGAGCTGCATACATTATAATGGGGGTGTTGACACTAGTTATGAGTTTCTTTATGTGGGGCCGGGGTCCTTTAACATTGGGTAGCAGTCTCGCTAAAACTTTGCATACTTTTGCCGTTTTTTCACTCGTTTTCCTCAGCTGTTACTTGAAGCTCAACCTGTCGTCGAGTATAACACCAAGATATTTAATATAGGGACTGGATTTGATTATTTGTCTTTCTATTTCCAAATCAAGGTGTTCAATTTTCTGGCGGCTGCTTATTAAAACTGCCTTCGTCTTATGTCCAGCTAGTTTCAGTCCGGCTATATTTAGCCAGCATTTAATGATCTGGATTTCTTGGGAGCAAAAATTCTCCAGGTCATCTAGATGTTTAGCTACGGCCACTATTGCCAAATCATCTGCCTACCCAATGATTCTAACCCCCTCCGGTACATTGACCCTGAGCACACCATCATACATTATATTCCATAACAGCGGACCTAATACTGATCCCCGCGGTACACCCGCTGTTATTTTATATTCCTGTGATCCCGCATCTATATCATACACCAAGTAGGATGAGACTTGTAGATCGCGCAACGCTTCTCGAATGCGATTCCAATTCACCGAGTTAAGTGAATTTTTAACATCTAGCGTCACCACCGCGCAATATTTCATTGTACCACCTAGCTATCGTGCTCCAGCTATCGCATTGCGAGCGATGTCGCACACCACAGATAGTGCCTTACCGGTTGATCTACCTTTCCGGAATCCGTACTGCGATTCAGAGAGCCCCGATGTCCCCTCAGTGAATTGTTCCAGGCGAGTGGCAATTACTCGCTCAAGCAGTTTTCCAATCGTGTCCAACATGCACAACGGGCGATAAGACGACGGCGTCTCTGTATTCTTGACTCCTTTTGGAATAAGCACAAGCCGCTGTTTTTTCCATCGTTTGGGAAATTGTCCTGTTTGAAGGCAGATTGTGAAGAGACTGCCGAAGACTTCCGGTTTTTTTTTTTTGTTAAAGCAGTCTTCACTACAGCGATAGGGATACCATCCAGTCCCGGGATCTTGTTTTTTTTTTTTGACAACCCTTGCAGTCAAGAGCATGTGGGGGTTCTTCTAACATCTCCCAAGAACTATCCATCGTCCTACCCAACTCCGCCTTCCCAACCTGCAATCAGTACCTACCTGAAAAGATAAGCCCGCGGCAGTATTACCATCTTGCCGTGGTATCAAACTTTCACCCCGGGGCATGCTTGCATCCAACGCATCATGCTTCTGAAATCTAATTCGGTTACCTCATCATGTAACCGACATTAACCCCCGAACATGTCAATGCGCATTGCTAAGAAGCATTTTCCCATACACGTGCATGACATGTTCACCCTTGCCTTATCTGCTGAACCATCGGTCGATCGTTCAAACGACAATCTACAGCACAGCCCATTGCTGGCTGCCTACAGGGAGTTCAAGTGTTGTTTAATGTAAACACACCCCCGACACATCGGCCGATGAGACGTTGGCAATTTGCGTGCAATCGAATTGATGCTATACACAGTGGCCAATGAGTAAACAAATAATGTTCTTATCTCCATTAGGTTTTCAGCAGCTGCAACTAAATTTCCCATGATCGGCCACCAACCAGTCATGGAATTGGACACGATCATGATTGTATTTAAACAATCATACCCATGATCGTGCCCCTCGTTACTTTCTTCTAAAACAAACATGCTCCCATCCATTCTAGTCCCTAGCCATTGCGGGCAAAGTTTCTGTTGACTTAACGTCAAACCAAAAATATATCCTCTACCGTACGGTGGCAATACACCCAGCCCGTACACCGATCATCATATTTGACTAGCTGCATGTTTGTTTTTCCTTTCCTTCGCGCAACGCATGTTTCGTTTATCTTTCTTTTCGAGGTACAGACATTCAACTTATCTGGACGATGTCTATGGGAACCTTCCAAAGGGGTGCGAACCGATTTCTCATTGGTCGTTGGGACGAAGGAAAAATTGCTTTCCCCGCCGATGACATGAGTGGGAAACCACACGCATACACACCGTTTTTCAAATAAGAAATCGCTGCGCGAGTCCCCCAGAGTCCCCTTACGTGTCGAATTTTAACATCAAGTGAATTCTTTGTGAAATGGTTCATCCAAGGCACCTCTTAATAAAATCAAATAATCAGTAATCTAATTAACGTTAAGACTATTTTAAATAAAAACACATTTCTCATCAACCACATCCGAGAGTTTTATTTCTTCTTCTGGGTGAATAGCCGCATTAAGCAGTGGGACGACGGAGACCTGCAGAAAGTATAGTTCAGTGCGTCAACAAGTGGAGAACTCCCAAATCGTCAAATCAACTGTGTGCGTGGCGTAGAAACGCTATACTAGCATACACGGTGTGCTCGAGCACTTATTGCTAAATATCATCAGAAGTGACAGTTCAACCGCCAAACTTGTGAGAGTTCTGTTTGTTCGCCATTGTCGGAAAGGCGCCGCTTATGTGAACTTGTTAGTGAAACTTAGTAAATCCATGTCCATGCCGACACATAACTAAGTTATTCGCCACAAGCATCTCTTCGGTGGTCACGGGAGGTATCTCTCATTTAGTGATACTCCACTCCTCTTGCACTCTCAACACTTTATCACACTGTGGGAAGAGGACAGCAACGATTCTGGCCATGTCAGTTTTACTTTTTTGCATTTGACTACTGTTGTCCTGTAGTCTTTTCATGACTATCCTGTAGGCACAGCCCCATGGGTTGATATTTTATTCATCCCTTAGGGAGCAGAACGCGTCCTATTTACTTTTGCGGATCACATTCCTCAACTCGTTCCGTTTGTTGACGAATTCCGCATGCAACTAGGGGTGGGTGTTACGGTTTCATGCTCTTTATTGCAAGCCTCTTAACCTGTTGCACTCCGATCGCACATGGGCGATTTCTGAGTTCCACCAATACACTGGGTTGATAGCACCTGCCGGTTGTCTTTGTCGTGGCATAGAAGCATCACATGCGGTAGTTAGCCACTTCAAGACTTTTCCAGCCTGCCTGTTCGCATCGGTCTCTGCGTCAAACTGTGCGATTTGGTCTTCCAGTACATAATCGAGCAGTTCCGCAACGAGGTCTTTCTCTTTCCACCCATTTCTTGGGCTTTCTTCGCCAATTTGCCAGTGATGAATCCCCTGTGCGGTAATATTTCGTACATCACGGCTTGGTGTATGTGTCCAAAACTCGCCACTCCATACTTCTTGCCAACATGGAGCTGGCAAATGTGATGTAGATTTTGGACCGGCCTCTCTCGTTTATGAAGGTGTCATCAATACCATCATTAAATAACACCACATCTAGGACTGCGAAGGCTTCAAGTAGTGCCTGGCCTCTACTGTTGGTCCTTGTGCTTCCCCATTCTACTGCCCAAGCGTTGAAATCTCTAGCAACTATAAGAGGGCTCTTTTCTCTAGCTTCTTGTATTATTCTGTCCAAAAATATATTCTATTTCCCACCTTGGCGGAGCGTAACAACAGTAGAAATGAATTCCCCTGATCTTAGCATAGGCAATTCCTTCCAGCCGCTGGACACTTGTGCATTTCATGAGGAAATTTCCAGTTGTCCAGATAGCCGCTGTTCCGCTGCTGTCTTCCTCACATGTAATAGTGTAGGGGTAGAAGTTTGTATGCCAACGTATGGCACAGGATTCACTTTAACCCACGAACAAAGAGTAAACAAATGAAACTCACTGGAGGTTCCTTTATAAATAATGTTCTTTATTTTTATTTTTTTAATATTTAATTTGGTTTACAAGCATCCTTATTTACATAGATGAACTTAAAACATACACAATATACAATTTTACACTCTAGGAATGGTTTTAAATTAATGATTCTTCGTTTTACTTCGTTAGTTTTTTTATTGTTGCCGAATACGCGACGCGACCTTTCGCCCTGGTGATTAAGATGTGACTCTTTAACGCGGTGCAGCGTGGCCGACCGCGGTGATGATTGAATAGCGACTGGTGTGAATTAGGGTTGAAAATTCATATTTCATTCCACACACAGGACAACCAAAAGAGACCACGCCTCTGCTCTCTCAACCTCACGCCCGTCAAAGTGTGAGTAACTTTTGTTAATAGGGTAATTGACGGAATGAAGAATGAGAGAACAGAAAACATGATATGCTGTGATCTCGTGGTAGCTTTGGTTGTGTGTGTTGGTATCAGATGCAGCTACTGACATGACCTGGTGACCCAGTGATACGGCTATGGTGTAGTCAGAGCACATTGAACCGTTCAAAAAAATATGAATGGGAAACATAGCTGATGTTACTCCCCCTGCAAAACGAGATCATTGATCTCAGGCGAATGGGTGATCTGAGGGAAAGTCGATAGGACGCCGCTGATGCTTGGGAAATAATCCGCGTGAGAACCAGACTCTAAGACGCTGAAATAACCCCAGCGATTTTGCTATGATGCAACAGCGTCGTTCGTTTAGACTTTTTGTTGCTAACCGACATTATGAGATTTCCGATGGGAAACTCATGGTTAGCAAGAATGGAGTTGCCGTGTGACAAGAATGTAGCTAAACTCAATTATGCATTATCTGCAAAGGATAATGAGTTTAGCTATACGTCCGTTTGACATGTTTTACAGGGGAATAACATATAAAGGAAATGGGTAGGTATGACGCGCTGAAAGCGGTCGAAATTAGGTGGAAATTTTGGTTGAGATTGTGGGTTGTTTCTCATGTAGAGTAGAGAAACCCCTCACAATAGTACCAGTGCCAGGCATCCTATACTGCTCATTTATGAGTACCACGTCGGCACCATATTCCTTAACCGTTTGGGAAAGGAGATCTTGTGCGGCTCCACAATGGCATGCAATTGATTTGAATGCACTTAAACCTGTCCATTTTTATTGAGAAGATTGGGCATCGCGTTTTTAGATGCTAGGCATTTGTAACTCCCTGTTGAGTGGTGGTTACCGCCTTCGCATCCTGATTCGCAGAACATGCATTTGAGTTGTGCTTTACAACCCATTGCTTTGTGGCCTTTTTCTCCGCATTTTAAAGTTTTCCGAACGATCTTCTTCTGATTTGCAGGGTTTCGCCACATGACCGTATAGCCAACATCTGAAACATCGTGTGGGTGCGATGTGTTCTCGAAGTCTGCATCTCACCCATCCAACCCGTAGGAAACCTGTAGCCAGCAACATGCTAGACTTTTCTCTTGGTAAGCGGATTATGGCAGCCTGCGTACCATCTGGTTTCCTTCTTAAACTCGTTACCGCTTCCTTGGGATCGCGTTCAGTCCAGGGCACTATAGCGATCGTTGTCAGAATTTTCTCTACAGTGGCCACCTCATCTAAATCACGACACTCAACCGTGATTTACTGTGACACTGTTTTGACATTAGCATCGTCCTTTAGTACTTGTTGTACCTTTGCTTTCAGTGTCACGGTGGTGGCCGCTAGACGGCGTTTCAGTTCTAGCAGCAATTCCCCATTTGCTGTCTTTCGAACTTTATTTACGCTATTTCCGAGTTCACTTAACTCGCGCTTGGCCTTCATAAACTTCAGTATATCCTCATATGTTTTTCCCCGGTTTTGGATATTATTATAGCGTCCATGCGTGGTCTTCTTCTTTTCATAATATTGGCCTTCCCAGTATCATCTTTTGGAGCATCATCACCCTCCAACCTCAAATCACGGTTCCTTCCCCTCTGTTCAATTCTAAACCAATTATAATTGGGTGACTCAACATTAGTCTGCCCCGGGACCCTGCTTACGTCCGTGTGCGAGTTTTGCTTTGGCTGGATTTGAACGTTTCCACCGCTTGCTTCAGCCAGCGTTTTTGTCCACACTCTGGTTTTTCACTCACTTTTTTGTTTTTTCACAAATTTTCACTTTCTTTTTTCACCGTCACTTATCGTTTACCACAGTTGTTTATTTGGCTGCACGCACACCACGCGTAGCGAAAGCAATAGCGGCTAATGCAAATTACGACAGGAAAAGTCAATGGAACAGCTCGTTATCAGCTGTTTATCTGGCTGCCCGAACAACACATGTATCGAAACCAAAGGCGGCTAACGTAAATTAAAAGAGAAAAGGTCAATGGAAACTGTTCGGTGAGGAAAGGCAAACTCAACGTTGCGATCCCGAACGCTGGTCTTCTTGGCGGTGTCTAGGCGTTGGCGGTTGAATACAGACTGAACGAAGCGACCACTGGGCTTCTTCAAATCCGGTGACGCTTAGGTAGCGTCCCCTCTTTCGATGACGTGTAGTCAGCTGGCGGGTGACAGTCGTCATGTGACAAGCAGAAGTGAACGTACTAGATTCCTCCAGTACATTCATTTGCGAATCCGCAACATATATATATATGTTTATATATATATATATATATATATATATATGTATATATATATATATATATAGTTTAGTTTATCTTTTTTTGTATTCCCCTCGCCGTAGAACTGCTTTCCCTTGTTGTTGCAAACCCAATGAAGAAACTCGATCATACGACATTACCGTTATGATCTTTACAACAGCGTTGATCGATCTCGGGTTTATCTGAGATATCATCGCCGATGTAATAACTGGACGTTGGTATGTGTTATGTGTTTAATATTTTAATTCTTTATTTATATAAATGTTTTATATGATATATGTATAATCAAAAATATGGGAATCATCATCAACGCGCTGCTATTGTTGGTAGACGGTCACAAAAAGCGGCACTCACCGCGCCGATAGCTTTTTCAACTCCCAAAGATTTTGCACAATGTATGCTGCCGGTTCTTTTGAGATGCCCACGCCTTCAGCCAACTCGCGCAACGTCACGATCCCTCAAAACCATTCGATGCATTTGCTTTACGATTTCCGCATTCATAACCTCTTTTGGTCTTCCAGAGCTAGGTACATCTTCGTTACTTGTGCGACCCATTTTCATCATCATCATCATCATCACCATCGGCCTCTCCACCGGTATCCGGTCCTTATCCGAGACTTGTTAAATTGTCCATAATAATTTGTTTTTCCGGACAAGGTTATTAGCCTTGTGCCAACCATGGTGTCGCTGCGTGCATTGGTTCACTAGTTCACGGATGTCAAACTTGGTAACCAAGGGTGTCACGTGGAGACTGCATGTCAACTTGCATTGAACAGGGACAAGGGACGTCCTGGCCTTCGCCGAGTTGAAAGCAGAGACTTTTCCCTTTATGTTCGCTCCCACTCCCCCCGTGCGACCCATTTTAAAATCACTAAACCACAGACAGATGTATGAAAGGAGACAGCGCGACAGACCTTGTCTGCGATGGAGGGATGGCGTATACCAGGACGCCCAGAGCCTGGGAGTGCCAAACTGGATGACATCGGCTCCAAATCGGGATCGGTGGAGACATTTGTTAAATAATAAATAAGGCCAAGACCGGGTCCCAGTTGTAATGCCGATGATGATGATGATGATGAAACCACAGACAAACTCCTGTTCTCGAAGCATCAGATGCGGGATATTATATCTGAAACCATCGCAAAGATTGTTCAAAAGTTTTTCCCATCAAAAAACAATGTTTGGTCAAGATGCGATACTCCTGTTTTTCCATTTTTTTACAAAGGCAAAAATAGCTTGTATATATATATAATAGACGAAATGTACGAAACTTCATACATGAATCTGCGACAGATAACCCTCTCATTTTCTTGTCATGTTCATTTTCTAGTGGCGCCATCTATTAAAAAATCCCCAGACTTTTCAGCCTGTGTAGTCTATACATATTAACAGGTTCTTAATGTAATGCTCACAGACTAAAATGGTTGTAGCAAATGAATTCATGTGCTTAAATCTTAGTGTCTTCACTACTATAGAATGTAAGCATTAGACTGCGGTATCTGGAGCTTTTATCATGTTCCACTCTAATAAATACCCAATACAGACCACATCCACAGTGACTAAATTTCAGCCAACAAATAGAAATAACTGTAAAGTTGCAAAACATTACAGTCAAAGTAAGGTTAATGAAAACGGGTAAACGTGTTTATAATGGAAAAGATGTGGCCAACTTAGGTTGCGAAATTGGAGACAATTACTTGAAAAGTAAGTTCAATGGAGAATGGATCTGGTGGACGCCCAGCGTTACTACCGACTGCACAGTTTTCTAAATTAAAGAAGTAACACATCACGATATCTTTTTTTGTATAAGTGAAGATTTCACAACTCACTTTCTTGGAGTTACATACATCGAAGCAAGACCTTCCCGTATAAGCTATGGTAAAAATATCAATGGCATTTCATCCATCGTAGGACCAAATGGTTTTTGGTTCAGTAGCTTACGTCTGTTTTACAGGAATTAATTCGATCGTGGATCGGACTGTCTGATCTGTAGAGCTATCCTGTTGAAAACGAATATTGTCCATGACCTTTTTAGTCAGAATCAAAGAATACTGCTTCAACGTCATATTCGAAGAAGAGCAATCCAATGATTATTTCTGTTCAAATTCCAGCCAAAATAGTCACATCTGGTCATGAACAGTTTCCTCGTGCATTACCTGACGGTTTTCATTGGCATAAAATCGACAATTTTGTGTATCACTGTCCCATTTAAAGAAACATTGAGAATTTTCAATTGAGAATATTTTATAAATGTAGAGCTGCACGATAACAGCGCGTTGTGGTGACTTACATTGTTCCGATTTGTAAACAAATATGAAAGCTAGTTTTAATAGTTATAGTTAAATCTACAATAACGAAACTGATAGATCACTTAGTTAATAGAATACATAATTTTCACGAAATAGAAGCGGAACTTCATTTTATTATGTATTTTCCCACTACGTAATCCCCATTTCACGTAATATTTACATTAAACCAATTAACATAATACTCATAATATTCATATCGCACACGACGCCATTCTTCGTTAATTGTCCACCTGTGACGCACAGTCATTAGTCAAGCTACCCGCTATCTAATTACGAGTTCAATTTTGGGCATCGTATCACATATCAAAAAACAAACGCCATACCTGGCATGAGACACTGTCCGCGTCTACAAAAATGCAACATAATGACGATTGCTGTACTCCAGGTGTCATGATACCGTTAAACGGAATTCCCACTAAAATGCTTACGCCTACGAAAGACAGGTACATGCATAACAACGACACGACGCTGACAATATCAATTAAACGATACGAATTGCTTGAACCAAAACCACTCCACTTTAAGTGGATCGATTATGTGGCGATAGCAATTAGCAAAGCAAATGACTCGTGCTAGCCAATTGTACTCAATATATGCGTTCGGGATCATGCCAGATGAAGAAGAATTAGTTATATCGTTTGCGATTCTGCCCCAATAACTTAGATATAGAAGGAGTGGTTGGTAAGAGATTAGAGTTAAGTAACGAAGCAAAGGGTTGCAGTCTTACAACGGATCAGTGGACCTTCTGCTATTTAACATATTAAAACATAAAGCCAATAAAAACATAAAAGAAAAACGTATTACGTATTTAACTCTCCGCCTACTCGCTCTTCTCTCGCAATTGGGAAAGCACGGCGAGATGGCGTAACAATTATAAACGTCAGGCTATTATATTTATATTGACTCCGGTTTACTATTTATAACATATAAAGCAAGAAATAATTCAATCGTAAAGCTAACTACAAGCATTCCCCTTCATGTAAGGTGCACCATCTTGGTGTTACAGCTTCTGGTGATACTCCTCTCGTACTCAGTCGGGTTCTGTGACGATAGAATCTGGGCTCCACTGAGAATGTTGATAGTTTCGGATTTGACCACAGCCTTTCTGCTGCAGCAGCCGCCCTCGGCCAAGCTCGTGCATCTTTAAAATACAAAAGTAAATTAAATTCGATATTTCCTCCGAGATTCGAATAGATTACCTAAATTGTTTTCATCTATATATTCACTCCATAGGCAAACTTCACCGCCAAGCACTTTAGGGTCATTTATTAATTGATTAGTGTAAACCGTCTTCCAATTGTGGTATTGAGTGTTTCCCCAAAATCCATGATCGAAGTACCAAGCATCTTTTGTTGAGACAATTATTCTATATCCTAACGATAAGAGATCAGTATTGAGCGTATCATCCGAGTTAACCCAAGTCTGAATGATGAAACGCTCCTTAGGTAGATGTTTAGTTATTGTTTTAGGATTCGTTAATGCGCTTGACCACAGAATCACAGATTTGGGTACTACCGAATGTGACAAACTGTTTTGAGTTATTTCATCCCAAGAGTTTAAATTTTTATTGTGAAACTCAGACCATAGCTTTAAAAAGCTATCTAGACTTCTGTTGTACCCCATCTCAGTCATTTTTTCTACAATTTCATCTGTTGAATTCCAACAGGGAATAGCAACTTCATCGCCACCCATATGCGTAGTTTCTTCAGGTGAATTCATCTCAATAATATCTTCATAAATTTCTTTCATTAAACCATAGACGTTCTCATTAAGAGGGTTTAGTTGCCCACAGGGTGGTTGACTACAGAATGATCGCCACGGTTTTTGATTGAAACACACAGTAAGATTCCCAAGCCCTGCCATGGGACCCCATTGCCAGCCCATTCCGGCATGAGACGGCCCATCTATTTCAATGATTACACGTATTCCCCTGATTCTGGCATATTTTACAATATTTAGAACATCAGTACGGGTGTAGATGTCTGCTTTAGAATAGGCTCCATATCTAAGAGTTCGGTTAAGATATCGGATCAACTACTTCGTTCGAATTGATACTATATATTT